>OX336388.2:1220734608-1221334608 GCA_946902985.2 Meconema thalassinum | reverse complement strand
CGCTGCAACAACACATACATTACAAATACATTACTTCCCTCATCAGAATGCGCTTTAATCATGGCAGTTTCCCCAGTCATCTCTTTCGCTTACATGTACTTAACAGTCCGTATTGTTCGTGGCATCAATCATTTGTTCTTTGCGTCTGCGCGATTTCGAACGCAACAGGCTACATTATTCTCAAGAGGATCCAGGACCTGCACCCTCACCTTCCAACTCGCATCTCTACCCTACTAGCTACTCAGCACCGAGAGACCTACATCGCAGTAATCTAGTATTTGAAGGGCACTGACCTCCGCATACTGCATAGGGTTTTGTGTGTCTCTCTCTCTATTTCCTCAGTGTTATAGTCTGAATTGCTTATGTTTGCTTCTTTTTGCAGGTGCTAGCTCCTACTACAAAACAAATGGCCCATATGAACAATATGCATAAATGCCAGTGTTTTATATTCTAACATCTCTGTGTCTTTCCATTGTCATGATGTGGTTGGTTGTATGGCTTACACGCCAAATGCCATTAATAAAAATTAAAAATAAACACCATCAAATGGAAACCTTTTTGATCACGCCTAATATGTCTGTGAAATTTCCTTTTTGTTCACATTCCAAGTCTAGTTACTAGTCACAGGAATTCTGATATAATCAATCTGTCGCGATAGTGAAAATAAACAGCATCACTCTCTATTTAATTAGTGTCATTTCAGAGCTATGCGGAATACTGGTTTCATGCAACATTTTACTCTGATGAAGAGTCTAGTGCTTTCTCTTCAACTCCTATTGGATATACGAATTGTTGATACGGACTGGAATCACCCCACTTGTAGAAACTGCAGACGAGATCCAAACATTCCATGACCATTTGGAAACTATACTTTATAAAACAGTGGCACATCTAGTAATTTCACATATTATACTCCAACTTTAAACACAACACCAAAAAAAAAAGCATGTAATACATGATCATACATCTCCTAATTACAGTTTACGCCACAGATTCTGGCCGATCAGCGCCGGTTGCGCAGTCGTACAGAAGACAGCTTTAGGCATGTGCAATTGATACATGAGTTGCTTTCCGCAACCCTGGCAACTCACAGGGTCGAATTGTCTTCTTACTAAATAGATTATACACAGGCCTATGTATTTTTAGCCTACTTTTCACATTTTGCAAAAATGAGGAAAAAGTACTTATGAGATCGGGCAAATGTGTGTCTGTCTGTCTGTCTGTCTGTCTGTCTGTCCTTCTGTCTGTCTGTCTGTCTGTCTGGCTGTGTGTGTGTGTGTCCCCCCCCCTATCAACTCCTAAACGGCTGCAGCAATCAAAACAAAATTTGGTAGGAGTAAAGATCTATACCTAGATATCTCAAGCCCATATTTGAAAATGATGTCAGTGCTACCAACTGCTGAAAAATCGCAATTGAAATTTGAGTTCCATGTTGGATATCTTGGAAGGTATGAATGGGAGCTATTTCAAAATTGGCACACGTATAGATACTAATATTGCAGTTTAATTTCCAGGAGGGCATACATGGCAGTGTTGCCAAAATGATTATAAGCCTGCTGATAGGTACAAATTTTAAATGCATATAACTTCTACACTATCAATTGGATTTCAACCAAATTTCGTATGTGCTATGTGTACATAAACAGATATGACTGAGCTTATTCTTAAGAGCCACCAGGGCTGCCAACTGTTAATAAATGCTCTCATTTTTTTAAATCCAAATACCCATATATTAGAAAGTATGCAAGCCGACAGCTTTAAACTATGCACACGTATAGTACCTGACATTCTATATTAATTTGGAGTAACTTATATACGTCAGTGCTACCAACATGATTCTAAGCCTGCTGAGAGGTCCAACTTTAAATACATGTAACTTCTATACTATCATTTGGATTTCAACCAAATTTCGTGTGTGCTATGTGTACCATAACAGATATGACTATGCCGATTCTAAGAGTAACCAGGGCTGCCAACTGTTAATAAATACTGTATCTATTTGTATTACCGTAATATCAATATATCGGAAAGTATGCAAGCCAATAGCTCTAAACTTTGCACACGTATAGTTCTAGATTAATTTGGAGTAACTAATATAGGCCTACGCCAGTGCTGCCAACATGATTCTAAGCCTGCTGATAGGTCCAATTTTAAAATGCATGTAACTTCTATACTAACTAATGGATTTCATTCAAAATTGATACAACAATAGATCATATTATTTCAGATTATTTCTGACCAATACATGTATGTCATTGTTGCCAACATGATTTTACGCGCGCTGTTAGATCCAATGTTTAACTGCATGTAACGTCCATGCTATCCATTGGGCTTCAACCAAATTTTGTATTCTGTACCTTAAGAGATGGAACTAAGAATATATTCAGTCATCAGGGCTGCCAACTGTAGTTCTATATTAGGCTGCATTATGCCAGGTATACAGTATTTCGAACTAATTAAGGAATTTCGATATTACCAACTTAATTTCGTCATTATTCTAGATTGATCCACATAGATTAATCATTGGCATGAATCTTAAATTTTAAGAAAAGTAGGCTCTTTAGTTCGTCACGGAACTTCTTGTTTTTTACAGGAGGAGACATAATTTAGCTTGGCTAAAAAGAAAAGTACGGTATGTTGATAGGAAATAATACACGAGAGAGCAGACAGTACATTGAAAGTTGTTGTTGTTTCAATCGAGGGACTTCGCATCATGGTCATTTAACCCCGTGTACTTGGGTGTATACATATGAAAAGAGAACTTGTTTAATAACCAGTGTTATTGTTGTGTCTGTAGTACTGTGTATTTGTAATTCAGGTGAGGATTGGGTAGGAGGCAACCGTGGCCTTAATTTAGGGAACATCTCGGCATTTGCATGGCGTAAAAGTGGGAAACTACGGAAAACCACTTCCAGGATGGCTGTGGTAAGAATCGAACCCATCTCTTCTCAGATTTGTCTCACGATGTTGAGTGAACGCCGTTCCAGCCCTCAGATCAGGATTAAATTTCTTGGCAGAGCCGGGAATCAATCCCGGGTCTCAGTGAGTTACAGCGAAGAATACTAGCCACTACGCGTGAGGAGTTGGCTACATTAAAAATGGAAGAGAATGTGATTTGAATGAGACTAATACAGTGCGCAGGCCTACACAACATCCATGGAGAGGAAATGTTAGTATTTCACGGCAACTATGATTGTGTAATGTATACAGTTTTGTTTAGTTTTACAAACAAGAAGCAACATCACATCCTCGTGTACTATTGACGTCCATGAATTTTCTCGCCTACTGTGCCCCAAGTTGTGGGTTAGAATCCGGAGCAATCGGCTGGGATTTAGGGGTGTTTGAATAACAGATACTCGTGTCAGTAGATATAATGGCACGCAATGATACCCTCCAGCTCCCCGGCACCTCTAGAAGCACAGTCGTTAGAAGGGACGAAATACATAACATTATTATTATTATTATTAATATTATTATTATGAATAATATTTATGACCACGGGCATTATGTAGAAACTACTGTAGAAACTTTCACACTTCACCGCAAGGGGAATTAAACGTGAGGAACATTCCTAATGAAAAGGATCAAATTGTTAATTGAAATCTGTATTTTATTAATCGCTATCCCAGCTCAGCTTCACCCATGGACTCTACGAGGTATCATTCCTCTACCGTCGCAAGGACGGTGTCTGGGAACTGAACACACTTTGCCAGCAGATACAACTGGGGCTGGTAACAGGCGACCGCTAATTTTGGTCTAGTTGAGGAAAGGTCAGGGAAGGGATTTGGAAGGAAGTCAACCGCGGACCTGTAGAAATGAACCGTCCGTCATTTGCCTGATGGTAAAAATGAGTATAACCACGAAAACTATTTTCAGGACGGCTAAGGTAGTATTCGAACCCACGCTCTTCCGATGGCAGCGAGGCATGAGGTACCGCGTTAGCGGATCCTTTTCTTGATGCCAGGTAATTTTCAGGAGAATCATCCCATGTGCTGTTAGGTGCTTTTACACTTGTACTTACCTTCATATACGGTACTTCTTAATAAACCTTACAGCGACAGCGCAGTGTCTCTCTAATAAGTCTGGAGTGAGCGCATATGAAAGTAGAAGTTCAGAAGTTAAGTCTGTTTTATTATTACTAGGAGTTGGAATACATTTGACACATAGCTTCCTCAATATTTATTCCAAGCCGTTTGCAATGCATAGTGAAACACAGGAGATACTGTGAGTAGAGTAGGCAACTGTGAGGAGAAATACCAGTATGGCCACCATCAGGAACGAAACGAAAGAAATTAAGAGAACCGGCCATCTCTCTCATACCATAACCGGGAATCAGTGTTGCTCTTATCCAGTACCAACCATTATACTATCAAATGAAGAAAAAAAAAACAACAACAAATAGTTCCGTAAAGAACTAAATAGCATATTTTCATATATCCTACTTATGTTAATTGTCCCTGTCAACATGCAAAATTTCAATTTTATTGCTGTAATAGATTCGAAGATATTGAGAACCGTCAAAATATTTCGGATGGTCGCCATGTTGGAATTTTATATACAGTCATAGAGTTATGTACTATTAAATGGCGATTATTGTGTAGGTTTATTATTCAAACGTTGACTTCGATCGCATGATTAGGACACAAGAAATAAAAACTTATAATAATTTTAAAATTTCGCAGAGCCGCCATCCTGAGGTTATGTAAACAATTGACCTAATTAGACGACAGTGCATTAAAATGCGCTTGGATGGTTGAATCGCAAGAAAAGTCTATTTAAATGTTTCAACTTCACTTGGCCGCCATGTTCGTTTTGTACTTAACAGGGTTTTAAAAGTCACATAAGTGAACTTTTAGTAGTGCCGTTTAACATCCAAAAACTTGAGGGTGATATCAGTAATAGTTTCGGAAGTATAGAATGCCTGTGAAATAATTCGCACAGCCGCCATGTTGGATTGTTGTGACGTAATAAACATGGGCACAGTCGGGGTCGGAAAAAATAGTACTATGACCTTACTGAGTTTCATTGAAATCGCTCCAGCCGTTTTGATTTTGTTAGGGGGAGGGGGGGAGGGAGGGGGAGTGGCACACAGATACACAAACATACGCGCACACACACACATACACACACACGCACGGACAAAAAGTGATCTCATAAGTCTATCTTTTCATAAATTAAAATAGGCAAAACATCTCAGTGGAGGCATTAGTATGATTCTTAAGACGTTAGAATGGTGCTTACTCTCTGCCACGCCAATGACTCATTGAAAAACGCTTCATCCACGTCCAACACCACCCACTTCTAGTTGTTAACGTACAGAGGAGTTTGGTAATAACTGGCTAGCCTATAGTTCGTGGTCTAGAATGATGTTAGAATGAACAAGCGGAACACAGTTTCTCTGCGAAATGTCATGTTGCAGCTGTTATTGTTTATTAGGATCACTGTTATGAAATAAACTCAAATGTATAAGTAACTTATTGAATTATTATTATTATTGTTATTATTATTATTATTATTGGAACTGAATTGAACTTGATATCTTAACCGTTCGATTCTAGAACCAATATAATGTAACTACCAGTCGTTACTGTTAAATTAATTGTATAATAATAATAATAATAATAATAATAATAATAATAATAATAATAATAATAATAATAATAATAATAATAATTCAAGGAAACTGGAGACCAGAATTACCGTATTCACCATATATCTAGCTACAAGGAATGTGATTTTTCATTCCATACTCAATCTTTAAATTTCCTAACGCATTAGAAGTTTTCACGAATAATCAGCTGTTGGACTACATAGTCATCTGAAAATGTTCTGGATATAAAAATAACTGCCCCATGTGAAGTTGCCGCTGAATAACAGTATACCGATGATTGTGGACCGTGGAAGTTCACGACTTCTTCACACTGTTTGTCACAGCTATTTCATCATTGGCAATTACTTTTCCCAAATTAATGAGAGCTTTCGGCCGTGCGTGCTCTCTAGCAAAATGATATCGTGAGCTTCAATTCCTCTCCATGCGATGACTGCCAATTCCCATGCCCGTGTGCACGTATCATCCATAAAACAGCAGGTATGCAATCTTAAGTGAGGAGATACAGTTTATATTTTTATTTTATCAAGGATTAGTTCACAGAAATAATTATTTAAATATCTGCTCTAGTTCCAAAAATAAGCAAGGAAGTATGACAACCTGCCACTTGAACTTTCCTGGTATATTTTTTTTATCACAATCGTAATTCATGTGACGGTTTTCTCCAAAGAAGTACTACTTCCCCATGGATAATACTGCTGATTGTTTCAGCACCATACTGAACCGCACTCATATCAGTAGGGCTTTAATTAGCTTTTTCAAGGTTGGAATTGTGGACAGCTAAAGCACTCCTTCCCTCTGACTGGGAAAGTGTACTGTATCTGAAACTTTATCCCCAGGCTATGACAAGGGATGGCTAAAATGGCAGTCTCTAATTAAGTTGAGATCAGGAGTAGGCAGATCCAGGGTTAATCTGGCAAGATGGGGCTACACTAAAGAAGATAGTAGTAAGTGTGATTGTGGAGAATATCATACCACAAAACATATGCTCTACTGTCTACTGTGTCCAATATCCTATGCGGAAAATGATCAACGTCAGGCTCGAAGCAAACACTGGCAGTGACCAAGCTTTGGTCCAATGTAATGAAATGTTTGTAACTGTGTATACATGTAGTCTATGTTTCGGACACGATAATAATAACTATCATTATTATTATTATTATTATTATTATTATTATTATTATTATTATTATTATTTTATTATTATTATTATTATACAATTATTCTTGAAATTAGCTGTAAGTGGTTTAGAATGAGAGTGAAATAGCAATGCCCAACTAACAGATGTGTAACTGAATGAGGTTCAAGGACAATTTATATTATCAAAGGTGCTGATGGTTCAATATTCGTGCCTTCTTACAGGAGCTCTCCTGTGGAAGTATTAGGCTAATATTTCCGGGAACCAGATATTTTTTCTTTTCATTCTCTAACTTCGGTGTTAGATTTATTTTTAAATATTAATACAAATACACAAAATTTAAATATAGAAAATAATAAGAAATGAGAATTCAAATAATTAATAAAAATGAATAATGGAGAAAGAAATATCAAAATTAAATTTAAAAATCAATATAGAATTTAAGGTTAAATCGCGAGAAACGTCCATTTAAAAGTCGCAACTTTGCTTGGCCACCATGTTGGTTTTGTAGTTACCAGGTTTTCAAGGGTCACATAAGTGAATTTCTAGTAGCTCCCTTTATCAGCATACAAAATTCCAGGGTGATATCTGTAATAGTTTCGAAGATATTGAATGCTGGTGAAATATTTCGCACAGCCGCCATATTGGATTGGTGAGACGTAACAAAATTTGAAGGGCACGGTCGGGGTCGCCTGGAATAGAGCTATGAACTTACCGAGTTTCATTGAAATCTCTCCAGCCGTTTAGATTTTATTAGGGGGGGACACACACACACGAATCACACACACACACACGCACACACACACGGACAAAAGGTGATCTCATAAGCCTATTTTTTCAAAATTGAAAATAGGCTAAAAATGAATAAATGCAGAGGAGAGAAAATATTTGAAAGATTAATATTGACCTATGGAGGGTTAACATAGTCTACGCTCTTAAGAAAGAAAACCTAACAAAATCCCATAAACCTGGAGAATATATGAGGAAAACGGGGAAGAACCACCCAAAACAACGGAAAATTTAGAAAACTGTATAAGATATCAAACAGTTTTCCACATAGATAGTCAGGATTCGATACCCGACTCTGTTCTGGTATGATGTTAGTCGGCCTCTAGACAGAGGACAGGTTGAGGTGAGTGGTGAGTTTTTCTTCTACTCTCGACCATTCTAAAAGTGGTTTTCCGTTCCCGAGGTAATTTCAGATCAATACTGGCAGCTCCCTTATCTTAGGTTATGCACTAGTACGACCACTACAGTAACGCAGGTTATCACTTATCAGATAGATTCCACACACATTGAAGTGCCCGGGATGATGCATGACGTCGCAAGCCCTAAATGAAACAACAATAAATTACCTGAACCAGCTTAGTTAAAACTTTTAACTTAAACGTTAATCACTGCTGTTAAGAGGTGATTGTTTATTGTGATTAGCGGTTGTTAAGCGTTTGGTAAGGTGATATCGCTGCGGGTGGCGGGGGAAAGGGTGCTGTGTGGGAAATGTTACTCTACACCTTTTCTCGGAATTCCTGCTGGCTGGATGTACTGGTCGGTTCTTGTGAAATAAGACACCGAAAGTACGAGTTTATTAGTCTTGAATAGTGGTGGGAGCTTCCTGCCTATGATAGGTTCATGGATATGAGGATAGCAATACAGTAAAACTTCGTTTAACCGTCACCCTTTAAACCGTCAGTTTCTGTTAACTGTCATTGCTGTAATAGCATAATAGTACTGCAATAACAAAGTGCTTTAAGGTGCAGTGACGCGTTCGCTTTGTTTACTTACTCTATTTTAGTGGGATGTGAATGTACCTGCCCGCCATAGAATGGACGAGTGTTCAAACCCTGACGAAAAACAAACTATTAGCCACTCATAGGCTGAAACAATGCTGTCCAAGTGTATAGAATGGTTTGAAAGTCAAGAAGAAACCAATGCAACGCAGACACTACTGGTCTGAAAAATACGAAATTTTGCCGCGGTGAAGGCTCGAGCATCAAAGAGGCAGAAGAAAATGACTGACTATTGTCAAGCTACATGAACTATTTTACCTGTAAGTATAGGCTATTGTACTGTACATTATGTTGCCACATTTGTAGCTACTGTACGGATGTTTTTATCATGTAATAAATAGTTGTATTTGCTATTACAATCGTGTTTAATTTCTTTTCACTCCGAAATATATTACAATACATTACTGTCAGAGTGATATCTGTCTATAATATAATTTATTGAGGTAATGTATTGGAGGAATATTACAGTGTTTCTGTTTATTTATTTATTTATTTATTTATTTATTTATTTATTTATTTTTTATTTATTTATTTATTTATTTATTTATTTATTTATTTATCGTATGGCTTTTAGTGCCGGGAGTGTCCTAGGACATGTTCGGCTCGCCTGAGTCTGTAGCTGCTTCCAGCGGATACCCTAAAGGGTGAGCTACAAGTTCCGTTCAATTTCAAGTAGTTCCAACTTTCACCACCAGATATCAATGATACCTAGTGGTGAACGTTGGAACTTTGATAGAGCGTTCTGACGAAATCTAAACTAACAAATTTTGCTTTACACAAGTTTAGTCTGTGAAATGACCTTTTACATGCCATAAATCTATGACATGGGACCGCCGGCTTTACTTCCCCTCCGACGGAAGGCATACTGAAGGATTTTAACGCTCTTAACGTTTCTGTTATCCGTCTATTCGCTCAACCGTCACTACCACGGTCCCGACGATGACGGTTAATCGAGTTGTTACTGTATTTGTTACGGAAAGTTGTTGTTTGAGTCTTCAGTCTTTCGACTGGTTTGATGCAGCTCTCCATGCTTCCCTGTCCTGAACTAATCGTTTCATCGCTACATAACTACCACACCCTACATCCGACGCAATCTGTTTAACATATTCTAACCTTGGTCTACCCCTACTGTTCTCATCCTCAACCCTTCTTTCCATAACTAAGCTTGCTATTCCTGGGTGTCTTAGTATGTGTCCTACGAGCCTATCTCTTCTCTTCATTAGCAGTTGCCAGAAACATCTCTCCTCTCCCACACACCTCTTCATTCGTAACCCTATCTACTCATCTGATCTTCATCATGCTCCTGTAATACCACATTTCAAACGCTTCAATTCTCTTCTTTTCTGCTGCACCAATAGTCCAAGTTTCCGGTGCCTCCCTTTATCACTCTCAGCGCCCCCCACTTTGATGACCTCTGAATTGTATACGACAGTTTAGATAGCACTGCTAGGTCCAACAATATGCACAATCAATCTGCTATTCTAATCATTTGCAAGCCATACCCTGTTTAGCATTTCTTGTACGTCTCACATGAGAACCAACCTTCCTTCAGGTTGTTGTTGATTTTGTTTGGCTCTTTCAGTGCCGGAGTGTCCGAGGACATGTTTGGCTCACCAGTGTTTGTAGCTGCTTCTATGCGGACACCCATGGGGTGAGCTATAAGTGGCGACGTGTGTGTGGAGTGTTGTCTGGGTAGGAAAGTGTGAATGTAAGGACGAGGAATTGGAAGGTAGTGACTGTGGCCTTTTAGTTAGGGACCAACCCCGGCATTTACCTGGTAGGAAGATGGGAAACCACAGAAGACCATCTTCAATGTTGACGGCGGGGGGATTCAATTCGAACCTCCTCGCCTCCCGGATGTGAGCGACTGACTGCAGCGACGCCGCAACGACCACGGCTAACTCACCCAGTCTTCCTTCAGGTGTTATATTTTCACAAACAAATCTGGAAGAAGACTGCCATAAGTCAAAAAAATATGCTTTTGAGATATGCTATTCACATGCTGAACAAGTAGTTCCGTGAAGAACTATACAGCCTATTTTCATATATCCTACTTATGTTAATTGCCACTATCAACATACAAAATTTCAGTTTGATTGCTGTAATAGATTCTTAGATATTGAGAACCGACTAAATATTTCGGATGGTCGCCATGTTGGATTTTATATATGTAGGTCCTAGAGTTATGTACTGTTACATAAAGATTGTTGTGTACGTGTAGCATTCAAACTTCAATCGCATGGTTAGGACACAAGAAGTAACAAGGAGATTTTAAAATTTCGCACAGCTGCCATCTTGTGGTTACGGAAACAATTGAAATAAATTAGATGCCAGTGGATTAACATTCGTATAAGGATTTTCTGTACCAAGTTTCACTGCACACGGATGGTTAAATTGCGAGAAACGTCCATGTGAATATTTATACTTCGCGTCGCCGCCATGTTGGATTTGTGATCACCAGTTTATTTAAAGTCCTATAGGTGAACTTAAGTTCATAGCCCCCATGAACATAAAAAAATTCAGTTTGATTGCTATAATAGATTCGTAGATATTCAGAGCCGTCTAAATATTTCAGATGGTCGCCATGTTGGATTGTTAAATATACAGGCCATAGAGTCATGTACCATTAAAGGAAAATTATTGCGTAGGTTCATTATTCAAACTTTCACTTCGATCGCATGATTGCGACGCAAGAAATAAAAACTTAATTTTAAAATTCGCACAGCCGCCATCTTGAGGTTATGTAAACAATTGAACTAAATTAGATACCAGTGCATTACAATGTGTAATGAACATTTCCTGTACCAGATTTCATTGCGTTGGGAACATTAAATCGCGAGAAAGGTCTATTTAAAATTTTCAACTTCGCTTGGCCGCCATGTTCGTTTTGTAGTTAACCGGTGTTTGAAAGTCTTATAGATGAACTTCCAGTAGTGCTCTTTATCTCCGTACAAAATTTCAGGGTCATACCGCTAATAGTTTCAGAGATATAGAATGCCGGTGAAATATTTCGCACATCCGCCATCTTGTGGTTATGTAAACAATTGAACGAAGTTAGATGTCGGTGCATTACAATGTGTATAAACATATACTGTACCAAGTTTTATTGCGTTTGGTTGGATAAATCGCGAGAAACGTCTATTTAAAAGTCGCAAATTCGTGTGGCCGCCATGTTGGTTTTGTAGTTACCAGTTTTTCAAAAGTCACATAGGTGAACTTCTAGTAGTTTCCTTTATCACCGTAAAAAATTTCAGGGTGATATCGGGAATAGTTTCGGAGGTATTGAATGTTGGTGAAATGTTTCACACAGCCGCCATGTTGGATTGGTGAGACGTAACAAAATTTAAAGGGCACGGTCGGGGCCGCCCGGAATAGTGCTATAAACTTACCGAGTTTCATTGAAATCGCTCCAGCCGTTTAGAAGTTATTAGGTGACACACACACAAACCTCACACACACACACACACACACACACACACACACACACACACACGGACAAAAGGTGATCTCATAAGCCCATTTTTTCAAAATTGAAAGTAGGCTAAAAATTGCCATAACTCTAACTTCTTCTTTACTCCCTACATGGCTGTTGTCGTTGTTGTTGTTGTTTCATTTGAGGGACTTGGACATCGTGGTAATTTAGCCCCATGTACTTGAGTGTGTGTGTGTATATATTGAACCCTTTACCCTATGTTGGTTAAATGATTCTACTATTTTATTTCTTCAATTAATAAATATTTCAACCAGCATCATGAAAGTAGCCAGACAGTGATGAGGAAATTTCAAGCATTTGTTGGAGACAGTAGGGACATACCTGCAACAGTTTAACAAAAGGCTAAGTACTTGAGCTATGAAAAGAAATAGCAGAGCGATGTATCATAAGGACAGGTGTGGCTACCTCAATTTTAGAAGCGACGCGCGGTGAGACATGGTTCTGGTATGTTCATTGTGATATTCGCGCCTAGAAGAAATATGATGCAGTAACGTGAATGGCTGATGAAGAAAATAGACACTCCCAAGACGCCAAGATCTACTAGAAACCGCCAAATTACAGAGAAATGGAGAACCAATGAGAAGAGAATGCCTACTTGCGCGCCAACTCTGGCTGGGGTACGCGGTGGCTAGCATTCACGCGGGAAATCGCCTAGACAAAATCTCTACGATCGATTCTAGGATTAATGGGCATATTCTTGACCTGTGCAATATTACGAGTTCAGTGATATGTATTTCATTCCTGTATCACAATTACTTCGATAAATTTTTACATAAAATCCCCCTCCATCTAGACCCAAGGGCCAGTTCATTTATAAGTGTGTCGAAGAGCCAAGACATTGACTTTTATTCCGTGTGTTGAGGACACAAGAGATTGACTTTCATTCCGTGTGTCTAGGAGACATGACGTTTCATTCCGTGTGTCGAGAACACAGGACTTTGATTCTGTTCGTCTGAAGAGATAGACTTTATTTTCCGTGTCACAAGGACACAAGAGATTCATTGAAAAGTGTTAAATTCAGTGATAGATAGTCATTGTACTATAGTTATAGGGACAGTAGCGTCGATAATTCGCCAACGAACAGTGACAGGGAATTTAGTACCTGAACAAGCGAATTTAATAGTCAGACATAAAGTGCATAATAACCTAATTTTTGTATCAGCGCAAGGATGACATCGATGAATGCAGAAGAAGTGTGGAAGTCTCAACAGTCCGTCCAGATGGCTGCTATGAGATAGAGAACCATCAAGTTGGGGAATGGCATCTGATGTTCTTTGACGGGTGACTACAACACGAGATGAGTACAAATAATATTTTATTATTTATTAAATTAACTTATGGTTTATGGGACATATTTTTGTAAATACTTTGCTTGTGTGAGTTAATGTAGTATATTTTGTTTTGATCTGGCACACTTTTGTTTGGAAGCAGCTCGCACAATGGTAGTTAATGGAAGGTTCTTTTCTTTGTGTTGTGTTAACTAACGTATCTATGTGAACGGCCGTGTTCGCCTAGGTTACGAAGTGCGGTTAAAAACGTCTCTCGGAGATATGTCGTGTTTCAGAAGTAGGACTGAATTAATCTAATTATATAGTAGATTGGAGGGTAATTAAATGTTATTGAAAATTATTATTGATCAGATTCAGTGTGATTATTGCCTTTGGAGCAATGTAATTTGTGACGAAGAGTACTCAGCTCTATCGTAGGTTTTAAATATTGTGTTAAATGTTTGCGAGCTTTAATTCAGCAGACCCATGTGAAAGGCGTTATGTCAGTCCCAGATGTGTGTACTATGAGTATATTGTTGTGGTATTACAAGCGGGAACTTCAGCAGAGACTGATTTCTGTCAGCTTGGTACCAGATTCAAATTGCATCCTTGCGAGGACAATTATGGATATGTGATTATTGTCTGACCATATGTTGAGTGGGAGGAGATGTTAGCGGCTGTTGATTCCTTGAGATAACAGTTCCGCTGGTCGGCTATTTATATACACTGGATGGGGGACATGACTGGTATTGTGGAAAGGGGTGAGTTGTTGTCACAAGGGCTGACTGAGTTTCGCAAGCAGAGCTCATTAAAGTGGAGTGCAAGTTTGGCTCCCAATTACTTGAAAATAAATATAAATGTGAGAAACTGATCAATGGTAAAATTGTTTAAATAAATGGGAGTTGCCTACGAAACACGATTACCTTCGAAGCGTTTCATTAACATGCAGTTTTGTTAATATAAAGTAATCTTAACCACTCAGGTTGTTTGTTGTTGTTGTTGGTTTATTCTTTGTTTATTGTACATGTCAGTGACCCGTGAATCACGTGCGGCGCTGTTATTCCTTGCTGTTGAGTATCTAGCCATGGTGGCGGCTCATTGGGTTAAGTGTGTCACCACACTAATAAGGGTCTCAGAGAGATGCCTGTAAATAGTAGAGTTGTAATATGTGTGTCGGAGTTAGATTTAAGGATTTTTATTAATGTTATGCCCATAGCCATAAAAGTTGATTTACGAGATGATTGTTCGTGAGCACCGTGGCTGTTAACCCGTTGTGAACGAATGATCATCCAAGTACTCATTTCTCGTAGATAGTCATCACGCGAACATAAATTCACATGCAAGATAGTGGAACTTGGATCCACATTTTATTAGAAAAGGGGAGATCTGTCTGACTCCTCAAAGTGATAAATATTCCTGTCAGGGGAAAATTCAGGGAGGATTTTGTTTATTATTGCTTGTTTTATTCTTTTATGCACAAATTAGTTATTAAATCTAGTTATTATCTTACGTTTTGTCTCCTTTCTTTCTTAGTTATAGTTTTCATCCTATAACCCTTGCCTCAGAAAAGCACGTAGTTTGGCGGACGTAAACACCACACTATGAACTGAACGCGACCCCTTGATCTAAGATTCTTGCATAAAACACTGCTATTCTGAAGGGTTCATAGGTGAAAACTGACGGCCAACGGTGGGGCTATTCACTGTGGTGTAACGGGGAGATTACACATGTCAATAGTGGCGCATTTGAGTAAAACTGGCATGCCGCAAGTGCAGGCAGATATGACAGTATTTAATCACCGGGAAGTGATATTTTATTAAAAGTAGTTGAGGCGAAGTGGATACCGCCAAATGTGTGAAAGATAAATTAAAATCGGGAGTTTGCAAAGTAAAATACGGTTCACGTTGTTGTATTTTAAATTAAAGTAAAATTAAGATGTGATACCGGGCGCCCAATAATAAAGTTAAAACTAGATTTGTGTAGAAAGTCAAACTCATGGAAATATTAGGAGGCTGTAGCCTAAAATGACAATTAATACTTTGTTAATTAGTCAGTGTTAATATCAGATCAGGATAACTGTTTAATGACTAAATATGTGCTTGGGGTTAAAATTAAATTGAGTAAAACTAGAACTACTCAGAGATGCAATCAACTAATGGGATTAAAGGTAAAAATAAATGAACTGAGTAGGATAAAGAAATTAAATGTGCATTGGATTTATGTGCGTGTCAAAGGGCATTGGCGTAGGCCATTTCCCATATGTCTCATATATATTCGAAAACATGGCAACGGTGGCGCAGATCCAGGAGATCATTGAAATTGCAGCGAGGAGAACGCAGGAATTGTTGGATACTAAACTAGCAGAACAGAGTCAATCTATAAACACTAGTATGTTGGAGCAAAGCGAAGCGTTGAATACTAAATTATCAGAACAGAGTCAATCTATAAACACTAATATGTTAGAGCAAAGTGAATCGCTAAATACTAAACTGTTAGAGCAAAGTGAATCGCTAAATACGAAAATGTCAGAACAAAGTGAATCGCTAAATACTAAACTGTTAGAACAAAGTGAATCAATGCGGACACAGTTAAATAACAGTAGAATTGAGCAAAATGAATATCAGGCGGAACAAGCTAGGTTATTAAAGAGTGAAATTAATGACACTATAAATTCACAGTTAGAGGCGCAAAATAATAAAAACACGAACCAATTAGCTTCGTTAACCGCAGAGATGAAAGAGCACACAAACCAACAGATGATATTACTGGCCCGTGATGTAAGCAAAAATAATGAGAAACAATTAGAGCAGATTGAAAAAATGGAGAGTATTTTTGATAAAAAACTCAGCATTCTCGATGAAACGGTGTTAGCTAAATTAGAGCAGATTGAAATAGCATGCACAATGAATACAAGCGAGGTCAAAATAGCCCAGGATAAGTTGGAAGGTCGATTTAAGGAGATGGAGAAAAGTGGCAGGGTCATTCAACAACAAATATCAGCAGTAGATGAGAACATATCAGGCATAATTAAAGATATGGACCGTCTAGAGATAAAATCAGCGGAACAGTGGAAAAGCCTAGAAACTGAACAAGAACAATTTAAGAGTACATTAGACGAAAGGCTGAGCCAGATAGAAAATAATCAGGATGAAAATAAGAGCCAAATTGAAGAAAAAATAAGCACGATTAAAGAACAGATCAGGAAAGATTGGAAGAAAATGAATATTGATTCTAGAGAGGAAAGATCCACCATTATCAAAACAGTAGGCGAAAACCACACGCGTATTCAAGCTTTGGAGCAAGAGGTAAAAAATAGACTTAAAGAACAGACAGACAGGATCATTAAAGCCGAACTTCGCTCATTAGAACAATCGTCTATATTTAAAACGGGAGCATTGAAAGACAAGCAGGATGACTCACATAGTCCCCAACCCAGCATAGCAGGAAGTCAGAATCAAGCAGAGAGCCCATTAACAACAAACACGGAAGGATTTCGTAAGAACGTAGATAGAAGCTCAACACCACAGGACGGTCATCAGCCCACACAACTTATTCAAGTAATTCGCTCAAATGACTACAAACCGCAGAAATACACCGAAAATTCAGGGGTAACGCCTAAGGCCTTTATCAAAGAGATTGAAGACCATTTTAATGACACTGGGGTACCTGAAGCACGTAGATTGAGAATGATGGAGAGATTTTTATCAGGGAATGTTCTCACCTGGTTTTTAAGTTTCAAATATACATTTGGAACCATGTCAGACTTTAATTTAGCGTTTCTGCGCAAATACTGGTCTCCCGCCATACAACAGAGTTTAAGAATGGAGCTTTACTCTAGAAAATACCAAACTACCCAGCAGACAAAATACTCAGATTTCTTTAACATGCAAATGCTAAAATTTCGCGATCTGGATTACCCATTAAACGAATCAGATTTGGTGATGACAATAGCAAGGCAAATGCCAGTTAATGTACAGCAAGTGCTAGTCGCGGCAAACGTCAGTACGGCCCTACATGCAGAGCAGATATTATGGCAAATAGATGAGACCACATCTCATAGTCATTTTAGAGGAGGAAGACAACTGGAATTAGTCAACACTACAGAGGTCGTAAAGACAAAACAGGGAAATACTAAAACGCAGGGTACTAATACGAGCACCTCCACACCTAGGCGAAACCAGGAAGAAGGGGAAAACAGACCATATCAGCGTAACGAAAATTACTACAACAATAGATACCAGGGCAACAATAGATACCAACAGAGAGGATATCAACAATGGCGTGATAATCGAAGGAATGACAGGCCTTATGGAAGATACGGTGATTATAATGCCAATCAAAGATGGAAAGGAAGGAGAGATCAAAATCAAGGAGATCAACGTAACTATCGAGATGACTGGGATGATAGGCACGCTCAATCACAAAATTACTTAGAGGAGTTACACGCTAATCAAGGTGAACTAGGAAGATGGGAAAAGGCCATTGGGAACAGAAAGAACCCAGATACACATACTGAGGAAGCTGGAAGTCTACTGAGACAAGAGGAATATCATGGACATGAGCGACAGAAGGATGATGGGAGTCGAAATGGAGCTAAAAAAAAATGTTAATTTTGGATCAAGGAGACAGTCTCCAAACACAACAGTCGGAAGTTGAAGATGGATGGATAGTAGCGAACATACAAGAATGGATTGCTTTACCAGAAGATTGCCTGGAGGAGACGGTGAAACCACGGAACGATGAAATTAGGCAATTACCCATTATTTACGCAAGGATTGGTGGAATTAATATAAGATGTTTATTGGATACAGGGTCACAGATCAGTCTAGTATCGGAGGCCTTGGTTCGAGAGTTGGGACGGACTCAGAATATTCCTGTAATTCCGGTACCACAGCTCAAAGTGAGGGGTGTTATTCCTGAACGCACCGTTACTTGTAAACGTCAGGCATACTTAGAGCTGAACATATTGGAACATACTTTTGGGCAAACATTCATTATCATGGCAAAGATGAATTTCAATATAATTCTTGGTGCAAATTTCATTTGTGACTATCAAGCAGTGATAGATTTACACAAGAATACAGTCAGTTTTAGAGAATATGACCAGCTGAAAAACGTGGGATTGCATATGGATGAAATCACTACCGGAAGAAATGTAAATTCTTGGGCATTGGAAGCAATATCAGAAGAGACGGAAGAGGAGGTACGAAAGGCGGAAGATAACATCGTAGAAGGGGCTGTTGTGGAACTAGATGAGGAGATAGAATCCCAGGAGATATGGTCTTTATTAACAGAAGGAAGTAACAGCGATGCACAATTTGAAGAGTTACTACAGGAGCGGCTCAATGACATTCAACTTGGGGATGAACACAGAAAACAGTTGGAAGAGATATTAAGGAAGCACAAAACAGTATTTGATACAGTACCTGGGAAAATATTAAATTTCAAGTACTCTATGCAAGTCGAGGACTGGTCACCTTTCAAAAGCAGATTGTACCCAATTCCTGAAAAATATCGTGGGCAAGTTAAAATCATTATAGATGAGATGTTAGAAGCTGGAGTGATAAGGAAGACACCTACACCTTATCTAAATGCGATTTTGGCAGTCACAAAACCAAATGGATCTATTAGACTTTGTTTAGATGCCAGAAATCTCAACATGAGACTCATTTTTCCTGAGTATGACAGAGCGCCAATTATCAGAGACGTATTAAAAGGCTTTAAAAACAAGAGCATTTATTCATCAGTCGATCTGACGAGCTCGTTCCATCATCTTGAGTTGGATGAGAAGTCACAGCTTCTAACTGGCTTCTTATTCGATAACCAGACATATTGTTTCGTCAGAATGCCTTTTGGGGTCAAAACAGCGGGCTGTGCTTTAATCCGAGCACTGGACCGGAACCTAACCGAGGAAGTAAAGGAGATGACGGTGCGATACATTGACGACATTCTGTTGGCATCCGACAACATTGAAACTCACATGGAAAATTTAGATAAAGTATTGGGCAACTTGAAAGCATCGAATTTCAAAGTAAACCTGAAGAAATCGCATTTCTTCAAGAGCGAGATCTTATATTTGGGTCACGTCATTGATAAGGAGGGAGTGATGCCAAATCCAGCTAAGATTGATGCGATAAAGAATTTCCCTACACCAACGAGAGACAAGCACATTCGGGCTTTCTTAGGCGTAACGGGATTCTTCAAAGAAAACTGTCCAGGTTATACGGAGACTGTAGCTCCTATGCAAGAAATGTTAAAGAAAAATAACAAATGGTCATGGAACGCGGAATGTGAGAAGGCATTCCAAGCAACAAAACAGCTATTGGAAAACTGCATTAAATTAGGCTATCCCGATTTCAAGCTCAAATTTATAATCCAAGCGGATGCTTCACTAATTGGGATAGGTGCTATGCTCTACCAAGAGGATCCAGCGAACCTGCAGCACAAAACATATTTGGCATTTGTCAGCCGAAAATTGCGTAAGCACGAGCGCAACTATACTGTAACCGAGCTAGAATTGTTGGCCATCCTTCATGCGCTCCAACAATGGAAACGAATAATCTATGGTTACCCTATTGTTGTCAGAACTGACCACAAGGCATTAACATTCTTGTTTAAGACGTCAATGGCAAGCGAACGTGTGACACGTTGGTCTATATACATTCAGCAGTTCAGCATTGAAATTGAACATTGTCCAGGGAAGATGAACGTGATACCGGATGCAGTCAGCAGGAACCCAGAGCCTGAGAATGAAGAAACAGCGATGGTACAACACTTGGAGTTAACACCGAAGGACCGGGAATTCTTGGAGGAGTTACGTGAGATACAGCGAGAACAGGAAGCGGAACCATGGATGATGCTATTAATTAAATACTTCAAAAAGCAACTACCTACAGGAACACCTGCATTTCGAGAAGCGAAAGCCAAAGAAGGAAGATATGTTTATGTCAACAATTTGCTGCACAAATGGGTAGATAATGACCACACCAAGTTACGCATATTAGTACCTGCATCGTTACAACGAGGATTGACATGGCATACGCACGAAAGTTACGGTCACGTGGGCTTAGACAAGTGCGAAGCGACAATAGGAGAGACATTTACATGGCCACGTATGAGAACAACTATATGTGACGTCATTACAACTTGTGACCCGTGTCAGAGAACAAAGCCAAATAATTATTTACTGAGGCAATATCCTAGACCATTGCTACCTCAGAAACCATGTGAGCTACTGGCGATGGACTGTCTTGGTCCAATTCCGAAGGGAAGGAGAGGTTGCCGTCATTTGCTAGTGTGCATTGATGTATTTTCTAAGTTTGTAGTACTATGCCCTATTCAGAAAACAACATCAAAGCAGGTACTCAGTCGCATTCGTAATAGAGTTATTCCAACCCTTGGAAAACCAGAGTTTATATTATCAGATCACGGCAGTTATTTCACAAGCGCCGAATTCAAGAAAGGAATGGAAGACATGGGTATAAAACATGTTTTAAGCAGTATCCGACATGCCCAAGCAAATCGAAGCGAGAGAGTAATTAAATCTGTAACTGCATATTTGAGGATCTTCATTCCGAACGAACACCACAAATGGGTCGATAAAATTAAGGACGTAGAGACATGCATG
This sequence comes from Meconema thalassinum, assembly GCA_946902985.2. NCBI lineage: Eukaryota > Metazoa > Arthropoda > Insecta > Orthoptera > Tettigoniidae > Meconema > Meconema thalassinum. The sequence goes on along the minus strand of OX336388.2, from coordinate 1,221,313,687 downwards.
AATTCTACCAGGCACGAGTCAACAGGACAAATCCCTATGGTCCTACACAAGAACGAGTATCCAGTAAGAACGTGGAAAAGCATCATTAACTGTCCACAAGATCCCATGATAGCACCAGACTTGAGAATTGAAAGAACGAGAGAATACATGAGGAAACAAGCAGACCGCAGATTACGGCGAGTAAGAAATAAGAGGTTCCACGGTGATCTTGAAGTCAACCAGCTCGTTTTGGTAAAACGACCTGCTATATCGGACCCAGAAAAGAAAATCTTTAGTAAGTTCTGCGAAAAATTCATAGGACCCTATTCTATCGTAAGAAACCTTGGAAATAATGCTTACAGAGTGAAAGAATTGAGCACAGGAACAATGTCAGTTTACAACGCTGCCAACCTAAAAGAATATCGTCGAAGTGAACCATGGTAGCGCCGAAATAATGACGCAGTTTGAATATACGGACGTCCTACTATCAACAAAGTCAACGGGGAGCAGTTGACTACGGCACGTGATGAACGAGGAAGTAGACTTGTTGTTGACAAACATTAACGAGGCAAGTAAGGTGTTGCCGCAGGCATCGAGCGTCACGCAAGATTGGAAGGGGAGAGACAAGCAGGAAATGAAAACGAGTAAATGCCATTGAAGACAGGAGCGCCTAGACCAAGTAAGAAAAAGGGGTGATTCTGGAAATAAAACAAATTGGCCTACGGAAGTATTGTAAAATTGTCGACTTTATCCCTAAGTTCGAAATTTTGTGAGTGGGAGAGTTGTGAACCCTTTACCCTATGTTGGTTAAATGATTCTACTATTTTATTTCTTCAATTAATAAATATTTCAACCAGCATCATGAAAGTAGCCAGACAGTGATGAGGAAATTTCAAGCATTTGTTGGAGACAGTAGGGACATACCTGCAACAGTTTAACAAAAGGCTAAGTACTTGAGCTATGAAAAGAAATAGCAGAGCGATGTATCATAAGGACAGGTGTGGCTACCTCAATTTTAGAAGCGACGCGCGGTGAGACATGGTTCTGGTATGTTCATTGTGATATTCGCGCCTAGAAGAAATATGATGCAGTAACGTGAATGGCTGATGAAGAAAATAGACACTCCCAAGACGCCAAGATCTACTAGAAACCGCCAAATTACAGAGAAATGGAGAACCAATGAGAAGAGAATGCCTACTTGCGCGCCAACTCTGGCTGGGGTACGCGGTGGCTAGCATTCACGCGGGAAATCGCCTAGACAAAATCTCTACGATCGATTCTAGGATTAATGGGCGTATTCTTGACCTGTGCAATATTACGAGTTCAGTGATATGTATTTCATTCCTGTATCCCAATTACTTCGATAAATTTTTACATAAAATCCCCCTCCATCTAGACCCAAGGGCCAGTTCATTTATAAGTGTGTCGAAGAGCCAAGACATTGACTTTTATTCCGTGTGTTGAGGACACAAGAGATTGACTTTCATTCCGTGTGTCTAGGAGACATGACGTTTCATTCCGTGTGTCGAGAACACAGGACTTTGATTCTGTTCGTCTGAAGAGATAGACTTTATTTTCCGTGTCACAAGGACACAAGAGATTCATTGAAAAGTGTTAAATTCAGTGATAGATAGTCATTGTACTATAGTTATAGGGACAGTAGCGTCGATAATTCGCCAACGAACAGTGACAGGGAATTTAGTACCTGAACAAGCGAATTTAATAGTCAGACATAAAGTGCATAATAACCTAATTTTTGTATCAGCGCAAGGATGACATCGATGAATGCAGAAGAAGTGTGGAAGTCTCAACAGTCCGTCCAGATGGCTGCTATGAGATAGAGAACCATCAAGTTGGGGAATGGCATCTGATGTTCTTTGACGGGTGACTACAACACGAGATGAGTACAAATAATATTTTATTATTTATTAAATTAACTTATGGTTTATGGGACATATTTTTGTAAATACTTTGCTTGTGTGAGTTAATGTAGTATATTTTGTTTTGATCTGGCACACTTTTGTTTGGAAGCAGCTCGCACAATGGTAGTTAATGGAAGGTTCTTTTCTTTGTGTTGTGTTAACTAACGTATCTATGTGAACGGCCGTGTTCGCCTAGGTTACGAAGTGCGGTTAAAAACGTCTCTCGGAGATATGTCGTGTTTCAGAAGTAGGACTGAATTAATCTAATTATATAGTAGATTGGAGGGTAATTAAATGTTATTGAAAATTATTAGTGATCAGATTCAGTGTGATTATTGCCTTTGGAGCAATGTAATTTGTGACGAAGAGTACTCAGCTCTATCGTAGGTTTTAAATATTGTGTTAAATGTTTGCGAGCTTTAATTCAGCAGACCCATGTGAAAGGCGTTATGTCAGTCCCAGATGTGTGTACTATGAGTATATTGTTGTGGTATTACAAGCGGGAACTTCAGCAGAGACTGATTTCTGTCAGCTTGGTACCAGATTCAAATTGCATCCTTGCGAGGACAATTATGGATATGTGATTATTGTCTGACCATATGTTGAGTGGGAGGAGATGTTAGCGGCTGTTGATTCCTTGAGATAACAGTTCCGCTGGTCGGCTATTTATATACACTGGATGGGGGACATGACTGGTATTGTGGAAAGGGGTGAGTTGTTGTCACAAGGGCTGACTGAGTTTCGCAAGCAGAGCTCATTAAAGTGGAGTGCAAGTTTGGCTCCCAATTACTTGAAAATAAATATAAATGTGAGAAACTGATCAATGGTAAAATTGTTTAAATAAATGGGAGTTGCCTACGAAACACGATTACCTTCGAAGCGTTTCATTAACATGCAGTTTTGTTAATATAAAGTAACCTTAACCACTCAGGTTGTTTGTTGTTGTTGGTTTATTCTTTGTTTATTGTACATGTCAGTGACCCGTGAATCACGTGCGGCGCTGTTATTCCTTGTTGTTGAGTATCTAGGCATGGTGGCGGTTCATTGGGTTAAGTGTGTCACCACACTAATAAGGGTCTCAGAGAGATGCCTGTAAATAGTAGAGTTGTAATATGTGTGTCAGAGTTAGATTTAAGGATTTTTATTAATGTTATGCCCATAGCCATAAAAGTTGATTTACGAGATGATTGTTCGTGAGCACCGTGGCTGTTAACCCGTTGTGAACGAATGATCATCCAAGTACTCATTTCTCGTAGATAGTCATCACGCGAACATAAATTCACATGCAAGATAGTGGAACTTGGATCCACATTTTATTAGAAAAGGGGAGATCTGTCTGACTCCTCAAAGTGATAAATATTCCTGTCAGGGGAAAATTCAGGGAGGATTTTGTTTATTATTGTTTGTTTTATTCTTTTATGCACAAATTAGTTATTAAATCTAGTTATTATCTTACGTTTTGTCTCCTTTCTTTCTTAGTTATAGTTTTCATCCTATAACACTTGCCTCAGAAAAGCACGTAGTTTGGCGGACGTAAACACCACACTATGAACTGAACGCGACCCCTTGATCTAAGATTCTTGCATAAAACACTGCTATTCTGAAGGGTTCAATATAGAGAGAATTAGTCTGATAACCTGTGTTTTTGTGGTGTCTGTAGTAGTGAAACGGTATTTACTTTGCTCCACGTTGAGCGTACAAATGTAATGGTTTCGCTAGCCCACACTGTTGGGTGAGAAATGTAACTGTTTACCTTTGCCTAAGCTATGTTGTTTTAATGGGCGCCAAGACCTCAATGCAATGTTGAAATCTAAATTTGTATTTAACAACGTCTAGCTCTGGCAGAACACCTTCAAGACTCTATTCACTCAGATCGTGGTATGATTTGATCATTAACCCAACAAACAATTGTATCAGGAGAAGGAATTGGTCTATATCTAATGCTACCTACTGAAAGCAAAGATTGCATTGTAAAAGAAATGAATTTATTATATAAAACAAGTATAGCAAAATTAATAATAATAATAAGTTTAAAATTTAAATTGGAGCGTTGTGATTTGAATATTACCGATAGAAAATTACGTGAAAACGGAGTCTGATAAATTGATTTTACTCTTATTTCCAAGCTATGAAGTTACTGAAATATGAAATATAAAACAAAGAAAATGAGAGATTGCGTATTTCTGCGTCATGTGCGCTTACCATTGGAAATTGCCAAAGCATCTCCCTCGTTCTTGATGATGCTGTGTGCTTCCCACAGTCTCCTGGACGTCGTCATCTCCGTCGAAATTTGATGATATCCTGGTAGATTATATAATTCTATGGTCCGTACCTCGGACCCAAACTCGCGTAAAACCGCACTGGTTACGTTTTACAAAAGTTCGTTGCTAACTCCACTGAACATCGGAGCGACACGCACTTGCGACCGTACACCGCAAGTTCTACACAGATAGTCGCTAACTCCACCGAACATCGGAGCGACTCGCACTCGCATCCATACTCGTCAAGTATTTCACAGATAGTCTACGTTTCACGGCGCGTCGAACGATATATTCACCTGTCGGTTCCCCCACTCCAGTCTCAACTAGCTTACGTCGTCACCCCTGATAGGCTGAACCACCACGCGATCTTCTCCTCCTCCGGGTCATTACACTCGGCGACAGGGTTCCGTTTCAACAATTCGCCTCTTCTTGACGATGCGACCCAAGATTGCGTCATGCTCCTCGACAGGGATCAGCTTGTATTAGAATTCCCAGTGAGTCACGTCTCTCTCAAATACCCTAACTGACAAAAACTCCGTAAAATTCCGTAATCAGATAATTTTCTATGATATCGTCGTTCGTAATAATTTGCTTGATAGCGTTTTCTAAGACATAGAAAACCTATCTGAATGCTAATAATTTTTATAAAATGCTCCGAAAATACCTTAATAATAATTACAATAAATTAATAATAATAATAAATTACCATGAAAAATTGTCTTGGCAGAACAATTTGCCGCGTAAATAAATATAGAATGGCTTCCTACTGACTTATGCCAGTTGCATAAAACCCCTCGAAAAACACGTTACATATTCGCCTCGGATCATCGGATGATTTACCGTGACGACGGTCCATTATCCGATTATCCCAGACACGTTAATAAACCCCATCCAAAATACATATTACATAAATGAAATCACCCTAAATTACAGATATATACACTCATAATTTTTCTTCACGCACTTTGCGTCAAAGTTTGTAGTCACAATGGATTGCACTTTGCAACCAGTCCAATGTTTTACGTATAGAATATTGTTCCACGGATATTTCCGCCTCTCAAATTTCTCTATGTTGGAGAAATAGACATAATTAATGTGTGAGCACTATGTATTTATGATGTCATATCACACGCATTTAAGGTGTTCTGATATATTTATATCACCATAGAACTTCCTAATTTCACTGGAGGTCCCCTCCTTATGGTGACATTTAATTCCACTTATCACTGAGCACACGATCACACTATTGTGGCAGCGCCTCGTGACCATAATACTTAATCTCTCTTTAAAGTAGATTAAATTAATATTGACTTCTGAAAAAAAAACAGTAAATGCGCATTACATATAACACCAAATATTTCTGTGCCGTAATCGCCCTGTCTTGTTAAGTTCCCGTACACCATATTCTACTTAATACTAGTTCTCAACACAGACCATTTCTCCTCACACAAATAATACCATTGTACAAATTATCTTAAATTACACACTTACAAATCTTACATGGCGGGGCCGTAAACAGAAATCACGTGTGCTGATTTAGATAAATTCTGTTTCGCCAACTGGACAGTGTAATCCATCCCCGGTTGCTTACCCTCATTTAATCCCAACACCCTCGCTAGTTCATTTTGTGGTCTTTTTCCGAAGTGAACTTCGTATGGCGTCAATTTCGTGCTCTCATGCTGGACAGAATTCAGCCAAGTCTCGACCTTGGGAAGATGTCCAACCCAGGCCGCATGCTTGTCATGCACTAGAGTCCGAAAAAGACGAGCCACTTCCCTTAATGGACGCTCTGCAGAATTACCCTGAGGGTACCTTACAGAGGAATGAACGTGTGTTATACCATCTTCCTGCATACTGGTTCTCCATTTCTTTGCAGTAAACTGTGGTCCACTGTCAGATAGTATCCTGAGAGGAATGCCAAACTCAGGTACATACTTATTAATGATCAGACGGCTACACGCTAGTCCCGTGGCTTTCCTTAGCGGATATAGCTTGACATACTTACTAAAAGCGTCAATAACTATAAAAATGTACTCGTAGCCGTACTGTCCTTTAACGATCGGGCCAAATAAATCCACACACAGTAGTTCGCCGGGACTACTGGTGAGAACTGCAGATCTCTCCCCCACCAAATATTTAACTGGATATTTACTCCTTTGACAGGTGTCACACTTAGCTAAAATCCTCCTAACGTCCCTTCCCATTTTACTCCAAATGAAGTCACGACCAATTTCATAGAAGACCTTGGCAGCACCAAAGTGTCCTAATTCCCTATGAATGAACCAAATTAGCTCCTCCCGCAAAGTGGCAGGAACACATATTGCCCACCGATTATTCCTACATTTCCTTGCAAGAAGCCCATCCTGCATCTTGTACGTGAACCGTCCTACTTTCACATACTCTTCTTCACCTATTTCCAACCTAGCCAGTGGCTCCTTTAACTTAACGTCATCACGTTGCTCCACTAGCATATTTCTCAGTGTCTGTAACGATGCCCTGTTGCTACTGTCCACACATGCACATATTAAAATACCATCCTCTGCTTTAACCACAGGATAATCCCTACATAAATTAGTGTCCCTCGATAGCATGACTGCAAGAATGTTATCTTTACCTTTAATATATTTTACTGTGAATTCGTATTCCTGCAGAGCAAGAATCCACCTACTAACTCTGTTAGAACTGAGTTTACAAGTCCTCATATACAGTAATGCATGGTGATCTGTGTGGATCTCAAATTTCCCCCCTACTAAATACATTCTAAATTTCCCTAAACTGAAAACAATACTTAAAAGCTCTAACTCAGTAATCGTGTATCTTTTCTCTGCTGCTGTCAGTCCTCGCGAGGCTAAAGATACAATGCACAGATTACCCTCATCATCTTTCTGACATAATACTCCAGCAATGCCTATATGTGAAGCATCTGTCATAACCACATATTCCTTATCTTTTAACGGATATTTCAGCACTACAGCTTTCTCAAAACCTTCCTTCAGCGCTCTAAAAGCCTGATCATGCTTGGACTCCCATCTCCACCGAGTCCCACTTTTAAGCAATTCCCTGAATGGTTCTACCAACCCTGAGTATTTAAGAACGAACCTCCTGAAAAAGTTGCAAATTCCCAGGTAAGTTTTTAACTGTTTAACATTCTGTGGCACCTCTGCGTTAAGTATCTTATTAACCCTACTTTCTTCTGGTGTTACACCTCTACTCGACACTCTATGACCTAAAAATGTCACTTCTGACTGACAGAATGACGACTTAGACAGCTTCAAAGTGAACCCTGCCTGATCTAACTTCTGAAAAACTATATTTAAATGATGTAGATGCTCCTCAAAACTGCGTGAACTAATTACCATATCATCTATGTAAATGGTTACAAACTCTCCTGTGTCATCCCCTAATGCGATGTTTAAAGCCCTAATTAAAGCAGCTGAACTACTCTTTAACCCATAAGGTGTTCTACAAAATTGATAAAGGTTATATTTATGACTAAAAGCTGTAAATGGTCTATCTTCGTACATAAGTGGCACTTGCCAAAAACTGGAACTCAAATCTACACAAGTGAAATACTTCTTCCCCTCAAATGTTTGCATTAATTCCTCTATTGATATAGATTTCAGCTGATCTGAACTAATTCTACTGTTAACCAAACGAGCGTCTAAACAAATACGAACAGTGCCGTCGGTCTTGGGTACCGTGATCAAAGAATTAACATATGGACTGTTCGAGTGCTCAATAATCCCATCTTCAAGCATCTGGTTAATTTGTGCCTCAACTGCACTCTGATAAGCGAAAGGTACAGGATATCTATGTCCTGTGAATACTGACCTATCAATAACGTTCAATGAATGTGTATAGCAATTGGCCATACCAATGCGATCCTCAAAAACTCTCCTATTACACCATAACACATCATAGAGCCGAACACACTGTTCATCCTCTATATTTCCCTGAAATGCAGCCTCACGTAACGAGTCCTCTAGACTTCCGTTCGTAATCACACTGCCCACAAAACATGGAGAACCCCGCTCTACGGCTGGCGATATCTCATTTAAAGTACAAATCACACCTACAATACTACTCCTCTGAATATGGTCATTGAACGCTACTTCTACTTCAGAATCTCCCCATTTAAATTTCAAACTCCCTACATCATAACATAAGTTACCAGACACTCTACTTAGCCACTCTGAACCCAAGATAACACTGAATACTAAATTTGGAATTACAAGGCAAATCTGCTTCTCTACATGATTATTAATTTTAATGTCTACTAAAACTTGCTTAGAAATTACTTTAGACCTCTTCCCAACAGCTGTGATAACAAAAGTGCTTTTAATTGGCATCTCCTCAAAATGTACTCCAGTTCCTTTCATTTTATCATAAAATGCACTACTTATGCAACTCTTCATACAACCACTATCAATTAAAACATCTGTGTACGCCTCGGACACGTTAAATTTAACTATGGGGCTCTTACTAACCACTTCCTGAATAATACCTTCATCATTTAGTTCATGTAATAATTCATTTCTTACATTTAGGTCATAGGGTTCCTGTATAATTGTATGGACAGGGCATGCTACAGACTGAGATTCTGACCTTACTTCGCAGCCTGGTTCGCGTTTAAAGAACCGCTACAGCTGGCCGTAGTACTAGTTACTACTGCACTGGTCTGGTTGTTCTGAGTTGTGTTGTCATTGTTTGGCTGTATATTACTACCACTAGGCTGTCCTCTTCCTTGACCCCTATTCTGGTTGTAATTATTGTCATTATAATTTCTCCCTTGATTTCCCCTGAAATCATTGTTTCTCCCTTGATTTCCCCTGTAATCATTGTTCCTCCCTTGATACTGATTACCATAGCCATTTCCTCTGTTCTGATTTAGCTGATTATTATTATTTCTATTTTGAGCATTGGCCCCTTCGCCACCGTTCCCTTGAACTTCCTGATGCCTGGCTTCATTAGGTCTATTATTATTATTACCCTGGTTCCTATTGAAATTGTCCTCATAACCCCCTCTCCCTAGTGCATCAAATGTGCTTAACAAACTTTCTACTTGTGATATAGTCTTTACATTCTGGATACAAGCAGCCTCCTTGATCCTATAGGGAAAGTGCCTAAGTAGCAACCTTACCACATCACTTTCCTCCTTCAAGCCATCCAGATATTTACACACTAATACCTGCCCTAAAAAGTATTCGGTCATGGTGGAGCTTCCTTTAGGGTTATATTTACCACACACTACTCCCTCACGATGCTGCGACTGAATAACCTCATTCCAGAACTTTTCACAGAATTTCATTTTAAAATCATTGATATCAGTAAACTTGTCTCTGTAGACAGCAAACCAATTCCTCGTTTCCCCCACAAACACTTGTTCTAAAATTTCAACTACCTGGCACCACTCAATACTACCATTTTCCAACCTCTCCCCGAATTTATTTTCTATTGTGTTCATGAACTCCATTGGGCACCCCTGTCGATTGCTGAACTTACCCAGTTCTACCTCCCTGTGTGTGCTATTCACAAAAACTGGCCTATTCTGACTATTTTCTTGCCTGATCCTAGCTTTTAATTTTAATTCTAATTCTGCGATTTTCTCCTCAGCCTTCCTCTCAATACTGTTTACTGTTAATTTAATGTTTCCTTCTGATTCTTCTACTTTATCATATAGCTTTGCTTGTTTCTCCTCAATCTTGCTAATGCTTTCCCTATTACTCTCTCTTAAATCATTTACTTCTGCAACTACTTGTGAGTGGACTTTCTCAATTCTACCCCCCAGCTGTTCCTTAACCTCTTTAGTAGCTACCTGAATTTTGTCAATTTCTCCCCCCAATTGCTTTTTGACCTGCTGTGTTTCCAGTTGCACTAGTTCTTTTAAATTTTCAGCCTGTGTACTGATTCTAATTTCCAACTCCTCCTGTACTTTTCCTAATTTTCTGTCTACATCTGCAATAATCTCTTTAGCCTTTTCTTCCATCACCCCCCTGATCTCACCTCTAATCAGTTCGAATTTGTCACTCATTTCCCTACTGTTTTGTTCTAATTTAGCATTTAAAGTTTCATTACTCTCTCTATTTTCCCTACTGTTTTGTTCTAATTTTGCATTATTCTGTTCTAATTTTGCATTATTCTGTTCTAATTTTGCATTTAAAGCTTCTGTACTTTCTTTATTTTCCCTACTGTTTTGTTCTAATTTTGCATTATTCTGTTCTAATTTTGCATTTAAAGCATCTGTACTTTCTTTATTTTCCCTACTGTTTTGTTCTAATTTTGCATTATTCTGTTCTAATTTTGCATTTAAAGCATCACTACTAACTTTGTTCTGATACATGAACTCGAGAAGTAAAGTTTTTAATTCTGGTTGGCCGCCTACACTCCCTGTTTCAGTATCGGGATTTACCTCCGCTACCCCGGTACTACCATCACTCGACATACTGCTCGTATCATCATTCTCCAGTTGATGACCACTACGTAACCTCATCTGTCTTTCTTTCTCATCCCCCATAATGATATACACTGATAAAGACAAATAACCCCCAAAATACAGGCACAGAAATATATACCCTTCTCCTTCCACAAATGTTATTAGGTTTTCAGCCCCAAGTTGTCGGCGACAAATGTAATGGGAATTAGTGCCCCATGTTGGTAGCGACAAGTGAAACGGTATTTACTTTGCTCCACGTTGAGCGTACAAATGTAATGGTTTCGCTAGCCCACACTGTTGGGTGAGAAATGTAACTGTTTACCTTTGCCTAAGCTATGTTGTTTTAATGGGCGCCAAGACCTCAATGCAATGTTGAAATCTAAATTTGTATTTAACAACGTCTAGCTCTGGCAGAACACCTTCAAGACTCTATTCACTCAGATCGTGGTATGATTTGATCATTAACCCAACAAACAATTGTATCAGGAGAAGGAATTGGTCTATATCTAATGCTACCTACTGAAAGCAAAGATTGCATTGTAAAAGAAATGAATTTATTATATAAAACAAGTATAGCAAAATTAATAATAATAATAAGTTTAAAATTTAAATTGGAGCGTTGTGATTTGAATATTACCGATAGAAAATTACGTGAAAACGGAGTCTGATAAATTGATTTTACTCTTATTTCCAAGCTATGAAGTTACTGAAATATGAAATATAAAACAAAGAAAATGAGAGATTGCGTATTTCTGCGTCATGTGCGCTTACCATTGGAAATTGCCAAAGCATCTCCCTCGTTCTTGATGATGCTGTGTGCTTCCCACAGTCTCCTGGACGTCGTCATCTCCGTCGAAATTTGATGATATCCTGGTAGATTATATAATTCTATGGTCCGTACCTCGGACCCAAACTCGCGTAAAACCGCACTGGTTACGTTTTACAAAAGTTCGTTGCTAACTCCACTGAACATCGGAGCGACACGCACTTGCGACCGTACACCGCAAGTTCTACACAGATAGTCGCTAACTCCACCGAACATCGGAGCGACTCGCACTCGCATCCATACTCGTCAAGTATTTCACAGATAGTCTACGTTTCACGGCGCGTCGAACGATATATTCACCTGTCGGTTCCCCCACTCCAGTCTCAACTAGCTTACGTCGTCACCCCTGATAGGCTGAACCACCACGCGATCTTCTCCTCCTCCGGGTCATTACACTCGGCGACAGGGTTCCGTTTCAACAATTCGCCTCTTCTTGACGATGCGACCCAAGATTGCGTCATGCTCCTCGACAGGGATCAGCTTGTATTAGAATTCCCAGTGAGTCACGTCTCTCTCAAATACCCTAACTGACAAAAACTCCGTAAAATTCCGTAATCAGATAATTTTCTATGATATCGTCGTTCGTAATAATTTGCTTGATAGCGTTTTCTAAGACATAGAAAACCTATCTGAATGCTAATAATTTTTATAAAATGCTCCGAAAATACCTTAATAATAATTACAATAAATTAATAATAATAATAAATTACCATGAAAAATTGTCTTGGCAGAACAATTTGCCGCGTAAATAAATATAGAATGGCTTCCTACTGACTTATGCCAGTTGCATAAAACCCCTCGAAAAACACGTTACAGTAGTATTAGTAGTAGTAGTAGTAGGTTTGTATTTTTAATTCAGACGAGGATTGGGAAGGAGGCAGCCGTGGCCTTAAGTTAGGAACCATCCTGGCATTTGCCTGGAGTGGAAGTGATAAACCACGTTCACGATATACAATATTGATTCTTATCTCAACAGTGAATGTCTGCTTCTAAACTGTCATATTATGTATTGTGGAAACATATAATGACAGTAGCACCAGAGATTCAAGCGTCATTGAGAACAGTTGGTTACGCGGTATTTTTTTTATTATCATTTCATTACAAGGCTTGCATAACTTTAGAGACCATTCATTATCTTGCAAGTGTTGCCAGTCTTCTTCCAGGGGTGCGATATGTGTATCTAATAAGAATGAAATGACAGTTCCTCTCCATACTGATAATAATGTTGACTGGACTTGGTGGATCTTAGGCGAGGACAATAAAACCACCCCTACCTCACTACTCTCTGCTGATACGACTAAAATCTTCTCGGAAAGGTCACGGTTCGAACTCATTCCTCCAGGCAAAGTGGTCACCCATTCAGGGTCAATACTTGGTAAAGAATTGCTCAGTGTTGGCAAATTACCCACCGACAATAACATAGTCATTCCGCAATCGAGTTTGATGTCTTGTTGGCGCTGCTTTTTGTGTGCTGGCCACTCATTAGGAGCGACGCGCTATTCAGTTAATGACACACCAACTTGTCTCTCCAAGTGTTCTTCGAGCTTGCACCTCTATACAACTGTATTCTGTATTGCCCTTAGGCATTTAATCAATGAAGGCTATACGCCAATTAACTATCACTAACCAACAGTGAAAATGCTTCCGAAACAAAAACAGTCAGTTCTAGTTCATGCAAGCATGGGAAATACGAATATAAACTTTCTTCGGCTTTTCCCAATTAATTGGGGTCGCCGAAGACAACCTGGCTCATTTTGGTTTTGGCCGGAGATTTAAGACCGTCTGCCCTTCCTGACGCCACGTGATTTTTCGGGTGAAAATTTCGCCCGGTTGTCACCGGGATTCGATCCCCGGCCGTCCGGGTGAAAGACGAGCAGCTAAGCTACTGCGCCATCACGGTATGGGAAATACGAATATGGCATTTAAAATGCTGAGTTAGCTCTATGTTCTGAGATATAACGATATTTCATTAAATGCTAGAGAATTGAACGAACTTTCGAAAAATACTATGGATTATTTTGTTTAAATAAATTGTAGGTTGGCAATCCTTAGTACAGGTATCCTGAGTCATTGTCTACCATATTTTGTTTATTGTTTGTGAATAACCTTTGTTTTCATCTTCTTATGGGACAGCAGAGATAGGTCTTCACATTACATCAGAAACAGAAAGTTTAGGGAAACTTTGTGTCCTGGGGGAAAAAAAACGTAATTTACCTGTACATAGAGTGAATTAAAACAATTGTTATTTCTGTTGTGTGCTGATATCATATTAATATAATATTTGTTTTTACTACAGAAGTACAGTACATGTATCACAAGTAGTGTATCTAAAACCCTAGAGCTAATAAACAAATTGGTTGGTTGGTTCCTTAGTTTCGGGGCTGCGACAACGCGGTCATGTAGCCCCGTGTACTTTGGGTGTGTGTAGAATCTGTCTGAATACCGGTGTTAATTGTGATGACTGTATTAGTGTGTGTTATCTGTTTTCAATTCAAGTAAGGACTGCAGACATTGATTTATTTCAAGTAGTTCCTACTTTTGCCGCCAAACGCCACAGTCAATGACTACTAGTTAAGAACTTGGTCACCAGATGCCACCGCAGTCGGTTCCTGACGACGAACGTCGGAACCTAAGAGCGTTTGTCAAATGTTTAACCTAACCTAATTTAGCTTGACACAGGTGTAATTAGTGGAAGGTTCTTTAACATGCCATAAATCTATGACATAGGACCGCCGGCTTTACTTCCCCTCCTAAGGAAGGCATACTGAGGGATTTTAACGCTCTTAAAAAATCCGACGACTTCGGCTGGGTTTGAACCCGCGATCTTGGGCATAGAAGGTCAGCATGCTACCAACTACGCCACCGAAGCCGCTAAATAGACAAATTCTAAGGTCATATTCGGTTTTCCTGATCCAAATTTAGTTTAAAAAACTAGTATATTTGTAAAAGAAGCAAATAAAAAGTTGTATTTTGTCAGCTAGTGATCGGCCTCGAACACCCTCCAGTGTTATCGTAACTGAGCGGTGATATCTCGCTACCACCTGCCCCCCCCCCCCCCCCCCAGAGGTAAATCACTGGCATAGTAAATATAAAACCACGTTCCCTAAAATTGCTAAAACCAAACCCTCACAACCTGTTCCCACGTCTAATCGATTTGATTCCCTCTTACTGGCAGATCAAGAGACGAACGAGTCGATCTCTGAGAGCTCCTGTAATGACATGGATTGCTCTGAAGGAACCCCACTCCGTAAACAGAGTTCCAGGAGGACCCTATCCTTACCTCAACGCCAGCAAAGAACAAGTCGCTCTAGATCTCGTACAAAACGTGACACGTTTACTCCACAGCCCTCAACTAGCAGAGATTTACCCTGCGCCCCCCTCTCCCCCTCATTTACCCCCTCAGCCCCACAAATCGAACCTGAAACCCCTCGCCGCTCGCGGCTGCCTACGCCCCCGCATTATAATGCGGGTCAGCCGCCACAACTTAAATTCACTAAACATCCAATCCCCACTGACTTGCCTATGGGAATACAACTAGTCCTCCAGAGCCTACAATCTACACTCGCTAATTACACTAAAATGTTCGTTGAATCCATAACACAACTAGACTACATACTTCAACAGCTTATGACAATCATTGCAGCACACTAATGGCTTACAAGACCTTGCGAATCATTACTTGGAATAGCAACGGGCTAGCTACTACTCCGAAAAGGCTAGAACTTCTACAACTACTGCACGATACTGACGTTGACGTACTGCTACTCCAAGAGACCAAGCTATCTGAAAGAAAGAAATTCAAGCTTCCTGGATACATAATCTACAGAAAAGACAGACTGACAGACGGAGGAGGAGGGACAATTATTGCAATTAAAAGACGTTTATCCCATAAAGAAATCATTTTACCTACAACCACTCACATCGAAGCAAACGCCATTGAAATACATATTCAAAATACGGCATACACGATAATCTCGGCTTACAATCCACCACAAAAACAAATTTTAGCAGCAGATATAAATTTACTCCTCAATTACGACCATGTAATCTTAGCCGGGGACCTCAACTCCAAACATCACAGCTGGGGCTCTGTAACTGAAAATAAAAACGGTAAGAAACTTTATCAACACCAACTGCTTAAAGATTACTTCATACATGCTCCAGATACACCTACATTTTTCTACAAGCGCAACGGAATACTCTACCAAGACACTAACGACATTGCACTAGCCCGAAACATTCCCTTTAATATTCGAACATCAACGAGCACCAAACTCGACTCTGATCATCTACCCGTACTGATTGAAGTTGGTGCTAATATTGACTATGTCAACACCACAAAACTAATCAACATTAAACGTATTAACTGGGACCTTTTCACACTACAACAGGATCTACTAATGCCAAAGACACTACCACTCATTAACACTACCGCCCAACTAGAACACGAAATTAATGCCTTCAACAACATACTAATCACGGTCGCCAGAGCCAGTACTCTACCGAAAACAGCTCAGAAGACTCCTACCCTACCCGATGAAATTTGCAACTTAATTAAAGAAAAGAACAAAGCAAGAAAATTATATCAAAGAACCCAGACACTTCAGAATAAAATCCAATACAACAGACTACACTCCAAAGTCCGCAGACAATTAATACTTTACAGGAACGACCAATGGGAAAACAAACTCACAAGCATAAAACATAATAAAAATCCAAAAACACTCTGGAAACTAACCAAAGTCTTCACCAAAAGTAACAAACCAATCCCTCCTCTAGAAGACAGAAAATGAAAATCCACAGCCTGCTTCCAGTCTCCGACCGGGTCAGGAATGGAATGAATGAAGCCCCCATCTAGCGGCGAGGATATGAACTGTGCCGGCTGCCGAGGCCTGACGCACTCCTCTGGGGCAATGATTAAATGCATGACAGATGAAATGAAATGAAAGTGGAGAGTGTTGCTGGAATGAAATTTTGACAGGGAAAACCGGAGTACCCGGAGAAAAACCTGTCTGCCTCCGTTTTGTCCAGCACAGATCTCACATGGAGTGACCGGGATTTGAACCACGGACCCAGCGGTGAGAGGCCGGCGTGCTGCCGCCTAACCTCTAGAAGACAGCAATAATATAATTATCACAGATAACAAAGGCAAAGCAGACCTGATGGCCGACACACTACACGACCAATTTAAGCCTAACGATCACTTACGAGACGACGCACATGACAAAACAGTACAAGACGAAGTCGCACAGTTCCTAATACAGCCAGCTCCTACAGACATTCCCCCAATTACATTACAAGAGCTTCAAACAAACATGAAAACACTTAACGAGCACAAGGCCCCAGGCAAGGATGAAATTCCGAATGCCTTAATTAAAAAGCTCTCGCCAACGGCTACACTACTACTACTCCACTTATTCAACACAATCCTATCATTGAGGCATTATCCAGCAGATTGGAAGATCGCGAAAATCATCTGCTTCGCCAAACAAGGCAAAAATGCCAAAAAACCGCAAAGTTACAGACCTATTAGCCTTCTCAGTCACATCTCAAAACTATTCGAAAAAATACTCCTCTGCAGAATCAAAAACACTATATCTAACGCCTTAATACTACAACAATTCGGCTTTCGCTCGCAACGCTCAACTACTCAGCAACTTCTCAGAGTGACCGAATACATAACATCTGGATTTCAGCACAATCAGCACACGGTGGCTCTGTTCCTAGACATTCAGCAAGCCTATGACAGAGTTCACCACCTCACAATTATTCACAAATTAATCCAGCTTAACATCCATCACACATACATCACATTAATACATCAATACTTAACAAATCGTCAATTTTACGTCTCAGTTAACAACATTAATTCCTCACTTCGCCACATACATGCCGGCGTAGCACAGGGGAGCATAATGGGACCTCATTTATTCCTGGTGGCAATCAATGACATCCCATTGTCGGACTCCACGTCAACCCATGTGTTCGCCGATGACACGGCCATACTTTCAAAATCCAGAAACCCTCAGTTAGCATATTTAAATGTACAACAACACGTAAATCAGCTGCAACCCTGGCTCATTAAAAATAAAATACAAATTAACATTGCCAAAACAAAAGCTGTACACTTTACGCATAAATACGGCCAATTCAGACAACATATACAGTTATTTAACACAGACATAGAATGGACCAACGAGATTAAATACCTTGGCATTACTCTAGACAAAAGGTTAAACCTGCAAACACATATTAACAACACAATAAATCGCACGAAATTCAGCATCAAACTATTATACCCTATGATTCATCCTAAGCAAGCACTTTCTCAAAATAACATTACGCTTATCTACAAAACACTTATCAGACCTATTTTAACCTACGCAACACCTGCAATAGCATTTATGTCCATCACCAACATGCAAAAACTACAGAGAATACAAAACTGGATGCTTCGATTAGCCTTGAAGACAGGGCGCGAAACCAGTGTCCTAGAACTTCATCGGAGAACCAACACACCATACCTACTCGATTTCATGCTAAAACTGACTGATAGGTACTATAACACGGCACAACAACATCCTAATCCACTCATCAGAACTCAGGGAATGTACGACCCAGACCGTAGAGATACTAGGAAGAGACGACCCAAATACATTTATCTAATCAAAGACTTACTACAGAACAGAGACGAATAACAAACTGACACGATTCACGAACCAAGCAAAGCTCTAAAAACCGAGGCCGCGTGGTGCGCCTGCCTGGAGGGATGGCCACGGCCGCCTCGTCTGGGATGGTGCATCGCGGGCCGAGGCGACGAGAGCACACTTATATTTTTCACTCAGACGCTACACCTACCAAACCCTGATACCTACAGGGCCGTGCCTAGAACACCTACAGGCACTATTCCTGCCTAAACATCTATGGCAAAACTTCTTTTAGCTGCCTAAACTAAAAACCAATATCATAGCTGCCTAATTAGCATATATTACGGCCAGATCAACCGCTAACATCGCGGTACGATAACTTAGCCCAACCGAGAACGGCCAGCCTTCTTCACTATAAAACAAATAACTTACCTGAACATCTCGGCAACTTCCCCTCCCTCGCCACCCACTGGAGATTGCTATAAACAGCATAATTATCAAGTCCTTCAAGAATGCGAACCTGAGACCATCGCGACTGCAACTAAGTACAAAACCGAGACTTCAGAGGCCACCCGTTACAAACCCTTATCAATAACTTTCAACGCCACAAATTTCTTTAATTAATCCATATTAGTCATTCTCAACCCGGAAACAATATTAAAAATCACCAAAATCATCAACTAAAATTATTAAACACATATAACTATTCAGAACGCCAACAACCAATCAGAACTCAAACAGCAGCAAGCCACGCCTACCAACTTGGAGACGGCAGTATATAAGCAAGCTCAATGGCGAACAACTGCTTACTTTTCCACACAACTTACGCTTACTAACTGAAGCGGCTGCTGTCGTCGCCTTGGACGCGGGGTGCGTGACGCTGTGGTAAACGAGACTTTTTCTTTTCTCTAATAAACAATTTTAGACTACGAAATTAATTAATATATCTTTAACATAAATTCCCAAACTATAACTACTTAACAAGCTTATGCAAACAACTTTAAACTGCGCCAGGGGCCTCCGGGGCGGCCGGCGGTCGCTCGCGGCCGACGAATGCCCCGGTAGGCACCACTATTTTTAACTAACCTTACAGTACGCATCCAATTTAACAAAACAAATATGCTTAAAGCCCCTTTCCAAGCTATAACCCAGGCTAAGGAGCGCTTAGACGCACCGCGTACCTGGTCCACAACCCGCTGGCTCGCTCGCTTCGCTCGCGCAGCCAGCGGCTACTTAAATGATTAGAGGCTACCTACTTTCAATTTGGCTTATCAACTTTCAAAACAATGACTGAATGATTTTAACGGTACCGTCGACAGTAACGGCTCTACTATCTGTAGATAAGTATACTTACGTGGATACGACTTATCGATGACGTGAGTAGTCACATTCCACCCCTTTCCAAACCTTCGCAAGCCCGACGAGCGGGAGGGACAAGTGGGGCTGTAGCCCCGTGGCCCGGTAGACCTTGTCCTAGAGCCCGTGGTCGTCCCGAAAAAAGGTCACACACAACGACAACAAAGTGGAGTTGAAAGTCCGGAGACTGAAGGATTGCTGAGATGGGAATTGAACCAACCTTATCTCAGTTCTGCCCCTACGAGGCTGAATGTACCCCTTTCCAGCCCTCAGATCAGATTTTTAATTTCTTGTCAGAGTCGGGAGTCGAATCCAGACCTCAGGGGGTAACAATGATGAATGTTAGCCACAGCCTCATAATTGAGGCGCCATCCCGGCATTTTACTGATGGCAGTGTAAACAAAACCGGAGAAAATCCACACTTAGTTTGGCCACTGTTAGCACCGGAATTCGACCCTTCGACATCCGTTCTTCCAGCTTTCCCTTGCAGTCATGTGGTGTGACTTACGCACACGGCTACGCTGTGAAATTTTAGCAAATTGGCGGGAAAGGATTGTGAATGTGCCAAACGACCAGGTACGTTGCACTTCTCCGGGATGGTAATAAATAAGTTAATACTAAGGTCTATTGGGATTTAAGTACCACGAGAACTGATAATAAACCCCTAATAATAATAATAATAATAATAATAATAATAATAATTCTGTCCTATTGTCCGCACGCAATATTGTGCGATCCCTCCTTGCTAGTGAATGAGTGATAATGAACTCTATATTTTGTATATACATGATATGTAGGCTATGTATTACAGTTTATACTATAGTTTTTATGTATTGTTGTAAAGCACTTGGTTTAACCCGTGCTTTAGAGTAACCCATGTTTGTAATGGTGAATTGAATAAATAAATAATAATAATAATAATAATAATAATAAGTCACTTGCTTAGAATGAAACCCACACGATTGACGAACCGGATCTTTACCTACCGTATTTTAAAAGTAAGAAGACCAAGCCTGCCTGGTTCGAAGAGGTGGAAAGTGACCTGCAAGAGGGAGATTACCTGTGAAGATATTCTAGATCGTAATCCCCTCAGGAAGAAACTAAACGACCACCAGGGGTTTCAAGAAAAAACAAAGTTGAAGACGGGATAGATGTGGACGGAAGAAAGAGGAGAGCAACAACGGCAACGTATGAAGGAGCACTGGGCAAAGATCAAAGCCCAGAGAAGACAGTTGAAATGACGTAGTTCTCAGTAGGCCGATACGATTAAAGAAGAATAATAATAATGTTATGGGTTTTACGTCCCTCTTAACTCTTGTGGCCTTTAGAGACGCCGGGGTGCCGGAAGTTTGCCACGAAGGGGTTCCTTAATAAGCCAGTAAATCTACTGTCACGGCTCCCTCGAATTTAAGCACCAGCAAATGTCAATTGACTGTGCCGAGATTCGATCTCGCAACCTTGGACACAGTCACTAGAATGGTACCGCTGCACCACGCACAAGAAAAACTTATCCCGAACAGAGTTCCAAGACTAAATCCCGTAGCGTTTGTATTTCTCTTGAAAATACATACAATTTTGTCGGCTATTTTTTGTGTCATTGTGTATGAGACCTTCCTTTAACTTAATAGTTTGGCGCACGCAAGCCAAGAATATTTATTTTCTCATGTCTAAAAATAACAATGGAATCTGTTGTTATCGCAGAAGACAGATATATCATCAGATAACAAAGCCTTTGTGAACTCAACACTTAGTGATCACTACATGCGATCCCGTATCAGATCGAGGAGGCGGCAGCAATACAAGATTCCACACAACAGGAATGCGGTGAAGTCAGATGGACATAAATATCCTCGGCGAGGGGAATTTATAATGCCTATTTCATTTTTTTAAAGCTGAGACATTGAGATGTTTTCTACTTGTACAAAATATGAACAGTTTAGGGTAGTGTGTACTCTTGTCGACATTAGCGTCAAACTAATTACAAACTGTGCCAGGAGATTGAGGATCGCTTTAGAGGTTCTTAATCGGAGATAACTATATTCGCCAAGTTGAATTAAATGCTCTGTTTTCATTCATCTAATGACTTTTAGCCTATTTCGATTTTATGAAAATAAAAAAAAGCTAATGAGATCACATTTTGTCCGTGTGTGTGTCCGTAATACTAATTGGTGCGATTTGATTGTAAGAAGCTGCTACTACCCCGGCAAGGTAATACATTCCACAGTATCTTAAAACTTTGTAATTGTAAAGGTACATCATGGAGTTAACTAGGGAAGGGGATAAATTGCCCTTGTGACGTTAGTCAAGAAAACTGAAGGAAGTTACAACGGATTATAGAAAATCACAGATTCAGCATTTCAATGGATATGACATGAAAAACCACATAAAATAAAAAGATTTCGAAGATACTGACCCGTGAAATACTACCTCGCCTGCCTCCCACTTCCAGAAAAATATGTAAAAATTATGTTTTTTTAAGTGGCTTTAAATTTAATGTAGATGCAGTAAAATCTGCTTTTAACGGAATCGATAGGGACTTGGATTTTTTTTCCATTAAAGATAAGTTTCCGGTTAATGCAGGTAGGCCTATTCTAGGAAGATCTCTTCATCACCTTCATTGCCACTGCATCAAGGATTCTGCCATCCGCCACAACAACGATTGCGATCAAGAAGATCAGCAAGTGCCACCGCAGGGAAATTCTTTGTGGATGGCTTTGATTTAAATGTAAGTTGGAAGAATGAATGGTCATCAAAAAAAATGGGAGCGAATGCCCACCGTCTGGATCCCACAAAGAAGCCAATATCTTTTGACCTAGCGAGGTACCTTTGGTGCCGTCTCAACAGGCTAAGGCTGCTGTAACTTCTTTAGGTGCAAGTAGGGATGGATCAGCTCACCAATCTAGAAGAAAAGACAATAGAACATCTACTGCAACGCTGCCCTCATCACTCATACTCTGGACTTCCTGACGACTTGTTCAGTCTCACTCCAAATACAATTAGTTGGCTGAAAAGCATGGACTTTAAAGAGTACTGTAACTGTGCCTTATGTCTATTGCATACGATATTCTAAGTAATCATCATACGATTAAATAAGATATGCTAAAACAAGTAGTTCCGTGAAGAACTATACAGCCTATTTTCATATATCCAACTTATGTTAACTGCCACTATCAACATACAAAATTTCAGTTTGATTGCTGTAATAGATTCGTAGATATTGAGAACCGACTAAATATTTCGGATGGTCGCCATGTTGGATTTTAAATATGTAGGTCCTAGAGTTATGTACTGTTACATGAAGATTATTGTGTACGTGTAGCATTCAAACTTCAATCGCATGATTAGGACACAAGAAGTAACAAGGAGATTTTAAAATTTCGCACAGCTGCCATCTTGTGGTTATGCAAACAATTGAAATACATTAGATGCCAGTGGATTAACACTTGTATAAGCATTTAACGTGCAACGTTTCACTGCACTCGGATAGTTAAATCGCGAGAAACGTCCGTTTAAATATTTATATTTCGCGTCGCCGCCATGTTGGATTTGTGCTCACCAGGTTATTTAAAGTCCTATAGGTGAACTTATGTTCATAGCCCCTATGAACATAAAGAAATTCAGTTTGATTGCTATAATAAATTCGTAGATATTCAGAGCCGTCTAAATATTTCGGATGGTCGCCATGTTGGATTGTTAAATGTATATGCCATAGAGTCATGTACCATTAAAGGAAAATTATTGCGTAGGTTCATTATTCAAACTTTTACTTCGATCGCACGACTACGACACAAGAAATAAAAACAAAATTTTAAAATTCGCACAGCCGCCATCTTGAGGTTATGTAAACAATTGTACTAAATTAGATACTAGTGCATTACAATGTGTATAAACATTTCCTTTGCGAGATTCCATTGCGTTTGGAACATCAAATCGCGAGAAAGGTCTATTTAAAATTTTCAAATTCGCTTAGCCGCCATGTTCGTTTTGTAGTTAACCGGTTTATGAAAGTCTTATAGATGAACTTCCAGTAGTGCCCTTTATCTTCGTACAAAATTTCAGGGTGATACCGCTAATAGTTTCAGAGATATAGAATGCCGGTGAAATATTTCGCACATCCGCCATCTTGTGGTTATGTAAAGAATTGAACGAAGTTAGATGTCGGTGCATTACAATGTGTATAAACATATACTGTACCATGTTTTATTGCGTTTGTGTGGTTAAATCGGGTGAAACGTCTATTTAAAAGTCACAAATTCGCGTGGCCGCCATGTTGGTTTTGTAGTTACGAGTTTTTCAAAAGTCACATAGGTGAACTTCTAGTAGTTCCCTTTATCACCGTAAAAATTCCAGGGTGATATCGGTAATAGTTTCGGAGATATTGAATGCTGGTGAAATATTTCGCACAGCCGCCATGTTGGATTGGTGAGACGTAACAAAATTTGAAGGGCACGGTCGGGGTCGTCCGGAATAGTGCTATGAACTTACTGAGCTTCATTGCAATCGCTCCAGCCATTTAGAAGTAATTAGGGACACACACACACACACACACACACATCTCACACACGGACACACACACGGACAAAAGGTAATCTCATAAGCCTATTTTTTCAAAATTGAAAATAGGCTAATAATTAAACCATCGACATGGTTGTAATGGACATACTGTGAAAAAATAAAATGATGCACATACCTTATTCAGTGTTGTATTGACATATTTCTGCTACGAATTAATACAGTACTGTATTAAGGTCAACCACAGCTCGTTCTTTCGAAAACATAATGATTACAGCTCTGTCAATAATGTAAGTTGTGAAGTGCTCAACTAAGAGATGAATTCTAACCTGATTGACAAGGGCCGAGACAAAGTCAGCGTCATTAAAGCAGGCATTGGGAAAAACTTGGGGAAGAGGAATTATCCATACACTTTGGCGTGTAATTTGGAGAACAAAATAAGTGAGACCTATTTGCCCATTCCTTGTTAGCTACAGAATGAAATGTTACAGCAAACAAGGCAGACTTTCACAGAGTGCCTAAAAGTTTTCTAAACACTGCATTCTGGAACTTGGAAATTTACCGTTAAAATGCGTATTTTGAATTCCGTTTTCTGTCTTACACAGTTTCCGTTTTAAAGAAGGGAATTTAACACGGTTTTCACCACTAAGTTCACGGGACCGTCAAATATTTCCGTTTAAGACAAGTTTCCGTTTAATAAAGGCTCCGTTGAAGGCAGATTTTACTGTATTTTTAAAAAGAAAATAATTATTTTAAAATTGATCAGTACATTAACATTAACTGATTGTATATTGCAATTGATATCCTTTGCTAAAGGGCGTGCGACTCTCCCACTGTGCTAGGCTATACCACGAATCCAACAACCTGGCCACTAGAACTTTCCATTTGCTGGGGGAACTCAAAGCCCCTCAACAGTATCTTCTGCCTATAGAGGTACCAAATAATGGAAATTTGACGTTTATGGCCAAGTATTTAAATTATAGTATATTGGGTTTTTGACGTGAGAAATAAACTGAAACCTCGGAAGTGGTCAAATAATTGATTTTTCCTTGACTTATGTGTGTTTGAGTCTTCAGTCTTTTGACTGGTTTGATGCAGCCTTCCACGCTTCCCTGTCCTGAGCTAATCTTTTCATCTCTACATAACTACCACACCCTAAATACGAGGCAATCTGTCTAACATATTCCAACCTTGGTCTACTCCTACAGTTCTTGTCCTTGACCCTTCCTTCCATAACTAACTTCGCTATTCCTGGATGTATTTTAGTGTGGTGGGGCTAATATTGCCTAAGTTATGTTAAAAAGAGACTTCGATACGAAAAAGAAAGGTATGACTAATAATTGAGTTATTTATTTGCTCCTCTCCGAAGTGAAAGTTGAATCATAGACACTTGCCGAGGTATTAAGTAAGAAACTGATGGCGTTTGAAATATGAACGGATTGCAGAAATTAAATATACCATGGACAGCTAAAATCACAAAAATGTGGAAGTACTGCGGCGTATGAACAAGGATTCAGTAATGCCCGATGTCATTAAAGTAAGAAAACTTGAATACGTTGGACATTTCATGCGCAACAACAAAAACAACCAGTTGAAATTAATTATTCAGGGGAAGATTGATGGCATTGGGGGTCCAGGGTGTAGAAGAGCTTAAGTCAGTGGTTTGGACTGAATACAACGTCGCTGTTTAGAAAAGCAGATCATGCCACTGATCACCAATATTCTTGGAGGACGAGGCATATGAAGAAGCAGAAGAAGAGGAAGAAAAAGAAGGAGATGAAGTGAAAGTTCACTCATCAATTCAATTATACTCCTAGTTTCCATTCACAACGAGCTAAAGTAAGTGAAGCATTGCAAATGTATGTGGTGTATTTTGTAGACCAGACAGGCAACGTGAGCTAGTTTACCTATCGTGTCGGCTCACCAAGCCTCATGCAAATGTTCAACACGCAACACATTCCATCCGTCCAACAAAGAACCTCCAATGTGTCTTTTTCCTAGTCTGCGCCGATCGCCTTAGGGTAGAGCAATTAAATGTTGAACGTTCTTACCTGAAGAAGCTCAACAACCCAACAATTAACAGCGAAGGTCGAGTCTATCAGCCACCACCCAGACGAGCCAATAAACCCTCCGCCTTCAGAGCCACTCGAAGGAATGATTCTTATCCAGTTATTATAACACAGTATACCAGGTGATTCAGCATCCCCTTCCAATATCGTTTGCTGCAACCCAATTAACGCGTCTTGGCAGGAAGGACGGGAAGGTCAATAATTCTCGGCCTGCGTACCGTATGGTATGTAATAATAATGAAATGAAAATCCACAGCCTGCTTCCAGTCTCCGACCGGGTCAGGAATGGAATGAATGAAGCCCCCATCTAGCGGCGAGGATATGAACTGTGCCGGCTGCCGAGGCCTGACGCACTCCTCCAGGGCAATGATTAAATGAATGACAGATGAAATGAAATGATAGTGGAGAGTGTTGCTGGAATGAAATTTTGACAGGGAAAACCGGAGTACCCGGAGAAAAACCTGTCTGCCTCCGTTTTGTCCAGCACAGATCTCACATGGAGTGACCGGGATTTGAACCACGGACCCAGCGGTGAGAGGCCGGCGTGCTGCCGCCTAAGCCACGGAGGCTCACGTAATAATAATAATAATAATAATAAAAATAATAATGTTATTGGTTTTACGTCCCTTTTAACTACTCTGGCTTTTAGAGACGCCGGGGTGCCGGAATTTTGCCCCGAAGGGGATCTTTAACGTGCCAGTAAATCTTCTGACGCGGCTCCCTCGCATTTGCGCACCCTCAAATGCCAGCTGACTACGCCAAGATACGAACCTGCAACCTTGGGCTCAGCATGCGAGAACGTTACCCCTGAGCCACGCAGCCAGCCCGTATAGTATGTGACTACAGTCTAAACCCGGTGAATCTTAGCCAAGGATTCCGTCTACAAATATTTCTATCTTGTACAAGGTTATTTACATTCTACTCATAAATAGAGTACATTTCGTACGGGATGGATGGATATCCAAATCGACAACCTCATGTTGTAGCGGCTAGTATTTTTGGCTGTCATTTGGATGTCCGGGTTTGATTCCCGGCTCTGCCATGAAATTTAATTCTTTTCTGAAGATTGTAGTGGGGTACAGCGTCGTGAGGCAAAGCTGAGAAGAGATGGGTTCGATTTCCTCTTCAGCCATAATGGAAGTGGGTTCCGCAGATTCCCCAATTCTATTCCAAGCAAATGGTTCCTAACTGAAGGAAACGGCCGCTTTCTTCCTAATCCTTACCTGAATTACAAATACATACAGTACTACTACAGACACCACAATAACAAATAAATAAATAAATAAATAAATAAATAAATATATATATATATATATATATATATATATATATATATATAATAAAGGAACTGCCCACAAATGTGCATTACATTTTCGAGTAATCCATTAAGGACAGTGTTCTCTTATCACATTTACTAAAATGGTATCGACCACACTGTTTAGCACATAATATGCACACACACTGCTCAGAAGGTTCATGAAAGCCACGTCGCACGTACAGCTTATGATGGACTCCGTGTTCATCAAGTCTATTCAGAGCACTCCTCATTTCATAGTTAGGTTCAGTCCAATTTCTCTGAGACATGGCATCAGTCCCATAGAATTCTAGGTCGATTTCCGCTTGCTTTCTTTGCCTCATCCTTAGAAATTCCTGTTCTTATCTTGTAGAAGGCAATTATAATCGAAATCTTAAGTCTTCAATAAGAAACGTTTCCCTTGCAATTTCAGAAACAAGTCGGGAGTGCGTGTATTTTGATACTCCTAGGGCAGCCTTTAAGTATCGCGCTTTGACTTTTTCAATTGATCTGAGATCGCTCAAGCTTAATTTATCCCAGACTATGTCTAACCCATATGTGAGACCGGAACAATCTTGGCATCAAAGAGTGCTAAGGCGGATTTCAGTGAAAGTCGAGATATGTTTCTAATATCGAAAATAGCTTTAGTGGCCGATGCCACCCGCTGTTTTATGTGAATCGTGAAGGATTCTATATATACACACAACCGAGTACACGGGGCTAAATGACCACGATGTCCAGCCCCTCAAATGAAACAACAACAATATTCAAAGCAGCTCTTACATAATAAGTCTGCAACGAGTTTCTTCAACTTTTGTTTAAAAAAAAGTTTTTTCTTCATCGTCCATCGTCGTCATCATCGGAGTTGTTGTTGTTGTTGTTGTTAGTGGTGGTGGTGGTGGTGGTGGTGATTTTAAGGACTAAGAACAAAGTTGCCATCAGCCCGTGGGTGAATGTTTCTGGCATTGTCATTAGGGTGTCTCTATTAGTATTTGGTATTGACTCAACTGACCAGAAACAAAAGCAATCAGGCGCGGATCTAGAGTTTGGCTTTGGTGGGGTCACAGAATCGAAATTGTTGAGAAAAATGGTATCACTAAAAACGCAATCACAAAATAACCAAACATACAAAACCAGACCAATATTTTTGCAAGCTACATGGATAGAAATTTGATGCGTTTAGCGCACCAAAAATATTCGTACAAATTGCAACGGCATGTTTTGCGACTTTTACATCGAGCTTCGAGAAAAGTATCAAGGTACGTTACAGTTTCGGCAAGTCGAGTTGGAACCGACAAAGGGAGAAAGTCACAGCTTAATTTGCCAACCAAGCTTGCAGTTTGGACGTCGGCAAATTTTTGTTGGTGCGAAAAAAGCCCCACATTCCTATCCGTGCATTGCTGCACATTCATCGTGACATCACTATAGACATCGATTCGGTAATCACAATGTTTGCTAAACAAAATAGACGAGTTGATTTTGTTATATAAATAATCGTTTTTATATAACAGGTATGAAGTTGTAACAGAACATAATAAATAATTGCAATAAAGATATTTTCAGTATTGAATAAAATGAAGAAAAAATATGTTTTCAGTTAAAATTCGTTAAGTTTTATTTGTCTGGTTATTTTTTTCGTTTTTTGAGTTTGCAAAAAAATTGGTCTCCGTTTGGGGGGCGGGGGGGTCATGACCCCCATGACCCCCCTTGAATCCGCGCCTGAAAGCAATGCAATGACATTCCGTTGGTTCACCACATGAGCTTTACCACTGACGTCACTGTCCACTGCACAACCAGGCGTGTTATCTTAGCTACCATGGTACAAACAACTACTGTATTCTTTTCACTGATTTATGAGAATTTTAACGCAAAAATAAAGTAGCAAGTGCGCATGTTCTAGTGTCCGTCAGAGTAAGTACAGAGGAAGAACAATACGCATGAGCATCTCCGATTATCAGGAGGGAGACAATGAAATGTCCTCTTCCTAAACAAGCAGGGCGGATGTTACTGTACAAAGCGTGCCGACTCAAGCGAGCAGTGAACATGTGTAATGGTGCCACAATCAGTCGCGTGTCCGAGGGTATTCATCGTTCCAAGGCCCAAAGCTGACAATTTGCTGTAGAGCGCACAATGAGGGTTGGCAATGATTAGCTACAGTTGGCTAGCCACGGGGTTCAGTACCTACCCCAACGCAAACGCAAGCATTCAATTACAAGTGAATTGAATATTTCTCAGATCACAGATCGCAAAATTAAATACTAATATCGTATGGCCTTGGGTGCTGGGTGTAAGCTTTGTTATTTGACACCCAGAGGGCAGCTTGCATGTCGAATTGTATCGCTCCTTGGAGCGCTATGAAAGTCAAGGACGTTAGATATCTAATCTCCTTGACACTATAGCGCTTTCTAGTAGAGAGAGGAGGAACTTTTTGTGTTGGCGGAAAATCCCGAGATTTATTTTGTCATTATGAACACGGCCTCCTGAATTCGAATGGGTTCTTTAACATGCCAACAACGTATGACATGCGTGTTGTGATTTTTGTCGCTTTCAAAAAAATCACTTACGATGGCCAGGAGCGAACCTGCAAGGGTTGGGGGTTGGTAGTCCGACACGATAACCACTCACCCACCGAGGCAAAATTACAAAATGGAAAGAGAAACAATATTTTCTCTCACACGTATTTTGCACGGGATGGGGTCAAGCTACCTGTGGACTCGGTAAGTGGATTTGAACCCCACCGTCGTCCATCCTTGAAATGGTTTTCCGTGGTTTCCCATGTTCAACTCTAGCCAAATGCCGGGATGTTTCCTAACTAACAGCCACGGCAGTCTCCTTCCCAATCCTCACCTGAAGTACACATTAACCCACTAGTTCACCCATCACAATAACACACGTTATCACGCAAACTCCACTCACACCCAAGTACACGGGACTACATGACCTTGATATCACAAAGCCCCTAAAATAAGCAACAACAGCGGAGAACAAAGTAACGGTACACTACGTATATCATTTACAGTATCTGGAATTGAAATGGGGAGCTATGGTTAACTATTTCATGGTTCGCACTGAGTTATCCTAGTCGCTGGGTAGCCCAGGGATATCGATCCTTTCACTTGAATACTTTGATAACATCAAGATATATGGATATCTTCCCAAGCCCACACACTCTCCCAAGAGAGCTTGTTCTTGCGTGACTGTCTGACAACGAGCTGCTCCTTGGTTTCTGCGGTTACAAACTTGATACTCTAACCAACATAAGAAAAACAAAGAACGTACACTCATAAATTCTCTCATGGTGTGGATCTGAAAAACACACTCAAATAACAAAGCAATACAACATAGAGCAGAGGATCTCAAACTGGGCTAACGCCGACAAAAATAATGCTAAATTAGCCATCTGCATGGCGTAGTTCGTAGGGCCAACAGCACCCAGTGTTGCGGGATTGAATCTCGAGCAATCGACTAAAAGTGCTTGATTTACCCACGTCAGCAGACTTATTGGCACGTCAAAGATCATATTTACAGTAAAAATCTGGTACTCAGAAGCTTCTAAAGCCGCAGTAGATACAACAGTAGATACAACGGACCTCAAGCTCATAACTTCTTCTTCTTCTGCTTGCGTTTCGGCCAACTAAGGACCACGTCACTTCAACTGGATTCTGCGTAAGCTTTAATATTCGCCAAGTACTGACATGGATTCTTGATGTTGTTGCTTCCTTTCTTCCATCCACTTCATGCCAGTTTTAAGCTTAGGCTTTTCCAGAAAACCCCGGTGAGCTGTCAGTTTCATCTTAAGTTACACACGCTCCTTCACATCGTCACATGAACTTCCAATTTCTTGTAAATCTCTGCCTACCTCCGTGAACCAAGCCCCCTTAGTTTTCTTCTCTAGAAAGTAGGTAAAGATCCTCTCGAGTCCATAACATTACTCTTATTGTTATTATTATTGGAAGAACAAATTTTGCAAATATTAGATCACGGATTGTACATATAGTCTACCGGATGTTTCGCCTAAAAGTCGTTAGTTATACTTTATCCCGTGTTTATGAATATATTTTATATATTTTAATGTGTTTCTAGAGTCAACTAAGCCTCCGTGGCTTAGGCGGCAGCACGCCGGCCTCTCACCGCTGGGTCCGTGGTTCAAATCACGGTCACTCCATGTGAGATCTGTGCTGGACAGAAGGGAGGCAGACAGGTTTTTCTCCGGGTACTCCGGTTTTCCCTGTCAAAATTTCATTCCAGCAACACTCTCCACTATCATTTCATTTCATCTGTCATTCATTTAATCATTGCCCCAGAGGAGTGCGTCAGGCCTCGGCAGCCGGCACAGTTCATATCCTCGCCGCTAGATGGGGGCTTCATACATTCCATTTCTGACCCGGTCGGAGACTGGAAGCAGGCTGTGGATTTTCTTATTTTCTAGAGTCAACTCCAATATAGACTGCATGGATATGCTTCAGCGACAAAACCCGTCACGGATATCCGGTGTTACCATGGCAGCAAGTGTTCGTCATCTAAGGCTGTGCAATCTAGTTCAGTAGAGACATCTATATGTTTCTATAAGAACTCCTTACTTACTAATATTGAAAGTTAGTACGCGAGATAGAACGAACTCGTAGTTCTGAACTAAAAGTCCGTTAAGTTATTAAAAGTCGTTCAAAATTTCGATTTTTTCTTCAAACGTCTCAGAGTCTCATTTTTTTTAAATCAGCGCTACCAACATGAAATTTTTAGTGTCAACAAAAAACTCCTTAAAAATTACTAAATTCAGATATCTTTGAAAGTGTTATTTTAAGTGCACGAGTGATCTAGGCCTACTGTATATGGTTACCAAGGCCTCAAGGCCATTATTATGAATTACATCAAATGTTGCCTCATAATAATAATATTAATAATAATAATAATAATAATAAGATAATAATATAATAATAATATAATAATAATAATAATAAATTCATTTGGAACAATAAACAGTCCCCTACTGGTATGGAAGCGATATGTAGGAAAATACAAACGTAGTTGACCAAACTTCAAATACACCACTTCAAATATTATTACACAATGGCACAAATAACATATATTTGAACAATGGACGTATTTTTAAAAATAAATTTAAATACTAAATTACACATCACAATTGCTGACCAGTGTTACGAGCGCCAAGTCGAGGTCATAGCGTCTGACTAGCTCGGACTGAAAAAAAAAACAAAAAAAACAAAAAACGGATGGGTTTGAATCTCGCAGTCAAATATTCTCGAAATGGTTTTCTATAGTTTCTCGTTTGCAAATCCAGGCGAAACTTGGACGTATCTTCTAGCACAGGGCCATCCAAACAGCGCTCCGGCCGCGCTCTAAGCCAGTGCTCCGAGCGCTTTGGTGGAAGGTAGTTTCGTTAGGGGTGGGAGGAGCTTGGCTGGCTGAGCGCGTCTAGTCGCTAGTCTAGTACAATGCGCTTTTTTGACAGCGTGT
This sequence comes from Meconema thalassinum, assembly GCA_946902985.2. Taxonomy (NCBI): domain Eukaryota; kingdom Metazoa; phylum Arthropoda; class Insecta; order Orthoptera; family Tettigoniidae; genus Meconema; species Meconema thalassinum. The sequence continues at coordinate 1,221,280,913 of OX336388.2, read as the reverse complement.
AAATAAGTCAGTTTCGCAGTGGACATGACTGAACATCATATTAAAAAAGGAGTGGCGAAGCAGCCCTTAAAGCAGAATGGAAAATTTCATTTTTCTGTACAGCTTTTAAAGGCCTTGCCAAATGTTTTGTGTGCCACCGAGATTTAATGTGTTTAAAGAAACACAATTTGGAACGGTACTGCAGTGCCAACCACAGGGATGATTACGGTGATTTGACAGATGCCAGTCGCCAATCGAAGTTGAAAGAATTGAAAGAAAATTTCATGCAGCACTTTTCTGTAAGTATTATTGTTTTAATTTTAAAATACTTGTTTACAAACAAACAAATGACTTAATTAACTGAAGAACACTAAAATTGTTACTTGCCGTATTTCTGTCCGACAGGAGATAATGGAGAGTGAGGTTGGTGGACCCAATTTACGAGCAAGCTACAAATGTTTGATGCGAATTGCCAAAGTTGGGAAACACTCCGCGGAAGGGAATTTAATCAAGGAGTGCCTAATGGCGTGGCGGCATGTGTTCGTCTGGAGCTAGTTGAGAAATTAGAAAAAATCTCACCCTGTAGGCGTATGTGAGGTATATTATTATGGCAAAACAGCCATATCAATATGATGTCAACAATCCTCAAAAACCGTCGACCGCACGACTGTACGTACGTATCTTGTCAGCGCGGTCGGAACATCGTCCGTCTGTCTCAGGTCTGCTCGCTGCACTGTGTAGTGGTGGTAGGGGAAGGAGCGCTAGTCAGACTGCCCAGTGCTCCCCGAGCGCGACCGCGCTCTCAGAGCGCAATGACTGGATGGCCCTGTTCTAGCAGGACACGTTCGCTTCATGCTCAGTTTTCCACTCACTTATATCTCAAAATAACACCCTTGATGGGCTAGATGTCAGTAAGACCATCCGTCCGTAAAAACCATCCAGCATCTCTCTCTTCACCCACCAACATAATACCAATTGTTGCTGAGAAAAGATACTTAAAAGTTGAGGAGCACATAATATGTGTACCCAAGGTATGAAGAGGTTATAATCGGGCGAAAAAGATGTGACTGGCGAATTTTACAAGACACACCTGGTATATGGAAGACAACACACGACAGCTGAAAATCCTCCTTGGTCATCAATGCGGTCGTGAAAGTCTAATTCTTAGAATCATTATTAGAGTAGTTGTTCTTGATTCATTTAGGGCCTTGGCGACATCGTGGTCATGTAGCCCCGTGTACCTGTGTATGTGTGGAATCTATCTGATATTGCCGTGACTGTATTAGTGGGAGTATTTGTATTTGAGGTTACGATTTGGGTAGGACGCAGCCGTAGCCTTAATTTAGGTACGATCTTGGCATTTGCCTAAAGAAGGAGTGGATAAACCACGGATAACAACTTCTTGGATGGCTGAGGTTGGAATCAAACCCACCTGTTCTCAATTCTGCCTCAGTGGGCTGACTTTAGCCCGTTCCAGCCCGCAGACCAGAATTAAAGTTCTTTGCAGAGCCGGTAATCGAAGCACGACCTCAGGGGTGACAACCAAAAATGCTAGCCGCTACACTACGAGATGGTTGGTTATTGGACTAGCCTAGAATTGGTAGTAATTTTTGTGGAGGTCGGCAGTGCCAACAAAATGGAGGCTATTGACGCTCATGACTGTTGGCATTATGTTGAGGACTGGCTGTTGGTAACAAAACTTATTGAACCATGTTCGATACTTGCGTGTCATAGCTCGCAGGTATTGAGGGGCTAAATAACTCACAAGGCCACTCCTCTAATTGCGCTTGGCGTGTTTGTCACTGGTCGAAGTGAAAGAGCGTTTGCTTATCAATCCGCATGTGAGATTGTGTGATCGAGTCCCGAGGGATCTACTTTTCTTTGTCCTCTCCTTTTGCTATTGGTCAATACATTTATTACAAAAGCTTATTCCTTTCTTTATTACCATAATTATAGGCTATCAAATGTGATTCATGGGCAAAACGTTCATGGTTTTGATGTAGCCTGGTCACATTCGATAATTAGTTGTTTTGTGTTTCTCGTACTGTACATCCACAGATCTGGGCCAGTTGCGTGGCGTCATAGATGGTAAGGCTCTCACCTACCAAGCCCAAGGTTGTAGGATAGGTTCTCGGCGCAGTCGATTGACACTGAAGTAGCCTATTCTTAAATGTTCGCGAACCGTGTCAGAGTCACTGCCACGTTAAAGATCCTCTTCAGGACAAAATTCCGGCAATCTAGTGTCCTTACATTTGTAGCAGTTGAATGGCGCGTAAAATATACTATTGTTTTTGCGTGTCTTCAATATGCTACATGGTACGATTAGAAAAGAGATGTTTACTATTGTGTGCTTCAAACATTAATTCCGGCATTTCATTAACGAAGGGGAAATTACCTTTTATTTAAGAGTGTCATATCCACAAATAATGTAGGTAATAATGTAGGTAACCAGATTAGAGTTCCTGGACGAGTCCAGAGAACACTAACCAGGCGTCCTGAGCGAGAGTTTTCATGCTGTAGGGTGGCCAGTACTTTTCCAGTGCTCCTCTTGCCACAGCTTCCGGAAGGTCCCCATTTAGCACCGCAAGGATGGAATACACCGTCCCAGACCATACCAAGACTTTCAAATTCTAGCCTCCATTTTGTTGGCACTGCCGACCTCCACAAAAATTACTACCAATACTAGGCTAGTCCAATAACCAACCATCTCGTAGTGTAGCGGCTAGCATTTTTGGTTGTCACCCCTGAGGTCGTGCTTCAATTACCGGCTCTGCAAAGAAATTTAATTCCGGGAATCGAACCCAGTACCTCTGGTGTGACAGCCAACAATGTTACCTACTGCACCACGGGGTGGTTGAAATGAACTAGGAGATTGATATTTTTCTAAATAAATGTATAATTTATTGAACAAAAGTATAAGTATTCCTTTTTGCTTCGATGTATCAGGCTTCCAATATTTTTATTAGTAGCCGAAAGAAAGAAAATCACGGGTCTTAACAAAGTAATATTTTTATTTTGTCTTCTATGGTATAACTAAATTGTTGAAGTATATTATTAAAGAGAGCTGTTTGCAAATATCACAAAAGATCATGACTGGTAATCATTGTTTCGACTTTCCATTAAGCACTGTAGATAAGAACACATTATTGACAACTGAAAATTTCCGGTCGGTTTGATCTCATCCTTCCAAGTCGCTAGATCTAACGGATTCGAGAGATCATTTGGCAGCTAAATGTAAAAGAAGGAATATGGCAACTTTTAGGGGCATTATAATATTGATAACTTCGCGACATTAGTTATTTAGTTATTGTTGTATTAAGGGGCGGAACTGCGAGGTCATCTGCCCCTAATTCGCGAGTTTAATGGCAGTTATCATCATGAAAATTTATTTTTAGGTTTCTTGCACGTGATTTTCAATTTATTTTCCGACGTTTTTACCCTCTACTATGGAGGACATTTTCAAGGTTGAGAGTGAAACGTCAGTTAATCAACTAAAACATATGGTAAGAATACCTAAAAATAAACTTTATCTGGTGACAAATTCATATTGAAAACATGCTGTTTACTTTGGCTCATTTATTGTGCTGTTGGCAGTAACCGTTTCCAAATTATCAATGGCGGAACATAACTGTAAATGAGTGGAATTATATTTCGTCAACACTGCAGTTTATGTGTCGGGTTGTTAGAGCTGAAATTGCCATACCTTCTTAATTTTCATACTTGGTCAAATAAACAAAGTAAAAGCCCAAGAACTAGCTACTGTTCCCAAGGTTAGGGGATCGAATCCCAGCGCAGTCAGTTGGTATTTGAGAGTGCTCAAATATGAGATGGTTAGTCGGTTCCTCAGTTTAGGGGCTGCGACAACGCGGTCATGTAGCCCCGTGTACCTTGGGTGTGTGTAGAATCTGTCTGATAACCGGTATTAATTGTGATGACTGTATTAGTGTGTGTTATCTGTTTCTTATTCAAGTATGAGAGACCAGTATCAGTAGATTTACTGTCTCGTTAAAGATTCCCTTCCCCTATTAATTTTTTCCTCGTAAATATGGCACAACTCAGCCTACAAGATACGGATTCCACAATTAAGTTTCTTGTCAATCTTACTGTGATAAAAATCGCTGCTTGTCCAGACCTCTTATGAATGTATGTTTACATCTGGACAGCATAGTCTACTTTGTGTTCAGCGCTGTACGACTGTGAGTAACAGTTTACGTAATGAGTTAGCTATTCCTATCAGCGAGGCACTGCGTGCGCTTGGTAATTGAGTTAACCTACATCTTTACCTTCACTTTTCAGTTTTCACTGCAGTTGCAGCGTTCATTAGTATTACAATATAAAGAAAGTACACGCGGACTCCAGCAAACATGCAGGTTAAACCAGTCTTCAGAGGTTCTACAAACTGCGGCTCTAGCTTTCATAGCAGAGCCAAACCAGCAGCAAAAGCGTCAACTGATAAATTTTCACATTCAGGAATCACTTTGTAGCCAAACTCTTCTATGATTGGTCTTTCACATTTAAAACAAAATCTATTACTACATTACTAATGTTACTATTATTAGTAGTAATTTATTATTATCATTCATTCATTCATTCATTTCGTATTGGCCATCTATGGACCGCGTCATTCCAGCTGTCTCTTTCTTAGGGCTTTTATGTTTGCCCAGTACGGCCACATTATTATTATTATTATTATTATAATCATGTTACCACTCAAAAATATAATTAATATTGTTGATAGATTTAAATATTTAGGTAAAATTATCACCTATAATATAAAAGAAAAACCAACCTGGCAGATTAGAATAATTAAAGCCAATTATATAACCAAAATTGCATACAACAAAAACACAAACTTATCGATTGCAGCAAAAATAAGACATTATAAAATAGTTACACAGCCTGAGGTGACTTATGTTAGTGAAACTATTTTCAAAACTATTAATTCAGCTGAAATAGATAAAATACTTAAAACAGAACGAAGAACAATTAGGACATGCAAAAATTTGCAATATCAAGTTAATGGCCATTGGAGAATAGTATCATAATACAGTCTATAAGGAAATTAAACCAGTATTGAGTACAATTAGAAAGAAACGTATCTAATTTTTTGACATCTTCTTCGAACACCGAAAACTAAAATTAGAAGAAAAACAGTAGAAAAAATAAGAAGTAGCTATACCAAGATTAAGTGGAACACCGAAATTAAAGATTAAAGAACTCCAAATATCACTCGACGACCTGAAGAATAAAACTGACAGAATCAACATTTTACAAGACTCACATATTAGACTACCAACCACAATTAATAAACAAAAAGCTAAAGGAAGGGTGTTCTCTGCTGCAGACAAGTAGTTAACATCTGAGAGGATGAAAACCTATTGGCAAAATAGAAGAACTAAATTGCCTAAGGCTATGAATAATTGATTGTAGTGGACCAATGTTGGCCATAAAATATAAAATGAAAAAATGTAAATCCACAGCCTGCTTCCAGTCGACCGACCAGGTCGGGGAATGGAAAGAATGAAGCCCCATCTAGCGACGAGGATATGAACTGTGCCGGCTGCCGAAGCCTGTCGCACTCCCCTGGGGCAATGATTAAATGAATGACAGTTGAAATGAAATAATAGTGAAAAGTGTTGCTGGAGGGAAATTGTAGCAGGGAAAAGCGGAGTACCCGGAAAAAACCTGTCTGCTTACGCTTTGTCCAGTACTAATTTTACATGGAGTGACCGGGATTTGAACCACGGACCCAGTGGTGAGAGGCTGGCGTGCAGCTGCCTTAGCCACGGGAGCTTCCCATTAAATATAAAATAAAAATTGTTATTATTATTATTACACTGGAACGATGGCTTAATGCGCCTTGTACAATGGCAGGACAGCCCACGTGGTCAAGCGAACTACAAGAGACGAAGAGTCCAGTTTTTAATAAGTTTTAATTTGCAAATCAGCGCTGTCACCTCTGTAACTCGTTCTCATTTAAAACGTTGTAAAGGTTAACTCAGAGCAGCTGAAAGCAGCACGGCATGTCAGTCGCGTGCACAATCAGCACCAAACAACTGCACAAGAGACACCCCACAGCATAGCCACGTGCGTTAATGGGGAGCTGGAAATCAAAGGTTTGATCTAACAGCGGTTATCCTGAGTGTGGTATTTTAACTGGTTATTTCCTCGCGACCTCCATGTTAATGGTATCTTATGTCAAGTCTCGGGGCATATATCCCAATTCTAGACTGCTTTACACAGTATTACAGTCATAACAGGAATACAGATTATCAGAAAGGTTCAGCACGCACCGACGTTCAAATTGTCCCAAACACCTAAAATGATTTTACAAGATGAAGAGATTCAGTAGTTTCATTTCCAAGCACCTAATATAATTAACACGATGAAGAGATGCCGTAGTTTCGTTTCCAAGCACCTAATATAATTAACACGATGAAGAGATACAGTGGTTCCGTTTCCACGCACCTAATATAATTAACAAGATGAAGAGATTCGGTGGTTCCGTTTCCCCGCACCTAATATAATTAACATGATGAAGAGATTCAGTAGTTTCGTTTCCACGCACCTAATATAATTAACAAGCTGAAGGGATACAGTAGTTTCGTTTCCACGCACCTAATATAATTAACACGACGAAGAGATGCAGTAGTTTCGTTTCCACGCACCTAATATAATTAACACGATGAAGAGATGCAGTAATTTCGTTTCCACGCACCTAATATAATTAACACGATGAAGAGATGCAGTAGTTTCGTTTCCACGCACCTAATATAATTAACACGATGAAGAGATTCAGTAGTTTCGTTTCAAGCACCTAATATAATTAACACGATGAAGAGATTCAGTAGTTTCGTTTCCACGCACCTAATATAATTAACAAGCTGAACGGATACAGTAGTTTCGTTTCCAAGCACTTAATATAATTAACACGATGAAGAGATTCAGTAGTTTCGTTTCCACGCACCTAATATAATTAACACGATGAAGAGATGCAGTAGTTTCGTTTCCACGCACCTAATATAATTAACACGATGAACGGATACAGTAGTTTCGTTTCAAGCACCTAATATAATTAACACGATGAAGAGATTCAGTAGTTTCGTTTCCACGCACCTAATATAATTAACACGATGAAGAGATGCAGTAATTTCGTTTACAAGCACCTAATATAATAAACACGATGAAGGGATACAGTAGTTTCGTTTCCAAGCACCTAATATAATTAACACGATGAAGGGATGCAGTAGTTTTGTTTCCAAGCACCTAATATAATTAACACGATGAAGAGATTCAGCAGTTTCGTTTCCAAGCACCTAATATAATTAACACGATGAAGAGATACAGTGGTTCCGTTTCCACGCACCTAATATAATTAACACGATGAAGAGATTCAGTAGTTTCGTTTCCAAGCACCTAATATAATTAACACGATGAAGAGATTCAGCAGTTTCGTTTCCAAGCACCTAATATAATTAACACGATGAAGAGATACAGTAGTTTCGTTTTCACGCACCTAATATAATAAACAAGATGAAGAGATACAGTAGTTTTGTTTCCATGCACCTAATATAATAAACACGTTGAAGAGATTCAGTAGTTTCGTTTCCAAGCACCCAATATAATTAACACGGTACCGGGTGAGTTAGCCGAGGTCGTTACGGCATGACTGCTGGCAGTCGCTCACATCCGGGAGGCGAGGAGGTTCGAATCCCCCCGCCGGCAACCTTGAAGATGGTCTTCTGTGGTTTCCTATCTTCCTTCCAGGCAAATGCCGGGGTTGGTCCCTAACTATAGGCCACAGCCGCTACCTTCCAACTCCTCACCCTTCCATTCCAACTTTACTCCCCAACGGTACTTGTAGCTCACCCATTGGGTGTCCGTCTCGAAGTAGCTACAAAACTGGCGAGCCAAACATGTCCTCGGACACTCCCGGCACTAAAAGCCATACGCTAAAAAAAATAACACGGTGAAGAGATTCAGTAGTTTCGTTCCCAAGCACCTAATATAATTAACACGATGAAGAGATTCAGTAGTTTCGTTTCCAAGCACCTAATATAATCAACACGATGAAGAGATTCAGTAGTTTCGTTTCCAAGCACCTAATATAATTAACACGATGAAGAGATTCAGTAGTTTCGTTTCCACGCACCTAATATATTTAACACGATGAAGGGATACAGTAGTATCGTTTCAGCACAATACAGTAACTCTCCAATGAGAATTCCCTGCACTAGCTTTGGTACAACTTAACCCTATCATCCTGGGAAGACACACAGTCCTCGTACTTGAAATGGCAAACCTGTCTTCAACCCGGAATTGTATAATTTTTATTTCACTACCGATATTTTAAATTTTAGATGTTGATCAATACACCATGCTCCCGATATTTATGTTCAAGTTCCAACATGTTAGACTGGAAACCTTCAACTGGTCCCAGAGGCGGTTCTAGCCCTGGGCCAGGGGGGCCCGGGCCCCCCCAGTTTTAGTGAAATAATTATTTTAAAATTCTTTGGTTACTAAATAAATTGATAATTTACAGGTACAATTTATCTGATATAAAACAAACTAATGCATTTAATTAAGTTAATTTTTCTTTCAATTTCAAGATTTATTTATTTTATTATATGTAATTTAAACACACAATTGAAATCGTATATAAATATAATATTTTTAAAATGCGTAGTGCATACAATACACCAAGAGTATTAAACTCTTTTCCCAACTTTATGACATGCAAGTTCAGAAGTTTCCAATGTAGACAAACCTCCATGCGATACAAGTGCATCGATATCTCCCCAACTCTGTGACAAAAATGTGAGTGCAACTGTTTCCAATATAGACGAACCAGTACCATTTTATATCAGTGCATCGATCTATGATGGACCATGCCAACCACGTAAATCAGTTTATAAACAAACGTTACTATACAATAAGAACAGAAGTTTTAACAGTAAATGGTTTGATAGGTACATACATTTATTGGATACTCTGAGAACAAAGATGCTGTTTTCTGTGTCGTCATTTCATTCAATCTGATTCAAGCATGCTGAACATGTTTTCAGTAAATCTGGATTTTGCAATTGGAAAAGAATATGAGAAAAACGTGCAAAGCTTGCTGATAGTGAATGTTATAAATCTTCAATAGTAAAGTGAAACAGTTTTCTGGTAAGTGAACATAGCGGCACAGTGATTTCGAAGCTAAGCGAGAAACCTCTGGTTATATTGCGTAACCGCTCAGCTGTGGCAACAATGGCCCAAGTCGCATTACTTTGTGCCCGGCAAGACATTGGGCTTAGAGGTCATCGCCAAACAGTTTCGGATGATGATAGTGTTAATAATAAAGGGAATTTTGATGAAATTTTAAATGTAATTAAACTAGAAAGTGAATGCACAAGTAAACAGTCTACCAAAGAATGCAACTTACTCATCTAAAGATTCTCAAAATGAATTTTTTGATATCTCAGCTAATATAACAGTTGAACATATTGGAGGAGAGACGAAAAAATATAACAATGGTTATGTTTCCTTAATCCTGGAAGAAGTTAGAGTTGTTAGTAAAGTGGAACAGATGTCCGTATGTGTCAGATATGTAGGGCAAAATTCTATAGAGGAGCGTTTCATTGGTTTTATACATTTGTCTCAACTGAATGCTGAAAGTATAGCTAATTCAGCTTTAGAGTACCTTGTTTCAGTGGGTTTCGATCCATGTAAGTGCATTGGACAAGCATATGATGGAGCCGCGGTTATGTCAGGGAAGATAAACGGTGTGCAACGTTTATTGCGACAAAAGGTCAATAACCCGTGTGTTTACGTGCATTGTTATGCACATCGCTTAAATTTAGTTTTGGTGGACGTTTCAAAGCCAGTTTGTAGACGTGGTAGGGGACACTTTTGGTTTACTGGAAGCAATTTATGCTTTTCAGTCTGTATCTACTGTAAGACACCAAAAGTTTGAAGAGATCTTCATCCAGGAGAACGTGTTTTAGAGATACCTCTTCAAAGTGACACGTGATGGGTATGTAAATATAGAGGAGTAATGTATTTTCAGAAACGTTTTGCTTCAGTTAAAGCAGCTCTCGAGTATTTTTCAAAGTCAGCTAACAAGAAAGAGGCAGCAGAAGCAAAAGGTTTCTTGAAACAGCTTTGTAAAGTGAAGGTGATGTTTGTGTTACAAATCTTTTCTGACATTCTCGAGCTTGCCAATAGAGCCTCTATGTTCTTACAACAAAAACATGTGGACTTCGGAGGGGCACATAGATTGATCTATGGACTTGTAAAATCGTTGCAAGAAAAACGAAATGATGATTATTTTAAGGAACTATGGGCGGTTACATGTGACTCTGTTCAGTCGTTAGGCGTGGAAGTTTATAAGCAATCTAGAGTCTCAAGTATTCCAAAGAACTTTTCAGACTACGTTTTATTAATGCCAGTCTCTGCGGAGAAAGAAGAGGAAAATGTCACACTATCAGAGACATGTAAAATAAATCTTTTTGAAATATTAGACAGCATGGTAGAATAGTTACTGTGTAGATTTACTGAAAATGATTTTGTGTGCAATGCAATGGATGCCTGCAACCCAAGAAGTGAAAACGTTTTAAATTTTGAATATATATATTCTCACGTTCTGTGAAAAGTATAATCTAATCTTCACAGACCGTAAGGTGCTACAGACTGAAATTAGTTAAGCTAAGAATGTATTTAGAGGCACATATCCAAACACTTTCTCATTCTTTCTTTCTGAACTTCTGAAAATGGAAGTTGCTTTTCCACAGCTACTATTATTTTTCAAGTTGATGCTGACTCTTCCTGTGTCATCAGCTTCTGCTGAGCGCAGTTTCTCTGTCGTGAAACGAATAAAATGGTATATGGGCTTTCACGGCCGGTGAATTAAAACTCAGCAATTCTTCTAGGTTTGTGCCGTGTCTTGTGTGGGGCTTCGCCTAGGACACCAAGCTGGCTCATCGGCGGGCTCTTGGTGTCCCCGCTCGGACCCCCACAGGAGTATCGAACTGCGCGATACCTTCCTTTATATAGAGTGCAACTGCACTCCTTGACTGCGACAGTTAAGTTACTCGAATCCCTAGACAGGATTCCAGCAGAGTATAGCTTAACAATTGTTCGTGGCTAGCATGCTAAGCTAGGTCCTCACAGGTTCTCGCGAGTCTGAGTGATATCTATTTCAAATGAAGCGAAGAGTTCAACTTTGATATTTATTGTTTCGACTAGTCACTAATACATTTGAAGTTATTTACAAGTGCCGAGGCGTGAAGCCCGACTGCCAACCAGTTCAGTTGGTTAGTCTTAAGATTACTGAGTTACAAGAGACTGGAGCTCTGTGAGTCCAGGGTTTTATTAGAATTAAACAAGTCACATGTCAATCCCTCTAGGTGGGATACAGTACAATCTTACTGGCTAGTTACCAGAGTAGAGGGGGGCACACGTGGAAGGGACTACTGGAGGTTTGGAGTAGGAAACATACGTCACGGAAATATCTGGATGGACTCTGTCAAGCACGAGACTGTGTCTCATCTGAACCCTGAGCTGTTTTGTAATTACTCATAGCTTGCTAGGCACAAGGGTATGTGTCATTTGGACCTAGAGTTGTTATTAAATATTATACTGGGAATTTATTCATAGCTGGCAAGGCACGAGTTTGTGCGTCATCTGGACTTTGAGTTGTTATCAGATTATACACAGCTCGAGTCACTAATATTGAGAAAGTAACATACATACTGCCTGTTGTAACTTGGTTGACACCCATATTAATGATAATAATAAAATATAGCTTTTAGAAGCTGATTCCATTAATATTGGTGGTTGCGGGTTCTATTCCCGACGAGGAATATAACTCCTCCCCTCTTTCTTTAACGTTACTGCCCTCAGTAACATTTTATTTTTTCTTATTTCTAATTTTTACAGATTTACATAATTTATACAGTCTTTTCCTGAACATGATTATAACAATACCTGTTATTAATATCACAAGAATGACATTGGTAGAAACGAATATTTTTGTACCAATGGAAGTTATAGGAATTGGTTTTAAGTCCAGTTTCAATTTCTTTACATCTAAATGGGAAATGTGAAACTTAATTTCATTCTTTATTGCAGGTTCATTCTGAATATTTAAGGATGGGAAAGTATGAATGTAATTGGTAGGTTTTTGTTGTAAAGTTATTCCCATACTGGAAATAGGACAAGATTCATTAGAATAAATTACCTGTGGTCCTGAAATCTGTATGGATTTCTGGGATTCTGGGCACGTTTGTAGAATTACCTCTGGATCTTTAGTAAGGAACAGAATGTGTTCCTTGTTTAGGGGTCTAAATATTTTTACATTATTCTTTACAGAAGCAAATTCACATCCAGCAGTGTTTGTTAAATTACAATTTGTGATTTTGGTGTTATAATATAAACACACATAAGTTTGAGTGTTCTTAATACATGGTACAGTGGACCATTTCAAAATTGGACCTTGTAGGTAATATTTTTCAGATGGGACAAGTATAATATTATTAATAGTGGGTATAGGGGTTACATCATATAGTTTGTATTGGTTTCCATCCGTTATTGGCATGGAGAGAATTATAATTATTTCTTCGTCCAGCATAAGGACTTGAGTCTTTGACAATTTCAGGTTTTCATACTGATGGTATTGATCAGTATGGATCATACTATGTGTAGGGTAGATTGATAACAAATGTTTGACTATGTTAGTTAATTTTCATGAGAACAATTTTACATTTGTCATTTCATGAAATGAGAGACTAATGGTCTCTTGAAACACTCGCATGATTTCTTGGAATTTGTTGATGCACAGTAACACGTATTGGATGTTTTCTAGTAGATTAATCTTGAAGTCTTCTGTTCGAAGTATACCTTGGATTACCTTCATATTGTCATTAACATGATTCATTTCATCATAAAATTTTTGAACAATTGAATTTGTGGACGATACTGGTTTATTTATATGTTTAATTTCATTAGTGCGACTTAGTTTTAGAATGTCTAATTGACTTTGTAAAATATCTAAATCATCCTGGTCTAGATTGCCAGAGATGAACTTAATTACGTTTCCTAGTCCATTTATTAGACCACGTTTAGTTCTATTAGATGTATTAGGTAATAGTTTATTTAATTCCTTTTTTGCATTTTTAGTTATCTCAGTTAGTTCATATATTAAGTGCGGAAAGGTATTATTACTTTTTAATAAAAGTCTAGAGACAGTATCATCAATATTTTTGTACGAATCTTTTAAAGTAGTAAGATTGAAATGAAACATGAATTTATGGAAATTATTGATTACTAATACAGATCCCATGGGGGTGGCATAAAATCCTGACGTTGTTATGGGTTCGGTATATATGATGGCATATCATGGTAGGAATCTGGGTAGGGAAGAAACTACCTTTTAGGTTTAATGTCACGGAAATATCTGGCATGGGTCTTGCCATTTTTCATTTTGCAGTATACTCGGTTTCCTTCAAGTTTGGTTATTGTGCCTTCATTATATAGGTTTCTGGATTTCCTATTTCTGGTTAGAGGGTCTAGGACATATATAGTTTCACCTATTTGATAGGAGTGTTCGAAAAGGGGATCTTTTGGGTCGGGTTTATTCTCCTTTAAAACTTTCAACTGGTTTCCTTGTCTCTCGATATATTCATTTAATTTTGGAGACGGTAAGAAGATATGGTCTAACGCCTTATAATATGAGCCATATAGAGCATTGAATGGTGGCTGCTTGGTTGTGGAGTGTATTGAAGAATTATAGTTTGTGATTACGGTAATTATGCATTGGGAGAGTGGAGTGAATTTATCATGATCTCTCGAGATTCTTAGTTTTTCGAGGAGAGTTAAATTCAGTCTCTCTACTGGAGAGTTAGACGAGGAATTCAGTGGTGTGGTAGCATGATATTCAATATTGGTTGCTTTACAGTATTCCCTAATTAGACTGTTCTCAAATTCTCCTCCCTGATCATTGGTAATCCTTTTTGGAAAACCATGATGTGAGAAATACACTTGCAGTTGATTCAGAACAGCCATGGCTGTGCCAATAGGTAGTATGTAGGCTTGCCCATATTTTGAGAATACATCTAGTATGGTTAAAATGCGGTTTTGTTCGAAGTGAAAAGTATCAATATGAATCTGAGCAAATGGGTGGTCGGCTGTTATAGGACCTTTGGTTTGATACTTCGTTAGGGTGTCTTTCATATTTATTCCTCTGACATAAGTTACACTGATTTATTACATTTGTAATTTGTTCTTTTAGGTGCGGCCAATAGTACTTGGTTCGAAGGTGTTCAAACGTTTCTATAATACCACTGTGATTTATTGAATGATATTGTTGAATTAACTGTTTCTGTGTTTCTGGACATTCAATGTCCTCTTAAAATTTTGTTGTTCTGATAATTACTAGCTCTGACGTGTATAATTTCTGACATGTTCTAATGAATGGGATTTCAAGGGTTAGATCATTAAAGTAAATGGCGTACTTGTTTGAGGTGTTGATTACTTTAAGTAGGTGTTTGTTCAAATCTTCTTGAAGGTTTTTCTGTGTTACTATCATAACGTGTCGTGTGTATTTCTTGAACAGTTTCTGTTCAAGAACCTTAGGGACATTACCATATTTTAAGATAATTTGATTTCAGTTTTGGTTCAAATTACGCTCTGATGTTTTCAGTGTGAAGATAGGATCTTCCTGATTCGAATGTACTGTTTCATTATCAATTTCGTCTTGATATGTGGCATCTCCGGGGATGGCTACATTCGAGACTGTTTCGTCGTTCACATTTACTTGTATTCTAGAAAGTGTATCTGCAACGTGATTGGTCTTTCTTTTGTCAAAATCAGATTCTCCTAGTTTTGTGTGGGAATATTCTTGAATGTCACCGTATGTGATGGAGTTCATTTCCAGTGGCTCAACTAAAATCGGTTCCTTAAACTCTTGCCTTAGTTGTGTTTCTGTGGGGGTATATGACCTGGTGGTTTTTGGCAACTAAGAAATACATTTCACCATATTTAAAATTCAGAATATACTCATCTCCTTTCTCGATGTTGGCAGGAATCACAGTGTAATGTGTATCTACTGCGGGTTGAAAATAATTCACTTGCTTATTACTCGAGTGAAAATGGAATGCTATGTCTTTGTTGGCTAGTGTAACTAGGTTCAATTCATAATCTATCTTCGCACCTAGTTTGACAAAATCAGCTGTGCCAATTAGCACATCGAAATAATCATGCCATCACATGACTCTAAAGTCTACGGAAGTGTCAATTTCATATTCTGAAAAGATAGGGAATTGTATGTTTTCTTCGCCCATCGTTTTCGAATGAACTGATTGTATGCAGAACGGTTCTTGGTAAAGATATTCTGCAAAGTGTTCGTGTGCGACTGTCGGATTCATTACAGAATTACAAGCACCACTGTCTATTAAAATTTTAAAACCAAATAGAGTGATGAATGGTAATTTAGGAGCATTTCTTATGTTATTTAAGTCTTCGCTTGAGAGGACTGAGTCAAGTGAAAATCCTGACTTTGTTCGTGATCATCATTGAATGAGTATGGGGATGGGTGGACTGTGTCGTATTCGAACTCGTGTTCGTGCGGTTATGTTTCTTCAAAATATTCTGACGAGTGTGCTTCCTGAAAGTATTCTGGTGGTACATAGTCACAATCGTTGGTTTCTTCTGCGTGCGCATCTACATTCCCTTGGGTGGTGGATACACCAGACATAGGTTTTGGATAACTTTGGTTATTAGATGTGAAATGTCTTCCTATGTTATTTGGCGTAGGGTAAAGTCGATTCACTGGTTTAGAGGGTTGTTGGTTCTGTGGTTTGAAAGTCAGTGGGTTCGAACCTTGAAAGGGTCTGAAATTAGGTAGTGGGTTAGGATTCATGAATTGTTGGTTAGGTTGGTTGGAGAAAGAACGTGGTTGAGGAAAGTAGTGGCTTTGTGGCCTTGGATATGCAAACGGATTGTGAGCAGTATGGTTTAGTGGTTGTGTCGCTTGATTGAATCTGTTAGGTGGCGACTGTGTGAATGGTCTGTGACTGGCATGGTTATTTGGAGGAAGTTTCGGTGTCCCTCTCAATTGATCCATGTAATTCTCGTGTGCTCGGTCATTATCGTAAGTCCTGCAATGTCTCAGTGCGTGACTCAAATCTGTGATTTGTGCATAGCGCAGATATGCTCGGTACGGCTCTAAGATTCCGGCTTTGAAAGTATTTAAACTCAGATCGTCTAGCTCTCTTAGTTTAAGCTCTAAGATCTGATCCCTGTAGTTTAATTTGCATAAACTTTTACATTGTAGGACTAGAGCGTCTAGTCTGTCGTGATAATCTGTGTAAGCTTCACTTCTCTTTTGGAAGCAGTTAGAAATTTCTTGAACTAACAGTCTTTCATCTTTTACGTCACCAAATTTCCTGATCAATTTTTCTTTAAATTTCTCATAACTAGAATTTGCATCCTGATCTAAAATAGTACTAGCTTCTCCTTTTAGTTTCGATTTGACAACATTAAATAAAAAATCATTAATGATGTTAGCGTTGGGAACAGCATTGGCTCTCCTGTGAGTATTGAAGAAACTATCACATCTCGCAAGAAAGTAGTCTAGACTGCAAGACGTACTTCCATTAAATTCGGGTAGCATTTGTATTTGAGCGTACTCAAATTTTGATAGCAATTCTGTCTCAGGCATTGAGATTTATTATAATTAATTAATTAATTAATTGACTAATTAATTGGATAATTGAAAATTATTGATTTACTATTATTATTTAAAAGATTAATGATATGTGGACATCCCGTTTAGATTCTCCACAATATAAGCTAGTAAAATGATATTTCTTCTGAAATGAGAATGATGATTGATGATGATGGGTTTTTTGTTTATAAAAAAAAAGGTTTTAGTTTCAATATTAATTAAAAAAAGGGATAAAAAGTGTAAGGTCCGCTAAATCAGAACGCACTTTAATTATTCTTTTTGAAAGGCACAAATATTTATTATTATGTATTTATTATTTGTTTTAATTTATTAATTTAATTCAAACGAAATAACAAAGCAAACTCTGCTAGTCAAAGTTTACCGTAATTTGCTTCCGTTTGAAATGCAAGAATTTATTATTTAAATTTTTATTTTACAAGTATTAGTTCAAAATTAAATAAGAAAAGCGACGTATCTTTCGATCAAGCTAAATCCTTTTTCATTTGAAAGGCAAAACAAATTTATTGTTATAATAGTATCTATGTTTTTAATTCAAAAGAAAATAGTGACATGCGAAACCCCAGTTTAGATTTACACAAAATCACTCCTCTTTTGAAGGGCAAAAATCAATTTATTATTATTGCTCTTGTTACTGTAAGTTAAGAATGAACCCTGCCGTTGGTAGCAATATTTAGGCAGGACAAATAAGGTATTTCAAATGAAACTTACAGGCAGGAAATGATGATCAGCTTGGACTGCATCTTCCTTGTTCTGTAGTTGTAGTCGGTTGGTTTTTCTTCTGCGATGTCGAGCGAGCGAGCCCCTTTTCAGAGCTGTCGGTGCGCACGTACAGCAGCAACGGACGGCGATAGGCTGTAGTCGAAAGGCGCTGCTTGGATCGTTGGATTCTTGGAGCGTTGTCGGCTTACTTCCTCTCGTTCCGTAGTCGGCGCTTCTGGAGCGTTGTCGGTTTACTCGAATGGCGATGGTGGTCGTTTGCTGCGAAAGGCGCTTCTAGAGCGTTGTCGGCTAGCTTCCTTCCTTCCCGCTAGCGTAGTCGGTTGTGGTCGAAAGGCCTCCAGTGAGGTTGTCAGTTCCACTCCTAAGTAGCTGGCTGGTTCAAATGAAATAGATTACTTCAGTAGTTTTTGGGAAGATAACTGGCTTTGCTAGACGAGTGACGAAAGGCGATTCTGGATCGTTGTCTGAACACTTCATCCAACTAGCACGTAGATCTAGTGGCGATCAATTATCTATCTCGGACGGCTGGCCCCCAGTTAAGTTACTCGAATCCCTAGACAGGATTCCAGCGGAGTATAGCTTAACAGTTGTTCGTGGCTAGCATGCTAAGCTAGGTCCTCACAGGTTCTCACGAGTCTGAGTGATATCTATTTCAAATGAAGCGAAGAGTTCAACTTTGACATTTATTGCTTCGACTAGTCACTAATACATTTGAAGTTATTTACAAGTGCCGAGGCGTGAAGCCCGACTGCCAACCAGTTCAGTTGGTTAGTCTTAAGATTACTGAGTTACAAGAGACTGGAGCTCTGTGAGTCCAGGGTTTTATTAGAATTAAACAAGTCACATGTCAATCCCTCTAGGTGGGATACAGTACAATCTTACTGGCTAGTTACCAGAGTAGAGGGGGGCACACGTGGAAGGGACTACTGGAGGTTTGGAGTAGGAAACATACGTCACGGAAATATCTGGATGGACTCTGTCAAGCACGAGACTGTGTCTCATCTGAACCCTGAGCTGTTTTGTAATTACTCATAGCTTGCTAGGCACAAGGGTATGTGTCATTTGGACCTAGAGTTGTTATTAAATATTATACTGGGAATTTATTCATAGCTGGCAAGGCACGAGTTTGTGCGTCATCTGGACTTTGAGTTGTTATCAGATTATACACAGCTCGAGTCACTAATATTGAGAAAGTAACATACATACTGCCTGTTGTAACTTGGTTGACACCCATATTAATGATAATAATAAAATATAGCTTTTAGAAGCTGATTCCATTAATATTGGTGGTTGCGGGTTCTATTCCCGACGAGGAATATAACTCGAGAACCAAAAGCTCAAGCAGCCTCAACCTCCCTATGAAGGTTTCCAAAAAGATGGTATATTGGCTTTCACGGCTGGTGAATTAAAACTCAGCAATTCTTCTAGGTTTGTGCCGTGTCTTGTGTGGGGTTTCGCCTAAGACACCAAGCTGCCACATCGGCGGGCTCTTGGTGTCCCCGCCCGGACCCCCACGGGAGTAACGAACTGCGTGATACCTCCCTTTATATAGAGTGGGGTCCGGGCGGGGACAGCAAGAGCCCGCCAATGAGCCAGCTTGGTGTCCTAGGCGAAACCCCACACAAGACACGGCACAAACCTAGAAGAATTGCTGAGTTTTAATTCACTGGCCGTGAAAGCCAATATACCATATTTTTGGAAGCCTTCATAGGGAGGTTGAGGCTGCTTGAGCGTTTGGTTCTCGCAGTCAAGGAGTGCAGTTGCACTCTATATAAAGGGAGGTATCACACAGTTCGATACAACTGTGGAGGTCCGGGCGGGGACACCAACAGCCCGCCGATGAGCCAGCTTGGTGTCCTAGGCGAAACCCCACACAAGACACGGCACAAACCTAGAAAAATTGCTGAGTTTTAATTCACCGGCCGTGAAAGCCAATATACCATCTTACTTTAGTCTACTGATTATTCCTTCACTTCTAGAATTGGAACCACCAATTCTCCTGCAAAACTCAAGAAATCGAAGAAAAATTACGCAACTCTTCGTTGTTTGCAAAGAAATTAAAAGGCTAATATATTTTAGCCATTCACAATATAATTTTCTATTCCAAATCAAAGCAAATTTATTCAGGGGATGAAGCACATGGAGTAGTGGAAGACAGAGGCTGCCACCATTTGTGACAACGATACTAGATGTGATGGATTTGTCAGCTCAAAGCCCAGCCACCTTTGCTCCCATGAATTACCCCGGTACTTATTTCTGGTGTAGGCTGAGTGAACCCCAGGGTTATTTGCGTTCCTCAAAGTGGTAGCTTTGTTTCTAAAATCCACTAATTTGGTAGGGATCGAACCTACTCTCTTGAAGTTAGAAGCTCTGCGCCTCTACTAACTGGGCTATGCATTGCCCATAATTTTATACTACAGTGAAACCCCTCAAATCCGAACCCCGGAAATCCCAAATTTCGGGTAGTACAAACGAGTTTTATTTTCGACATTTTTAAGTTTGAAAAAAAAAACACGTAAAAAGTGAAACATATTCAGTCATAAAACAATTATATATTCTACATTATAACCTTATTTTACATAATTAGTTGAAAAATTAACAAAGAAAGACAGTTAGCATTCCTAACAAAGTGTAAATGTGCCTACATACTTATCTCATCCAGGATTGAAAGACAGAAAAGTTGGTTATTGTAATTCCTTAGGTTAATCACTTTGCAAAAACAATGAAATAACAATAGAAACACACAAAATATCACTTAATCTTTCACTTTAAATCAGTTATCTTCAATTGTCGAAGTGACGAAAACCTTCCCGCGAAGGCAATTGCGTGCCAGCGTTGCATGAACATGACATCGTTTGGAGTGGCTGCTGCGTGTTGCTCTACGAAGCGCAACGCGATGTCAATAGTAGATGCAGATTCAGTATAAGTCACATTGTCTGTCGAAGTTTCACTAGTAGTCCAGTCATTTGGTGCTCTAAGTGATGTGCTGGAAAGTTGGAGAGAAGTTTTCATTTTTGGGGTTTCCATGTTTTTTAGGGTGCTGATTACGAATCTGAACTTTGCCATCTCAAAAAAGTTCGGGAGGTATGAAAAAAAATTGAAAAAAACGCCAAATTTGTGTTCTTTTTTTTCTCGTTTTTTGATTATAAGTCGCTAAATATGCGTTTTCAGATATACATCACTATGTACTCAAATAAGGTAGATACATTGATGTCATGTTGACTTTGGACCGGACTCACTATTTCATGTTCGCTACATTCTTCATTGACATCAACTGTTGCCAAACCCTCGGGACAACCTCGCTCGTCGCACGCTAAACCAGCCTGCCTCATTCAATGTACAGTCCTATACCGTAACGAGGGCTGGTCATTATGTTATGGATATTGTTCACCTAATCCAAACAAATTGAAATCCGAACAGGTTACAGCCCCAATTAGTTCGGATTTGAGGGGTTTAACTATGTTTTCAAAAATATTACCCAATGACATTTTACGAAATTACAAAATGAAAGAAGGACAAAGTAAAATATGGAGGGCTTTCATTCTAAAATGAGGATGGATGATAACCCTTCATACAACAATGTATTAACTCCCTTAACTTCCTCCTTATCATGATGATGATCAATAGGGCCCGGATGTTGAGGCCGTAAAAAAGTTTAAGAAATGCACCTAAAATTTTCTAAAATGACTGTAATAAATGACCTTAAAACTCGATAAATGCGCTATAAAATGGAGAAAATGATCTTATAATAAACTCACCAATATTTCAAAAATTCGAAAAATGCACTATAAAATGGAGAAAATGAACTGAGACAAAAATATACACCCCTTCCCCTTTCTACCCCGCCACAGCTGACCTTGGTCAACAGAGCAGGTAACATTCTACTCCGCTAATAACTGGTTTGCGACGAAAACAAGTGCATCTGTATACCTACGGTACCATTCCTCTCCATCCATGACATATATTTTTCTACTAATAGCAATACTGAAATACTTTATTTCAATATTTTAAACTATCTTGTATCAGCCACTAGCTTCTTCTTAACTCTGAGAGACGTAACTCCCTCATATAAAGCTGTGACACGACTAAATTGGGGAAAAAACACCTTAAAAGGCTGATTTCTCCAAAATATGACCAAAAAAATCTACCAAACTAAAATAAATTGCTCTTAAAATGGAAAAATAGCAAATAATGCGAAAAGATGCAAAATAAAAATGACATTTGAAGACGGGGTGGCCCGTCCGGAGTTTCTATGTACTTCAGTATTGTTTTAGACAGCTCAGTTAAAAGATGACATGTCATCAACATCCGGGCCCTAATGATGATGATCATCATCTAAAGGCAATGAATGGCTTCTTTGTGTAACCATGTCCTCAAACCTTGAAGATACATACTAAGACACCCAGGAATAGCAAACTAAGTTATGGAAGGCAGGGTCGAGGACAAGAACTGTAGAGGTAGACCAAGGTTAGAATAATTACGTTAAACATACTGCCTTGGATGTAAGGTGTGGTAGCTATGTAGAGATGAAACGATTAGCTCAGAACAGGGAGGCAGGAAGGGCTGCAGCAAACCAGTCAAAAGACTGAAACTCAAACAACAACAGTTCAAATACAGACGGTGAATATTCTACAAAGAATAAATACGATAACTCTGACTATACTTGTCAGAAAATTTAAAACACCCCAACCCGGAAAGAAACAATGCCCCGACCCACAAGGAGGGGGGATAAACGTGTTCTCCCCGACCCCCGCATGACGAATGGAAGCATTGAAATTTAACTTGTACGGGCATAGCACTGCCGCCTGGGAAATGAACAGCATTACATCGATCGTTTTTTTTTTTCGATGCAGTGATGACCTTCTGGGTGTAAACAATAGCGTGCTGCAAGTACGCATAATGAAGCAAGGCCGTGCCTCGCTCCATATATCACCCTACTAGCGTGGGATAGCGACGCAATTGCGTGACCGACAAGTCAGTATTGTTAGTCATGGAGCCGGTGCGGTGCACAGAGACTCAGTGCAGGAAGCTGATGTGTCCAAGGAATATCGTGAAACTGACGGACCGTATCGCGGGCACACAGCATGCAAAACATGCGACCATTGACTCCTATTAGTCATCTGAACTAGTGGTCCTCCTCACCTCCGTTATTGAGTGGACTCAGTCAAGAGACGTCTTATTTTTAGTGAAACACCCCTAACATGAAACCACGCCAAAATAAAAAACTCATGTCCCAGCTTTCTTTTACAGAGGTGTGCAAATTATTATATAGCCTACAAATAAATAATTCAAATCAGTCATAATTGTCTATCAGTCATCCTCGAAGTGGTCTTCCGTGGTTTCCCACTTCGTCTCCAGGCAAATGCCGGGATGGTACCTAACGTAAGGCCACGGTGGCCTCCTTCCCTCTTCCTTGCCTATCCCTCCCAATAATTCCTTCCCTTCCCGTCTCTCATAAGGCCCCTGTTCGCTTTGCAGGTGAGGCCGCCTGGGCGAGGTGCTCGTCCCACCTCCCCAGTTGTATCCCGCGACCCGAAGTTTCAAGCTCCAGGACACTGCCCTGGAGGCGGTAAAGGTGGGATTCCTCGCTGAGTCCGAGGTTAAAGCCAACCTTGGAAGGTAAAACGACTAAGAAAGAAACATAGAAAGTCGCCTCCGTAGCGTAGCGGTCAGCATGGTTAGCTGCCACCCCGGAGGTCCTGAGTTCGATTCCCGGCTCTGCCACGAAATGTGAAAAGTGGTATGAGGACTGGAACGGGATCTAGTCAGCCTCGGGTGGTCCAAATGAGTAGAGGGGGTTCGATTCCCACCTCAGTCATCCTCGGAGTGGTTTTCTGTGATTTCCCACTTCGTCTTCGGGCAAATGCCGGGATGGTATCCAACGTAAGGCCACGGCCGTCTCCTTCCCTCTTCCTAGCCTATCCATCCCAATCTTCCCCTCCCTTCCCATCCCTCATGAGGCCCCTGTTCGCTTTGCAGGTGAGGCCGCCTGTGCGAAGTGCTGATCACACCTCCCCAGCTGTATCCAACCCACCCAGATGTTCCAAGCTCCAGGACACAGCCCGTAGAGGCGGTAGTGGTGAGTTTCCTCGCTGAGTCCGTGGGAACCACCAACCTAGAGGGTAAATCGACTAAATAAAAAAACAAAAACAAAGAATTGTGTATTCAAAATCTTCTTACTGACCAACTGCTGACATATTTCATCACCTTCTTAGTAATGCTTTCTCCCCTGTGGACTTACAACTTTTCACACAAGGAATTACGTCTGGAAATTTTCTGGATTGGGAATTTCAAGGAATACCAGAGCTGTGATGGATGGATGAAGGACGGCTGACCGTGGTTTCAAACCCATGTCAACCGAGTCAGCAGAGAGCTTGGCTCCATAGCCTAACGCTCCACTTTTAGCGATTGTAGCCACCACTGTCGGTTTGCCTGGGGGTGAAAATGGGAAACCACTAAAAACCATTTTCAGGACGGCCGAGGTGGGAGTCGTACCCACGCTCTCCCGATACTAGCGAGGCACAATGTAATGCGTTAGTGATCCCAGCCACTGCGGCTGGTGACTTTAATAACAGTAATAATAATAATAATAATAATAACATATGTCCTTAGCTACCTGATGTAGAACTTTTCAGTTGGAGTCAATGAGGTAATCTGCTCTCCAATTTTGATGTTCTATTTAGCCCTGCCATTGGATAGAGAAACTGAAGCTCTATTGCGTGATCTATGACTCAGATGTAATTAACTTTGTCTTATATTAATAATAATAATATCATATGGTGCCGGGTGGAAGCCACCCAGAGGGCGGCTTGCATGTCGAATTTTTGTTGTTCCTTGAAGCACTATGAAAGTCAAGGAGGTTAGATATCTAAGCTCCGTGACACTATAGTGCTCATTTTAGTAGAGAAATGAGGAACTTTGTGTTGGCGGAATATCCCGAGATTAATTTTGCCATTATAAACACGGCCTACTGTATTCAAATGGGTTCTTTAACATTCCAACATCGTATGACAAGCGTGTCGTGATTTTAGCCGCCTTTCAGAAATCACTTACCACGGCCGGGAGCGAACCTGCAAGCTTGGGGTTAGTAATCCGACACGAGAACCACCCACCCACTTGTAATCACCAGATGTCATACGAGAGATCTTACGACTCAGAGTGCCCAGAATTTTTTCCACCCTTCATAAATCCCACTTCCTGGAGCGGGAATCGAAGCCACGATCTTGAAAACAGAAGGTAGACACTCTTACCACTAATCCACCTAATATGTTCACAGTTGCTTTAAAACGATCGATCTAGGGAGAACACAGATATATGGAATATTTATTATGTACGCCTAGTTTTGCCGAGCACCACGTGTTGTACTGTAGGGGATAGCATTTTTGATTGTCACCCCTGAGGTTCGCGTTCGATTCCTGGCTCTGCCAAGTAATATAATTAATTCTCGTCTGGGAGTTGGAACGAGATCCACTCAGTTTCATGAAATAAGGTTGGAAAGGGATGAGTTGAATTCCCCTCTCATCCATTCTAGAAGTGTTTTTCGCTCGTTTTGCACTTCTGCTTCAGCCAAATTCTAGATTTTCTCCTAAATTCAGGCCACGGCCACCTCTTTACTAACCCTAGCCTCAATTACAGCCACCTTAAAACAGGGCGCCTGTCGCTTGTGTCAGAACAAACAAACAGTAAACTTTGTACTCACCACAGCCATTCATAACTGATGCTAGAAGTGCTGATGACACACGCTCGGCTATTGCAATACGACTTCGACAGCCTACAGCCCACACGTGTGGGATATACCCTGTCAAGGACACCATGCTGCCAACTAAACTGCTGATGCTACCTCGGGCAGAAGCCCGTAGACACTGCGGAGAAAATTCCTGGTGCCCTGTATCATATTATCACGGGGCAGATCACCTTGCTGCCCCGCCCCTTAAAACAACAACAATAATAACTAACTAACTAACTAACATGTTATCATATAGATTCCACATACTAGTAAATAGGGCTGATAACCGAGACGTCCAAGTCTTTAAAACAGGAACCAATTTTACACACACTGCCAGAAATATCACAATAACACGGGTTGTTCGACGGAATTCACTCACACGTATTAGTTCACGACCACCTCGCAGTGTTCCGGATAGCGTTCTTGGCGGTCACCCCGGAGGTCCGGGTTTGATTCATGGCTCTGCCAAGAAATTTAATTCTGGTCGAAGGACTGGAACGAGGTACACTGAGCCTCGTCAGACAAAACATGTCATTAAACAAATTCTACACACAGCCTTGTACACGGAGCTAAATGCCCAAGACTCTCAAATGAAACAAAAACATCATTAGTTCACGAGACTGATGACCCTAAATTACTGACACAGGTCCACGGACAAAAAACATGAAACTAAATTTGATATTAGAACGTAAGAATGATACAAGAGACCGCATGCCAAGGTTGGGTTTAATTTGAACTTCCCAGCGTTGTCACTCGGTATCGGGCGCAGTGAAGCAGAACAAAGCCATGAATAATGAGCAAGAGAGAGTGATATCAAACACGCTATATTTTAGCGAAGTGGAAAAACACACAAGATGTCGCACACGATAGTTCTCACTACAGATCGGGTTTAGACACGTATTATGTTCCCCGCGGCGTAGCTTTGCGTGTTAAATCGCACACCACAACCGCGATGGGGGAACTAGTGCAAGTCCGGAGATCTGAGGTTCAAATCTAGACGGTGACAGCGGCCATCCTGAGTGTGGTTTTCTCCAAGGTTCTTCCACACTCCCTTTAGGTAAATTATACCTTATTTCAAATCCCTGGGTTCCTAGCCCATTCCCGACCCTAAAAAGTACAGATTAGCGGTAGTTTATGTGTTTCCAAACGTTTGCAGTTTCCTTTGCGTCTCGCATTTGCGATGACCATCAACAAAGCACATGGGCAATCCCTACAAGTGTGTGGACTAAATTTGGAAAATGCATGCTTCTCACATGGAGAGCAGTTTGTGGCCTGCCCACGCGTCGGCAAGCCTTCTACAGTCAACACAGAAACAGAGGTTATCATACAAATTCACACACAGCCAAGTTGGCCTACACGGAACAGATAACCAAAGATGTTCCAAACCCCTAATATGAATTATTTTGGTCACTCGCCCTGTCCGCGATGGACAGTGTTGAGGAGCAGATTCTACGCGAGTTTTCAGATAGTCTATGTGTTCCACATCAGTATTTACTATTTAGGTAGCTATACTAAGGTGTTTGCGTGTCTTACTAAATATATTAAAACATTCACAATAGTTCGGTGACAGAGAGCATTAACGCAATACTTCGTGTCTTGTTGGTATCGGTAGGTTCGAATCCCACTTCAGCCGCCCTGAAAATGGATTTCGTGGTTTCCCATTTTCATCACCAGGCAAATGCCGAGACGGTACCTTTCAATAGGTCCACTGCCGATTTCCTTCCAAAATCTCTTCCCTGACTCGTCCTGAAAATAAAATAAATAAATAAATAAATAAATAAATAAACAAATAAATGACCATTGGCTGCATTAATAAAATTATTATATGCTAGGTTTCAACGGGCAGTGGTGGTTTGTAAGCTCTCAGACAAATAGAACGCTCATGAGTAGAACGTAACCAAACAGCATCTATTTAGTTTAACCGTGCATGCTTCGGCCCTCATTGGAGTCATCTTCAGCATACTCGTATGTTAGCCAAAAACTTTCTTTTAATGTACTAAAATTACATAATATTTCTCTTAACATTAGATCTCGTTATTAAATGAAAAATTATAGAATTAAAATGAATATCCTCACAATCAAAGATATTACATTTATAATAGGCCTATTACATATCTTTGGGTTATTAAAGTGTAAAGATTGCAAGGTAATTGAGGCATTCCATTGAATAGTTATCGATGAACAATGCGTACGTTATACTGTATTTAATGTATTCTATAAGCCAATACAGATTATAGGCTATTAAACATTACCAATATGGCAAATTATAACTATGTAAAAGTTATCCGGGCTTGTAGGCCGTAGTCCAGGCAGGATGTTATCTTCTGACATTTCTCCGAAAACTCCGTTCCGCATTATCAAGGGTCCGCTCCTTCCAGTCTGCTGGTGACGAACGGAAGGATCCATAATGCCGAACGCAGTTTTTCATGAAACGTCGCGAGATAACATCCTGCCTGGACCACGGCCTACAAGCCCGGACAATTTGTATACAGTTACGAACGCCGGCCGTAAAAGACTAAGCTGTTATAACATGGCTAACGTTTTTGCATTTTAGAAATAATTGTATGTAAGTTGTGCATAAGTGTTTCATACATATCCACCAAATCAGAAAAATGCCTTGTGTGAACAAGATCTGATGATGTTCGCTTGACGAAAGAAACATGACATCCAACTAACTTCCCTCCCCTTTTCGAGAAGTTTATTATGAAATGTATGTAATTAGCCTACTTTCGATTTTTGCAAAAAATGAAAGTAGACTTATGAGATCAACACAGGGCGAAAAAAGTGTGTCTGTCTGTGTGTGTCTATGTGTGTGTGTGAGTCTGTGTGTGTGTGTATGTGTGTGTGTGAGTCTGTGTGTGTGTGTGTGTGTGTCTGTGTGTGTGTGAGTGTGTGTACTCTGAATGTCTGTCCCCCCCTATCAATTCGAACACGGTGAATGCAAATTGAACGAAATTTGGTACAAAGGTAGCACTAGCAAAGGACACCTCAGTGTCATGTTTTATATCGCCGCCATCTTTACTAAAACTGAATGGCGGCCACTCAAACGTTCAAAACGTAAAATCAAATAACGACTAACCAAATCATCCGATCTCTACCAAATTTGGTAACAACATAACTTCGTATAGGATGCGTCTTGTGACCAAATTACAAGGTCGTCCGCCATACCATTTCAGGATGGCGGCCGTGCGAATTATGCAAACTTTATAATCCATATCATGGGACCCACCAGTTCCGATTATCGAGCCGAGAATCGTTTTAACTGTTCTAAAGGAAGAGGCACGTTCGAAATTAAAAGTTTATTTTGTAATACTATAGTGCAGACGTGATTTTAAAAAGCTGAACTGATTCAGTAATAAGACAAGATGGCAGCGGATATCTTGTGCCGGACTTATATTTCACTAATTTGAGTATTGCATGCAATATAGCGTACTGATAAAAAATAAATAAACTTTGTATGAAATGCTTTATATATAAATAATATACTCCAGTGATGAAATCGTTTAGTATAAATCATTATTTGCTAACAAGTTCTATGTAAGTCATTTTAAATAGAACGATATTCGTTGACACAATTAGCTCAGTGGTAGAGCGTTAGCCTATCGCTCAAATGCCTATGGTTCAAACCCGATCAGAGCTAGGTTTTTTGCTTGAAATGTTATATGTTTATTGTTTTGTAATGACTCAGATGTTTTAAAATTAAGCGTTATATTGTGCACATTATGGTGTAAAATATATATTTAATTAAAACATAATTCGCCAGCAGATTTACTCGGGACATCTAGCTGCCAAAAAGGTAACTTCCAGATTTTATTGAAAAGTTTCTTCTTCTGGCCGCTAGAATGCACTCGCTCTGTTAGGATTATATTGTTCGATATTTCACCAATAGATGTCACGACTAGTCTACGTGGGGATCCATTGATTACTATACCATTATCATTCTATGCGCATCGAATTTGAAGAATGACAAGATGATACTACGATACATTTTAACTTTTTATTTTAAAGGGTTTGTAACAGCCTATTTTGCGTTACTTGAAAATGTTATTAAGCGTTATATTGTGCACATTATGGTGTAAAATATATATTTAATTAAAACATAATTCGCCAGCAGATTTACTCGAGACATCTAGCTGCCAAAAAGGTAACTTACAGATTTTATTGAAAACTTTCTTCTTCTGGCCGCTAGAATGCACTCGCTCTGTTAGGATTATATTATCGAAAATATCCACATAGTTTGTATACACACGTCTCTGTAGGGTCATGGAAAGATTTGTTAATTCAATTAGGGTTGTGAAAGCCATGCACAACCAGACGTGTAAAGACATGCCTCAACTCAAAGTTGGATGTTGCCCACGGCAGGTCGTAATAATAATAATAATGTTATTGGTTTTACATCCCTTTTAACTACTGCTGATTTTAGAGACACCGGGGTGCCGGAATTTTGGCCCGAAGGGGATCTTTAACGTGCCAGTAAATGTACTGACACGGCTCCCTCGCATTTGTGCACCCTCAAATGCCAGCTGACTGCGCCAGGATACGAACCTGCAACCTAGGGCCCAGCAAGCGAGAACGTTACCGCTGAGCCACGCCGCCAGTCCGGTCGAATATGTCTCCAGATCCATAACATTCTTGATATACTTCTTATCTTTCTTTCTTCAATGATGGTAGCAGTTTTTATCTAGGTTGTGGCGTTTGGTAGAGGTAAATCGTTTCTAAGGTCTTCAACAAAGAATAGTTCTATTATACTCTTTGATAATAACAACGAGTTATAACTATACTCATACATTTAGGAGAAAGTAGGCTATATGTTCTTTACTGAACATCTTGTTTTTCCTTGTAATTCTATCCAGATTGGTTGGTTGGTTGGTTTTTAAGTTTAGGGGCTGCGACAACGCGGTCATGTAGCCCCGTGTACTTTGGGTGTGTGTAGAATCTGTCTGATAACCGGTGTTAATTGTGATGACTGTATTAGTGTGTGTTATCTGTTTTTTAATTTAAGTACTGCAACTTAGAATTTTTCAAATAGATCCTACTTTTGCCGCCAAGCACCACCGTCAACGACTACTAGGCCAAGTTCAGAACTTAGCTACTAGACGCCACCGCAGTCGGCTCTTGGCAACAAACTTAGAAACCTAAGAGCGTTGTTTACATTCTTAACCTATCCAATTTAGCTTCACACAGGTGGAATTAGTGGAAGGTTCTTTAACATGCCATAAATCTATGACATGGGACCGCCAGCTTTACTTCCCCTCCGAAGGAAGGCATACTGAGGGATTTTTAACACTCTTAAAAAATCCGACGGCTTCGGCCAGGTTTGAACCCGCTATCTTGGGCATAGAAGCTCAGCATGCTACCGACTACGCCACCGAAGCCGCTTCTATCCAGATTATCAGTTAGTTAGTTATTGTCGTTCAAAGGGGCGGAACAGCGAGGTCATCTGTCCCTATAATAATAATAATAATAATAATAATAATAATGTTATTGGTTTACGTCCCTTTTAACTACTGTGGCTTTTAGAGACACCGGGTTGCCAGAATTTTGCCCACAAGGGGATTTTTAACGTGCCAGTTAATCTACTGACACGGCTTCCTTGCATTTGCGCACCCTCAAATGCACAGCAAGCGAGAACGTTACATCTGAGCCACGCAGGCATATTAACGTATTGACCGACTGATTTATTAACTAGAATACGACAACACTGAAAATTGTTTCAAAAATTTCTAAAGTCCTGAATAATACGCGCGGGAAATGTTTAAAAACTAGCCTCACTTGTGACAACACAGGGTGCTTTTTGAAATGTACTCCAATCGATCTCCCCGTGTTTTGTTAAGCATGGAAATTTCCTTGCGGCCGTGAACTTGAATCTCGATGAGTTTTCACAGGTATTTAAAGTAATTGTATCGGATGTTGTTCCAAGAAGGCATTAGTTTGATCTTAAACAACAATTTCTTGTGACGAACTTGAGAAAATAACGTCACGACTCTCAATAAGAGTCGACGCGGAAAATGTGTCTCTCACGATGGAACTCGTATTGATTTCTCCTCGCACTTTTTTGACAATGTTTATGCTGTGACCTATGCAATTTATATGGTACTTTCAGGGTGCACGTGAAGGGGAATTCCTTAGCGATTAGTAAATTAATTAAACTGGATGCGTGCTGGTGGTTTTAGGCACCGCCTTCTGTGGTTTCGGGGTACGTATTGAGACATTTGAGAATGGATTCTCGGCTCTGCCAAGGGTTGGAACTGGGTGCACTCAGCCTCGTGAGGCAGAACTGAGAGGAGATGGGTACGATTCCCACCCCAGTTGTTCAAGAAATGGTTTTGTCTGATTTTCCATGGTTTCCCACTTCTACTCCCTCCAGGGAAATGCCGGGATGGTTACTAACTTAAGGCCGCGGTCACCTCCTTCCCAATCCTCACATAAATTACTAATAAACACGCAAATACAGCCTTCACAATAACACAGGTTAACAGATAGAATTCCCCAGTCACACACAAGTACACGGGGTTGAATGACCACGACATCAAAGCCCCTTAAATAAAACAACAACAACAACAACAGCGATATTAGTGGTTGTATGACATTGAGAGAAGAGTCCGCCTCGTTGCGTAGTGGCTAGCACTCTTGGCTGTCACTGTGGAGGCCTCGAATCGTTTCCCAGCTCTGCCAAGAGGGCTGGAATGAGGTACACTGAGCCTCGTGAGGCAAAACTGATAAGAGGTTGGTTCGATTTCAACCTCAGCCAACCTGGAAGTGGTTTTCCGTAGTTACCCACTTCTACTCCAGGCGAATGACACGATGGTTCCTAACTGAAGGCCACGTCCGCCTCTTTCCCAATCCTCGTCTTAATTACAAGTACACAGACTAACATAGCCATCTCAATAACACATGTTATCAGACAAATTTCACACACATCCAAGTACACAGGACTACATATCCGCATGTCG
The DNA here is from genome assembly GCA_946902985.2 of Meconema thalassinum. Classification (NCBI taxonomy): domain Eukaryota; kingdom Metazoa; phylum Arthropoda; class Insecta; order Orthoptera; family Tettigoniidae; genus Meconema; species Meconema thalassinum. The sequence goes on along the minus strand of OX336388.2, from coordinate 1,221,248,806 downwards.
CAAAGCCCCTAAATGAATCAACAACAGCAACATTGAGAGAAGGAGGGAGCCAGTAGATATACATGATTGTCGTGAGGCGAGAATTGATTCTGTGCCAAGGAGAGAGCGTGGAGCTGGAGAGGAATGTAGAGGGGATAAAGTGTGGAGGGAGAATGCGATACACGGGTTTTCTAAGTTGTCGGTTTAAAAAAATATTTTGTAACTCTCTTTTTTTATCTTTTTTAATAATTTAATAATTCTACCTTTCTATAACAGTAATAGATTCCGAGGAACATGTTCTAGTGGTGGTTTCGGTGGCGTAGTTGGTAGCATGCTGAGCTCCTATGCTCAAGATCGCGGGTTCAAACCCGGCTGAAGTCGTCGGATTTTTGAAGAGCGTTAAAAATCCCTCAGTATGCCTTCCTTCAGAGGTAGGTAAAGCCAGCGGTCCCATGTCATAGATTTAAGGCATGAAAAAGAATCTTCCACTAACTAGACTTGTGGAAGCTAAAATGTGTAGGTTAGTTTGATAGTTCCAAAGTTCGCCGCCAGGTGCTGACTGCGATGGCATTTAGTAGCCACGTCCGCAGCTAGGTGTCGCGGACGGTAGCATTTGGTAGCAAAAGTAGGAATTACTTGAAAAAAAATCGTTTGCAGTCCTACCTAAATCACAGATAACACACACTAATACAGCCAACACAATTAACACAGGTTATGAGGCAGATTCTACACTCCCCCCAAAGTACACGGGGCTACATGACCGTGTTGTCGCAGCCCCTAAACTAAGGAACCAACCAACCTTAGAGAAATTATATTTTTACTCTCTTGTTTAATCTTTTTTATTCAATATTTGCCGGTACTGTACACTATGTTTACAGTATTTCTCTTATGAAGACGCCACAAGTATCCAGTCCCCGAGCGAGGGGAATTAACCATAGTCTATATCTATATATATAAAAATCAATCTTACGTGATAGTTTGTCTGTGGGTGTGTATGTCTCCTATGCATTCATATACCACTCAACCGATTGCGATGAAACTTGGGTGAGATGTTGAGTACACTCTAAGCAAGGTTTCTGACTTAGTAAATCCATTTTACAATAGGTAGCGCACGCGTAGATTCAACAAATGACTGACGATGCGCGAAGCGTTTCAAACAAGTCCCGTATGTGTTCATATACCATTCGTCCGATAGCGATGAAACTTGGGTGAGATGTTGTGTACACTTACGTGAAGGTTTCAAAATTAGTGAATACATTTCACAGTAGATAGCGCACAAGTAGATTCAACAAATAAGCGACGACACGCAATGCGTTTCAACAAAGTCCCGTATGCATTCAAATACCATTCGTCCGATAGCTATGAAAATTGCGTAAAATGTTGTGTACACTTCAGGGAAATTTTCTGGCTTAGTACATCCATTTTACAATAGGCAGCGCACGAGTAGATTCAACAAATGAGCTACGACGCGCGAAGCATTTCAACAAAGTCACGTTTGCGTTCATATACCATTCGTCCGATAGCGATGAAACTAGGCTGAGATTTTGTGTGCACTCCAGGGAAGGTTTCTAGCTTAGTAAATACCTTTAAAAATAGGTAGAGCACGAGTAGAATCAACAAATGAGCAACGGCGCGCGAAGCGTTTCAACAAAGTGCCATATAATTTCATATACCATTCATCCGATAGCGATGAAACTTGGGTGAGATTTTGTGTACACTCCAGGGAAGGTTTCTGGCTTAGTACATACATTTTACAATAGGTAGCGCACCGGTAGATTCAACAAATGAGCGATGACACGCGAAGCGTTTCAACAAAGTCCCGTATAAATTCATATACCAGTCGCCTGATAGTGATAAATGTTTGGTGAATTGTTGTGTACACTCCAGGAAAGGTTTCTGGCTAAGTGAATCCATTTTACAATACGAAGCGCACGTTTATATTCAACAAATGGGTGACTACGCGCGAAGCGTTTCGACAACGTCCCGTATACGTTCACATACCATTCATCCGATTGCGATGAAAATTGGGTGAGATGTTGTGTACACTCCATGGAAGGTTTCTGGCTGAGTACATCCATATTACAATATGTAGCGCAAGAGTAGAATCAACAAATGAGCGACGACACGCGAAGCGTTTCAACCAAGTCCCGTATGGATTCATGTACCATTCGTCCGTAGCTATGAAACTTGGGTGAGCTGTTGTGTACACGTTATGGAAAATTTCTGACTTAGTAAATCCAAGTAGTGGGATGAGGGGGGAGCTGGACCACTTCTTTTTGAACCCACCTCGTATTTGCCCCGAACTTGATATCTCGCTAACCAAACATGGGATTAGAACATACAGGGTGTCCTAGCACTGCTAGTAATGCCCCCTACTTTCCTATAGGCTCTTTATTTGATTAAAAGACCAAAACTAAAAGGTCATTCGCGAGTAGTGGGGTAGTGTTGGTTTCCTGGAGTCGCGCTCGTGCTTGAATATGTATGCCTATGTTGGGAAAGGGTTAGGTGGTGGGGGAGGAGTAGGGTCGAGTGAGGGGTCGTTTAGATGGTATTTTTTCCGCTCTAGATGATGGTGAGGTTATTTTTTAAAAATGGATGGAATTGGGAAACGCCATTTGGGGTAAACATGTTGTTTTTTGACATTTTGGCGATGAATGTTTTTTTATACGCATGCGCACTTGAGGAGTTTTGTAAGAGGGCGGGCTTTTTAAATGATGATTTATTAATGAGTGTTTTTAATATGTATTGAAATAAACCATAAAAACTAATAGGTCATCGGCTTTTGACTATCTCGCTAACCAATAATCGGATTTAAACCTATGAGGTGTCGTAGGACTCGTGGTGAACTCTCCTTTTCCATGGACGGGGTATATCCACACCAAAATAAAAACGTGGTAAGGGGGTGGGGAGCTGCACTACTTAGGAAGTTGTGAGCCCCCGCGACCTTGGAATGGAAGATTCATGCTAGGAGGGCGTGCTTGGATTCGTTTTTTTCATTTCGTTATGCTCTTTACGGGAATGTCGGTGTCGAAAAGGTGAAGTTAGGGTTTTGGGTCAAAACGTGCGTTTTTCACATTTTTGCCGATTTTTGGAAAACGGGCCATGCTAGGAGGGCGTGCTTGGATTCGTTTTTTTCGTCTCGTTGTGCTCTTTACGGGAATGTAGGTGTCGAAAAGGTGAAGTTAGGGTTTTGGGTCAAAAAATGCGTTTTTCACATTTTTGCCGATTTTTGGAAAACGGGCCATGCTAGGAGGGCGTGCTTGGATTCGTTTATTTCGTCTCGTCGTGCTCTTTACGGGAATGTAGGTGTCGAAAAGGTGAAGTTAGGGTTTTGGGTCAAAAAATGCGTTTTTCACATTTTTGCCGATTTTTGGAAAACCGAAAACGTGAGAATGACGTGTGTGATAGTATTTATTTCGTCTCTTTATTCTCTTTACGTGGATATAGACATGAAAAAGGTAAAAAGCTGGAAACATGGTTTTCTTATGGAAAAGGTGTTTTTTTTTTGTTCATTTTCGCGTTATTTGGAAAACGAATGAGGCGATTTTTATGATGGGCATGTCGATGTATTTGTGTCGTTGTTCAGTTTACGGGAATGTAGGTATGGAAAACCTGAAATCATGGTTTCCGTCATATTTTTTTTCGAGATCGTTGAGGAAAACGGGGAAAAAGTAAGAAACCAGATTTGAAGTCACGTTAGGTTATGCGCTTTGATGTTAATAAAACACTTATGCATTATTATTATTATTATTATTATTTGTCTTGACTGGTCAGGGCTCACACGCAGAGAGAGAACTTGCTTAATGCAATGAGAAATGAAAGCATTGAGGCTGACCCACGGCGATCCAGACAGACACAGGTCTTATCATCGTACGTGCCTCGCAGCAGAGAGAGATAACAGCCTGTTGTTCACATGCAGGTGGCTGTTATCTGACCCAGACGTGTTACCCGATATCTCGATGAAGGACATACAGCTCTGTCGAAAAGCTGATCATTGCATTCCCACGCATACTCATGCAGAGATTGCAAAAGCTTGTGAGAATCGGTCTGACTTGTGCGCTCCATGACATCCTACTCGTAGGAACAAAAAAAAAAGTAAAGTGTTAACTTTGCATCTTGTTGAGGAGACATATATGTTCTGAGGGTAAGAGAGACTCATCATTCTCGTGTTCATCTTTGAAGGTGACGGATGCAAGTGCCTTATGCTCTTTGTGAAATATTACGTGAACCGCGGCCATACTTGTACTAAGGTAGGTTCATTATTGTTAATTATGGCATGATTGGTTTTATTGTTATTTTGTGTAGGCATGAAAAGTAAGTTAGTGACTGATGGTATTTTTGGGGGATTTCGTTTGTTGCAGATTTTTAAAAACAACATCATTAAGTCTGGGATAGCAGACAGAGAGAGACAGTGACAGTGACAGTGACAGTGGCGGCAAAGAGCACATTTGCTGAAAGTATTATAATTCATTATATGGTGAGTACATGTTGTTCCATTACTTTTATTGTTGTTGTTGTTGTTGTTGTTAAATGTATGTCATTTATTTCACGGAAATTTATATACTTATGGCGTGTATTTATTATTGTTTCAGAATAAAGATATATATGGAGTGAATAGGTTTTAACTACCTTGACGCTTTCGATATTTAAAAAAAGAGGTGAGTCTTTGTAAATGACTTTGTTATTTTCGAGTGAGTGTCTTATTTATGTGTGCACACTTGAAACCTTTTGTTTTTAGTAAGTCTTATGAATGAATGAATGAATGAATAAATGAATGAATGAATGAATGGATGAATGAATGAATGAATGCACATGTTTAATGTATATAACCATGACTAATAACGGATTGTATTGGTTTGTTTTTCAGATAAATCATTGGAAACAAAAAACAAGATAAACCTTGTCGTTGATATTAAAACTATATCAACTTTGTTGGTGATCATTTCCTGCTGGGGGGCCCAAATTACTACAACCATTGTCTACCTGTGAACGAGATTGTGTGTGCCAGTCAGTAAAAATCGATAAGTGTGGTCGTTTGGAATTGCAGATTTTGGATTAACCTATTTTAAGGTAAGGGTTGCACGTTTATTTGTCCATTTTATAATCATGTCTATATCGGAGAGTGAAGTGTTAGTGTGGCAGCCTTTGGCCAAATGTTTCAAAACGCGAGTATGCTCAGGCCGAATTTACAATGCGATTCACTGTCTGTCGCCTAAAGATTTTGTGGAATTATGTTTTCCCATTTTTTTGAGTGAATGTGAACAAGGCTTAAGATTGCATCACGCTTTAAAAATAAACTTCGAACTACTATGTGAATTTACATTGATAAAAAATAATGTTGAAGAGAAACACACCTTCAACCTTTGTACAAAAATGGAGAAAGTACTGATAGCCGATAATTTGGAAACGTGGTATCAGGAGAAAGCTATTCAAGCGCTTATCACTAAATTTGATAAGTTGCAACAGGGTCCCAGTGGCTTGGCCCTCGAAAGCATTGCCTATTTGCAAATCAATATTTGTAAATACAATCCATTGAATGCAGGAAGTAGCTATATTGCCACACCGAGCTTTATCGCTTCCAGAAAGGCAGTGATCAACATACGCAACAAAGACGATTACTGCTTTTTGTGGAGTATAGTGAGCTGTCTGCAACCCTGTGAAGACAGTCATGTTGATAGACCAGGGCAGTACAAAGATGTGTTTAACCGCATGAAACAAACTCTCAATCTCGAGCGTGTTTCATTTCCCATGCCTCTAGATAAAATTCATTTATTTGAGAAAGATAATCCAAATTTCTCCTTCATGGTGTATGGCATCGACGGATCCAATATTGTGGGCCCCTTGTATGCCACCAAACAGGTAAAGCAACATCACATTCACCTGCTTTTCCTGTCTGACGGGGATAAAAGCCATTATTGTTGGATAAAGAATTTAGGAAAACTAGTAAGCAGCCAAGTGTCTAACCATAATGGTAAGACACATATTTGTGAGCGCTGCCTTCAGTATTTTCAAACTGATGAACTTTTGAAACGACATACAGAAGACTGTGAAGGGCAGACGGCAGTAAAGCTAGTCTTGCCCGAAGGGAATGACGCAGTCTTAAAATTTAAGGCCACTAATAAACAAGAGATGGTACCATTTACTGTTTACGCTGATTTTGAGGCCCTTACTGTTCCCATTCAGGGATGTGAACCAAGCCCCCATACAAGCTCAACCTATCCAGTGCAGAAACATGAGCCTTTTGCTGTAGCCTATTATGTTGTCTGTCACTATGATAATTCACAATGTGAGTATGTAAGTCATAAAGGTCAGGATTGTGCGCGGTGGTTTGTTGATCAAATGGCGGCTTTAGCAGGCAAAGTAGAAACTATTTTGAACAACCCTGTACCAATTCAGATGAATGACGTACAGCAAAGAGAATATGATCAAGCCACCACCTGCCACATATGTGAAAAGCCAATCTTAGGCGGAGAAAAAAAAGTAAGAGACCACTGCCACAGGACAGGGCATTTTAGAGGTGCTGCCCATAACGAATGCAATTTTAAGTACTCTACACCTCGCTTCCTCCCTGTCTTTTTACACAATTTCTCCCGGTATGACCTTCACTTCATTGTAAAACAATTTGCTCATGTAGATAAGAGCAAATTCAGCATTTTGGCTAAGAACCATGAGAGCTTTACCTCACTTTCATGGAGAAAAGGAAGCATGAGCATTCGCTTTCTCGACTCATTCAAGTTTATGTCTAGTTCGCTGGATAGTCTTGTGAAAGGCTTAAGCGAAGATGAGTTGAAACATACCCATTCCCACTTTACGGATACAAATCAATTTAAATTGTGTGTTCGTAAAGGTCATTTTCCATATGATTATGCGGGAAGTTACGAGGTGCTTGAAGAAACGACTTTGCCGCCAAGAGAAAAATTATTTTCTCAATTGACTCAAAGCACCATCAGTGAAGAAGACTATGCCCACGCACAGCATGTTTGGCGAGTGTTTGGCATAGAAACCATGGGCCAGTATGCTATGCACTACTTAAAATTAGACGTGTTGTTGTTGACCGACGTTTTTGAAACGTTTCGTCAGCTATGTCACACGATTTATGGCCTTGACCCCGCCCACTACTATACCAGTCCAGGGTTAAGTTGGGACGCCGCCCTCAAATTTACCCACATTGAGCTTGATTTACTGACGGATCCCGATATGGTACTCATGATGGAAAAAGGGATTCGTGGGGGATTCGTATCGCTCAATCAGCGACATGCCAAGGCAAATAATCATTACATGCCTGATTATTGTCCCGAAGAACCTGAATCCTATCTAATGTATTTCGACGTAAACAATTTATACGGTCACGCTATGAGTCGACGACTGCCGTACAGAAACTTTGTCTGGCTGTCTGAGGATGAAATTAAAGATTTTAATGTGTATAGCGCTAGCAAGCAACAGGACGTAGGGTATTTTCTTGACGTCGACTTAGCTTATCCCCCCCATCTCAGACAGCGACATGGTGATTTCCCCTTTTGCATAGAGAAAATGGTGCCGCCCGAGAGTAAGGGCAATCATAAGAAATTAATGGGTACCTTGTATGATAAAAATCACTATGTGTTGCATATTGACATGCTGGTAGAATGTTTAGCCCAGGGCTTAACCCTGAAAAAATCCATAGAGGTATTTCTTTTTGTCAGAAACCGTGGTTGAAACCATACATGGATTTAAATACCAGTCACAGACAAAGTGCCACTCAGCCATTTCAAATCAATTTTTTTAAACTAATGAATAATTGTATCTATGGCAAGAGTTTGGAAAATGTACGGCAGTATAGGGACATTAAGTTGGTCAATACATGGCATGGCAGATGGGGGGCTCAAAAATATATTGCAAAACCAAATTTCAAATCTTTAAACATTATTGATCATGATCTACTGACTATTGAACTTGCCAAAACTAAAGTGGTCATGAATAAGCCTATCTATTTAGGCCAAGTCATTTTAGATTTTTCAAAATTGCACATGTATAAATTCCATTATGGTTTTGCAATACAGCGATTTGGTACCATTTCCTTGTTATATACAGACACGGATAGTTTTATTTACCATATCCGTGACTGTGATCCGTATGTCGTTATGAAACAAAACCCAAAATGGTTTGACACGTTCTCGTTTAGTGAGAAGAACGTGTTCGATATCCCCCGTCTGAACAAAAAAGAAATTGGTTTAATGAAAGATTAGTGTTCAGACACCATGATGACTGAGTTTGTAGGTCTCGCTCCGAAAATGTATAGTTTTCGACAGGTGGATCGATGCGAATCTATGCGAGCCAAAGGGATTAGCCAGCATGTGGTTAAACGTCTCTGTGTGGATGATTATTTACATGTCCTTCAGACCCACACAGCCATGGCACATAGTCAGTTTAGGATTCTCTCAAAAAATCATGATTTATTTTTAATGAAGCAGCGAAAACAAACACTCGCTTTGTTAGACGACAAGAGACAGTGGTGTCAGGATATGATGACAAGCGTCCCATTTGGTTACAACCAGTAGTGGTTGTAGCTATTGTTGTTGTACAACACGGCAAGTGTTTGGTTTGGTTGCTATCAAATGCGAGATGCCATCTTGAGCCTCGGAATAAAAATAAAAAATTGTAGTGTATCATATAATTTTTGTTTTTTAACCTGTGTGCATGGGTGTATGCATGGATGTGTGAATGCCTGTAAATAGTTGTACATAAACTGTATGTCTTGTGCTATTTGCCTGTCAACGCATAAAGAGAGCCATGCATCAACGTTTCCATGGTTCACTGTGCACAGGCTAGATTAAAAACATGTTGACTTCTTTAGGTTAGGTTAGGAAAAAAACAAACAAGTAGCCACTCTCACTATTGTTGTCGCTTAGTAGGCCTCATGTTTCGGCAAAGTGACCATTCACCCTCAGTAGGCATGCGGCTTAATAGGCCACACTAGGGTGTGGCTTAGTAGGTCTCATGCAAGAACAAAAGAATAATAATAATAATCGTGGACAAAACTCTCACTTTATGGCTAGAGTTATGAGTGGTGATATATTTGAAATATCTGAACAGAAATTGTTTTTTAACCTGTTGCATGTTATGTTTGCTGCCTACAGCTAAAGAAGTCACCAGACAGATGGTTATTTATTTATTTGTGTTTTGCTTATTTTCTATTTTATTTTTGCCTTAGGGGACAGACAGTGTATATAGTACATTGTATTTTTTTTATTTATTCACTTAGTAAACGGCAACGACTACTTTTCAGATTCAATCATGATCCACGGTGAAGATCGTTTTATCGTCACAAAACACACCACGTTCAATGAATATGCCATGATGATGTCTCATAATCCTCAACGTGTGGCCTATCCTTTAGAATATAGAAACACGAAAGTACGCATTGACACCACATTTTATGACAGCTTCATGAATCGTGATGATAATGATGATGATTTGTTTCATGACCCAGGGCATCACTTTTGTAAATCCTGTATGCTAAATTTTGGCTTTGAAAATAATGTATCCACGCAAGTGATTCATAAAGCATGGTACGGTTTAACCATGAATCAAGTGATTGTTAAATTAGCTGACGAGGATCACTTTCCAGATTTCTGGTGTACAATATGTACAAAACCCCTGTTTAATGTTTATTTTCCAATAACCTCTCAAATGTTTTGTTTTCATTTTTTATAAATTTCCTGCTGAGGAACCAATCACTTTGTATCGACAACAAGCATTTCGCCAACTTTGTCTTAGCTTACCTATCAATCAATATTCGCCTCATAGAATGAGATTTGTTAGAAACTAACCACATGATGTCATGATTATCGCTTTTTTTTGTTTGCATTCGGCTCTCAGGTGCATACTTGACGTTTAGAATACATTTGGCTATTTTGTTTGTTTGTTTTAGTTTATCGTGTATTCACGTTGATAAACACATACACACTGGTTTAAATTTGTAGTTTTGAATTTTGTTTTGTTGGATGTAGACATGGTTATTAAATGCATAGCGTGTTAACTTTGCCTTTTATAGGTTACCAAAAGCATTCACATGTTTGCTCTTAGTATCTGTTGATACTGTTTATTTAACAGAATGCTCTGTGAATTTGCACAACAACAGAGCAAACGAATACAAGTCATTTGACAAGGGAATGATAGGCTAATTCCCATTTACAACAGAGACATGCATTTACCTCCAAGAGAGAAATCTTGAAAATGATTCACACTTAATTTTGATAAAACATTTCCTATTAAATAATTTCCAAATGTATGTTTTGACTGAAAAAATGATACAAACATTATTATTATATTTTTATCCAATACTATCTATCTACAACTACAGGTCATAAACACTCAGGATTAAAAAAAACAACACACTTTGATGTACAAAAGTTATTGTTGTTGTAATATAAGAACGAGAGTGTTAGAAAGTAACACTCTTTTCTTTGGTTATAGACAACCATGGACGCCTTGAACGCCATTGGTCAAGATTGTGGCTTTGCACGCAAGAAAATGAGTGAATTGCCTACGCAAACACCCTTTCGCATACATAAAATTCAAAAACTGAAAACCAAATTTGGTGAACGAGCTCTTTGCATTTGTCAAGACTTTGAGACATTTCTTCCCACACGATTTAATAACCTACCTGATAATGTCATGGAAGATGTCAATTCCAGTATTCACCCTGTCTATTTAATTTATGAGGGTGAAAAAAATAATCGATGCATGGTTCGTTTTGTAAAAATTGAAAACGAATAATTATTGTACGTTAGCAGTAACTTTTTGTTTATTCATGCCCTACTCTTCAATAACTATAATAAAATAAAATTATTTTTTGGGTTCAACAGTTTGACGTTTATTAATTGTTGCTCAACGTTTACCATGATAAATGGTAGATTTTTTTGTTTGTTTATAGGTTTAGTACAATTACCATGTATATATAATTTTTTATAATAATAATGATGAAACTATTAGTTAAAATGATGGACTTTTGTCCTTTTTTATTGTTTGTGATTTAAAATAGCATTTATAGCAATTTTTAAGCAATTTTTATTATAATTTATAATGATCAAATTCTAGTAACATGTTATTTTATTCAATAATAAGCGTTTAACCAAAAAAAAACTGGTTCTAGAGTAGATAAAAGATTTCATGCTGTCATTCGTTCTGCTAGACTGCCATTTGAAGCTGATGAATAATGATGGACTTTTGTCCTTTTTTTGATTGTTTGTGATTAAAAAAATAGGTTTAGTACAATTATCATGTATATATAATTTTTTATAATAATAATGATGAAACTATTAGTTAAAATAATGGACTTTTGTTCTTTTTTATTGTTTGTGATTGAAAAAATAGATTTACTACAATTAGTAATATTTTTTAACGATGCACTGCTGTCCCTTTTTTATTGTTTGTCATTTATAATTATAATAATGAAACTATGAGTGAATAATAATAATGGAAAAAAACACAACATGGACTCTTGTCTTTTTATTTATTTTTTTGTCATGATAACAGTGATACTATACATTTTTTTAAATAAATTCATTACGTTAAAGTCCATATCTAGATAAAAGTAATTTGCTCTTCATAGCACCAATCACTATAAATGCTGCCATTCGTTCTGCTAGACTGGCATCTGAAGCTGTTAATCGTTGCTTGGCAATGCTTAACAAGACTTTGTCGGCAATGCGTCTTAGTGTGGGATCACTGTTTTCATAGGCTTTATCGTGATTAAGGCATGCATGATCCAAAGCATTGATTCCCATATCCCCTCTCCTCAAACGATCTTGAAGACGAGTACCAGGGCCGCAAAAGCTGTAAGCAGGTAAGTGAGCTTCGAATGGTAAGTTTTTAATAATGTTATCAATAATTCCACGGCCAGTACACCTGGGACATAGAGGTTTCAATCGGTGAAAAACACTTTTTTTGTTGTTCTTCTTCTTCTCCTTCTTGTTCTTGTTCTTGCTGTTGTTGTTGTTGTTTGTCGGTGGCTCCTGACGAGCATGGTAGGTGGTGGTTGTTTTCCGCATGACAGCCATGGAATGATGAAACAATGTCTTTACACTGAGTTTTATGACCATGATATAATTTCATTAATTGGCATGTGGCACACTGTCGAATGGAAGGTATTTTTGCCATGGTTAATTGCTTGTGATGGGAAAAATGACTGCATGGTTGTAGTTCACTCAATACAGAGTCGTTAGTCCACTCGGCAGGCGCCTTTTCCCAAATTTCTTTGACAGCGTTGGCAGCAACATAAAAAAGAAATGATTTAGGTAGTGCTAATAATTCATGTTGTGTAAAGCTAATCAGTTTTTTCTTGCACACAAAGAACTTTCCAATAGCCTTGTCGATTGTAGTGGCGTCCATGTCTATAACGTTGATGTTTTCACCTCACGTGTACACGTCTCACTGCTATCATTGGACGATACACTTTCAGTTTTAATTTTATTGAACAACTCCCAACATGCACTCGTGGTGAGCCAATGAAACAATTGCCATGCATGCGCTAAGGCTTTATTCTGAATATTGTCGCAAGGACAAGTGTCCATGAGCGTTTGCAGGGATGGACAACCCAGATCTAAAAGGTCAATACATTGACAGTGAGAGGGTAGAAATGGTTGAAGCCACTGGCATTTTTCACTCCCTTTAACAAATAAGACATTGGCCGAGGACAAATGGGCTTTCATGACAATGTCAAGATACTTGTAAGAAATATCACCCTGGTTCCATGCTAACTGCAAATGATTTTCAATCCATTGGCTCTGTTTTTTATCTTTTTCACTAAGCAACTCGAAAGCATAGGGAGGTTTAAACACCAAATGAATAGGGTTAGACACCCAAAACGTACTACAATCGATAAAAGCGACTTCCTTAAATATAAATTTGTTGTCTGCAATTTTAAACCCCTGACAATCCACGATGAGTGTACGCATCATGCTTTGTTTTATTTTTACTTGTTACCTCATTGACGTCTAATCAACAACTAACCCATGCCATGGTTTAACATGGCAAAAGTCAAAGGACTTTAGGGAAAAAAAAGGAACAAATGAATTGAACAACAGCTAAATATTTTTTTGAGGTTTTATTCATAACAAAAAAAAAAACACTTACATTTTTATTACAAAAAAAGTGTTTTGGCTTAATTTGGAACAGCATTCAGATGAATAGTTTGCGCATACGGTCCACAGGTATCTCCTAGTTTTGCAGTGTTTGGTACAATAACAGGATAATTCAAACTCCATGGAATATTGCCCACATCATAGCGATTGAGGCAAGGGCAGGATGGACTCCATCGCTGATGATCGCTAAAGGGTCGATCCCCTATTTCCCAGTTTCCAATTTCAATGTTGCAAAAAATACACTTGACCACATCCCCACGTTTTAAGTAATAAAATCCGCTCGCAGCCAATTCTCCACAATCCATAAAGGGAACTGTCCATGTTTCAAAAGTTTTCAAACGATTAAATTCACATTTTAAATTCCATGGTTTGTCTGTCACGTTGTTGTTGTTGTTGTTGTTGTTGCTGTTGCTTATTGAGGGACACATGATGTTTGTTGTTGTCGTATGTGCGCACAGTGCCAGAGCGCAACAGATACTGTGCATGCAGACGCTTATCATCAATCCTATGAATGATGATCTTTTTTTGTTTTCATTCGACCACAGATGGCTTACATGCTGGTGACATAATTGGACAAAGGATGATATTTCACTTGTCTAGCATGAATAATCAAACTGTAGGCACTGGTATGGTCTGGGACATTTTATTGTGTTTCAAAATCTATCCTTAAATCAATGGTGGTGATTTTCATAGATTCTTCTAGATACGAACAGTCGAAAACAATCAGTGGTGCTTTTGCTTTAAACCCTTGTGGCGACAACATAGGACAATCCTGTTTTTCATAATAAGACGATTGAAATTTAGCGAACATGTCATAAAGGGGACCGAACTTATTTTTTGAAAAATTGAGTTCCAACCCCTCATAGGGAAAGCAAACATTATTTAAAAATAGTCGTATATTTCTCAAGTGAATGTGATCAAACAAGGTGACATCTTTGCTTTGTTGGTATTTTCTATTGGTTTGAAAACCAATAATAACATAGAGGGGTCTCTCGGTAGAGCGAGCCGATTTGACACTCCAACTATGAGTGTCAGTGGTAGGTAGCAAGGGGTATTCATGCAGACACCAACTTCGAAAGGCGATAGGCAAGGCTTTATCTTTTTGCACCAAATTTAACATGCTTAGCTTTTTACGATCCGATAGCGTCACATGGGGCACTTTCCATAGTAATCGAAGCAGTTGAATTTTTGAGTCTATCACTTGGTCAGAGGCTCCTTTCAGTGCATTATAATCACTGCGGTCTCTCACCAGATACAAACTTTGTCTTGCATTTAAAATAATACGCTTGTGATCTTCGGCAAAGCCAAGGAGTAATTTTAAGGGTAGAAAGCCTGTAAAAGTGCCATCGGTATGAACTAGCCAGTTATTGCTACTGTTGGGACACCATCCTGCCATAGAAAGCGTTTTACTTTCCTCCTCGCTATAGGATGGATATAATTTCATAAGACTAGTCATGCCCACATTTCGAGTCATATCTATGACAATATCATTTATCACATAACGTACTTCAGAAAACAGAAAAGCCAAACCATGATTCGCCAACGCAGACGTTGTGGGCGTACTGCCATCTGCTTTCATCAATTTACCCTCAATTTGAAGAACACTTTCATGAGGTAGAGTAAAAATATCTTGATTGTTAATGATGAATTGAATCTCGTCATTGTTATTCAGTCCTGTTGCTTGAGGTTGATAGGAATGCATATCAATGCGCACGACGCCATCTTCCACTTGTATGGGATTTAACACTTGCAACAGGTCTTTGTTCATGATTGGGGTGTAGCGTATAACCAAGGCGTAGTAAGCGTTGTCGGTTTACTAGTGTCAACCGTTTCATACACGGCGGGCAACTAACCGACCTCGTAGACGTTGTTGTTGCTTTATAGATAAATTTCATAGCGTCTTTAAAACCAACTTGTAGGTCACAGGGGTGTTGGCGTCCAAAGCAATCAGTTGTTGGTTTCTATTCACTAAGCGTAAGGTAATATTACTAATATCACTGACACACACAGGATGATAGAGAACCACTGAAGGGTTTTCACGAATAATATAGCCGCAAGGAGAGGTGACAATAAAATCATACAGGGAATGGCTTTGTTCTTGATTCGTAAATACGTCTCTAATAATATTGCAAGTTACAGAAATGTGATGGTCCTCGATGAATTTCACTGGATAATCTGATTCATGGGGTTGCTGAGCTGCCAACACTCTTGGTTTAAATCCTAATAAAGGACCAATAGAATGAACTCGTGTTTCAAAGTCAATGTTAAACGTAGAGAAAATACGACAGCGATGAGTTATTGTATTGGCTGTAAGTTCAAATTTGTGTGTCCCATCCGCAAATGGTTTGACACCAAATTGTTTTATCATCGACACGCTAATGGCCTCATGCACATCGTCTATGGTATAACCTCCAGGGGGTAGTGTCAACATATAATCATCATAATAAAATTTGTCATTAATATCCACTTGAATATTGTAAATTCTGTTGTAACTTTCCAAAGAAATTAATCCTAGCACATAGGATTGTTCGGGATGCAATTCAATGGGAGGGAAAAAATCCAGGGACACTTCAGGCCCGCGACTGTGCACGGTAAAGGTCTTGGCGTTGACATTCATAATGATGAAACTGTTGGCTTAACGCGACCTCTTATATAAAAAATGTAAACTCAAACGGCCACACTCTTGACTGCCAAAGGTTTGTTGACGATTCACATTATAGAATATCTTTACCCGGTTTCCCAAATAACGTAGCAACTCGATCGGGGGTGGTAAATTTCCATAACTGTCAAAGTACCATACTGTGGAACCTTGTTTCACATAGGCTACAAAATGGGTTCCTGGGCCTGCATCATCATCTAAATTCATCATGGCTCGTTCTTCTTTCCACGGTGCTTTGGGTAATTCATTTCGCATAAATACACCTCGAAAATGAGAAATCTTTAGTTGTTTGGCATAGCTTTCCACTTCTTCATGGGTCATGGCATGACGAGGTAGTTGGCTTAAGCGCTTATCGATGATGGACATTTTTTTTTTTTCTTAGACGGTAGGCCACTACCTTGTGGATAAAAGACTGGCTTTAAAGGATTGCCATTTCTAGCTCCCATCGCAATGGCTTCTAACGTTTTATTGTGTCGCTCGCTTTCTTTGAGTTGTTGCTTGCCTTGCTCGACGGCTTTTATGGTTTTCGCTACAGCGCTGGCACCACCCAAAAGGGACGCCAAAGCTGCCAACCCTGCAAATAAAGCCGGCAAAAAACCCCCACGCTTAGCAACAGAAATGACTCGCCCACATTTTTGCTTTCTTTCTTTTCTTTTTATCGATACATGATGCTGCGATTTCGGAGCTGTAGACAATCGCACCGCTTGTAAAGCTTTTTCGATAGCCACTCTTTTTAGATTTTTTTTGTTTTTTTACGTTTTAACACTGGGTGTGAGGCAGATCGACTTGGTTCCCGACCTGGCTTTTTCCTCTTTTTGAGATTTGTTTTTTTCATGTTCATAGCATATCTTTTTTTCACCATGCTGCTACTTGGTGAACCTTTCACAGCAAACATTCGATAACAACTAACGTAGAGTACCTTATTTCATAGCAGTATATTCCAATTCTATATAAAGCGGGAAATCATTCACCGTTTTCCCAGCTTCCTTTTCCTCAAACGTAAGCATAAGATGAAAGGATAATTCATCTCCCACATTTACTCTTTGATGGTTGTGGGCCAACACTCTATCACCGTTTAGTTGTATTTTTAAATGTTTCTCATCAGGCATGACATATTTAATATGAATGACACCATCATAATGCAGTCGATAACGACTTAAACCGGAAGCAAGCATATAGGTAAGATCATCATTCACCAGTGGTAGTGGTGGTGGGGAATGGTTTTCGTCATTGTCCAGTTTTTGATTTGACAGGTACACTAAAAATACAGATGGGACAAATTTATAAAGCCTTTTCATTTGATAGGTCACATAACGTTTCGTGCAGACATCATTTTCGTCTCGAGGCTCTTGCACATCAATAATACGATGATGATTGGCTGAATAGCCCTCAGCGGTTAGTCTCGGGGCCATGTGATAGACACTTTGCACTTTGCGATCGACATAGCTTTTTGTTGCCACCTCTCGTGACTGTTTTGACAAAGAGGCGGCCGTGGCCATGGTTACACGAGCTCTCCCAAACACGTCCATAGTGATAGACGTTAACTAACCTTTCTTACTCACCGTTTGCCTATATATATAAACCTTATACACACATGAAAAAAACTCAGTCATCGACACAATGGAATTAATGAAACAACCCCATGCTTTGCCCGTCTCTGATTTGGTTTCAGAGCTATCACTGTCCGTGTGCGAACCTAAACGTCATGGCACCCTATTCCCATCTACCGTTCGATGTATTATGGTAGGGCCTTCGGGTTGTGGAAAGACCAATGTTTTGCTGAACATTATTACCGCACCTCATGGCCTACGATTTCAAAATATTTATATTTTTGCCAAATCCTTGTACCAGCCTCTGTACGTGTATCTGGAACAAATTATGTCTTCGTTAAATAAAGA
Organism: Meconema thalassinum; assembly: GCA_946902985.2. Classification (NCBI taxonomy): domain Eukaryota; kingdom Metazoa; phylum Arthropoda; class Insecta; order Orthoptera; family Tettigoniidae; genus Meconema; species Meconema thalassinum. The sequence continues at coordinate 1,221,231,146 of OX336388.2, read as the reverse complement.
AGCCATGGGCTATTTTACATTCACCTCACCTCAAGATGTCATTCAACCAGACCGCATTCAACCAGATTCCATTATAATTTTTGATGATATTGCCACTCAACGATAGGCCATTATTCAAGAGTATTTTAGTATGGGACGCCATAAACAAGTGGATTGTTTTTATCTGGCTCAGACCTATTCCAAAATCCCCAAACAGTTGATTCGTGACAATGCCAATCTCATCGTTCTCTTTCGCCAAGACTCTAGAAATCTCTATCATATTTTTCAAGATCATGTGAATCCAGATATGTCCTTTACAGCTTTCACGCAATTGTGTGCTTCGTGTTGGAACCATCATCCCCATGCCTGTTTGGTCATAAATAAACAGAGTGAACGATGTGAGGGACGTTATCGCTTGGGTTTTGATCATTTTATTTCTGTTTAAAAAGACCCAGGGTTGGACATTTCCTGTTAGTGTGTCTTTACCTTTACCATGGCGAACGCCATAGGGTACAAGAAACATGTTCAAATCATGCAGCGTATTATTGAGGCACGAAATACGATTCGACATAAATTTCGTGAATTGCAACGTTTAAAAAACGTCAATCCTTTACCCATGATAAAACATGCTCCATCATCGGTTGATCCCATGAGATTTAAACCTAATGCTTCTGCTGCTACTGCTGCTGCTGCTACCTCTCAAACCAAACCCATAACAAGTTCAAAATTTACTCAAACAGAATCCACACGACAGGTAAAATCCTCCTCTTCCTCCTCCTCTAATGTTAGTGAACAAGAACATCAAGAACATGAAAAGAAAGAAGAAGAAGAGCATGAACAAAGTGAAAGTGACAGCGAAAGCGTATTTAGTCCTGAAAGAAAAAAGAAATCGTCACCCCTTCAACAGTTTCTAAAAACAAAACAAAAATCTTCCGTCATAGCGGCAACACCGTCTTCCTCCACATCGTCTCCGTTTTCACAAGTCTTGGCAACCCCTCAAAATAAAGCTCAACTCAAAAACATTTTAATCAAACATTATGGGGCAACCCTGGAACCGTATTTGACCCTTCTATTTATTGGAAAGACAGATACCACGTATGGTGTTCGCTATGAGAATGACAGTTTTAAAATTGGGGATTCATCCATTAAATTTGCTCGTACGAAAGCTGTCATTAAAAAGATCAACTATAAATTAACACCAGGTCTGTTAAAGCTGCTATTTTCTCGCACCCCCTCGACACAAGATTTTACGTCCGAGGACCTTGCTAAATATAAATCCATTTTATTAGACACCAACGCTCACAAAAGAAACTATAAATCCTCTCAGCAGGTCAATGCCAATATATCCCAAAAATATAAGACCAGCATTGCAAACATCTTTGGTAAGCAAAAACATCACTCTGCCTCTGGTGTAAGGTTTAAGAAATTAAAACCCTACCTAGATATAACCTTTTGGAATAATCCCAATCAGTTAGTAGAGCGCTTATACTTGCTTCATGCATCAAAACAAGCTGGTCACACTGGACATGAGGCGGAAATCGCCCACATTGAACAACAACTCCGAGATGCTAAAATTATCATATAAGCCATCCCCCATCAAAGTGGGCATTGCTCATGAATTGCATAAACCAGCCCGACGCATTTATGAACGTCATCGTGTCATTTCCAAAGGAATCGATGAACTTTGGCAGGCAGACCTGGTTGAAATGATACCTTATTCTAACGTTAACGACGGTGTACGCTATATGTTGACCGTCATTGATGTCTATTCCAAAATGGCTTTTGTTCAACCAGTAAAAAATAAAACTGGTGTCTTAGTCACAAAGGCCTTTCAACATATTATTGAACAATCAAAACGTCAACCTCACTTGTTACAAACCGACCAGGGGAAAGAATTTTTCAACAAGGATTTCTCCAGTTTTCTCAAATCTAAGGATATTCACCATTATACCACCTATAGCAATCTCAAAGCCAGTGTGGTCGAGCGGTTCAATCGAACATTAAAAAGTTATATGTGGAAAGAGTTTACAATACATGGTTCCTATCGATGGATAGACTGGTTACCTCAACTTGTGTCTCGCTACAACAACACCATTCATTCCACCATCGGCATGAAACCTCGCCTCGTCACCAAGAACCTACCCAGACTCAATAGACTGTTTAACCCTATAAAAAGGGTAGACCCAAGGCGACATCGCCTTAAAATTGGAGATTTTGTTCGCATTAGTAAACATAGAAGTGTGTTTTCAAAATCGTATACTCCACAATGGTCGACAGAAATTTTTAAAATTCGCCAAGTCAAGCTAGGTCAACCAGTGTCATATCTCTTAGAAGATCAGAGCGGTCAACCCATTCAGGGACGATTCTATTATGAAGAAGTGCAAAAAACATTATATCCCAACGATTATCTCATTGAACGAGTAATTAAAGTCAAAGGTGCAAAATATTTTGTAAAGTGGTTAGGTTTTCCTTCCACGTATAATTCATGGGTCAATAAACATAATTTTTTGTAATAAAACCCTATTTAATTATTTTGAAAAAAAAAATTAAAAAAATGTATCATATGACCTTTCATTATTCCCACCCTTTTGTTTATTACATGTCCAATAACCGCTTTGTTCGAGCCCATGCCAATCTGTTGCGTTGCATGATGAGTCCATAATGAACCTAGGCTATGACATACACAGTATAAATCCACACACTGTATAATGACACCTGCCTCTTATCTCTCTCTGCTGCGAGGCACGTACAATGAATGATAAGACCTGTGTCTGTCTGGATCGCCGTGGGTCAGCCTCAATGCTTTCATTTCTCATTGCATTAAGCAAGTTCTCTCTCTGCGTGTGAGCCCTGACCAGTCAAGACAAATAATAATAATAATAATAATAATAATGCATAAGTGTTTTATTAACATCAAAGCGCATAACCTAACGTGACTTCAAATCTGGTTTCTTACTTTTTCCCCGTTTTCCTCAACGATCTCGAAAAAAAATATGACGGAAACCATGATTTCAGGTTTTCCATACCTACATTCCCGTAAACTGAACAACGACACAAATACATCGACATGCCCATCATAAAAATCGCCTCATTCGTTTTCCAAATAACGCGAAAATGAACAAAAAAAACACCTTTTCCATAAGAAAACCATGTTTCCAGCTTTTTACCTTTTTCATGTCTATATCCACGTAAAGAGAATAAAGAGACGAAATAAATACTATCACACACGTCATTCTCACGTTTTCGGTTTTCCAAAAATCGGCAAAAATGTGAAAAACGCATTTTTTGACCCAAAACCCTAACTTCACCTTTTCGACACCTACATTCCCGTAAAGAGCACGACGAGACGAAATAAACGAATCCAAGCACGCCCTCCTAGCATGGCCCGTTTTCCAAAAATCGGCAAAAATGTGAAAAACGCATTTTTTGACCCAAAACCCTAACTTCACCTTTTCGACACCTACATTCCCGTAAAGAGCACAACGAGACGAAAAAAACGAATCCAAGCACGCCCTCCTAGCATGGCTCGTTTTCCAAAAATCGGCAAAAATGTGAAAAACGCATTTTTGACCCAAAACCCTAACTTCACCTTTTCGACACCTACATTCCCGTAAAGAGCACGACGAGACGAAATAAACGAATCCAAGCACGCCCTCCTAGCATGGCCCGTTTTCCAAAAATCGGCAAAAATGTGAAAAACGCATTTTTTGACCCAAAACCCTAACTTCACCTTTTCGACACCTACATTCCCGTAAAGAGCACAACGAGACGAAAAAAACGAATCCAAGCACGCCCTCCTAGCATGGCCCGTTTTCCAAAAATCGGCAAAAATGTGAAAAACGCACGTTTTGACCCAAAACCCTAACTTCACCTTTTCGACACCGACATTCCCGTAAAGAGCATAACGAAATGAAAAAAACGAATCCAAGCACGCCCTCCTAGCATGAATCTTCCATTCCAAGGTCGCGGGGGCTCACAACTTCCTAAGTAGTGCAGCTCCCCACCCCCTTACCACGTTTTTATTTTGGTGTGGATATACCCCGTCCATGGAAAAGGAGAGTTCACCACGAGTCCTACGACACCTCATAGGTTTAAATCCGATTATTGGTTAGCGAGATAGTCAAAAGCCGATGACCTATTAGTTTTTATGGTTTATTTCAATACATATTAAAAACACTCATTAATAAATCATCATTTAAAAAGCCCGCCCTCTTACAAAACTCCTCAAGTGCGCATGCGTATAAAAAAACATTCATCGCCAAAATGTCAAAAAACAACATGTTTACCCCAAATGGCGTTTCCCAATTCCATCCATTTTTAAAAAATAACTTCACCATCATCTAGAGCGGAAAAAATACCATCTAAACGACCCCTCACTCGACCCTACTCCTCCCCCACCACCTAACCCTTTCCCAACATAGGCATACATATTCAAGCACGAGCGCGACTTCAGGAAACCAACACTACCCCACTACTCGCGAATGACCTTTTCGTTTTGGTCTTTTAATCAAATAAAGAGCCTATAGGAAAGTAGGGGGCATTACTAGCAGTGCTAGGACACCCTGTATGTTCTAATCCCATGTTTGGTTAGCGAGATATCAAGTTCGGGGCAAATACGAGGTGGGTTCAAAAAGAAGTGGTCCAGCTCCCGCCTCATCCCACTACTAATCCACTATTCAATATGCAGCGCACAAGTTGATTCAACAAATGAGGGACGACGCGCGAAGCGTTTCAACAAAGTCCCGTATAAGGTCATATACCATTCTGCCGTTAGCGGTGAAACTTGGGTGAAATATGGTGGACACTCCAAGGAAGGTTTCTGGCTTAGTAAATACATTTCACAGAAGGTAGCACACGAGTAGATTCGACAAATGAACGACGACACGCGGAGCGTTTCAATACAGTCCCCTATGTCTTCATATCCCATTAGTCCGATAGCGATGAAACTTGGGTGAGATGTTGTGGACACTTACGTGACGGTTTCTAACTTAGTAAATACATTTTACAGTAGGTAGCGCACGAGTAGATTCAACAAATGAGTGACGGAGCGCGAATCGTTTAAACAAAATCAGGTATGCGTTCATATACTATTCATCCGATTGCGATGAAACATTGATCAGTTATTGTGTACCCGCCAGGGAAGGGGACTTAGTAAATCCATTTCACAATAAGTAGCGCAAGAGTAGATGCAACAAATGGGTGACGACGCGCGAAGCGTTTCAACAAAATCCCCTATTGCGTTCATATAACATTCTTCGATTGCGATGAATCATTGATGAGTTATTCTGTACACGCCAGGGAAGGGTTTCGACTTAGTAAATCCATTTCACAATAGGTAGCGTACGAGTAGATTCAACAAATGGGTGACAGCGATGAAACTTTTGAAAGTTGTTGTGCACGCTTCCACGAATGGTTCTAAATTAGGAAATCCATTTTACGATAGCTTAGAGGCAGTTAACATGTTGTGTATCCAAAAGCACTTCAAGAAACAGAATTTCAACGCCAACACTTTCTATGATTGGCATTGCAACGCATGCCGGGTACAGCTTGTAGGAAATAAAAATTCCCACTGCCCCGCAGGGAATCAAACACAGGACCCTTTAGTCAAAGCCTACCATGCTAACCACATACTGTACTTTATAATATTCTGCTTTTGGAATGAAGATCGATCATGTTGTGAAAATTTATTTTATAACACATCACGCCAAATTTATTTTTAAAGACGATTTGTGTAATTCTGACACTATTTTCATGAATTACACCCAATTCATTAGTTACATGAAATAGGCCACACGTTAAGAGTGGCCTCGTTCTGAATAACTGGGAATACTTCTCTGAAACACTCTGTACACATGCACCAGCTCACGGCAATTACGGTAGTGAATTGTGGAGTCATTTTCATGGGTCCGCTGGCATCCTAAGTGGAACTCTATTATTGTTTTCGTTCATTCACTCCAGACAGAGCGTGTCCTTGTGTAACAAGCCGAGGGAGCCTTCCCATAGTCATACACACACGTGGTCCACTGTGCCCAACGTTGCTGGATCGAATTCCTGTACAGAACTGCTGTCTGGTTTCTGTATAGAATGCAGATCACCTTCCTATCCCTGTACTTTATTCCAATCGTTTTCAAAATGTCAAACAATTTAGCCCAATCAACGTTATCAAAAGCCTTTTCTAAGTCTACAAATGCCATGAACGTTCTCTTATCTTTCTTTATTCTACCTTCCAAAACCAGCCTAAGACTTAGTACAGCTTCCCTTGTTCCTACTGAACCCTTGCAAAGAAGCTTATGAGACTCAGTTTCGGGGGGTGTAACAGTCCATTTCGTAAGTTGTTGTTAAAGCGCTTCATTTACATGCAGGGTAACATATAACAAAATAACATGCTGGAAAAAGTGAAGCCAGGGTTATAACAAATGAATTTAATGACAGATCAGCTATTTACAAATAAATAAACAAACAAAAACTCCCAAAAATGACTCCCACTGAATAAAATTAATTTGCCAAAAAAAACTAGGCCTAATCTCAGGAGAGATTATTAATCGGGCCAAATGTCCCAAAATCTACAATGACAATGTATAACGTGTGTGGCTGTTCTACATGCTTAACGATGAGTACAAATGAATGCATGATTCGTCATCATCCGGATAAACTTTCAGAAGACGAATCTGCATTGCTTAGAGCTAGACAGACGCGGGGAACAACTATACACAACTTAAAACTAAACCGACACTTCCTATACTAAATAAACAACAAAATAATTTCCGCTTGAAATTGGAATCAAGAACTGCCGTAGCAAAACATTACTGCCTAAAATTAGGACTTCTCAAAAATCAAAACAAGTAAGTTAACACGTGACCAACAAAAGAAAAAAAACATATGACCGCCGTCATTTTTACAACTAAATACAACTACACCACACGGGTGTCACACACAGACAAACTAACATGAACTGAGTCTTAGAAAAATCACTAGGCTCAAAGCCAACATTTACATCATTAACACAATATTCCATCCATACGACATGCGATAATTCGTAACAAACGTGACGAACTCCCCAATTAATTATGGTCCAAATAACCATCACAAAAGAACAGGTTTGCTAAATGATAGCTTAATAGGGGTCAGTCGGGCAATAGGACTGCCTAACAAAAATGAGTCACCAAGGCAAGACGGACGCTAAGTGGAAATCTGCACATCTGTCAACCCACGTGTCAATAACCTCGACCTCCCAAGGCACGGGATCGAGTCTCGAAGAAGCGTGCCCCAAAGCACAATATATACGTGTGTGTGTCAGAACAAAATATATCTCAGCATTTCCCCTAGGAAATCCAAGAATCAGCATTGGACAAGGTACAGTAGCCTCCGCGGAGCGCCCTGCCTTTCCATCAAAAATACAGCAACAACAATATGAGGGCGGTAGCACCATCTACCCCTCTTCACGAAGAATCAGAACACACACTTGACACAAGAACACACACAGAATCACACGTATGGGTTTGACAGAAACCTGAAATAAATGACATAAATATTTTTCCACCAGCTCGCGCTTCCGTTCTAGTCTGTGACTAACGAACCTGAAAAGGACTCAAAAAAAAAATCTAAAAAAATTAGAACTAAGGTGTTCTACAATTACATCTTAATTTGTTGCGCTCGGCAACCCTAGTATGATTAATAACCTGTTCATCAAACATCTTACAATAATTACCTCCCTTTCCTATCAAAAATATGAACTTTAATAAAGCACCACTTATCGAATGTAACGAGTTCCGCATCCGCATGGATAAAAATCAAATACACGCGCCGTGTACACTAAATATGACTCCAAAGAAAAATATACAACAAACAACTTTGGCCACGCGCCAACGTACATTTAAAAACAATAGTGTCGGTGCACAAAAAAATTCTAAACACAAGAAAAAGAATAAATGAACTATTTACAACGTTCCCCCGCCTTATCTAACTACATATTGAGTAAATCAATTTTTGTACATCACCGTATCAGCTTGCAGAACATATAACCTCCGCCCCGGCTCATTTCCCTACGGGAAATTAGTCCTCCATTGTCGACGTCGTCGAAGAAGCGATGCACATCAATCCGTCTCCTGACCAAACGTCGGACATCTTGGCGTAGTTTCTTGGACAGAAATGTTCAATGTTAATAAAAATTGCCTGGCTATAATCGCTGTGAGTTACTACTTTCACTCACGTATGTCCTATGCGATTAATGGTCGAAGACTTTCCCTATCTTAGCATTTGCTTACACACGCACAATTATCACTTGAAAAATACAATACAAAATTTACATAAATTATACACTTCAAACACATCGTCACTGGCTTGAAAAACAAGTCTTAAACATTACTGTCTCGCAGTCCTTATCTCGCTAGATATCTCAACTGATCTACGTGAACCTTGCTCGCTATGAGCACTATTGGAATGTTAGTAAAGTCTTGCCCATTAAGAGCTGAAAATCGTGACGCAGACTGGCGTGAACCTTGCTCGCCAGAGCTCAAAACAGTTGTCACCGAAACAGCTTCTCCTCGATCAATTTATTGGAAACTGACAGAATGAGGTGGAGTGGGGACAATTAATAAAAATATTCTAGAGTTTTCATCTCACAAACATGGGACTAGTATCAATCTTCATCATTTTATTCAAACGTCTCATTGCACTTATGCGGAATTATTTCGGATCGGCGGTTCTTTAGATAAGCGTTTCCGCGCCTTTTTTTACAGGGTACGCCACCCATCGCGTGGTTTTGGCGTGGTCTCATCTGATTGGGTGATTCAATCCTAGGTCGGTTGAAACTCACTCGTGACCATCCCCTAATGACTCCAATTTTGGTGCGCATTGTTACACAATTTGTCCTTGAACTCGGCTTACCCGGTCGTCTTCAAGAATAACTACCAAGCCTGCTTCTGTGGTAATCATTGCAACACACTACCTTGGCTTCCCCTTTGTCAATTTCTACATGTACTGCCTGGGCACCAGTAATAGTAATAATAAATCATGAATACTTATTCATCGCAGATTAATAAGGGTTCACTACATTTCTGCTGAAACCAACTGGTCTTCACCCAACTCCGTTTCTATCTGGCTTTCCATCCTGTTGTAAATAATTCTAGACAGGATCTTTGAAGCATGAGTAAACAAGCTGATTGTAAGGTAATCTTCACATCTGTCAGCTCCCACTTTCTTCGGAAAAGGGATGATAACATTCTTCTTGAAATCAGAGGGCACCTCACCTGTCTCATAAATCCTACACACCAAGTGAAATAACCTGATCAGACCATCATCACCTATGCAGCGTAGCAACTCAATCGGTATATCATCTACGCCTGGTGCTTTGTTCCTGCTTAAGTCTTCCAATGCTTTGTCAAATTCTGATCTTAATATTAAATCTCCTTCCGCATCCTCATCAATTTCTTCTTCCCTTTCCTCAATTACTTTCCCTTATACAAACACTCTATGTCTCAACCTTTTCTTCCCTATCTGTTAGAGGTTTTCCATGCGTGTCCTCAATATTACAGCACTTAGTCTTCTTTTCCCCAAAAGTACTCTTAATCCTTCGATAAGCTGTATCTAATTTTCCCAATTTCAGTCAATTTTCTATGCCTGCACATTTCTCTTTCAACCATTCTTCTTTCACTTCCTTGCACTTCTTGTTAACCTCATTTCTCAGATGTCTGTATTCTGATTTTCCCTTTTCATCTCTTCCATTGTTGTGGTTCCGCCTTTCATCCATTAATTCTAGTAGGCTATATCCTGAGTGACCCACGGCTTTCTACCTATTCTTTCATTACTACCAATGTTTTGATCTGCGGATTTTGTTATTTCATTTTTCAAAAGTGCCCATTCGTCTGCAATTGAAGTTCGTATATGGTTATTCATTAGTCCTTCCTTTATACTCTTCCTGAATCTTTCGTTTAAATCCTTCTCTTTCAGTTTGTCTATTGCCCACCTTCTTGGCTTTTTACTTTTCTTCAGTTTCTTCAACTTGAATCTGCATTTCATAACAACCAGATTGTGTTCAGATTATATGTCAGCACCGGGATATGTTTTGCAATCCAAAATCTGGTTTCGAAATCTCTGCTTGAACATAATGAAGTCGATTTGTTAACGCCCGGTGTCTTCTGGTCTCATCCATGTGTATATTCTTCTAATGCGGTTATTAAATAAGATGATAGCTATGACCAACTCATGCTCGGTGCAGAATTCCATCAGCCTGCTTCCGCGATCATTCCTTTCACGTTCCGAAATCTCCTACTATCTTCCCTGCTCTTCCTTTTCCTACTACAGCATTCCAATCTCACATTACAATAACATTTTCATCACCCTTGACAGACCTCAGAATTCATCCATTTCTTCATAGATATTTTCAACATCTTCATCATCAGCTTGACTGGTAGGCATATACAGTAGACTTGCACCACTGTGGTGCACGTAGGATTTGTATTATTTTTTTCTACAATAATCCGTTCACTATATTGCTCATAATATTCTACCCACTGTCCAAAGTTTCCTACTTATTATAATACCTACCCCCCCCCCCCCCCCATAGGCGTTGTTTGATTTAGTGAAAATTACCCTATAGTCTCCCGACCAAAAGTCCTGTTCTTCCTGCCAGCGAATTTCACTACTCCCAACCAAATCCAACCTCAACCTACCCATTTCCCTTTCTAAGTTTTCTAACCTTCCACTGCCTAGCAGTCTTCTAACATGCCACGCTCTGATCCGTAGAATGTCAGATTTCCTCTTCGTCACTTCTGTGATGTTAACCCCCTCTCGAGTAGCCCCCACCCAGAGATCCGAACAGGGGACTAGTTTACGACCGAATAGAAATTTTACAAGAGAAGAGGCCATAATCGTATATAATTATATGTGCATATCCTCGGGATTAGCATTACGGCTGTAGTTTCCCGTTTCTTTCAGCCGTGCAGCAGAATGCAGTGTTTCCATTCGTTGCTAATGTTATCAATATATTAATCGTCTATAAGACAAGTAAAGAATTGATTTATTCTGAAAGGCTGCTACTCCCTTTCAGAATAAAGTAATAGAAAAATTCTACTATCAAAAATACTAACCTTCTACTAGCAACTAAATACTAAAATTCTACTAACGAAAAATACTAAAGTTCTACCAAAAAACAAAATACTACCACCAAAACAGTCTGTCACCAGACACACTTTATGGACCCTGACACATCACAGGCTAATGAAACAATTAACTATATCTAATAAGCAATGTAACTGTCACCAGACACACTCACATGGGCCCTCGCACACCACAGGCTAATGAAACAATGAACTATATCTAATAAGCAATGTAACTGTCACCAGACACATTCACATGGACCCTCACACATCACAGTCTAATGCAACAATGAACTAGCACTAATAAGCAATGTAACTGTCACCAGACACACTCACATGGACCCTCGCACACCACAGGCTAATGAAACAATGAACTATATCTAATAAACCATGTAACTGTCACCAGGCACACTCACATGGACCCTCGCACACCACAGGCTAATGAAACGATGAACTAGAACCTATAAACAATGTAACTGTCATCAGACACACTCACACGGACCCTCGCACACCATAGACTAATGAAACAATGAACAAGCACTAATAAACAACGTAACTGCCACCAGACACACTCACATGGACCCTCGTACACCACAGGCTAATGAAACGATGAACTAGCACTAATAAACAATGTAACTGTCACCAGACACACTCACATGGACCCTCGCACACCACAGGCTAATGAAACAATGAACTAGCACTAATAAACAATGTAACTGTCACCAGACACACTCATATGGACCCTCACACATCACAGTCTAATGAAACAATGAACTATATCTAATAAACAATGTAACTTTCACCAGACACACTCACATGGACCTTCGCACACCACAGGCTAATGAAACAATGAACTATATCTAATAAACATTGTAACTGTCAACAGTCGCACTCACATGGACCCTCGCACACCACAGGCTAATGAAACAATGTACTAGCACTAATAAACAATGTAACTATCACCGGACACACTCACATGGAACCTCACATCACAGTCTAATGAAACAATGAACTATATCTAATAAACAATATAACTGTCACCAGACACACTTTATGGACCCTCACATATCACAGTGTAATGAAACAATGATCTAGCACTAATAAACAATGTAACTGTCACCAGACACACTCACATGGACCCTCACATCACAGTCTTATGAAACAATGAACTATATTTAATAAGCAATGTAACTGTCACCAGACACACTCACATGGACCCTCGCACACCACAGGCTAATGAAATAATGAACTATATATAATAAACAATGTCATTCACCAGGCACACTCACATGGACTCTCACACACCACAGTCTCACCATCCCAGTAAACAACCCTATCTCGTCAACACAATTAATCTTATTACCACTGATTAAAGCATACACAACTTCAACCGTTTATTAAATTTAGTTGAGGTCAATCAAGGTCAATTACTATGCATTCAACTTAATGAGTTCGCACTCACCCTGTAGCGCCACACGTTAATTTTGCACTCATATTTAGATGATGATGATGTTTTTAAGGGGCCTAACATCCAGGTTATATGCCCTTGATGGTTTGGGTGATAGTGAAAGATGAGATGAGAATGAAAACTATAACTAATACTAACAACAGACTTACATACTAGAAGAAGAAAATGGTAAGCAAATAAAGGATAAGGCAAATAGAGGACAGGAAGAAAAGAAATGCCCTCAACCCTCGAAGAATGTGGATTGAGGGACTTAGAAGGAAGGAGAGCCATTAAAGGCAGATAGGAAAGGGAAATAGGAGAGGGCCCGCCCCATAGTCAGAGGAAGAAGGGGACAAAACGGACCCAGCTCAGGAATCCCTCGGGGTTGCCAACTCCCAAACTCACCAGCCTTGAGCCCTTGAGGGTGTAGCACTATCCAGGGTGCACCAGATGTGGTGGGGAAACATACACCCTGCCTCCTTGAGGGCCTTGTGCAGAAGGCAGGAGATAACATGAATAGAAAAAGAAGGCTGACCTCTGGAAGAATAAGGGTATCAGGAAAGATGAGACAAAGGCCAATTAAGGCGGGAAAGTGAAAGACTCCCTAGTCCTGGGATACCCTAATACCGTCGGGGTTGGAAGAGAACAAGAGTTGGCCAAGGCAGGCCGAAATAAAAGGTGACAGTGAGGAGTCCGGTACAATTAAGAGTATGCAATGCCGGACTCAGCAGGGCTCCCATGGTCGCCAACCCACGTCCCACTAGATGTGAGCCCCTGGGGGAATGGTGTATATTAGTTAAATTTGGAATTACAATTTTACATGTGTGTAAAATACCAATGACGCCATATTGCATCAGTGGGCATCAAGCGCGTGTTAGGGTATGCTGATATGAGGTGTGTTAGTAATTAATTCTCAGAGTACTTTAACGTTATAAATAACTATTCTCATGGTAGTTTCATGTTTTGGATTCAGAGTGCACTTTCTTTTCGCGGATTGATATTTCTTTCCATTATTCCAATTACCGGTAATTTCAGCTGGAAAGGGTTAAACACCAATTGTTATGCCATTCGCCTCTATAGTATTGAACCTAACCCTTAACAAACAGACAGGCAAACAAAAATTAAATTCAGGGTGTATTTGATCATCCGAGATAAATACGTATTAGCTGAAAATGTACAGAGAGAAGGACAACTTTATGAACCTCACATAGATATTTAAAACAAATTTTCCGCGGTCAGCTCGTGGCCGCATTGGTGGAAATCATTGAAGGCAACAGCCCGGGTAGCAGGAGATTCGGGTTCAAATCCCGACTGTGGCCATATTTTCAAGTCTTACTGAACAATGAATCCTCCCTCCTTACTCACCATTCTAAATATCGAATCCTGGCGCAGTCAGTTGGAATTTGAGGGTGAACAACTGTGAGGTAGTTTTACTGGCACGTTAATGATCCCCTTCGGGGCAAACTTGTGGCACCCCGGCGTCTCTCAAAGCCACGGTAGTTAAAAGGGACGTAAAGCCAATAACATAATTATTATACCAGATAGGATTTATCTGATGACCTGTGTTATTGTGGAATTTGTAGTAGTAGTGAGAGTAGAAGTAGTGTGTGCATTTGTAGTTTAGGCCAGTATTGGGATGGAGGTGACCGTGGCCCTAAGTTATGAGCCATCCCGGTATTTGCTTGGAGTAGAAATGGGAACGACGGAAAACTATTTCTAGGATGGCCAAGGTGGGAAGTGAACCCACCTCTTCTCTGTTTTCCCTCATGAGGATGAGTGTACTCCGTTCCCAAGGTTAGTATATAAGCCTTGCTCCGTTCCAACCCTCAGAACAGAATTACATTTCTTGGTTGAACCAAGAATCGAGCCCGGACCTCAGGGGCAACAGACAAGAATGCTAGCCACTACACCAGAAAAATTCGTGTCTAGTAATAGAATATAATTTTTCATCAGTAAACTAAACAGCTCTGTATGATGAGATCTCTAAAAATCTGCTTGTTAAAGGAATACGCGTCATGGATATAAAAAGTACCGAGCGCACGCACCCCTCAGGCCGATGAACACGTAGGTTATTATTTAAGCATCGCTCCCTCCTTGAGGGGAGGGGCGCGGACAAGAGGGAGACAAACCCTCTCCCTAAAGCTGGCTAACACCGTGGATATGCATTACTAAATACAGCACTCTCCCTGTTTACCAACGAGCGGGCACCTCACCTGGGACCCGCAAGACGCTACTCCATGCGAACATCAGCATCGAGGTCTGAACATATGGGACTCTTGCCATCTCTTGACGAATGCAGTATTTTAGGGTTTGTAAGTTGGTACAGGCTAGAGCAAAAAAGTAACTTTTCACTGATGTCTCAGTCTTCTCCATGGAAGCTACTGAGGTATGAGTGGTGATTCGTAATGACTAGGGCTCGGAAGTTGAAGACTATTAAATTGCCTAAATAAGACTTATTAAGGGACATAAAATATCAAAATAAAGGACACAAAAACAGAAAGAAAGACGTATGAAAATACAAGCTAATTATTAATTATTTTGTTTTACGAGGGATGGTTTTTTTTCAACCTCCAATGGGCTATAAAAATGACAGATTGACATAACAAAATTATTTTATTACTAAATGTTTATTTGTTTTGTACTTATTTTCCACATAATTGCCAAAACGACTGAAACATTTGTCGTATCGTGACACCAGCTTTCCAATGCCCTCTGCATTCTGTTGCCAGTGAGGTGGGTACGTCTGGACAGTCTCCTCAAGTTCTTCGTTGGTGGTGAGGCGTTGTTACCCAACCATACCTTCAATTCTTGAAAGAGGTGAAAACACTCGGTGTTAGGTTTGGACTAAACGGCAGTTGGTCGAAAACTTCCCACTTGAATTCTTTGAGGTCTTCCGTAACGTTGCCACAGTGTGGTCGTGCATTGTCATGGATCAAAACCACGGCGGACGAGAGCACGTTTCTTAGTTTGCTTTGAATTGCTCTGCTTGCAGAAAACGTATCACACTCCGCATCTCGCAATTGGTGGGAGCATCGATGGTAGCGGCCATGTTCAATTGCCCGTAGCTCGGCTATGATTGGTGCATTGGAACCAACAATGACACAGGTTGTGGACGGGACGTGACACGCTCACTTGGCTACCGCTCATCTCTTGTTTATTTAGATTCATGATCGGAGGTTGAAGAAAAAATCAGCCCTCGTAATTACGTATTTAATATTAATAACGTTTAATTTGCCAGTTGCCATTCCTTGATGTATGCTGTGTTTAGAATTTTTCTGTTGCCACAGGCTAGAGTAAAATGTGGCTTTTCACAGATGTCTCAGTCATAATTGTGATTGTATGGAAACTACTGAGGTTTGAGTGGTGCTGAGAAATGGCCTTCAGGGCACAGCCAGTGTCTATGGATGCTGGGAAAGGTTCTGTTCATAGGGTCAAAGTAGGGGAAGTCCATGTAATTTAGACCACTTAACTTTAAACGGCAATAACTTCTTTGACCGTAATTAAACTTCCTCAAATTTTAAGGACGATAATTAGTACAATGTATCAAATGATTTGGTGCAAATAAATGTTAATATTATCTCAGCGTATAACGTAAAATGTATATTTATTACAAAATGTAATATCGTGTAATTCGGACCGGATGGCGTGTAACTTGGTCCAGGGTGATGTGTAATTTGGACTGCTAAATATAAACACTTGTAAGTTATTTAAGCTATATATTAGGCATTACTATACCCGGATCGTTCACACGTCCGTGACATTGTTGACATTCTTATTTTGGAAAGAGGAGTTGTTAGTTGAAGAGGTTGAAGGAATGGATGATTTGAATAACGCGCGGAGGAGACTCAAGAGTGCTGAGGGAAGCATACATCGCAGGGGCGAGTGACGCGAGATTATGACGTGGAGCCTGAATACGTCATGAGAAATAATTTTTTAGAATTACCTTAAGGAGAAGAGATGGACGCTAGGAAATTAGCACACTTTTCTGGCTATAACAAGAGGAGAATTTTGAGCTATCGAGCATTAAAATCGGTCCAGTAGAAGCCGAGATACGAGATAGAATGTTCTCGAACAATGTGTCGCTGAACTATAAAAGGCCACGTTGCTGAGCAGAGAGTCATCATATCTTCAAAGCATTTGCTTATGTTCGGATCTACGCTACGTGAAAGTGACAGTATACACGCCGAGATTCTCACGGTCGGAGGACTTAGTCGCCGTACCAGTGGTCAGCACGACTTGGTTTTTGTTCGGGTGAACGAACTTAACTTTTGGCAGCGAATGGACTTAGAATATTCACTGACTTTCAGGTCACTTATTCTATAGTCAGGTGATGGTAGTGTCGAAACCATTCACAGAAGTTAGACTACAGAACTATGTATTTCTTGTGGTGACTATACATCAGGCAATTCGAATTCATCAGGAGAAGTTTATTTCATTTTGTTCGTTTATGCAGCTAATAGGTGTTCCTATCTTAGCGTGCAAACGAAACCGCATTATTGGAACATGAGATTTATTCTCGAATCTACAGGAGTACTTACTGCACCAGTCTATGACTGAGCAACTTTTTGTCATGTTACACGGTACTAGTGATAACGGGAGTTATTTCGGACGGATGACTGCGAACATCAACATGCGCCGCTAAAACTACTCGTAGGACTGGAAGGACATGGAGACGAACGAGGTATTTGGATACGGCAGATGGCCATGGGAAGACACTGTGGGAATAGTGTACACCGCAGGACACGCCCGTCATCTACATCAAGAATGAAGTAAGACAACCATTTCATGTACTATCCACTAACCAGTAGTATTAGAGAATTCCATATTATTGAACAGTCACGATCAGAAATCAACACACATTTTTGACCATAGCTAGATATTAGCTAGATCTTCGATTGTATTTGTCTGGATGACAAATGGAACTGCTGTCTGACAATTTATTTTTCGATCTACGATTTTTGTTAGGACAGGCATTAGTTCATGTTTCGACATGAAATATTTCGATTATTCCAAGGGATATAAATATTTTGTCATTAATTCTGATTATGAGAACAGAAGTAATTGAGGCTTGGATTATTTAAATATTTTGATTTTTTTTTTAAATTTCGTTAGGGCCATCTATGGACCACGGTGCTTGTGTTTTAGCTGTTTTTTGATGTCATCGTCAGGCTTGCCACGATTGGTGTTCTTAGTGGTGGGTTTGGCAGCTGCTTTCATGTTGGTACCTCGAGCTTTTCTGATGGCCCAGTAGTCCTTCATTTTCCGGCTAAATTGAATCTTACGTTTCTCAGACCATTTCCTAGTCTCGTGTTTTGGTCTGTGGGTAACTTCTGTGAGGGATGTTACGAAGGATTTAATTTTAAGAGCTGTATGATAGTTACTCCGGTCGGCTATGTCATTTTCATTTATATGGAGATCCGAAAGATCCTTCTCCACTTGCTTCTTCCACAAGAATCCAGTAGCTTTGCCCTTGTTAGCAGCCTTGAAGATCCTATGGGATAACCTGTTTGAGTCCAATCTGAATAGATGTCCGTAAAAAGCCAGTCGCCTTCTTCTGATGGCATCTATGAGATTTTCTTGGTGTTTATATAGCTCACGATTTGGTTGATACCATCGGCTTCCATCTGGTAGAATTCTTGGTCCTACTATCCGCCTCAGGAACTTTCTTTCTTGTACCTCGAGGGCTCTTAATGGGGTCTTCTTAGTTAGACATAGGCAATCTGCTGCATAGAGGACTGAAGGTCTGACTACTGCATTGTAGTGTCTTAGTTTGACATTCATCGACAAATTTTTTGAAGCATATAATTTTCTACAGGCATGGTAAGCCTTATCTAGTTTGAGTCTCCTGTGTTCAAGAGCCACTCTTTCGCTGAGGTCCTCTGAAAACCATTCCCCAAGGTATTTTACACTTTTGACTCTCTTGATGGATGTAGATGTTATCACTGACTCTCATCATTCTAGGGGCATACTTGATGTTAGTAACAAACTCGGTCTTTCCTATGTTAATCAAAAGACCCGTTTTAGCCGCTATTGAGTGCAGTGTTTGGAGCTGAGTAGTAGCCTCCTGTATGTCATTTGCCAATAAAGTCAGATCGTCTGCAAAGGCTAGGCATGGAATCCTTAGGTTGTCAGCTTTAATCCCCATCCGTAATCCAGTATTCTCTGGTAGGATTCTCCTCCACTCTCTAATGATCTTTTCCAGAACACAATTAAATAATATGCATGAGATGCTGTCTCCTTGTCTCACCCATGTTTTAATGGTGAAACTCTCCGAGAGCTGTCCTCTAAACTTTACTCTGGCTGTGGTGTTGTGCAGCGTGGCTTGCACCAGCCTATTGATCTTGTCGTTGAGTCCTACTTTTCTCAAGGTGTTAAAAAGAGTAATTCTGTCCACTGAGTCGTATGCTTTCTGGAAGTCGACAAATATAGCTACCCTTTGTCTGGCTCTTGACTTGCTGTATTGAAGGATGGTCTTCAGATTGTGTATCTGCTCGTTACAGGACCTCGATGCTCTGAACCCTGCTTGATATTCTCCTAACTCTTTATCCAGCTGTCTCGTTACATGGCGTTCCAGAATCTTGGAAAATATCTTATAGGTAACAGCAATGAGTGATATTCCTCTGTAGTTACTGGGATCTGTTTTGCTTCCCTTCTTGTGGATTGGATGGATAACGGCTGACTTCCAATCATCTGGGAGCCTCTCACTAGTCCATATGTCCAGAATTACTTTATGTATGCTCCTGAAGGTGTGTTCTCCGGCATGTTTTAGCATTTCTGCTACTATCCCGTCTTCCCCAGAAGCTTTATTATTCTTGAGTAGTTTAATTATACCTCTGACTTCTTCATAGGTTGGAGGAGCGATATACTCAGTATTAGGGTTAGCTGGTTCTGTAACTTGGAGACGCTCAATAGGTTCTTCTGCATTTAAGAGTTCTTTGAAGTAGTTAGCTAGGGTCTTGGTACAATCGCTGTCATTAAGACACAGGGATCCATCTGGTCTCTTGAGGTGTAAGGTAGGGGACCTACACCTTCATGTTGGGTTGTTTGTTGCTTGAGGCTTTTGTATAGATCTCTAGAGTTGTTCCTTACAAAATCCTCCTCCTGCCTGCTTAATCAGTTCCTGGTTGTGCTTCCTCTTGGCCCCTCTTATGATGCTTGACGTAGTTTTCCTTTGTGCAATAAAGGCTTGTAAATTAGCTTCGTTCTTATGTACATTCCATTTGATCCACGCTAATCGCCTAGCTTCTATAGCTTTATCACATTCGCTGGACCACCACGGATGCTTGTTCCCTTTAGGTCTATTGGGGATTGTTTCCTGAGCCGCTACTGTTATGGCATCCCTAAGCGGATCCCATTTTGTAGATGTGTTAATCCTGTTGGTATTATGAATCAGCCTCTCTTGGTAACTAGTGCTATCTTCTTTAAGTTTGGTGATATCAAACCTAGGGATCTTCGTGTTCTTTGCTAGCATACCAGTGGTCTTTATTAGTGGTTTCAGGTTCGTCTTAACCAGAGACAGGTAGTGATCAGAGTCAATGTTGGCTCCTCGTAGCGCCTTGACATTCATAATATCCCTATGGTGCAGCTTGTCTATTGCTACGTGGTCGATTTGGAATTCACCCAACATGCTATTTGGGTATCGCCATGTCATGGCCTTCCTGGGAAGGTGTTTGAAAGCTGTAGACATCAAACGTAATCCATACTTGGTGCAGACACTGATTAATCGTTCCCCATTGGTGTTGGTTCTCTTATGGGCAGGATATCTTCCTACAATCTTCCGGTGTTTCCGTTCTCTACCGATCTGGGCATTGAAATCTCCTAACAATATAGTCGTATGGTGATCTGGGACCTCGTCTACGGTTTCCTCAAGGGCATCCCAGTAATGGTTTGTCATTTCTGGTTTCTTTCTGTTAGAGTCATTGGTAAGAGCGTGGAAGTTAATCATAGAGTATCCTCTATTCTTACATCTGAAGGAAAGCACCGATGTTCTATCGTTTGGTTAGGAAAAGTCAAGAATGCTTGTAACCAGTCGACGGTGTACTGCAAACCCAGTCCCAAGGAATGGTATATTTTCCATTACTATATTACCAGGTTTCCCTTTATATATTCTATATCCTTGAAACTCTATGGCTTCTTCGTCCAGAAACCTAGTCTCTTGGAGAGCTGCTATACTGATGTTCTTGTCGTTCAGTACTTCAAGCGTATGCTTAAGCTTTCCGGTATTGATCAAGGAGTTTATATTGATTGTGGCTAGGTACGTAATATTCCTTTTAAAGTTTCGTTTAGATCCGACTGGGTCACATGAAGGTGTAGGTCCCCCAGACTCCGATGACCTACTTGTGGTTTGTCTACCACCTGAGGTATTATGTTCATTAAGTGTGTACTTCATGTTTGATACAGTCTATCACACAAGTGATTAGGTTAGGTCATCCGAAGGTAACGAGTGGTTAACTATCAGGGTTGTAAGCCCTGAAGCCCCCAGCACTGATCGGTTCACTGACCCAGCTTCCCGCTGGGATTGGTTACCCAACCTTCCACTGGGTTGCTCAGTTTAGCAGGGACACCTCGCGAAGGTTACGTGCTGGAGTTGGAGTGAAAGAGGCTAGTTGGATTCTCTTGCTGAATCCAATATGTTAGGTTGCAGATGGCTGGCAACGACGCATTTCACTCCCTTTTGTCCGGAGCCACATGGACTCCCCCCAGGCAGGGACGTATTTTCCACTAGGCACACTAGGCACGTGCCTAGGGGCGGCACGGCCTGGGGGGCGGCACAGCCTGACGTCCGACGGGCGCCGCGGCATCGGGTGAATTGCCGTGCCAAGCGCCAGGCGCAGTGACCGAGAACGGCAGTCAAAGGGAGCTTACTTTGCATTTTCTCACGTAAATTTGAAATCTAAATACAATTCATAAACTAAAAAAAAAATCTCTTTTACAAGGCAAGTGTGAAGTTTTGTTTTATTTAATATGGGTATATTTTATGCCGGTAGTAAACAGACTGGCAACACTGCCAGTCAGTGGGGATACAGCAGACTGTCAAAGCTAGTGTATTATACTGCTCGAGTCTAAGCTGCGTGGACTTGAGAGGAATGTGCATCGCAGACTATGAGTAGTGGTGGTGACGAGTGATGTGGTTTCTCGGTCCTTGCGTAGTAACAGAAGCAAACACATTAGTCGGTGACTCAGTCACTCATTCCCAACGGCACACTGGTTTCAGAAAAGACCTATGTTAGCAGTATTGGAATAGACGGAATGTCAGATAACACGGCGGGCTGTCGACAGGCTTCTCAATTCTCGCCTGCTCCTACCCTGCCTCGGCCCTTCATCCCGCAAGTTCACAGAGCTTGGAACCGAGCAGTAAGTCTGAATTACCAATAAAGCTCGCTGACAGCTGTCAAAGCTAGCACGTGGGGAAATGCTGCGTTGCCACTGAGGCAGATCATGACGCATAACATTCCAAGAGACTTGCAGGAAGACACAAATACTGTGGAAGTTAGCCCCCCTGCCTGGCGGTCAAATGACCGTGACGAGTGAAGACACACTGAGTCAAACCATGTGCTTATTGCTGTGTCGGCATACATTGCAACATTGCTCACTGTTGGCGCCATGGAGACCGTTACCCCTCTCGTCTCCACTCCTCCCTCACCTCACCCATCAAGCCGCAAGCGTATGACAGCTTTCACCGAGAACCTTTTGTAAATCAGATTATAGTCGTTCGCTTAACGTCTTCACGTTCAGTTGTTATCCTTACCAAGTCGTTCACATTGCCACATTGCTTAGATAAAGTAAGTATGTTATAATTTTATTTTTTTATAATGTTGAACTAAAAAGTACCAATGAGTGAAAAACGTCGGAAGCTTAGTGGTTCAGGTTACCGCAAAATCGCAAGTGAAAAACGTGAAAAAGAAACTAACTTTTTGAAAAATATTAAGACGGTTGACAGTTTTTTAAACCTCTTGAAAAATCCAACGAGAGTGGACTGAGTGGAGAAGGTTGCTCATCTTGGGAACAGTACAATTTCAACGAAAGTGGTTCAAACAATGAAAATAATGATCAAGCAACAAGTGCCCCTGAAACGGATAATTTTATATTGAGTGGTGATAACAAACGTAGTTCCGACAGTACACAAATAAGTAAAAGTTCAAATGAATCCGTTTTACAACAAACTGATATAAATTTTACTGTTAGTGACGACCCCATTGAGTGGAAAATAAATGACACCACGATCGAAGTATTATTACACAGAGGAATCAATCAGTATAAAAATTGTGATTTTAAAAACTCTAAAAGGGATTTTGGCAATAAAACCAGATATTTAAATAAACAAATCTTTAGTAGGAAATTACAAAATGGAGAACTCATTTCAAGAGATTACTTGGTGTATTCAAAAGGTACAGGTTCGGTATTTTGCGCTTCCTGCAGATTATTTGGCTTTCAGAAGACGTGTTCTAAACCAGCCAGTGAAGGTGTTTGGGATTGGAAAAATATTGGAGCGATTTTGTCTGCACATGAAAGCTCACAAGAACACATCAGTTCTGAACTGGCAATTTTGACCCGCAAGAGAAGAATTGGAACGCTAGACAGTCAATACGATTCCATCGTCGAAACTGAAAGGAAGTATTGGAAACACGTTTTGGAAAGAGTGTTCGCAGTGGTGAAAAAGCTGGCAAGCCGAGGACGTCCATTTCGAGGAGCTGATGAAACATTTGGGTCTCTACACAATGGGGAGTACATGATGTCACTGGAATTAGTAGGGGAATTCGATCCTTTTCTCGCTGAACACATACGTAAATTTGGTAATCCAGGTTCAGGGAAAACGTCCTATCTGTCTTCATTTATTTGCAATGAGGTAATTGTACTGTTAGCCTCTAAATTAGAGTTATCATAATCAGTGAAGTGATACAAGCGAAGTATTACTCCATAATAGTGGATTCAACGCCTGACATAAATCACACTGATCAGCTTTCATTTGTTTCGAGGTTTGTACAAGAAAATGGCAATCCTGTTGAACGCTTTCTCATGTTTTTGTCGAATACTGGCCACAAATCCGAAGACTTAGCCAATGCTGTTATGGCTGTTTTAAGATCAAATGCCATTAATCTATCCGACTATAGAGGGCAATCATACGATAATGCTAGCAACATGTCAGGCGTGTATAGTGGCTTACAAGCTAGAATAAAGGATGAAAATCCCAAAGCACTGTTTGTTCCTTGTTCGGCACATTCACCTAACCTTGTAGGTACGTGTGCTGCAAGCTGTTGTCCAGAAGCATGTGCTTTCTTTAACCTTATACAAAACGTTTACAACTTTTTTGTTGCATCTACTAAGAGATGGAAAATTCTAGTTACCTTTAGTCAACCTGAAAGTAAAACTCTTAAGGGTTTGTCTGAAACAAGGTGGAGTGCTTGTGAAAGTGAATGTAAAGGGCTCTGTGAAAACTTAGACGGTGTTATGCTGGCTTTAAAGGACTATGAAGAAAACACTAATGAGAAGCCGTTGGTAAGAAGTGAAGCCACGGGACTTTTGAGATCATTGAATAGGCTGGAAACGGTATTCATGATGGAACTTTGGAGTGATATATTGGACAGGTTTGAACAAGTTAGCCAAACTCTTCAGAAAATAGAAACATCCATAGAAAGAGTTGTGAGACTGTATGATTCTTTAGTCCTTTTTATTGATTCTCTCCGAGACATGTTTGCCGTATATGAAGAAAGGGCTAAAAAACTATGTGATTTGGACTATGAGACTTGCTACAAACCTCAAAAAAAAAAGAGAGAGAAAATTCCAGGCTGACGAAAACAAAGAAACTGAAATACTTCTTGAAGGACGTGATAAATTTAGAGTTGAGACATTTTATGTAGTTCTCGACCAACTAAAAACTGAGTTGCAGAAGCGGAAAAACGCATATGGTGAAATAGCAGACAAGTTTCCAGTTTTTAACGATCTGTCCTCCTCAACTGAAACAATAATAGAGCGTGCAAACAAACTTCAGTCATTGTATGCCAATGATCTAGAAAAGTCATTTTCAAATGAATGTGTACATTTTTCTTGTCTGTTGAAGAGTAGTGGAATTAGAAACAACCCACTCGTCATGATGAAATATATTAGAGAAGAACAACTCCAATCAACATTCCCCAACATTGATATAGCTCTTCGTATGTATTTGTGCACAGCTGTTTCCAACTGATCAGCGGAACGTTCATTTTCTGTCTTAAAAAGAATAAAGTCTTGTCTTAGATCAAGGATGAATGAAGACAAATTAAACTCGTTGGCTATTCTACACATCGAGGCTGAACTTTTGAACAGTGACAAGATGAAAGTTGAAGATCTAATAGTGGAGTTCTCAATTATGAAATCCAGGAGAAAATCTATGTAAATAAAAGACGCCGCTGGTGCAGATGTACTGTATTGATGCATAAGATGTGTGTGTTGATTTGCAAATTTTTAACATCTAATTTTATTCTTAATTATGAACATTGAATTATGTTTTTAAAAATTGTAAAATCCTTAGTAGACTTGATGTATCATTTATTGTAGCTGATACAATGACTTAACAATCACTTTAAAACTTTATCAAAGTGTAAAGGAAACTTTTCTATTGAGTAAATTTAGCCTATTGGAAATATGCCAGTTTGTAAGAATATTCTTAATTCTTATGCAATTAAATCAATCTTAGATCAATATCGTTTGAAACGTTTTGACTGCCCCTAACTGTTGGGAGATAAATGTAACTGTTTACCTTTGCCTAAGCTATGTTGTTTTAATGGGCGCCAAGACCTCAACGCAATGTTGAAATCTAAATTTGTATTTAACAACGTCTAGCTCTGGCAGAACACATTCAAGACTCTATTCACTCAGATCGTGGTATGATTTGATCATTAACCCAACAAACAATTGTATCAGGAGAAGGAATTGGTCTATATCTAATGCTACCTACTGAAAACAAAGATTGCATTGTAAAAGAAATGAATTTATTATATAAAACAAGAATAGCAAAATTAATAATAATAAGTATAAAAGTTAAATTGGAGCGTTGTGATTTGAATATTACCGATAGAAAATTACGTGAAAACGGAGTCTGATAAATTGATTTTACTCTTATTTCCAAGCTATGAAGTTACTGAAATATGAAATGTAAAACAAAGAAAAATGAGAGATTGCGTATTTCTGCGTCATTTGCGCTTACCACTGGAAATTGCCAAAGCATTTCCCTCGTACTGGATGATGCTGTGTGCTTCCCACAGTCTCCTGGACGTCGTCTTCTCCGTCGAAATTTGATGATATTCTGGTAGATTAGATAATTCTATGGTCCGTACATCGGACCCAAACTCACGTATAACCACACTGGTTAAGTTTTACTAAAGTTAGTCCTCCCCTCCATGGAACATCGGAGCGACTCCCGCGTGAACCATACTTGGCAAGTTCAACACAGATAGTCCCTAACTCCCCTGAACATCGGAGCGACACGCACTTGCAACCACACTCCGCAAGTTCTACACAGATAGTCTCACAGAATGTCCTCGTTCCACGCCGCGTCGAACGATATATGCACCTGTTGCATCCCCTCTCCGGAGCCGTCTTCCAGCTTACGTGGTCCCCATTGATTGGCTGAGCACGCCGCGCTATCTTCCCCTTCTCTGGGTCATTACAGTCGGCGGGAGGGTTCCGTTCCAACAATTCGCCTTTCCTGGACGATGCGAGCCCGCTTGCGTAATACTTTCCGACAAGATTAAGCGTGTACTTGAAATCCCAGTGAGTCACGTCTCTCGATATACCCTAACTGACAAAACTCCGTAAAATTCCGTAATCAGATAATTTTCTATGATATCGTCGTTCGTAATAATTTGCTTGATAGCGTTTTCTAAGACATAGAAAACCTATCTGTATGCTTATAATTTTTATAAAATGCTCCGAAAATATCTAAATAATAATTATAATAAATTAATAATAATAATAAATTAACATGAAAAATTCTCTCGGCTGAACAATTTGCCGCGTAAATAAATATAGAATGGCTTCCTACTGACTTATGCCAGTTGCATAAAAACCCCTCGAAAAACACGTTACATATTCGCCTAGGATCATCGGATGATTTACCGTGACGACGGTCCATTATCCGATTATCCCAGACACGTTAATAAACCCCATCCAAAATACATATTACATAAATGAAATCACCCTAAATTACAGATATATACACTCATAATTTTTCTTCACGCACTTTGCGTCAAAGTTTGTTGTCACTATGGATTGCACTTTGCAACCAGTCCAATGTTTCTCATATAAAATAGTGTTCCACGGATATTTCCGCCTCTCAAATTCCTCTATGTTGGAGAAATAGACATAATTAATGTGTGAGCACTATGTATTTATGATGTCATATCACACGCATTGAAGGTGTTCTGATATATTTATAT
The DNA here is from genome assembly GCA_946902985.2 of Meconema thalassinum. Classification (NCBI taxonomy): domain Eukaryota; kingdom Metazoa; phylum Arthropoda; class Insecta; order Orthoptera; family Tettigoniidae; genus Meconema; species Meconema thalassinum. Next base: position 1,221,204,210 of record OX336388.2, on the reverse strand, counting down.
CACCATAGAACTTCCTAATTTCACTGGACGTCCCTTCCTTATGGTGAAATTTAATTCCACTTATCACTGAGCACACGATCACACTATTGTGGCAGCGCCTCGTGACCATAATACATGATCTCTCTTTATAAAAGATGATTAAATTAATATTGACTTCTGAAAAAAAAAACAGTAAATGCGCATTACATATAACACCAAATATTTCTGTGCCGTAATCGCCCTGTCTTGTTAAGTTCCCGTAGACCATATTCTACTTAGTACTAGTTCTCAACACAGACCATTTCTCCTCACACAAATAATACCATTGTACAAATTATCTTAAATTACACACTTACAAATCTTACATGGCGAGGCCGTAAACAGAAATCACGTGTGCTGATATGTATGAGTTTCATGAAGGACTGTCTCGCATTCTGATGGCCCATCTTTTATCTCGTGGACGCCTTAAGCTAACAAGCCCTATACAAGCACTCCCCCATCTCTTGGAGATAAATGGGAACCCATCAGCGCTGCCAAAATGGCCTTGGTGCATCGAGACAATTTAGTGCTCAACAGCATCCGACAATCCCGTCATATTTCCCTGTACCTTAAAAACTCTCATTTACTTACATACTACCCCCCTGTGTGACTTCTGATACGCCTGCCTTGAAGACCAGCTCCTCCCACGCACCAAATACCACACTTACTCATTTGATAGGCTGGCTCGCCAGCTAAACACACTCACTTTATGAGACATATTTTCGTAGACTATGTATATTATACGTCTCGTATAATCTGTTTCCCTCACTATTCTCCAGCACATATGCTGTTTTCCCAATACGTTTGGAAACTATAAATGGGCCCTCGTAGAGATAAAAGAACTTGGACATAACTTTCTCTAGCTTATTTGACTGTTTCGGCACTCTAAGTAAGACTCTGTCTCCCGGCTCGAATAGGTCAAATTTAGTTTCTTTTTGTTGGCGAATTCTCTTTTGTGCTGACTTAGATAAATTCTGTTTCGCCAACTGGACAATGTAATCCATCCCCGGTTGCTTACCCTCATTTAATCCCAACACCCTCGCTAGTTCATTTTGTGGTCTTCTTCCAAGTGAACTTCGTATGGCGTCAATTTCGTGCTCTCATGCTGGACAGAATTCAGCCAAGTCTCGACCTTGGGAAGATGTCCAACCCAGGCCGCATGCTTGTCATGCACTAGAGTCCGAAAAAGACGAGCCACTTCCCTTAATGGTCGCTCTGCAGAATTACCCTGAGGTAGGGTGACCAGATCCAGTACTGTGAAATAGAGGACAACAAAGGAAACATTTGAGGACATTAAGGGAAAAAAGAGGACAAATCTAAAAGTAATGAAACCATATAAGATACAATAAAAATTGTTATGAACTTCAAAATGTATTAATTACATTAATAAACTTAGAACATTGCCACTGAAAATGTATATGATTCTGAAATTAAAAACATGAAATTACACTTTATTTGCATTTGTATTAATCTGAGGATGATATTCCTGCCAACAGTTTAGGTCTGTCCAATTTCTTTTGGCCACTTCATAATAAATTGGTTCAATTTGGGTGTGCAGTCCATTGATCTGTAGGAGGACTGATGACGAATGGTATGGAATGCTAATGTTCCTTCCACAGCTAAAACGCGATTCGTTAATGCTGTAGTTGATGTGGAAAAATGCTTCTCTATAGTTTGCGAACTGCCGCAGCCTTGTACACTTTTTTGTGTGTTTATTTGAAGAAATGTGGCTATCCAAATTTTGAGAACGTACGAAATTAAAGGAAAATTTTATACAAATAACGCTGTTTTAATATTTATAGTGTATTAACTAAAAAAATAAATTATAGAACTTACCATGATTTGCTACCGAAACGAAAGTTGCAGTTGGGCAAAATCATTACGTCCAAGCTTGAAGGCAGGATATTTGGTTTTCAAAGCATCTGTAAACTTGCACTGTCTTTTAGGCATCTTGAATGCGATCAAATTTTAAACTGGCAAACACACAACCACGCCACAAGACTGCCATTCAACGGAGCACAAACACAGAAACACATTCCCAAACCCAGCGTAGACCGGAAACAAATAGTAGCGCTGCACATCGGTCAAAAAGTAAACTATTGCCATGGTGCCAATATAAACTGCGAAAAACTAAAACATACATACATTCATACCTTAGAGCATAAATACAATAGAGGGCGCATTGCCACACTGCGCCTGTACTGTGACGTGAAACCAACATCTCGATCAGCTGACTGAAGGTAATGGCTCAAGACCGACTACAATTGGCTAATGGCGAATGCTAAGCAACGTCAAGGAATACAAAAGGAGCTCCATGTTGGATAATTCTATTATCACTATCCGCAGTTCCCTTCAGTCAGCTGATCGAGATGTTGGTTTCAACAATGTGACGTCATCAGCCATCTATTGATTTTATGGTCTAAGATTCATACGATAATATAGTAAATTAATAAAAAGGAGGACATTTAGACAATTTTAAAAATTGGTCGCGGACAGAGGACAGAGACGTAAATTGGAGGACATGTCCGCGAAAAAGAGGACGTCTGGTCACCCTACCCTGAGGGTACCTTACAGAGGAATGAACGTGTGATATACCAGCTTCCTGCATACTGGTTCTCCATTTCTTTGCAGTAAACTGTGGTCCACTGTCAGATAGTATCCTGAGAGGAATGCCAAACTCAGGTACATACGTATTAATGATCAGACGGCTACACGCTAGTCCCGTGGCTTTCCTTAGCGGATATAGCTTGACATACTTACTAAAAGCGTCAATAATTATAAAAATGTACTCGTAGCCGTACTGTCCTTTAACGATCAGGCCAAATAAATCCACACACAGTAGTTCGCCGGGACTACTGGTGAGAACTGCAGATCTCTCCCCCACTAAATATTTAACTGGATATTTACTCCTTTGACAGGTGTCACACTTAGCTAAAATCCTCCTAACATCCCTTCCCATTTTACTCCAAATGAAGTCACGACCAATTTCATAGAAGACTTTGGCAGCACCAAAGTGTCCTAATTCCCTATGAATGAACCAAATTAGCTCCTCCCGCAAAGTGGCAGGAACACATATTGCCCACCGATTATTCTTACATTTCCTTGCAAGAAGCCCATCCTGCATCTTGTACGTGAACCGTCCTACTTTCACATACTCTTCTTCACCTATTTCCAACCTAGCCAGTGGCTCCTTCAATTTAACGTCATCACGTTGCTCCACTAGCATATTTCTCAGTGTCTGTAACGATGCCCTGTTGCTACTGTCCACACATGCACATATTAAAATACCGTCCTCTGCTTTAACCACAGGATAATCCCTACATAAATTAGTGTCCCTTGATAGCATGTCTGCAAGAATGTTATCTTTACCTTTAATATATTTTACTGTGAATTCGTATTCCTGCAGAGCAAGAATCCACCTACTAACTCTGTTAGAACTGAGTTTACAAGTTCTCATATACAGTAATGCATGGTGATCTGTGTGGATCTCAAATTTCCCCCCTACTAAATACATTCTAAATTTCCCTAAACTGAAAACGATACCTAAAAGCTCTAACTCAGTAATCGTGTATCTTTTCTCTGCTGCTGTCAGTCCTCGCGAGGCTAAAGATACAATGCACAGATTACCCTCATCATCTCTCTGACATAATACTCCAGCAATGCCTATATGTGAAGCATCTGTCATAACCACATATTCCTTATCTTTTAACGGATATTTCAGCACTACAGCTTTCTCAAAACCTTCCTTCAGCGCTCTAAAAGCCTGATCATGCTTGGACTCCCATCTCCACCGAGTCCCACTTTTAAGCAATTCCCTGAATGGTTCTACCAACCCAGAGTATTTAAGAACGAACCTCCTGAAAATGTTGCAAATTCCCAGGTAAGTTTTTACCTGTTTAACATTCTGTGGCACCTCTGCGTTGAGTATATTATTAACCCTACTTTCTTCTGGTGTCACACCTCTACTCGACACTTTATGACCTAAAAATGTCACTTCTGACTGACAGAATGACGACTTAGACAGCTTCAAAGTGAACCCTGCCTGATCTAACTTCTGAAAAACTATATCTAAATGACGTAGATGCTCCTCAAAACTGCGTGAACTAATTACCATATCATCTATGTAAATGGTTACAAACTCTCCTGTGTCATCCCCTAATGCGATGTTTAAAGCCCTAATTAAAGCTGCTGAACTACTCTTTAACCCATAAGGTGTTCTACAAAATTGATAAAGGTTATATTTATGACTAAAAGCTGTAAATGGTCTATCTTCGTACATAAGTGGCACTTGCCAAAAACTGGAACTCAAATCTACACAAGTGAAATACTTCTTCCCCTCAAATGTTTGCATTAATTCCTCTATTGACATAGATTTCAGCTGATCTGAACTAATTCTACTGTTAACCAAACGAGCGTCTAAACAAATACGAACCGTGCCGTAGGTTTTGGGTACCGTGATCAAAGAATTAACATACGGACTGTTAGAGTGCTCAATAATCCCATCTTCAAGCATCTGGTTAATTTGTGCCTCAACTGCACTCTGATAAGCGAAAGGTACAGGATATCTATGTCCTGTGAATACTGACCTATCAATAACGTTCAATGAATGTGTATAGCAATTGGCCATACCAATGCGATCCTCAAAAACTCTCCTATTACACAATAACACATCATAGAGCCGAACACATTGTTCCACCTCTATATTACCCTGAAATGCAGCTTCACGTAACGAGTCCTCTAGACTTCCGTTCGTAATCACACTGCCCACAAAACATGGAGAACCCCGCTCTACGGCTGGCGATATCTCATTTAAAGTACAAATCACACCTACAATACTACTCCTCTGACTATGGTCATTGAACCCTACTTCTACTTCAGAATCTCCCCATTTAAATTTCAAACTCCCTACATCATAACATAAGTTACCAGACACTCTACTTAGCCACTCTGAACCCAAGATAACACTGAATACTAAATTTGGAATTACAAGGCAAATCTGCTTCTCTACATGATTATTAATTTTAATGTCTACTAAAACTTGCTTAGAAATTACTTTAGACCTCTTCCCAACAGCTGTGATAACAAAAGTGCTTTTAATTGGCATCTCCTCAAAATTTACTCCAGTTCCTTTCATTTTATCATAAAATGCACTACTTATGCAACTCTTCATACAACCACTATCAATTAAAACATCTGTGTACGCCTCGGACACGTTAAATTTAACTATGGGGCTCTTACTAACCACTTCCTGAATAATACCTTCATCATTTAGTTCATGTAATAATTCATTTCTTACATTTAGGTCATAGGGTTCCTGTATAATTGTATGGACAGGGCATGCTACAGACTGAGATTCTGACCTTACTTCGCAGCCTGGTTCGCGTTTAAAGAACCGCTACAGCTGGCCGTAGTACTACTAACTACTAAACTGGTCTGGTTGTTCTGGGCTGTGTTGTCATTGTTTGGCTGTATATTACTACCACTAGGCGGTCCTCTTCCTTGACCCCTATTCTGGTTGTAATTATTGTCATTATAATTTCTCCATTGATTTCCCCTGAAATCATTGTTTCTCCCTTGATTTCCCCTGTAATCATTGTTCCTCCCTTGATTTCCCCTGAAATCATTGTTCCTCCCTTGATACTGATTACCATAGCCATTTCCTCTGTTCTGATTTAGCTGATTATTATTATTTCTATTTTGAGCGTTGGCTCCTTCGCCACTGTTCCCTTGAACTTCCTGATGCCTGGCTTCATTAGGTCTATTATTATTATTACCCTGGTTCCGATTGAAACTGTCCTCATAACCCCCTCTCCCTAGTGCATCAAATGTGCTTAACAAATTTTCTACTTGTGATATTGTCTTTACATTCTGGATACAAGCAGCCTCCTTGATCCTATGGGGAAAGTGCCTAAGTAGCAACCTTACCACATCACTTTCCTCCTTCAAGCCATCCAGATATTTACACACTAATACCTGCCCTAAAAAGTATTCGGTCATGGTGGAGCTTCCTTTAGGGTTATATTTACCACACACTACTCCCTCACGATGCTGCGACTGAATAACCTCATTCCAGAACTTTTCACAGAATTTCATTTTAAAGTGAACTTGTCTCTGTAGACAGCAAACCAATTCCTCGTTTCCCCCACAAACACTTGTTCTAAAATTTCAACTACCTGGCACCACTCAATACTACCATTTTCCAACCTCTCCCCGAATTTATTTTCTATAGTGTTCATGAACTCCATTGGGCACCCCTGTCGATTGCTGAACTTACCCAGTTCTACCTCCCTGTGTGTGCTATTCACAAAAACTGGCCTATTCTGACTATTTTCTTGCCTGATCCTAGCTTTTAATTTTAACTCTAATTCTGCGATTTTCTCCTCAGCCTTCCTCTCAATACTGTTTACTGTTAATTTAATGTTTCCTTCTGATTCTTCTACTTTATCATATAGCTTTGCTTGTTTCTCCTCAATCTTGCTAATGCTCTCTCTATTATTCTCTCTTAAATCATTTACTTATGCAACTATTTGCGAGTGGACTTTCTCAATTCTACCCCCCAGCTGTTCCTTAACCTCTTTAGTAGCTACCTGAATTTTGTCAATTTCTCCCCCCAATTGCTTTTTGACCTGCTGTGTTTCCAGTTGCACTAGTTCTTTTAAATTTTCAGCCTGTGTACTGATTCTAATTTCCAACTCCTCCTGTACTTTTCCTAATTTCTTGTCTACATCTGCAATGATCTCTTTAACCTTCTCTTCCATTACTCCTCTGATTTCTCCTCTAATCTGCTCCATTTTCACACTAATTTCCTTACTGCTTTGTTCTAATTTAGCATTTAAAGTTTCAGTACTCTCTCTATTTTCCCTACTGTTTTGTTCTAGTTTAGCGTTGTTTTGTTCCAGTTTAGCGTTGTTTTGTTCCAGTTTTGCATTTAAAGCGTCTGTACTTTCTTTATTTTCCCTACTGTTTTGTTCTAATTTTGCATTTAAGGCATCACTACTAACTTTGTTCTGATACATGAACTCGAGAAGTAAAGTTTTTAATTCTGGTTGGCCGCCTACACTCCCTGTTTCAGTATCGGGATTTACCTCCACTACCCCGGGACTACCATCACTCGACATACTGCTCGTATCATCACTCTCCCGTTGATGACCACTACGTAACTTCATCTGTCTTTCTTTCTCATCCCCCATAATGATATACACTGATACAGACAATTAACCCCCAAAATACAGGCACAGAAATATATACCCTTCTCCTTCCACAAATGTTATTAGGTTTTCATCCCCAAGTTGTCGGCGACAAATGAAACGTTTTGACTGCCCCTAACTGTTGGGAGATAAATGTAACTGTTTACCTTTGCCTAAGCTATGTTGTTTTAATGGGCGCCAAGACCTCAACGCAATGTTGAAATCTAAATTTGTATTTAACAACGTCTAGCTCTGGCAGAACACATTCAAGACTCTATTCACTCAGATCGTGGTATGATTTGATCATTAACCCAACAAACAATTGTATCAGGAGAAGGAATTGGTCTATATCTAATGCTACCTACTGAAAGCAAAGATTGCATTGTAAAAGAAATGAATTTATTATATAAAACAAGAATAGCAAAATTAATAATAATAAGTATAAAAGTTAAATTGGAGCGTTGTGATTTGAATATTACCGATAGAAAATTACGTGAAAACGGAGTCTGATAAATTGATTTTACTCTTATTTCCAAGCTATGAAGTTACTGAAATATGAAATGTAAAACAAAGAAAAATGAGAGATTGCGTATTTCTGCGTCATTTGCGCTTACCACTGGAAATTGCCAAAGCATTTCCCTCGTACTGGATGATGCTGTGTGCTTCCCACAGTCTCCTGGACGTCGTCATCTCCGTCGAAATTTGATGATATTCTGGTAGATTAGTACATCGGACCCAAACTCACGTATAACGACACTGGTTAAGTTTTACTAAAGTTAGTCCTCCACTCCATGGAACATCGGAGCGACTCCCGCGTGAACCATACTTGGCAAGTTCAACACAGATAGTCCCTAACTCCCCTGAACATCGGAGCGACACGCACTTGCAACCACACTCCGCAAGTTCTACACAGATAGTCTCACAGAATGTCCTCGTTCCACGCCGCGTCGAACGATATATGCACCTGTTGCATCCCCTCTCCGGAGCCGTCTTCCAGCTTACGTGGTCCCCATTGATTGGCTGAGCACGCCGCGCTATCTTCCCCTTCTCTGGGTCATTACAGTCGGCGGGAGGGTTCCGTTCCAACAATTCGCCTTTCCTGGACGATGCGAGCCCGCATGCGTAATACTTTCCGACAAGATTAAGCGTGTACTTGAAATCCCAGTGAGTCACGTCTCTCGATATACCCTAACTGACAAAACTCCGTAAAATTCCGTAATCAGATAATTTTCTATGATATCGTCGTTCGTAATAATTTGCTTGATAGCGTTTTCTAAGACATAGAAAACCTATCTGTATGCTTATAATTTTTATAAAATGCTCCGAAAATATCTAAATAATAATTATAATAAATTAATAATAATAATAAATTAACATGAAAAATTCTCTCGGCTGAACAATTTGCCGCGTAAATAAATATAGAATGGCTTCCTACTGACTTATGCCAGTTGCATAAAAACCCCTCGAAAAACACGTTACACGTTTAGTTTTTATTAACATCAACCCCACAATTTAGATAACGTTTTTTATAATCAATCTGCTTTATATACAATCAATAATGTCTAAAATTAAAATAACGTGCAAAATTTATCCTATACTCAGCCGCCCACCGGGGCTTACCCTTACTCGGACACAAATAAAGCCAACCGGCCGATGAATTAGATGATTCATTAACCGGTCGGCTGCATTTGTGTGCGTGCGTGAGTTAAGGATCACTCTCAGGTGCCACCCCCACCCCTGGACGACCAACGTGGGAGAGGGGGGGGGGGGGTCAGAATGTGCCTAGGGGCGACAGATATGTAAATCCGTCTCTGCCCCCAGGTTCATTCCCGGAGCCTTTGATTTATTTAATAATAATAATAATAATAGAGTGTGAAGTGAATAAGTTAATAATAATATAATAATAATAATCAAGTGTGAAGTGAATAAGTTAATGAAAAATGAAAATCCACAGCCTGCTTCCAGTCTCCGACCGGGTCAGGAATGGAATGAATGAAGCCTCCATCTAGCGGCGAGGATATGAACTGTGCCGGCTGCCAAGGCCTGACGCACTCCTCTGGGGCAATGATTAAATGAATGACAGATGAAATGAAATGATAGTGGAGAGTGTTGCTGGAATGAAATTTTGACAGGGAAAACCGGAGTACCCGGAGAAAAACCTGCCTGCCTCCGTTTTGTCCAGCACAGATCTCACATGGAGTGACCGGGATTTGAACCACGGACCCAGCGGTGAGAGGCCGGCGTGCTGCCGCCTAAGCCAGAATAAGTTAATAATATTTATAAATAATAACAACGCTATTTAAAGTTATAAATAATTAGGGAGTGATAATACCGAACATTAGGAATTAAATTAAATTTTGTTAATTGTTTATTGTGGTTAAATAATTAAATGCATTAAATAAAAATTAATAGGAGACGTTGATAATAATAATTCACAGATGAGACTTAAACATTTATTTATTTAAAAGAATAGGACGTTAATAATAATTTGACATTGATGATGCTTAAATATTTTTTTGTGGTGATAATAATAATTTGTGGATGAATTTAATTAGTTGGAAGGAATTAAATTAAATAAATTTGTTTGGAAGTTTAAATAAATTTAAATGAGTTTATGGATGAAGAGAATGAAGTATTAGATTTTTGAGCTCAGAATTATTTTTTCAAAAGCACGTAAAAAAAGAAAGAAAAGAAAATATTCAGATAAAAAGAAGGGAACGGCAGGTATTTAATGTATCAAATAGGGAGAATTTATGTAAATGGGAGGCAAGGAGATATTGACCAGAATTTATTTAATTGGTAAAATAATACTGAAGAACCACAGTCTAGTAATTGACAGAATATTACAAGAAAAAAATATAATATGTAAAAATATATATATATATATAGTAATAATATGATGCTGTGTGCAGAATATTCTGGTGATGATTTTAGTGTGCGTTTGGCGACACTTTATGTTGTGGAGGCCTAGGGGGTCATCCAAAAGTGGGTTTTATTCCCGTAGTTGTGGGCACAGAAGGATGTGCGGATGTTTGAAGGAGCCTGTGGGCTATATTTGTAAAAGAAGGGTTAGGCGATGTGGACCGCCCCATATTCTTGTCAGATTTCACTATTCTGTTAATCCAAATGTTAAATAATTTTTTTTCTGGATCAACTCAAAATTCAAATGGAATGCCTAAATAAATAATTGAAGAACTTGAATTTAGATTTGTTGAACCTGACCGAGAGGAAAAAATTAATAAGATGAAAAGTGCAAATGAATTAAAATAAATAATTAATGATTTTTATTTTTGAATAACAATTATAATAACATTGGAAATGAGCAAATAAAATATTCATCATGTGAGAGGTTGAGAAAACTTGTTATAAATAAAGTGAAGGGAAAGTTTGAAATTAATTAATTAATATTAATAATATTTGTTTTTTAAATTAAAAAATGTTGTGAGATTATACGAAAAGTTTGGTGATAGAAAATGTTGTTAACAAAAAAATTTGGTGAAGAGTTAGATGATTTAATCCGCTGATGGTGGATAGAAATAACAACATTGTTTACAACAATTTTTGTGTAATGTTAATAACATATGAGAATAATTTAAAATCGTTTATGACATTTAAACGAATGAAAGTGATAAAAGAAGAAAGTTGAATTTTCAAAATATTATGAAAAGTTTTTGAACAATTCTTTTTTTTTTAATTTGGAAATCTTTATGAACAATTATTAACATTTGACTTTATGTCAGTCGAGTATTGATATTGTTATGAAACAACGAATCAGTGATATGATAATTTTCCAAATAAGTTTAATTTTGGAATAACACCGAATGAATTAAGTGACTATTTATTTTGAGAAATTTTTGCTACGAATATTTGATAAAATCAAATTGCAATCTTTATAAAGAGAACTACGAACGTGTAAATAGTAGGTATTACTCAGAACTCTTTATTGAACAGTGATTACCGAGTGTAAATATTATTTTTGAATTTTTTTATAGATATCAGAATGGACTAATTAATTTTTTCTGATTATCACATCTACGGCAATTCTAATAATATTATAGGGACCGTTGATTTCTTATGTGTGATGTGTTTTTATCTTTGTTGAGGGTTTTTACCAGTTGAATCATATTTTTTATTTATAAATAAAATGAGAATTTTAAGGAATGTGCTAGTTTAAAAATAATTTCTCACCTTACCTTACTTGTGAATTACCGAGATCAGGGATGCCAGATTAGACCCAAGTATTCACCTAGATAGACCCTGAGATATATTTTCTCGTGCTGATCTGATATCGGTATTTTACAAAATGTGGTCGTTGGATCTCGGTCCAAACGGGCTCATAAGGTAGGGTAGAGAAGTTTGGCGCTCGTACTAAGGGGCTATCGAATGGGTCTTTCGGACTGGTTTTCGAAGAGGCATTCGATTAGACTTGTGAATTTTGCCACTTGTTTCGAGAACTGACGAAAATCTAGATAATTTTGAATTAAGGGAGATTGTTGAGTACGTGTTTGAGGACATAGTCAAATTTGCATTTTGAAATAAGTATTTTGATTTTGTTTTGTTGCAACGACTTTGATTCGTAAGGGAGTACAGTAATACTTTAAAGGGAGTTTTATTAATTTTTTTTTGAAATAGATGTTAGAATTGGGAGTTTGTTTTGGTTAGGTGAAATAGCGCATTCATAGTATCCAAATGGAGGATTTTGTTTTTTGAATTTTGAAATTTTTCTGTTGTTGTTTGAAAGTCAATTTAAATGAGTAGATTTTTTCTTTTCCATTAGACATCGACGTAGGGTATCTCAATTTATTCGGAATTCTCTAATGCTATAGGTTAGTATATGTTTAGTATTAAGGCTTCGTTCTATCCATGGAATACCAGTCCTGTATTTTTGTTGGAAAATTATGGATCAGGTTTTGGAGATGTTGGCTCGGCTGGAGTCAAATAATAAACAGAGTATCGGGAGACCTACTCAATTAGAGAATATGTTGTCAGAAAATTCCAAAAGGTTGGAAAAGCAGATACAAAAAGAATCGCAATATTTGGAAAGCCCATTAGAAGTTAAAATAAATGCAAATTCTAAATCATTAGAATCTAAAATAAATGAAAACTCTAAATCTTTTGAAGAGTCATTAGAATCTAAATTAAACCAATCATTTGAATCTCAATTATCTGAAAAATTGTTAGAAAGTTCTAATTCACTTAGGCCAGATATTGACAGTAAACTATCCGAAAATTCTAAACTTTTTGAAGACAAATTAAGTGTTAGTGCAGAATCTTTGAGAGAAACTTTGGAAGAGAAGATTGCTGAACATTCTAAAGCTATTGATATGTTGACTGAAAATTCCCGCATAATGGATTTAAAAATCATTGGAAATTCAGAAACGCTAAGGTTAGATTTGGCTGATAATTCTAAACAGTTAGAACATCGCTTATCAGAAAGTTTGGGGAAACAATTCGCGGAAAAGTCCAAAATTTTTGGGGAAAAACTTAGCGAATTATTTGAAAAATCCAAGAACGTAGAAACTAGGTTAGAAGAAAACAAAGTTTCACTGGAGACAAAAATTAATGATAGCATGGAAAACTTAGAGGACAAAATCGAAAAATCGCATGATAAATTGAAATACATGAAAAACGATTTTGATAAACATTCTAGAAGAGTGGCTGAAGACTTGGTAAACTTGGAGATTAAAATTACGGAAGAGTGTAATGTTACTGCAAGGGAGTTGTTGCAGAAAGTGGCAACAGATTTCCAGGGGACTATTCTAGAACAGCTGAAAGAGGACAAGTTAATCCAGGAACTTAGTAACAATGTAAAGGAGATAGCTCTTACTGAGGTCAGAAGTTCAGTAATAGAGGAGGCTAAAGAAGATGTTCAGGAAGTAAGGAATTCTTTTTCTACGCATTTCAAAGTAATATCGGAAGATGCAGGAAAAATTCAGAGAGATGTGTCTAAGGTGTCTAATTTAGTGAAGACTCACGAAACTATAATTGAAAAACTAGTAAAAGATGTTCAGGACACGAATCAAGACTTGATAAAGAAAGGAATCGATCATGTAACTAAAGAATTTGTTGAGACAACCATAGAAAAGATCAGAGGAGAGATAGCAGAGAAGACAGATGATTCTGGATTAAAGAAGACATTGGAAACATTAGAAGAGAAAATGACTTTTTATGAATCTCAAAGACAGCAAAGAAATGTAGAAGAAATACCGATTTTTTAGCAGAACAAAAAGAGAGAAATTTCGAAAGAGATGGAGGATCAGAAAATTATGGCAAATTCTATTCCTATCGCTATATATAAGGATAAGGATGATAAACCAGGAAAATTTTCAGGAACAGAAAGTATCGCACCGGCCGAATTTTTGAGAGAAGTAAGGGGTTACATCCGGGATACAAAAATCTCAAAGGAGAGAGAGATAAGAGTGGTGAGCAGATTTTTAGATGGACCTGCACTGGTTTGGTTCAGGGATTTTAGATCCTGTTTCCACAATTTCGATGAATTTTCCAGGGGGCTGATGAGAAAATTTTGGTCGCCGGAAACTCAACAACAGATCAGGGCGGAATTGTATGCAAAGAGATATTCAACATCACAGCCAACAAAGTACTCGGCTTATTTCTCGCAACAATTATCAAAATTGCAATTTCTCGAACCACCAATGCCAGATTTTGAAATGAGATCTGCGCTTATACGTCAATTTCCAATCGAGGTGCAAAGAACATTGATTGCAGCGAACATCGGAAACATGGAGGAGTTCGATGAGGTGCTACAAAGATTAGATCATGCCAATGCACAATTTTTTCACTTAAGAGGAAACAATAAAACTGAAAACCATACGATAAACACTGTAGTGACTGATCGTCACAACCAGACAAAAAAATCAACAGTGGAACAAACCTCAGAAACAGATTGGAAATAGGGAATGGAGCAACACGAGAGACACTCCATATCAGAATAGACCATATGTGAGGCCATATCAATACCAAAATAGATGGAATCAGTGGAGAAAACCAGGGTTTCAATCAAAACCATACAATAGGCCACAGCAACAGTATGGAAATCAACAACAAAATAGATGAGAAGAACAACGAGGGAAGGAGGAATTTAAGCAACAGGCTAGGGAAGATCTTGAAAGAAGGCATCAGGATAGCAAGCAATACCTAGATGAGCAACACAACAAACCTAGTATTTCCGGATTGCAGAAGTCTACAGGTGATGAAAAAAAACGTGGAAAAATCAATAAGTAGTTACATTTCAAAGATTGTTAAATGGCAAGCAGAAGATGAAGACTTGATAGATGTAAAGGAAGAGAGAATTGGACTTGAGAAAAGATCGAAATTACCAATTATAGAGTGTGAAGTCTATGATACGAAGATTCATACACTTATAGATACCGGAGCTATGCTGTGAGTAATTAGTGAGAAGCTCTATGCTTTATGGAAGATCACAGAAAGTTTGAAGGAAATTCCTGTGTCACGCATTAAGATACAAGGAATTATAGCTAACAAGGTGACTACATGCAAAGTACAGTTATATCTAAAGCTAAAGATGGGAGGATGCTATTTTGAGCATATTTTCGTGGTGATGAAGGACATTAACCATGATACTATCCTTGGAAATGATTTTATGACTAAGTACAAAGTTATAATCGATATGAAGTCAGAGACCATACGTTTTCATCATACTGAAGAAAACTTCGAAGGTGACGAAGAGAAATTCACTGAGGGAAGCATCCGATGGTCACAGGTTATTCATAATATTGAAGGAGAAGAAGAAGAAGTAGTCAATGAAGAGGAAACACCTGAATTGAAAAAGATCTTATGTGAATTTGAGGACATTTTTGATGCGAAACCAGGGGATATCAAGGATTTTGAATATCACATTCAAGTGAGCGATGAAGCACCATATCATTGTAAACT
Organism: Meconema thalassinum; assembly: GCA_946902985.2. Lineage (NCBI taxonomy): Eukaryota > Metazoa > Arthropoda > Insecta > Orthoptera > Tettigoniidae > Meconema > Meconema thalassinum. Next base: position 1,221,189,091 of record OX336388.2, on the reverse strand, counting down.
TTACCCTATTGCAGAGAAGTATAGAGAGCAGGTGAAAGTCATGATTGAAGAGTTGGAAAAAATGACATAATAGAGAAATATACCACAGCTTACGTGAATCCATTAGCAGTTGTGCCAAAACCAGATGGGAGTCTGCGAATTTGTTTAGACGAAAGATCTCTAAATTCCAAAATTTTGCCTGAATATGACCGACCTCCGGTTATTAAGGAATTGTTGAGGAAATTTAAAGGCAAGAGATGGTTTTCCACTATCTATCTTACATCATCTTACCATCATGTGAAGCTAAGCGAAGAGTCGAAGAAATTTACCGGATTCATGTTTAACCAGCAAACATATGTTTTCAAAAGATTACCATTTGGAATGAAAACATCCGGATCTGCTCTAATTAGGGCATTAGACAAGAATCTTAGTCCAGAAGTGAAGAGCTCAGTTATATGTTACATTGATGACATACTGGTAGCGTCTGAAGATGAAGAGCAACATCTGTTACACTTAAGGAATTTATTCGATGACTTAAGGAAGTCAAATTTCAAGGTGAAACTGAAGAAATGCCAGTTTTTCAAAGAAGAGATCAAATTCTTAGGGCATATCTTAGATGGACAGGGGTATCGTCCAAATGAGGCCAAGATACAGGCAATTGCCAAACTTTCAAAGACCCGCGAGGATAAAGCATGCCCGTAGTTTTCTGGGAACTTGCCAATTTTTCACTGGACATTGTCATAACCACACCAACATTGTTGCGCCTTTGCAGATCTTTTAAAGAAAGGGAACATATGGAAATGGAGTGAAGAGCACGAGGAATCTTTCAGACTAGCCAAGGAGTTATTGATGAATAGTGTAAAACTGGAATATCCTGATTTTCAGAAGAATTTTATTATCGAATCAGATGCTTCAAATGTGGGTATAGGAGCTATCCTATTACAAGAAGACGAAGATCACACTAGGCATTATTTATCTTTTATAAGCAGAAAGTTGAGACCTTCAGAGCGAAATTATTACACGACTGAACTTGAAGCTTTAGCTATTGTTCACGCTCTAGAAACTTGGAAGAAGATGCTTATAGGACATTCTGTCATTGTGCGAACAGACCATTATGCACTTGAGTTTATTTTGAAGACGAATTTTGCAAGTGAATGGATTACACGTTGGGATTTGCTTGTCCAACAATTCAACATTATGATAGAGCACAAACCTGGGAAAGCGAATGTAGGAGCCGACTTGTTGAGTCGTGCAGTTGAACCGACTTTTAAGGTGATGCCTATTACCTTGATACAAGAAGATGATGAAACTTTAGAACGTTTGGAAAGGATATCTGTTACTCAGAAGAGGAACACAAGTTTTGATAACGGAAGTTATACATTAGTTGAAGAAGAATCTGGTAACACCGTGGGAAAATTCAACGCGGCAATTTTGAAGATTTATCATTCAAGAGCCAGACAACAATGAGGAAAAAAAATATGATGTGTCACATTTGTTTTATTGGCGTGAGGGGTGGATATATCCGGATCGTTCACACGTCCGTGACATTGTTGACATTCTTATTTTGGAAAGAGGAGTTGTTAGTTGAAGAGGTTGAAGGAATGGATGATTTGAATAACGCGCGGAGGAGACTCAAGAGTGCTGAGGGAAGCATACATCGCAGGGGCGAGTGACGCGAGATTATGACGTGGAGCCTGAATACGTCATGAGAAATAATTTTTTTAGAATTACCTTAAGGAGAAGAGATGGACGCTAGGAAATTAGCACACTTTTCTGGCTATAACAAGAGGAGGATTTTGAGCTATCAAGCATTAAAATCGGTCCAGTAGAAGCCGAGATACGAGATAGAATGTTCTCGAACAATGTGTCGCTGAACTATAAAAGGCCACGTTGCGGAGCAGAGAGTCATCATATCTTCAAAGCATTTGCTTATGTTCGGATCTACGCTACGTGAAAGTGACAGTATACACGCCGAGATTCTGACGGTCGGAGGACTTAGTCGCCGTACCAGTGGTCAGCACGACTTAGTTTTTGTTCAAGTGAACGAACTTAACTTTTGGCAGCGAATGGAATTAGAATATTCACTGACTTTCAGGTCACTTATTCTATTGTCAGGTGATGGTAGTGTCGAAACCATTCACAGAAGTTAGCCTACTGAACGATGTATTTCTTGTGGTGACTATACATCAGGCAATTCGAATTCATCAGGAGAAGTTTATTTCATTTTGTTCGTTTATGCAGCTAATAGGTGTTCCTATCTTAGCGTGCAAACGAAACCGCATTATTGGAACATGAGATTTATTCTCGAATCTACAGGAGTACTGTACCAGTCTATGACTGAGCAACTTTTTGTCATGTTACACGGTACTAGTGATGAAAAATGAAAATCCACAGCCTGCGTCCAGTCTCCGACCGGGTCAGAATTGGAATGAATGAAGCCCCCATCTAGCGGCGAGGATATGAACTGTGCCGGCTGCCGAGGCCTGACGCACTCCTCTGGGGCAATGATTAAATGAATGACAGATGAAATGAAATGATAGTGGAGAGTGTTGCTGGAATGAAATTTTTGACAGGGAAAACAGGAGTACCCGGAGAAAAACCTGTCTGCCTCCGTTTTGTCCAGCACAGATCTCACATGGAGTGACCGGGATTTGAACCACGGATCCAGCGGTAAGAGGCCGGCGGGCTGCCGCCTAAGCCACGGAGGCTTGGTACTAGTGATAACGGGAGTTATTTCGAACGGATGACTGCGAACATCAACATGCGCCGCTAAAACTACTCGTAGGACTGGAAGGACATGGAGACGAACGAGGTATTTGGATACGGCAGATGGCCATGGGAAGACACTGTGGGAATAGTGTACACTGCAGGACACGCCCGTCATCTACATCAAGAATGAAGTAAGACAACCATTTCATGTACTATCCACTAACCAGTAGTATTAGAGAATTCCATATTATTGAACAGTCACGATCAGAAATCAACACACATTTTTGACCAGAGCTAGATATTAGCTAGATCTTCGATTGTATTTGTCTGGATGACAAATGGAACTGCTGTCTGACAATTTATTTTTCGATCTACGATTTTTGTTAGGACAGGCATTAGTTCATGTTTCGACATGAAATATTTCGATTATTCCAAGGGATATAAATATTTTTTCGTTAATTCTGATTATGAGAACAGAAGTAATTGAGGCTTGGATTATTTAAATATTTTGATTTATTTAATAATAATAATAATAATAATAGAGTGTGAAGTGAATAAGTTAATAATATTTATAAATAATAACAACGCTATTTAAAGTTATAAATAATTAGGGAGTGATAATACCGAACATTAGGAATTAAATTAAATTTTGTTAATTGTTTATCGTGATTAAATAAGTAATGCATTAAATAAAAATTAATAGGAGACATTGATAATAATAATTCACAGATGAGACTTAAATATTTATTTAATTAAAAGAATAGGGCGATAATAATCATTTGACATTGATGATGCTTAAATATTTTTTATGGTGATAATAATAATTTGTGGATGAATTTAATTAGTTGGAAGGAATTAAATTAAATAACTTTGTTTGGAAGTTTAAATAAATTTAAATGAGTTTATGGATGAAGAGAATGAAGTATTAGATTTTTGAGCTCAGAATTATTTTTTCAAAAGCACGTAAAAAAAAGAAAGAAAAGAAAATATTCAGATAAAAAAGACGGGAACGGCGGGTATTTAATGTATCAAATAGGGAGAATTTATGTAAATGGGAGGCAAGGAGATATTGACCAGAATTTATTTAATTGGTAAAATAATACTGAAGAACCACAGTCTAGTAATTGACAGAATATTACAAGAAAAAAATATAATATGTAAATATATATATATATATATATATATATATATAGTAATAATATGATGCTGTGTGCAGAATATTCTGGTGATGATTTTAGTGTGCGTTTGGCGACACTTTATGTTGTGGAGGCCTAGGGGGTCATCCAAAAGTGGGTTTTATTCCCGTAGTTGTGGGCACAGAAGGATGTGCGGATGTTTGAAGGAGCCTGTGGGCTATATTTGTAAAAGAAGGGTTAGGCGATGTGGACCGCCCCATATTCTTGTCAGATTTCACTATTCTGTTAATCCAAATATTAAATAATTTTTTTCTGGATCAACTCAAAATTCAAATGGAATGCCTAAATAAATAATTGAAGAACTTGAATTTAGATTTGTTGAACCTGACCGAGAGGAAAAAATTAATAAGATGAAAAGTGCAAATGAATTAAAATAAATAATTAATGATTTTTATTTTTGAATAACAATAATAATAACATTAGAAATGAGCAAATAAAATATTCATCATGTGAGAGGTTGAGAAAACTTGTTATAAATAAAGTGAAGGGAAAGTTTGAAATTAATTAATTAATTAATAATAATAATATTTGATTTTTTTAAATTAAAAAATGTTGTGAGATTATACGAAAAGTTTGGTGATAGAAAATTTTGTTAACATAAAAATTTGGTGAAGAGTTAGATGATTTAATCCGCTGATGGTGGATAGAAATAACAACATTGTTTACAACAATTTTTGTGTAATGTTAATAACATATGAGAATAATTTAAAATCGTTTATGACATTTAAACGAATGAAAGTGATAAAAAAAGAAAGTTGAATTTTCAAAATATTATGAAAAGTTTTTGAACAATTCTTTTTTTTTTTCAATTTGAAAATCTTTATGAACAATTATTAACATTCGACTTTATGTCAGTCGAGTATTGATATTGTTATGAAACAACGAACCAGTGATGTGATAATTTTCCAAATAAGTTTAATTTTGGAATAACACCGAATGAATTAAGTGACTATTTATTTTGAGAAATTTTTGCTACGAATATTTGATAAAATCAAATTGCAATCTTTGTAAAGTGAACTACGAACGTGTAAATAGTAGGGATCACTCAGAACTCTTTATTGAACAGTGATTACCGAGTGTAAATATTCTTTTTGAAATGTTTTATAGATATCAGAATGGACTAATTAATTTTTTCTGATTATCACATCTACGACCATTCTAATAATATTATAGGGACCGTTGATTTCTTATGTGTGATGTGTTTTTATCTTTGTTGAGTGTTTTTACCAGTTGAATCATATTTTTTATTTATAAATAAATTGAGAATTTTAAGGAATGTGCTAGTTTAAAAATAATTTCTCACCTTACCTTACTTGTGAATTACCGAGATCAGGGATGCCAGATTAGAACCAAGTATTCACCTAGATAGACCCTGAGATATATTTTCTCGTGCTGATCTGATTTCGGTATTTTACAAAATGTGGTCGTTGGATCTCGGTCCAAACGGGCACGATACTAAACAATAAAATACAATATTGCGAATTCTGATTGTCACTTTTGGCATGTGCACAATAGTAAAACAGTTCATCGTTAATTTCGGCACAATTTTCATGAGCCCACCTTTTGCAACCATCGCACTGAATCCAATCATCCTCATAAGACCACCTCGTAATGTAGTGACTAGCATTCTTCGCTGTCGCCCCGGAGGTCAAAGTTCGATTCCCACTTCAGCCATCCTGGAGGTGGTTTTCCGTGGTTTGCCCACTTCTACTCCAGGAAAATTCTGGGATGGATGCAAACTTAAGGCCTCGGCCACCTCCTTACCAATCCTATTCGCAATTTACAAATACACACAAACTCGTACAGTCATCACAATAACACTGGTTGTCACACAAATTCCACACACACACACCAAAATGTACAGGGCTGTATGACCATGATGTTGCAGTCACCAAAATAAGCAATAACAACAACAAAACCCTTTGAGATTATAAACCAACTTCTTTCAGAATCAGAAATAAAACTATGAATGAAGTTGTTGTTGCTTACTTCAGGGGCATTGCGACATTGTGGTCATGTGGCCCCGTGTACTTGTGTGAGTGTGGAGTTTGTGTGATAACCTGTGTTATTATGATGCCTGTACTAGTGGATGTACTTGTAAATTGGGTGTAGATTGGGAAGGAGGCGGCCGTGGCTCTAAGTTACGACCCGTTCCGGCATTTGCCTTGTATAAAACTGGGAGACCACGGGAAACCACTTCTAGGATAGCTAAGGTGGGAATCAAACCCCGTTCCATCCCTCCCACAAGAATTAAAATTTCTTGGCAGAGCCAGGAATCGAACCCGGACCTCCAGGGCGACAGCCAATAATAATAGCCGCCACACCACGAGATGGTCACTATGAAGAAACGTAGCGATTAAATTTGTTTCATCGGACCAAATTACACACTCTCAGGCAGTCCAAATTACACGCCATGCATATATTTAATCAAAGTTCGAATAATTTTAACATTATTTAAAATTGATGAATGAAGGTATGTTAGAACTTACCAGGATGTTTCAGTAGTACTTGCGAAAGCAACACACATTCTTCACTTAAATAATTACTTGACAGCACCCTACCTCCCGGTCGTATTATCTTACAAGGAATGTGGTCACAATCTTATTTTCCTAATTACTCCTCAACCTTCAGTCCGAAAATAGAAGAACTCCCAGGGCGAAAGGGACACTCAACTGTCTTGCTGACCTTGTCTGAGACGAGGGGTTGCCAAACTCGCAAATACCAAAAGTAACATCAGTCTAAATTACACGACGGTCCAAATTACACGGATTTCCCCTACTGTTGTACCGACTCGGTGAGGAAATCAATGGCAAACTACCTCACTCCTCACCTTACCTAGTACGCCTCAATTTAGCGCTGTCTTGGGTTTTTGTGGGTTTCTATCCACAAAACTAACGGAGGTGCTCTTTGAGGATCCAACCAGCCTCTGGGTTGACTGCCCAACAGACAGATAACGTTTAAAAATACTAAATTATGGTGATATGCAACATACAATGCGGAATGGAACACTTCTTTTGTTATCATAATTTGAGAAAGGAATTCCGTTTATTTAAAAAAAAAGTAGCCTACTTGGAGAATTTACAATGGAATATTTTTTCCACATAGAATGAATTCAGCGAACCCACAATGGACATTCTGGTGAAAGAAATTGGAATTAGTATCAGTAGAATCATATTTGGCTTTACAACACTATGGTTACAGAAATTGAAATTCTGCTCGAGTTTATTGTCATGACGCGCCACTTCCTCATCTGACGTATTTTCTGTCGTCCAAAAATGTTTTTCTCGCTTTTCAGATATGGTTCAAACATTTGCATTTAATACAGAAAAGATGAACTGAGAATGGGCAGTAAAAATGTAGACGAAAATAGGTAAAGTTAAAAAAAGACGTGACCTAAAAAATAAGGCTCATAAGGACCAATAATCCAAGAAATGCTAAAATGGCAGAAAAGGTCAAATAAAACCTACCATTTTCCGTCCTACAATGATCCAAAATGAGCCTATATTGTGTTTGGCCTCGTTTTTGGACACACGAGAGAAAGGAAAGGATTTTTCCTCAACTTCCGAGCCCTACTCATGACATTCAGGGCACAGCTAGTAACTGTGGATGTTTCCAAAGGGTCTCACCATAAGGCTAGTGCTGTTATGGCTCAGTGAGGAAAGAAATGGCAACTAATACACTCCTCGCCTTGCCTATTACGTCCCAACCTTGGATATTTCTTTTTTATCTACATAACCTACGGCGGTGTTTTGTGAGGATCCGAGCAGCCTTCGGGATGACTACAGGAAAAAATCTCTGAGACTTTCCCGACCATTATCAACGTTGTTGGTTTTATGAATGCCATGCCGAATTATGTGTGTAAACTAGCCGACGTTCTGCATTAATAGTGTGGAGGCTTCATCAAGGTTTGTGAAAATCAGTCAATAATGGCGACCCAGACACTGCACAGTACTTTTCTTTAGTCGAGCCTCGTCCATCTACATGGTATACGAGTTGAACTTCTGGCTCGTCATTAAAGCCAAGAACAACTTGATTGTGCTTAATACATGGGACGTGGCAAGCAGTTGCTATCCCGGGAGGGGTCCCGGTAGGGTGCTTCTACTGACAAGCCCAATCAGTACACCTGGGCGAAACTTTCACAGACATGATATACTGTATCACCTCAAATAATTTTCTGCAATTTCGGTACATAGATCTTTCCTCTCAGTCTCCTATCGCTTCTCAGTTTTTGGTGTAGTCACTCACGTTTTACATCCATAAGTACCAGATTTACTAACGTCATATAATTGTAAGTGGGTGGATCTTATTACGCTGTAATATTTAACGAGGCTTGTATACTGTAGTTTGTTTAGACTACAAACCTTCGATTAGCATTTGTTATTCACATCCACCTCACTTCATTTCTGCTCGACAATATACATCCCATATAGGCCTACTTAAATTCTTGGCCTCATTAGTAATAGTAATAATAATAATTATAATAATAATAATAATAATAATAATAATCTTCTCTTCTTCTTTTGTTTTAGCGTTTGTCCCGCCTCGTAGCAGGGTCCGCTATTTGAATCCGCTGTCTCCACTTTACTCGGTCATGGGCCATGTTCGGATGTAGGTTGACGCTTTTCAGATCCCTGTGCAGTGTATCGGCTCAACGATGTCTCGGTCGCCCCTTTGGTTTTTTCCCGGCGACCTCTAGTGTGTAGCCCTGTTTAGCAATGGTGTCCGCTGCTGACCGTAGCACATGCCCAAACCATCGCAGACGACCCTCACGCATTTTGTTGTTGATTGCCGCGATACCAAATCGTTCCCTTATTCTTTCATTGGGTATGTGATAATAATAATAATAATAATAATAATAATAATAATAAATTCTCAGACATTGCAATACGGTGATTAAAGCAGTGTCTCTATAGAAGTGAATGCCTCCGGATTACTGGAAAGGGCGGTCTGAGGGAAGCTGAGAAGTTTGAGAAAGAGATTGTAGGAAAGATAATGGGCCCACAGATAGTGGCTGGACAGTACAGGTTGCGAGGAAGCTAGGAATTGTATCAAAGTAACGAACAACTGTTGGAGTCCGTGTATAAAAAGTGAAGACTCAAATTCTATGGTCACCTATTTAAAATGGACCAAGAGCGGTTGACTAAAATAATTTTCACTATAGGCTACTTGATGTCAGGTCTGAAACCTCTGATAGTGGTTCAGGGAGGTCATCATGGGCATGAGGCGCGAAGACATTGCTAAGAGATTCAAGTTCCACCAGCAGATCTATAACTTCAATTCACGAAGAACCAAGCAGGGATGTAACCCACGAAACTGAGTCCAAAAGTCAACCAATTTTCCCCAAGTGATTTACTAATCTTACTGTAGACTCGAAAGGTTTCGGGTTCGTTTCCCGAACGAGTATAAAAATGTTAATCTCCAATCATTAATTCGCTTGGTTCGGAGACTGGGAGTTCGCGATGCTATCATCAACAATTCATTTTCATCATGAAAAGCAGGTCATCCATTAGTGTTAACTCTAAAGACCTGCACCAGGCTTCTCCGAAGGCTACACGCAATTATTTATTATTTTTATCGATTTCGGATAGATCTCGTTCCTTCCTATTTTGCTTCTTTAACTTTATTGCTTTATCTTACTATCTTTGTATCTGTGTCCAGTTGGTTGCCTCTCACCAAGTTTGATTTCCGGTCAATGCATGTGAGAAATATCACGTCCGCTTATTCGGATGCCACGTAATAATAGAGGTCCCGTGGCTCATATCACGAGATTAACGATCACGTACCAGTATAATTACAAGCTTCCTTCCTTCCTCCCTTCCTTTCTTCCTATCTTCCTATCTTCCTGCCTTCCTTCATTTCTATCTACCTTCCTTCCTACCTTCCTTCTTTTCATCCTACCTTCCTTCCTTCATTAATTCCTTTCTTCCTACCTTCCTTCCTTCATTAATTCCTTTCTTGCTACCTTCCTTCCTTCATTAATTCCTTTCTTGCTACCTTCCTTCCTTCATTAATTCCTTTCTTCCTACCTTCCTTTCTACCTACCTTCCTTCTTTTCTATCTATCTTCCTTCCTTCATTCCTTTCATCCTACCTTACTTCCTTCAATAATTCCTTTCTACTTACCTTCCTTCCTACCTTCCTTCCTTCCTACCTTCCTTACTTCCTTCATTAATTCTTTTCTTCCTACCTTCCTTTCTTCCTTCCATCATTCCTTTCATCCTACCTTCCTTCCTACCTTCATCTCTTCCTACTTTCCTTCCTTCTTTCCCTCCTTGCTTCCTTGATTCATTAACTCCTTCCTCCCTTCCTTCATTCCTTCCCACCTTCCTTTGTATCTGTCTGGTATCGTTGGTGCTACAACTTACACGTTCCATTCCAGTTAAAGTTTAGATTCTGTCCAAAGTTCTAACCCAGGAACTGCTCACTCTGCAGTATTCTCTTACAACTATGGCTAACAGTAACTGAAATCCTCAGTGCCAAGTTCCGAGTTCCTATGTTCCCCTGACCTCCAAGCGTCAGTCATCTCAGTGTAGTGTGTGTGTGTGAATGCGTGTGTCTTTACAGTAGCAGCGGGCAGTAATTACGTGAAGTTCCCACATAACCATCACCCAGGCCATCGTGTAACGGCTCTGTCCTCTGTAGAATATGAACTCGTGATTCAGCGAGAGAAGTGGGTTATTCCGGTTATTTGGATGTAATAACCACATTATATTGTATTCATCTGACACAATGACATCTTCCTGTAATACATCACTCAGTGTCGTGACCGTAGGAAGTGGCGGACTCGCTGTGGAGATCAGTGGTGATTCGAGTACAAATTCGCATCCGCGCATAACATCTTCTTGGCACCCCCGTCCTCCGCCCCCATCTCCTACCGTCAAGCAGTGCTGATGAGGCCCTACTCCCATTCTGGTGCATTCTTCTGTGTCAATCACTCAGTACGAGGGGTGTTCCCAATAGAAGTTTCCTCTTTACATTTCACATGGAAGCTGTACTACGATGTATGGTTTTTCCATACTCCATCCACGCAAATGCCAGGATAATACCTTATTTCAAGTCTTGGCACACCCCATTCCCAACCCTAATAATTACAGTTACACACACTACTACAGTCACCTCATAAAAACAGGTTATCAGTGAACACACACCCAAGTACACTGGGCTGATAATCAAATGTCCAAACACAGGTTACGGCAGATAACCTCGCTGTTCTTCCCCTTAAAACAACAAAAGCTAACTAACTAGAAATGCTGGTCATAAGACAATTTGAACACACGCCCAAGTGCACGGATCTCATGACCAAAGATGCCCAAGGCTCCAATTACTAATTAACATTAGCAACAAAAACAACAACAACAACAATAACAAAGTGAAAAAACTCATAGTCATAACAAAAGACAAACCTTTGGCTTTTCTTTCTGCATAGTCGCCTCCAACATTGATACATTTTTCGTACCGTGAAAATCAATTTCACGAAACCTTCCTGGTAAAATTTAGTGCCCCGCGGTTTCAGGAAGTTATTCACTCTTTCAACTTGAGTTTCAGTCGTGGACATGGAAGACCGCCCAGAACAGTCCTCACCTTCTACAGTCTGCCTGTTTTCACTAAACAATGAACACAAGTTCCCAACCATTTGACGGGGCATGACGTAGCAACGTCTCCATAGACGATCTGTAGACGATGATGAATATCTGAAACACTTCCATTCATGACCACGTTACTAGCACACCTATTTCTGCCATATTGGTTTGCTTTCGAATGAATTCGGGCACACCTATCTGCTGCTCCTCTCTCTGCTTAGGATCTCAGCGCATGTGCCAGGATTTCTCTGCTCTCGCTTTGCCCATCGATAATTCAGGAAAGTGTAACCTTTATCGTGGCGGTTTCCTGATTTTGTCCAAGATGACCGCCAATTGATTGGTCGATTATCGTATTGATTATCACTTGATGGATTATTGATTGATTGATTTTATTGATCGATTGAATTATTGAATATTATGGGCCGATAACCTAGATGTTAGGCCCCTTAAAACAACAATTATCATCATCATCGAATTATTGGAGCATCAAAATAGTGGCCGGAAATTCCCTGTCACCTGACCAAGTTATTGGCTATTGTAAACCTCAAGGTCATGTGAAGTCACGAGAAGAATTCAATTGGTATTGCCCAACCTAGGTGGTGTTAATGATCTCTAAATCCCCTAGATTTTTGAATAAACAAAAATGAGTGGTCCTCGTGACTTAGTGACGACACAGCTTCCTAGAGAATTAAAATAATGAAACATGTTCTGAATGCCGCATGTAGTAGATCAGTCTTAACGTAGTCTATTGTTTGAATATTAGAACTAGGGCTATTGGTCTACTTTCAGAATTTTTTAAACTTATTTTTCTTGCATTATTGTGTATTCTTTTTAACATTAATTTATAATCTTATTGCAGTATCATTATGTGGCGCAAGGAAGAGAGAAAATCACATCTGCATAGAAGCGTAAAATACAACTAAACAAATCAATGTACACTGACAACGCTGTAGCGCCGTTTGATTGGCCAATACGGAAATACTGTATATTGTACTGTAGTAGTGGTGCACTATCCAATTTCAATACATAGTTACATTTCACGTTTTTAATCAAACGGAGGTAAATAAAACCAATATTTTACGCCACATGCGGAGGATGGACACTGGTTGCACGGGGCCGTCACTGGTGGATTTAACACAATCAGAGCTTGAAGCTGTATGAAGTACACTAAAAAAATCCCTCATGCTCTATTTTCTCCCCTGCTGAATTATACGTTCCCTCAAGCTGTTCAGTGTGCCAGGTTGCGTCTACCACAACTAGCACGGCGCGTAAAAATTACAGTCAGTCGGAAAGACTAGACGTTGTATCATTTCAAATGATGCATTCTACAAATGCTACACATGTTAGAAAGGCAGGAGGGTTTCTCGCTTCGCTCGAAGCCCCAGGACTCCTTCAACAGACACCATTACGAACTTGCAACAAAATATTTCAACAATTAGTTCCATCCAATAAGGGGTTAAAGGTTTCAATTTGACATCTTGCCTCCCTCTTTAAGGGTCACCCTGTATTTGAGTCTGGCATCTTTTACAACTCTTTAAGGGTCTCCCATTATTTGAATCTGATATCTTGCAAACCATTTAAGGGTCACCCTGTATTTGAATTGATTCTAACATACTGTACACCTCGTTAAGTGTCACGCTGTATTTTGCTCTGACATACTGTACACCTCTTTAGGAGGCACCCTGTATTCTTATATGGCTTATTGTACACCACTTTAGGAGGCACCCTGTATCCTTATATGACATCTTGTATATCTCTTTAGGAATCACCCTGTATTCTTATATGGCATCTTGTACACCTCTTTAGGAGTCACCCTGTATTCTTATATGGCATCTTGTACACCCCTTTAGGAGTCACCCTGTATTCTTATATGGCATCTTGTACACCCCTTTAGGAGGCACCCTGTATTCTTATGTGGCATCTTGTATATCTCTTTAGGAGGCACCCTGCATTCTTATATGGCATCTTGTACACCCCTTTAGGAGGCTCCCTGTATTCTTATATGGCATCTTGTACACCTCTTTAGGAGGCACCCTGTATTCTAATATGGCATCTTGTACACCTCTTTAGGAGGCACCCTGCATCCTTATATGGCATCTTGTATATCCCTTTAGGAGTCACCCTGTATTCTTTTATGGCATCTTGTATATCTCTTTAGGAGGTACCCTGTATTCTTATATGGCATCTTGTACACCTCTTTAGGAGGCACCCTGTATTCTTTTATGGCATCTTGTACACCCCTTTAGGAGGCACCCTGTATTCTTATGTGCAATCTTGTAAGTGGGTGGATCTTATTACGCTGTAATATTTAACGAGGCTTGTATACTGTAGTTTGATTGGACTACATGGCATGGCATCTTGTACACCACTTTAGGAGGCACCCTGTATTCTTATGTGGCATCTTGTATATCTCTTTAGGAGTCACCCTGTATTCTTATATGGCATCTTGTACACCACTTTAGGAGGCACCCTGTATTCTTATGTGGCATCTTGTATATCCCTTTAGGAGGCACCCTGTATTCTTATATGGCATCTTGTATATCCCTTTAGGAGGCAACCTGTATTCTTATATGGCATCTTGTACACCTCCTCAGGAGGCACCCTGTATTATTATATGGCATCTTGTACACCTCTTCAGGAGGCACCCTGTATTATTATATGGCATCTTGTATATCCCTTTAGGAGGCAGCCTGTATTCTTATATGGCATCTTGTATATCCCTTTAGGAGGCAACCTGTATCCTTATATGGCATCTTGTATATCCCTTTAGGAGGCACCCTGTATTCTTATATGGCATCTTGTATATCCCTTTAGGAGGCAACCTGTATTCTTATATGGCATCTTGTACACCTCTTCAGGAGGCACCCTGTATTATTATATGGCATCTTGTATATCCCTTTAGGAGGCAGCCTGTATTCTTATATGGCATCTTGTATATCTCTTTAGGAGGTACCCTGTATTCTTAATGGCATCTTGAACACCCCTTCAGGAGGCACCCTGTATTCTTATATGGCATCTGGTATATCCCTTTAGGAGGCACCCTGTATCCTTATATGGCATCTTGTATATCGCTTTAGGAGGCACCCTTTATTCTTATATGGCATCTTGTATCTCTCTTTAGGAGGCACCCTGTATTCTTATATGGCATCTTGTATCTCTCTTTATGAGGCACCCTGTATTCTTATATGGCATCTTGTATCTCTCTTTAGGAGGCACCCTGTATTCTTATATGGCATCTTGTATCTCTCTTTAGGAGGCATCCTGTATTCTTATATGGCATCTTGTATCTCTCTTTAGGAGGCATCCTGTATTCTTATATGGCATCTTGTATCTCTCTTTAGGAGGCATCCTGTATTCTTATATGGCATCTTGTATCTCTCTTTATGAGGCACCCTGTATTCTTATATGGCATCTTGTATCTCTCTTTAGGAGGCATCCTGTATTCTTATATGGCATCTTGTATCTCTCTTTGGGAGGCACCCTGTATTCTTATATGGCATCTTGTATCTCTCTTTATGAGGCACCCTGTATTCTTATATGGCATCTTGTATCTCTCTTTAGGAGGCACCCTGTATTCTTATATGGCATCTTGTATCTCTCTTTAGGAGGCATCCTGTATTCTTATATGGCATTTTGTATCTCTCTTTAGGAGGCACCCTGTATTCTTATATGGCATCTTGTATCTCTCTTTATGAGGCACCCTGTATTCTTATATGGCATCTTGTATATCCCTTTAGGAGGCACCCTGTATTCTTATATGGCATCTTGTATCTCTCTTTATGAGGCACCCTGTATTCTTATATGGCATCTTGTATATCCCTTTAGGAGGCACCCTGTATTCTTATATGGCATCTTGTATATCCCTTTAGGAGGCACCCTGTATTCTTATATGGCATCTTTATCTCTTTAGGAGTCACCTTGTATTCTTACGAAGCCCCAGAACTCTTTCAACAGACTCCAATAACCATTAGCTTCTGCTTCCCGCATGGCTGCATGACGTCACGCACTCGCTTCCCGCACGGCTGATTGACGTCACTTCCCGCGCGGCTGCATGACGTCACTTCCGTCTCCATCTCCGTAACGCATAACGACGAAGTCGACAAGATCATTTGAAATGATAAAATAATATTAACTGACGTATCTAATACTGAGATTCTAATGCGTGTATAGGATACAACCCTCTTCCTATCCAAGAGGGAAAAACTGCTGATCGTGTTCGATTCCTGGCTCTGCCAAGAGCTAGAGCCATGTATCGAACTGGCCAGCTCATGAATCCAACAGGGGAAACTACCACAAAGCTCAGGTAGAACAATAGAATATAATGAACACACGCAATTAGTGGACGAGTGACTTCAGGCAAATGGCGGGTGAAACAGTGTTGAGCATAGATGGAACAATGCCATTGTGATGTATAAAGCAGGTTCGTTAATTTCTGATAAATCAAAGAGGCTCTAAAGAGAAATATGCATTGTTCAACACACTCGTAACCATCAATAACGATACATATTTATTTTAGTGTTCGAATGTTGTTATCCATGCTGCTGATTTTATGTAACAATGTTTATATAATTGGGTATTGTGGGGTTTGAAGACATTTTTTTCAGTGTTGCCGTAGTAAACAAGAGTTTAGTGCTTTTCAGTCGGTCAACACGAAGTTACCCAAAAGAGCTGGGTTATGCCCTAATCCTGAAATAAATTACATGAGATTAATAAATACATTAGGATGACCAGTTTCGATCGTCAAGCGATCATCATCAGATCCATTACACTTAGGCTGTAAAATCTATGTTTAAAAATACAGGAGAAAATATTTACAATATGTACAATTATTTAGTTGCAATATTGGTAATGCAACTGTCGGTGTATGCTAAATGCAGTATATATGATGTTAGGTATAATGCTAAATGGTGATAGATATCCGGAGTATAAATACATCTTCAGTGACTCAAACGTTACCAATTATTTGTTAATTAAGCAATACTGATAATGTCTTCGAACCTTTCTATATTATTAATATTGCCTACTCAAATAACCTTTAATATAGGCTACTTGAAATTAATAAATGATTATATCTCTACTTAGTATAAAACAAAGTCCCCTATTCTTGGATGTAACGGGTAACCTCGAGAACCACTGGATGGATTTTGATGCGGTTTTCATCATTCTGTAAAGGATTTCTCGAGGAAGGTTTCTGTAGAAAAGCATTCATTTATGAGCAAGGGAAGCCAAGCAGTAAGTATTTCAATGAATCGAGTCGAAGAAAAACCTACCATCCGTGTACCATTTAAGCTTACTCTGGGTAAACCGTTAAAAATGGCTATATACTAAGAGTGTAAGAATTATACAGAATGAAAAGTTCCACAAAAAAGGTCCGTGACAGCATAAACATTTATATTTTATATTTAATACATCGCCCACTACAAGTGGTTTTACGTTTTCATTTCCTCCAACAATCTCATTCAGTGGAAATTTAAATTACTAGCCACGGAGTGAGTTTACAAGCTAGCGAGCAAGCCTATCACCCCAGTTTTGGCCAGCACCAAACTGTCGAATCGTGTCAAGCTATGACTTCAGAAAAAATAATACGTGTTTGGAGTTTCGCTGTTCAGTTCGGCTTTCTGAATTGCGTCTGGAACCTGCCGTCCGTGCGCCTTTTAAGGTTACGCTGGGTAAACCGTTAAAGATACCGGGTGAAGCCGGGTCGGGTTGCTAGTAAATAAGTCAAGTCCATGGGCACCTACCCCATGTCCAGCCCTTATAATTACAGTTACACACACTACTACATTCACCACAGAAGCACAGGTCATCAGACAAATTAACACGCACCCAATTACATGGAGTTGATGACTAAGATGTCACAAGTCTCTAAAACGAATTTAACGACAACTCATCATTACTTGAGTTGATGTTAGGAAAGAGTGGAATTCTGTGATGTTGCGTGCAGAAAGAGATGACGTACACCGGGATGTCAGATTGATTACATCAGGGTCAAGCTACGAATCATTAAGTACTGAATGCAGGACTATTAATATCAAATTATTGTTATCCTTATCGGACACGTGATCGAAACCAGGTCAGCGCCAGAACATTGCCTACTGTATGCTGAGTCACCAGTTGTACTGTGTTAGGGGAGTGATGGAACAGGAGGGATGTTATCGACTTTTCATTCTGGTGGATGTCATTGAGTCATGGTGGCTGCAAAAAGGAGCCATCGCCTGAGAAATCACCTGCCGTAGATCTTAAATATCTGTATCGAAATAATAAATGAATCACATTAGAACGTTCCTACTCTTGTGATGTTGGAGGAGAAACAAAAACTGTCAATGAGCAAAGTGTTGCTCATATCTCACAGGACCATGTTGTCGCTCTTTACTAATGATATTACCAAAGCTGTAAAATATCCAAATACTTCGTTGCTCACGCATAAGTAGAATATTTTGAGGTACACTGTGAGACAGGATGGCGCACAACTGAAAATCTTATGACTGTAGACTATCAATTGCTGTTATTTTGGAACAGTAATAAGCAAATGCTACACTATAACTCTACTTAAACATCATTTATACATGTTAAACAGCAGTTTCTTTAGATTGTAAAAATATACAGTATCTCCAATTTTTAAACTCTCCGTAACAGCCTGCAGTCTTTCTCTATTAGCAAAATTAAATTTTACTCTTCTTCTTGTTTTGTTATTGTTGTTGTTAAAAATGACTTTAATACTCTAAAGATCGTTAAAGTATTAACATTAGATCTATATTCACAATTATTAAGGTAGCTGACCAGAACCGTGCACATTCGTTACTTTGCTATCTTTACAACCATCCCTTGGTGTAGTGGCTAGCATGCTTGGCTGTCGCTCCGGAGGTCCGGGCTTGATTCCCGGCTCTGCAATTAAATTTCATTAATTCTGGTTTGAAGACAAGAACTGGGTTCACTCAGCCTCGTGGGGAAAAACTGTGAAGAAATGGGTTCGATTCCCACCTCAGTAATCTTGGAAATGGATTTCCGTGGCTTCCCACTTCCACTCCAGGCAAATGCTGGGATGGTTCCTAAATTAAGGCCACGGTCGCCTCCTTCACAATCCTAATCTTAATTACAAATACGCACGCTACTACAGGCATCACAATAACACAGATCATCAGACATGCACTACACACACCCAAATACACGGGGCTAAAGGACCACGATATCCAAGCTCCTCAAGAGTAACAACAGGCTATCTCATTTTTGTTGTTGTTTGTCAGAAGCACTACTCGGAAGTTCCTTCAACTTTTAATAACAAAAATAAATTATTAAGGAGGGCAGTACAATGCATGTATGTCCAGGTAGAGTTAGTGACAGTGAGAAGTCAGGAGTTAGACACAAGAGCTTTGTATGCAGGGCTACAACCAGACCACCAGACCATCTGTCACCCTAATAACATCTGGGGCCTAGGGTCCGTCGCCTAGCAACATACTGTACCGTACGCTTCTGCCATCTCGCGGGAATACTTGTAGTGTTGGCCACGTGCTAACACTGGCAGTCTGGCCTTCCAGCTCTACACGTAATAGTGAAAGGGTAATAACTAATAAAGATCCAAGCTAAGGTATTAACTTACTATGAATGACAGTCAATGACCTATGTCCCGATATAAACATCAAACAATGCACTGCAGGCTTTGACCTTTAATCTCTGGCCGTCCACCTCGGAGTTACGTCAGAACTATTCTCTCAAAATTAGGTGTTATTTCATATTCGCGGTTTGAATTAGGTTCATCTCTCGTGAAATAAATGTCTCTGCTTATAAAATAAGAATAACTTCGCAAAAGAAATCATCTTGAATGAAGGGAGATGCATTATTCAATAACTATTCAGGAACATACAGTTTACGCCACAGTTTTTGGCTGGTCAGCCCCGCAGAGCCTCAGGCAAGTGCAATTGATACGTGAGCTGTCAGATGCGCAGAAAGCAACTCGCTTATCATTTTCCCATGCCTGAGGCTCGCTGACTGTCCTCTGTACGATTGCGCAACCGGGGCTGACCGGCCAAACACTGTGGCGTAAACTGTTCACTTCCCATAGAGGGATTCTGGAAAAACTATCACCTCATCCAGGAAAGTATTTTAATGAGTTTTTGAGAGATGAAATTACACCATCCGACAGTATATTCTCGTACAATATACAGGGTGTCAGTAAATGGTAGAGCAATCCGAGCTCAGAAGAATGCTGAGTGCAAAAGGGGGCTAACATACATATTTTGGACCGTTCTTTGATGAGCACATTTTGAGCACAATGAACTTGGCAGCATCTTTGGTTTATGATTTACACTGTGTAAAATATAGGGTACCACAATTTCAAACTTAAAAATAAATATCCTAACATTGTAGCCATTTTTAGACAATTGGCGGATAATTTTAAATTTTAAGATAGCAAAATGGGGTTTTTAGGCTCCTAGAGCTGCCACCGCTGCTCAAGTTAAGGCCCGTCCACAATGTGCAGTCAGTAGTTGAAGTCAGACCCGTGCTTTCTTATGTTATCACGCACAATATGCCTTCCCTGATGATGATGATGATGATGATGATGATGATGATGATGATGTAGAGGAACACGAAGTAGTAAGCTTTATGTTAGACTGGAGAATTAGAATAAATAGAGCATGTCTTTAACAAATAACATATTTTATGTACAGTATACAATTATGGAATGTGCATTTATTTAATAATTAACATTAGCAGCTTTTGTTTTGTTCAAGATGACGGATGTGCCTTGTAGTAGCAGCACCATCACCACCAATGGAGAGTCACCTCTCCGTTTCGAAATTGCTTTCAAATTGGGCGAGAAGAGGAACGTCCCTCCTGGGAGCACAATTGAAGACCTTTTAGCCAAAGGTTTTGATACCTTCTCAGATTTCGCTTAGAGGTCTTCAGCATCTACAGTTGAAGGACCTGTCCCTGCTAAAACAACGAACGATGCATTTGTGGAGTATTTATTGCTTGACCTCAATGATATTCCAAAACAAAAGCAGGGACAGGTTTGACGAGACATAATAGTCTACATGACGAGTTGAGGTGGACCTACCTCTGAACAAAGTGGGCACATGCCAATGTGGTAGGCATAACACATCAGACATAGGGACTCTACCGTTTTAAGTAGGATTCAGTTGTACAGGGTGGCCACAAAGTTCCGTTACTCCTATGTAAATCATACTAAATGTATCTTTGTGTATCTGGTTCAGACAATATGACTTATACTTCTACTTACGCTATTGAGCAGCGTGTTATAACAAGTTGTTGGGTGATTGGCAGAACTCACACAGGAAATACTATTGAAGAGTCTCATTCTGACTCTGGACAGCGTATTCGATGGAATCCACCTCCGAAATAAACGTGATCCTGGTGTTTCTGCATGATCGACAAGGATATGAACAATTATGCAAATTGCCTACGATGTCGAAGTCTTTGGCGATCTCTTCATACACTTCTCGAAAAGCCTGCATGTTTCGTCTTTCTGGAAGGTTCATCAGTTGTTGCTGATCATTTCCATCACCTGTGAAAAAGAGTTGAAGTCTCCGCCTCAGCAATGTTCCGGAGAAGGATCACGCCGAAAACGAATCTTTTCAATAGTTATTCCGATGTGAGTTCTGTCATTAAATATGTTGTTCAACAGTAAAAGCAGACGTATCAGCCATTGTTGACTGCATACTGTCTGAAACAGACACACAAAGACACGTTTAGAATGATTTACACAGGGGTAACGGGACACCCTGTAGAGACTATTTACTGACTCTTTACCACTATGTTGTGTTTGTGTATTCTTCCAGTATTGTCAACATTATGGCATTTGGTGCAAGATCCTAGGCACGAAAGGTCATTTTCCTCAAAATTAAAAGATTTCAGATACATAAGAGCCTAACGCTGTAGCTTTCAACGGACTCACCCCGATTTTTAGCCTATTTTCATTTATGAAAAAATAGGCTTAGGAGATCACCTTGTGTGTGTGTGTGTGTGTGTGTGTGTGTGCGCGTATGTGTGTGTCCCCCTAATAAAACATAACTATATAGCCTACATATTAAAAAAATCCAACATGGCGACCATCCGAAATATTTAAACGGTTCTCAATATCTACCAATCTATGACAGCAATCAAACTGACATTTTTATGTTGATAAAGGCTATGAACATAAGTTCATCTATGGGACTTTTAATAACCTGGTGACCACAAATCCAACATGGTGGCGAAGCGAAATGTATATATTTAACTGGGCGTTTTTCGCGTAAAACTTGCAGTAAAACTTGGTACAGTAATGCTTATACAAATTTTAATCCATTGACATCTAATGTAATTCAATTGTTTTCATAACAACAAGATGGAGGCTGTGCGAAATTTTAAAATCTCGTTATTATTTCTTGTGTCCTAATAATGAGATTGAAGTTTGAATAATACATCTACGCAATAATCTTCATGTAATAGTACATAACTCTATGGCCTACATACTGTATATAATAATTCAACATGTCGACAATCCGACATATTTAGACGGTTCTCAATGTCTGCGAACTATTACAGCAATGAAACTGAAATTTTGTATGTTGATAGAGGCTATTAACATAAGTAAGATATATGAAAATAGGCTATTTAGTTCTTCACGTAACTACTTGTTTTAGTAGTAATCATAACGACATACATAAAAGGGCCTAACGTCTAATGTTGTAGTGACCGATGGCTTCGGTAAAAACGTTACCTAACGCAGTAACAACGTACCGTTTTGCCCTGTATTGTTATATTGATAAGGAAATATATTTTTATAGAGGTCTAATGTCCAACGCCGTAATGACTCCTTCTTTAACGAGTCTCTATCTTTTTGTTTTCGTCATTTTATTACTGCTAAATTAAAACACTTATTATTCCTTAATTATGTGGTGTTTCCTGGAAGCAGCTAGGATAAATAACCGGGTGCAATATAGAAGTGCAGTAAGTAATAACACTACTTTTTATAAAATGCATAATTAAAACTATAGAGTTCCTAAACCTACAACTTACAAGGTTATATTTATTTATCGTATGGCTTTTAGTGCCGGGAGTGTCCGAGAACATGTTCGGCTCGCCAGAGTCTGTAGCTGCTTCCAGCGGACATCCATAAGGTGGGCTACAAGTTCCGTTCAATTTCAAGTAGTTCCAACTTTCGCTACCAGATGTCAATGATACCTAGTGGTGAACGTTGGAACTTTGATAGAGCGTTCCGACGAAATCTAACATAGAAATTTAGCTTCACACAAGTTTAGTCTGTGGAAAGATCTTTTTCATGCCATAAATCTATGACAAGGGACCGCCGGCTTTACTTCCCCTCCGAAGGAAGGCATACTGAAGGATTTTAATGCTCTTAAAAATCTGACGACTTCAGCAGGCTACCAACTACGCCACCAAAGCCAGCATGTATAGATATGTTGTAGTTACCATTCCACTCCACATTCATCGGAGCTCAAATATGCTGCCATGCGTACATTTTGTATGCCTGAGTAATTGGCACCAATCCTTCCTAAATCCAGGAATAATGGCTGGCCACCATTCAATTCAACTTCCACATGCCAAGCTCCTTCCATTATATTCCCCCTGTACTCCTCCCTGTCGAGATAATGTGGAGGGCAATGACGTGATGTACTGCTAAGCCCTGATGTTATTATGTAATTGTGAAGGCAGATCGCTGCCTTAAAAGGGCCTATCTGTCCACATTTTCTAGGCGAGCCTGAATTCGAGTTCTATAGGCCTTCACCTCCCAACCAAAATGCCTAATACATCGACGGGCCCAAGACAGCCTGTAATTAAATGCAAGTTGGACTTCATTCAATCTCTTTCCTGGATAGGACTACGTGTTCCGAGAGGGGGAACGCCTGAACCGCCACCAACCAAAACGGAAATCGTGGACGCTGTGTAAAGGGTGAAGGATATGCTTCCGGTAAGTCCAATGTACCACTCAACACAAGCTGTCCAAACTGTGATGCCTAGAATACGCTTGAGTCATTCTGTGAACCTGAATCATACAATAAATGAAGTGTAAGACAGTTTTGTCATTTTGTACGTTAAAAATATCACATATATTGACAGCAACCAAACTCACCGAATGCTACTATGTCTACATAGTGAACGGACACTTGGAATCGCACATCACCATCAATATAGTGATGAAACGCTGATTGAAGGCACGCCTCTGCAAACTGCACTAAGTTTTCTCTGTGAGCTAGGAACCTGAAAGAAAAAGAAATCAACACACCTGTAGCAAAAAGTTTGAAAAACAAGTTTACTTCCATTACTTATATAAGATGGAATCCAAAAACATACTACTTTACAGTCTGTCTACGCTACAAATACGGTAGAGCCCCAAAACTTACAGCAGTACAAATTACCAAATTTTAATTATTTCCTACTTAGAGTCATGGCCAATCGTTCTTCAGGACACACAGGCAATCTCATCGAACGTTTCAACAGTCTTGGTTTCACCATGCGAAGCAGCTCTCGAAATTGACAAACTTCCATTCTGGTGTACCTGAAGAACTTGTCATGGCTTGTCGTTTTATACTTCAAGAAAGGGGTCTTGAATTTCCCCTCTTCTGCCACTAGCGTCGGATGTCGCCAGTACCTTTGCCAACCATATTTTATCAATTTTAATAAAACTGTACCAGTTATCAGTAATAAAAATAAGCCGTACAGTTCCAAATCATCGATCTTTCCAACTTTCAGGTTATCGACACTGTATGAAAGTCACTTTATTATTTATGTTCATCGCACACAAGGATATAACAGGTGATCAGTCTATTCACCAGAATACACGAGAGTTTGTTGAAGATGTAAACAGATAGGCTACATTACACAGGAGAATTTTCTGAATGACAATGTGTGGAGCTGTGATCAGAGTGTTTTATTATGAGGTGTCGTCATAGTACACACTAACTCACAGAGGAGAGAAAACCACAGTTGACGTCTACATAGCTCCAACCAGAACAGGTTCACCTCGTTGCTAGCATTCTCGGCTGTGACCACGGAGGCCCGGATTCAATTCCTGGCTCTGCCAAGAAATTTAATTCTGGTCTGAGAGTTGGAAAGGGATACACATAGCTTCATGAGGCGAAACTGAGAACTGGCAGGTTCGATTCCCACCTCATCCATCCTGGAAATGGTATTTCGTGGTTCCCACTTCTACTCCAGGAAAATGCCAGGATGGTTCCTAACTTAAGGCTACGGCCGCTTCGTACCGATATCCAACTTTAATTACAAATGCACACACTAGTAGAGATTCTGGCGCAGTCAGCTGGCATTCGAGGGTGCACAAATGCGAGGAAGCCGTGTCGGAGCAAAATTCCGTCACCCCAACGTCTCTACAAGCCAGAGTAGTTAAAAAGGGACGTAAAACCAATAACATTATTATTATTATTATTATTATTATTATTATTATTATTATTATTATTATTATTGTTATTTTTACTTGTACAGTCATCACAGTGACACAGGTTATCAGTTAATTTCTGCAAATAGTATATGGGGCTACATGACCACGATGTCGCAATGCTCCTAAAAGAATCAACAACAAGTTATAGAATAATTATTGATGTGACTATCTCAGTGGGTGGTAGGTTAGCCAACAACCTATGCACAAGGGAGTTTCGGTTCAAATGCTGTGAAGAAACTTGAGGCAACATGTCCTCATGACATTTACGTGGATGTAAATGAAGATGGGAAAGTGACGAAGTACACCCGTTAAATGTTCTTACGACTGTTCAAACTGAACAAACCAGTGATGAGGAGAAGTGCTTGTTCTTGTGTGATTCCTAGTCAGAATATAGACTAACAATAAGCATTGTTCCCTTTCACAAGAGAGTTTCCCGAACAACGTGTTACGGTGAAGATATCATCCAAGACAACCAAATGTTTTCACTCTTGTGAATTTCAGTGGCGTGCTAGTTGGGGGAGGAGGGACCCACATGACACCACTTAGAACCACAAGAATTTTAGTACAATTTTCCAACTATGTGGCTAGTCAGTGTCCTTCATCTGAGGGGGAGGAGATCAACCAATCCCGCTTGTATTCTCCCCTGATGGTAAGCTTGTAACTATTTATTCAGCAATTCAAAGTTAAAAAATCAATGTCATGTTTCGAGCACTACAACATGCTCTTACCATCCACATCTGATTACCGATGGCGGAAGCTACGCGTGCTAAGGCGCAAGGCGAAGCTGCTTCGGGTCCGATCGACGAATGGGCCGTCCTTGGAATGGTCGCACATAGTTTCCCATTTTCAACTGTAGGCAAAACTGGGACGGTACCTTCTAATTGGCCTCGGTCACCTCCTTCCAATTCCTTACTCAGTGACATTTATCGCTCATTTATTCCTTTCATGAAGTTGACGTCAAAAAAGACAACTATTAATAACAACCATACGTCCACCACGTTGCGTAGTAATTACCACTCTTGGCTGTCACCTAGGACGTCCGGGTTTGATTCCCGGCTCATGAAAGATATTTAATTCTGGTCTGAGAGTGTACTCTGCCTCATGAGGCAGAAGTGAAAAGAGGTGGGTTAGATGTGGTTTTCCTTAGTTTCCCACTTATACTCCAGGCAAGTGGTTCCTATATTAACAGGGGGCGGATTTAACTTTTTGGCGCCCCTAGGCAAAATGAAAATTGCCCCCCCCCCCCCCCCCCTTTTTTGCCATTCTTTAGGTTTGTGTGAAAATTGAGTGGTAGTAAGGCAACCTGTTGAAAAATAGAGTTTATTTTTTTTACACGTATAATTAAATTTTATATGTAGGTATAACTTAAGATCTAGGTGTGCTAACAGAAATCTTTCTCCGTGCTTTTTTTTTCAGCAAAAGTTTGATAATATCGTCAAATTCCATATCTGACATTAATTCTGCTTCACCCAAAATTATTTGACAAACCACACGGTCCTGGCTCGTGGTTGAGCTCAAATAGTCTTTTATGCCCTTTAAACATGAAAACGAGCGTTCGGCACTGCAGTTGGTAACTGCTGTGCAGTTCAACAAGCGGTAGGCTATTTCAACATTTGGAAATACTCCTTGTAGATCATTCTGTCGAATAAATTTTAATATTTCTAAAGGCGGGTTATTTTCATTTTTTTTTTTTTTTACTTGGCAATATTTTTGAAAGTGGCACAACTCATTTATAAATATTTGTTCTACTGTATATCATTCGGAAAATATTGTTGTAATGTTGCCGCATGTTTTCTTAATTCAGGTTCATTCAACGTACCAAATTCGATAAGCGCGATAAATTTTTGAAAAATTCTTTCATAATCGGTGCATTTGTCCTTCATTCTGTATAGAGTCTATCCAAAATTATATTGAAAGTATTAACTCTGAAATTCTCTTTTCCACCTAGCTCAACATCTTCTTCATACAATTCATCAGACATTAATTTTCTTCGTTTCTTCCTACGATCGTCTTTTTCAAACTCCTGGGTGGTAGAAATTTTCCGTGCTGTTTCTTCATAAAGTTCAACATTTTTTCCAAGCATCTTCTACAAAACCAACCAACGATTTAAACAAATCCAAAATATCTGAAATGCTAGTATCCATGGCTTGTAATTTCTGACTTGTAGCATCGAATCGTTCAAGTAAAACAGACCAAATACTTAGCATAATTGTACTTTCTAGTCGTTCCATATTATTTCGAAGGCCTGTAGCTTTAATTCGAACTATTGCTTTTTCGTTAGGATTTTCTTCAAAAGCTGATAAAGCATTTGTTATATCGTTCCAAAATTCAACCAGAACAGAAACCGCATCAGCACGTGCAGACCAACGAGTTGTAGACAATGATTTTAGTTTCACAAATTTTGAATCAGCAAAATGCTGCAAATCTTTCTGTCGAATCTGAAGAAAATTATACAACTCCTGGACCAATTCAAAAAACTTACTCGCTTCTGTACAACTTTCTGCAGCGTGTGTACAAACCAAATTCAACGAATGTGCAGTGTACTCTGCGAGAGGATTGTCGTTTTTTATTCTAGCTTGAAGTCCCGAGTATATGCCCTTCATGTTGGCAGCGTAATCGTAAGATTGCCCTCTCATATCAAGAATTTCTATGCCATGAGATTTCAAAGTAGATGTTACTGCATCAAATAATTACGAATATGCTCATCTATAAATGGATCGAATTTTCTTAAATATTCTATTAACATCAGAAAATGTCCATTGTTAGGAACGCTGAAATGCTCATTGCTGCCTGTGCCCCTAAATGAGTGTCTACGCTTGCCAAGGTTTTGGCAGTAGCAACAACTCGTTTAAGAACTTCTTTCCAGTACGAAATTTCATCTTGAAGTTGTTGTACTAAACAATGATCTACTCTTCCATGTATATTAGCTTTTTCAAACAATTTTAGGAAAGATTGTTTATGATGATCTAAATTTTCGTGGGCAGAAGCCGAGTCATGGATGTTTTTTTTTCTCCAATAATTGAATCCGTGTCTGAACGCAAATTCGTCAATTGTGTCTCCAAAGAGCAAACACGGTGTACAAAAAACATAACCTTTACTCTTGGAATAAACAAGCCACTTACCATCCCGTATTCCCCGTTCTGAAGTTCTCTTTTAAACACTGAGTGGTTCAAGTACCTATTATATTCAGGGTACACTCAGTTGGATTCTTTAAAATCAGAATCTTTATTCTGATTGTAACCATTCAATGCAACGTACTCTTGGTAAAATTCATTCGCAATCCAAGTAGCCGGATCACTGTGGAATACAAGCACATTTTTCTCAATTTCACTCGCTTCTGCTTTCTCATCAGAAAATGTAGGTAAATCTGAGTGAGCTGTATCGGGTATATTTTCTTCATAATCAAAATTCACAGGTACAGAGTCAGTAGCAGTCCGGATGGCAGAAGTGGAGGAAGAGCAAGAAGGAGGAACACCTGAATATGGTTGTTGACCAATATATTTGCACATAAAAACGTCAGTTCATTGCATTTGAAAAACTGATTTCTTACATTATTCAATTATTATTTTGAGCAACTTACTTGTCGAAGGTTTAAAAAATTCATCAATTTTTGGCGTTTTAGCCAAAACCTTTCCTTGTCTTTGCGCCTTTTCAGATGCTTGCTTTCTACTTGGAGCACCACTTAATCTTTTACGCCCATTCATTTTCAAATTTTGAACGAAAAATGAATGTGCTGTGACGCGCCAAATTTTAGCTCTCAGATAATTCGAATTGTAGACAGTTAAATGTAGTTCAATGATGTGCTATCTATTAGATAAATTGGCAAAAGAGATCAACATCGAAGAGACGTCAAGAGACTCGCAACAATGAAGGTGAATAATAGTTTATAAGCAGGAAACAAAGACCAGTCTTCACAAAGAATTTGGTGAGGTTAGATAGACCAAACTTCAGCAATTAACAACTCGAACACTTGGAGAACAATTTCTGTGAATGCCCTCGCACACAAGACGCACACATAGCAGTCCAGATTCCTATGAAACATAACCATACCGGACCGAACCCAGTCTTTCGTTACAAACGTAACAAAGCTTTTACAAGCCTCACACGAAGTAAATCCACACAGGACCGAGACCAATCACCCGTTTCATCAAAAAATCTGCCCCTCCTCTGTCACCGAGAATGCAGGAAAAGGACCCTACAGAGCTCTGCAGAAAATGCAAACGCAGCACAAAATAAGATGGGAACTCTGCTACATGTGAGGCATGCGAAAGAAGGGAACTTAAGAAATGTGCGGGTCTGACGCAAGGCGAACTAGACACGCTTACGAGGGCTAACTGCCGACTCACGTGGATATGCAAAGAATGCAAACCAATGTTGGGGAACGCAGGGAAACAAGATGATCTCATACAAAGCCTATTAAGCATATGAAGGGAACAGGGAAAAAACGATCAGAGTCAGGGAAACCATATTTTGAAGTAGAATGTTTTTAAAGTTTGAAACGCTTTTACAATTACAGTTTGGAATATATCAAAATTTTAAACATTTCATTGGGTGTATGTACTTGTTGGTGATACACTTATAGCAGAACACATTATTACTGCAAGTCCTTGCAGTATAGGGGGGCGTGGTGGCTCAGCGGTCTAGCTGTATGCCTCTCACCAAGGCGGTCTGGGTTCGATTCCCGGTCAATGCATGTGAGATTTTCGAAGTGAAATGCCATGTCCTGTGGTTCGGATTCCACGTAAAAAGGAGGTCCCGTGGCTCATAATCACAAGATTCACGGTCACGTAAAACTACAATCTTCCTTCCTTCCTTCCTTGCAGTATAAAAAGGCATTTTATTTACCTCTGCATTGACTCTGATCATTCTTTCTCTGTATCGCTGGGAATAGAAATCGTAGATTACTCAAAATAATAGTAATAATTTCTGTTATTACATTACACACTGTTTATTAATGACAGTATCCATTTACTGAGGATTGAACGAAGTATGTTTCATCATATGAATGTTATTAATGTTTCTCGAACATCCACTTTTTCTTTCTCATCTTTGTCTTAGAAGACATGTCTCGACTTGTATCTGAAATGCAAAAATATTAATATTATTTTATTATACTCGGAGAGGTTTTGAGTGACGAAGAAGTGAAGAGTAAAGTGCGTTTTCATATCGCTGTCCCTCTCCTCTGGATGGTTCTTCTCAGGTCGGACTACTGGAAGGGTGTCCAAAAAATCTTGTGCTTCCTTCCTACAGATTTTTTTCAAGGACTGAACGTCTTTGTATTTTGCTGCATTCAAAGGAATACGTTCGTTGTATGACATTTCGGGCTCTATGCGTCGAAGGTGATCAAATTGTTTGTTACTTTGTTTGGCTGTTTTCTTTACAATGGCTGTAGATCTGTATGCACCTTTTTACGTTTCCCGATGCTGAATGATTTGAGTATTTTCAGCTGTAACTACAATCTGCTTTATAGGGCGTGTAGCAACTGACAACTTCTTGCTGTAGCTTCGTTCCACTGACACTACACTGTTCACCATCACTTGAGCTTGCACTCATCTCTGCAAACTTTTATAAAACAATGTATAAACAAAGAAATCACTGTACTTTCAACACAGACTTAGCAACGGATAACTACTAACTTAACCTCCCAACAAGTTTTACCTGGCAAGCCATGCAACCGCGTGCAGCGTGCAGGGGTAGGCTAGGCAATATCCTGCATATGAGTTTCTTCGCTTTTTTTTTTCTTTGCGTAAGGCTTTTATGCCGGGAGTGTCCGAGGACATGTTCAGCTCGCCAGTTTTGTAGCTGCTTCGAGACGGACACCCAATGGGTGAGCTACAAGTACCATTGGGGAGGAAAGTGGAAATGAAAGGTCGAGGAGTTGGAAGGTAGTGGCTGTGGCCTATAGTTAGGGACCAACCCCGGCATTTGCCTGGAAATAAGATGGGAAACCACAGAAGACCATCTTCAAGGTTGCCGGCGGGGGGTTCGAACCTCCTCGCCTCCCGGATGTGAGCGACTGCCAGCAGTCATGCCGTAACGACCTCGGCTAACTCACCCGGTGTTTCTTCTTCGCTGTTTGGTGTTGAATCTGATCGATACTTCTCTGTATACAAAATCTGTTTGAGGTCATAGCACTGACTCTGTTCGTGAATTCTCTGGATTGACTGCACATTGTAATAGCTTACATTGTGATGCATGAACTGGTTTCAATAACTAAAAAAAATACATTTTTGGACTCTGATCGTTCTTTCTCTGTACCCTTCATATAGAATCCATGCAAGCATCCGTAGAGCAAAATAAACAGAACATGGAAACCACACTCATAGAATGAGTACAAGAGGTGGTAACCAGGGAGATGGGAAAAACCTCTCTCCCCCCGGCAAGAACCAAAACAGCAGCCACAATAAGCCGGACGCCCATAGAAAACAGGAGCCCTCCATGCAGACGCAACAAAAGAAATTAGCAAAGCGACCACGATAAAGTCACCAGCCACGCAAAACAACCAGAGCGCCTCCCAAGATAATCAGACCAGTCTCCATCTAAACGAGGCTTCGACCACCAACGCGCAGCACACAGAGACGGAAACAGAAGACCCACTATTTCTCAATCTTATAATATGTCACATGGGTGGTATTGGATTGTCTCTAAGGGGCGCTCATTACTCTTGTAGATGCATGAACATATTCAGATTTCAATTTTTTATTTTTTAAATAATATATATATTATATATTAATTAAAAATATTTTAGTCAAAATTTGCGGCCCCCTAAAATCTGCCGCCTATACAGCCTATACATAAATCCACCCCTGTATATTAAGGTCACAGCCACCTCCTACTCAAATTCTGGCCCAAATAACAAGTACATCCATCACAACGACACAGTTTATAGCAAAGATTCCACGTACACAAGTATACGGGGCTAAATCACCACGGTTTCGCAAAGCCCTTAAAATAAATTGTTGTTGTTCTTTCATTTGAGAAGCTTGGATATTTAGTCCCATGTATTTGGGTGTGTGTGGTTTTTTGTCTGATAACCTGTATTATTGTGATGGCTGTATTAGTGTATGTATTTGTAACTCACGTGTGGATTGGGAAGGATGTGGTATTTGCCTGGAGTCAAAGTGGGAAACCACGGTTAAACATCTTCCAGGATGTCTGAGGTGGGAGTCGAACCCACCACTTTTTAGTTTTGCATCACGAGTCAGAGTGTCCTTCATTCCAGTCCTCAGACCATAATTGAATTTCTTGTCAGAGTCGGGAATTGAACCCGGCCAAGAATGCTAGCCACTATACCACGACATGATCAAGCAAAAATAAATCGCCAACACATCCAACTAAACTGTCCGCCACATAGAAACCCATCGCATCTCTTCCCGGTAATAATAAGGAGTAGGCTAGACATAAATATTTGTGATTTGACTTCCCTTGACGTGTATATGAGTACCGTGTAAACAAGCAGTGCTAGGTAGACATGCACCTGCAATAAATAATCCTAGTGCCGTAGTTAAGAGCCCTGTGCGGATGCGGATACCCGCGAATTAACCCGCGGATATCCACAAAATGTTTCACCATGCGGATATAGTTTGCATGGCTGTGCGGATAGCGGATAAACTGCGGATAATGTTTGGAGTAAATTAGCGGATAGTTTTTAGAATACAATTCGAACTTGTTGGATATCATTACTAGGACCTGGGTGTTTATGACATAATATATTTTTCCGTTAGGTTTCTTTCATGATGAATTACGCTAATCTAATTCAAATAATGCCATTAAGCATAATTAACGCTCCGATCTGAAGAGGGTTACAATTCTGGCTGTATAACATTCATTTTAACCATAGCACATGACATACAGTACGTAGCTAAGGGAACGACTTTCTCCTCAAATGTCTAAATGTGTTGCTTCAATGAAATGAAAATCCACAGCCTGCTTCCAGTCTCCGACCGGGTCAGGAATGGAATGAATGAAGCCCCTATCTAGCGGCGAGGATATGAACTGTGCCGGCTGCCGAGGCCAGACGCACTCCTCTGGGGCAATGATTAAATGAATGACAGATGAAATGAAATGATAGTGGAGAGTGTTGCTGGAATTAAATTTTGACAGGGAAAACCGGAGTACCCGGAGAAAAACCTGTCTGCCTCCGTTTTGTCCAGCACAGATCTCACATGGAGTGACCGGGATTTGAACCACGGACCCAGCGGTGAGAGGCCGCCTAAGCCACGGAGGCTTCTGTTGCTTCAATACTTTATCTAATTTAAAATGTTATTGTATGTGGATAACAGCCCTGCGGTTGCGGGGAGGATGCGGATAACGTTTAGTTTATCCTTGCAGGGCTCTAGCCGTATGACTCACGCGAGTAACAGGCCAGCACTCCTTGTTAGCACGCGGCCAAACCCGCAGGTGTAAATTGTGAGGAATGCTGGGGAGGGGAGTAACAAGCGGAAATTACAAGACGTAGCCTAGGAATGAATCGGTGAGAAAGTTCAGCAGAACATGCAACTGCATGGCATAACATTGTGCTTATCCACGTTGTAATATCCAACGATCCACGGAGTACCCCTGCTCATTAAATCGTGCACCGCGGCCGTGCGGGCAGTCCAGAAATCGTAGGTTCTAATCCCGGCGCTGACAGCGGCTGACTGTGGGTTTTCCACCATTTTTTTCCACACTCCCTCCTCTTCCCGGGGCACCTACCTCATCCCTATCCCTGATATATCTACACACATTACTACAGTCAGGTTATCAGACAAATTCAACACACAACCAACTACACGTGGCTGATGAACTAGATGTCACAAGCCCCTACAAATGAATTAACAACAAAAATGCAATATCCAAGGAGTACGGGTAATGTAGCTTCTGGGAGAGGGACATGATGATTTAAAAAAATGTTTTTTAAGGGGTCTAGGATATTGGCCCCTACTGGCCTGAGTGATAGTGAGAAGACCATTAAATGGAAACCACAACGAAAAACCAATTTAGATTGAAAATGTTGACAAAATATAACAGGTTGAAAACACTCACAAAATGTAATTTAGATGGAAAATACTCACAAGAAAAGATTGAAAATACGTACAAAACGTAGCTTAAATTCAAAATACCTTAAAAATGTAATTTAGATTCAAAATACTCACAAAATGCAATTTAGATTCAAAATACTTACAAAATGCAATAGAGATTGAAAATACTTACTAAATGTAGTTTAGATTCAAAATACTAACAAAAGGTAATTTACAGTAGATACACAGAGCAGCCAATTCACAAACCAGTGCGCGAACCTTAAAGAATAGCAAGAAAGAGGAGAGGGTCCGCCCCAAAGGGCAATGAAAAAAAAGGAGGGGGGGGGGGGGGAATTGGACCCAGCTCAGGAATCCCTCGGGGCCACCAACTCCCGAACTCACCAGCCGTGAGCTCTTGAGGGTATATTGAAAAGATAAAGAAGGCTGATCCCTCGAAGAATGAGGGGGGAAAGATGAGAGAAAGGCCAATGAAGGCGGGAAAGAAGAGACTCCCAAGGCCTCGGATACCCTAATACCGTTGGGGTCAGAAGAGAACAAGAGTTGACCACGAGAGGTCGACAGGAAAGAAGACGGAGGGGAGCCCGGCACAAGTAAGTGGAAGCAA
The DNA here is from genome assembly GCA_946902985.2 of Meconema thalassinum. NCBI lineage: Eukaryota > Metazoa > Arthropoda > Insecta > Orthoptera > Tettigoniidae > Meconema > Meconema thalassinum. The sequence goes on along the minus strand of OX336388.2, from coordinate 1,221,154,587 downwards.
TTCCGGACTCAGCTGGGGTCCCGTGGTCGCCAAGCCACGACCTACTAGATGTGAGCCCCTGGGGGGGGGGGCGGGGGGGGGGGGGTGATCGGAGAGGGACAGACCCGGCAATATGACTATGTTGTTAGTTCTTTAACGAGTTTATGACATCGTGGACATGTAGCCCCGTTTACCGGGATGTGTTTTGAATCCGTGCGATAACCTGTGTCGTGATGGCTACGTCGCGACGTCTAACGGATGCCCACTTGAAAGCTTTTCATCTCCAAAACCTTTTCACTCAGCCCCACCGAACTAATAATGAGGCTTTGATATCGGCTTCCTTTCTTTCGAGAACAGATGCCCCTCGTGATGTAAAGGTATTTAAAGGTGGCGGTGAACAGATACCCAGTCGCGAGCCTCTCATCTCCATAACTCTGCCGCTAAGTACCACCCAAGTAATCATGAAGGCCCAGTGTCGGCTTCCATTCCATCGACATCAGACGTCCTGACCGTTCCCTCGTTGTTTAAAGGGACTGTGGCTACTTGGAGAATAGAGTGACTCCCGTTTAGCCCTACAATACTAACATATGTAAAATGAACGTGTATGAATAATTTAACTGCTTAGAATTCCCTCTATATCTGTCCCCACCCTACCATCTTCCAGCAGTGCTTCTATTGGTCTATGATGGTGATGTCAATGGTTTTGTTATTAATGTCAATCAGTTCTAGAGGCATAATCATGGGGCAAAGAATTGCCTGGAAATTATCCTTGAATTTAACAACATATTGGTTTCTCCAAGGCAATAACAAAGAGGTGAGGAATTTGATGTAGATATGTCACATCACTTGAGAGGGATTATAAAAACAACCTCGTAAAAACCAGAGACAGTAGAAGAGGCTGGAGAGATTACGTACTGCTATTTACGTCAAAGTAAACGACTTACATATTTGTTGTATTTAAGATGGAACTTAGTGTATTAAACTACAAAGACCACAGAGGATTCAGTGTAGGCTATACAAATAGTGTTACATACTAAATATATAATAATTTCAACCATTTAACTAATTGGTGCCTTAGCACAAAGTTCGTACTGTACGTAAATTTAATGTATCATTAGTATTAAACATGAATAATTTTACTATTCTAGGGTTAAAGCCTATTACCCTCATAAAACCACTCCTCTTTTGGACAAGAAACACTTGTGAGGAAGGAAGTTTGTAGTTTTACGTAACCGTTAATCTCGCGATCATGAGCCACGGGACCTCAGTTTTACGTGGAATCCGAACCACAGGACATGGCATTTCACTTTGTAAATCTCACATGCATTGACCGGGAATCGAACCCGGTCCGCCGTGGTGAGAGGCCAACAGCTTAACCGCTGCGCCACCACGCCCCACTTGTGAGGGACTCAAGGATCAAACCCAAGCCGAAGTCTTTGTTCGTCGATGAGAATAGTTCTCTCACTTTCCTCGTTAACGAGCGGCGACTCAAACGATACGCAGTAGCATGCGCCAACAATAATCATTGTTCACTGCTGACCAATAGAATGCTTGCTCTGTCTCTCCACGTGGAAATCAAAGTTCGGTCATGTCAGCTGGCTCGCGTGTCATGTCTCCAGTGTTGCACAGCGTTAGGCTACCTAGTTCTGTCCAGTCTCGCTGCTTGCTCTTGGTGACTACGGAGGAGAGTTGACAACACTGAGCCTCGAGCTGGGAAAGCCTTGGCTCCACACAGACGTGGAATGTAAACATATCTGACCAGCTAGGTTAAAGGCGAGCCGCTCGTTAAAGAGCAAAGTGAGAGAACTATACGCGTTAAACGTCGCTGTGACTCGCTTTCACCAAGGTGGAACGAGTTTGATTCGCAGTCAATGCATGGGAGATTTTCGTACTTAAATTCCGTGTCCTATGGTTCAGATACCACGAGAAAAGGAGGTTCTGTGGCTCATGATCGCAAGATTAACGGACATGTAAAACTACAAGCTTCCTAATTACAAATACATATAGACTACTACTACAGCCATCTCAATAAGACAGGTTCTACAGTCACCCAAGTACTGTACCCTTTATAGCAAAAAAAATGCCAATCACAGTATACCAGCGTAGCTCAATTCGGAATTTTCGGGGCAGCGGTAAGTTCCCCCACTCTGTGACTCACATATTTTGGATTAATTAGAGGATACACTTGCAAAAATAACAACAAAATCAACTCCTATTTAAACACATTTAATTAATAAAATTAATGGCGCTACAAACACTTTAACAATTTAATTACTGACCCATAATCATCTACTTGTTCCAAAATGAACAAGGAATCACAAATATAATAAAACAAATATTGTATTTAAAACATGTGGTTTCCACCTAAACCAACAATTCCTAATTAGTCTTACTTCCATAAAGCATTAACTGTAAGTTTTATATAACTCCGAGCTATTTTGGCTCCATACTTTACATAATGATGGTGTCATTCTTGTACACCTCAAATACTATCCTTTATATCTTATTAATCCTCAAAAAAACAAATGTATAATTATATTTAAAATTTATGTTAATTATCTAACTCAATATTTTGGGCATGTCCACACATTCAGTTGTTATCATCTCTCTTTATTTCACAAATATATTAAGGTAATCAGGAAATCAATTGTGTACTCCAGAGCGTGAAGATACTTGACACAGTCAAAAAACTATAGTTACTCCCGAAACTTAGTTGCCTTCAATTAACTCGTGGAATCCTACGTCTATCCAACACTACAATAGGGATTGTTATTTATCTCTTATATTTTATAAGACCATTATCATATAAGAAACTACGATCTGAACAGACAAACGAAAATATCAATCTACAAGGACCTCGGTTCAACGCCCGGGTCGTTAACAACTTTAAACACTCCTGGTGTATTCATTTCTCTTTACAACATCTTACGAGACGGTTTCTGGCCACTCTCACTCTAAGAAAGCTAGACCCTTCTACTTGGGCGCGATTTATGACACGGAGGGTGACGGCGACTCCCTGTCTAACCCACGTTAGTAGCTTATTTCCAAGGCTTTCAAAACAAACCTTCACATTATATTCAGTTCTGGGGAGAGACCGGCTTTTACATGTACCGTACTCATTCAAACAACTATTCTTTGGTTCATAGACCACTTTCGTAACCTTGGCATTTATTAATTATGAGAGGGTCCTCATTGATTGGGAAGATTAATACACATTCGACGACGAAGAATTAAGGGGCTTTTATCATAAGAAGATTCTGCATTCGAATCTCTTCACGTGCCTCGGGAACCATTCCCTTACAGAGGACTTATACAAAATGCGATTTAAAGTCGGCCGTGGCCCATATGACATACGCTCAACAATACCATATATTAGCTCCCTTTCAAATACATACACAATGCCTCGTGATACTACGTCACAAATAGAGGACTTATACAATTATCAATTCACTGCAATCAACTACCCTCCATAAGTAATTTACCAAGTATTTAACCACTACGTGTTCCTAGCGTGACATTTTAATATTATTTGCGCTCTTTTGCGCTATGCATTATTTTAAGCCGAATTGTCTTCCCAAGAACTGATAAATCTCATTAGTAACAATTCATATTATTTTTATTCTTATATTAATCTTTTCCGTTGCCGATAAATCGCTCCCTTTTTAAGGTATTCCCTTGAACATCATATCTTACACATACATTAAGGCTTTAACGCTCTTATGTTCACATCAATTTATTTGATCTTTATTTAATATTTCCATATCTAGTTATTATTATTATCTTTATTCTTTACACAAGCTCAAAAGCTATTTCTTTCATATTTCAACTTTACTTTATTTAAATAACTTTCATGATAATTACTGATATTTCGCTTGCTCTTATGACATTTGTTAAATACATTAACATTTTATTCACTTATTTCCTCTACGGGATTTATTCTTTACATAATCATTGATAATTTCTCAAATTTCTATTATTGTTCAGACCGCGTTCTTGTTTATTCAGTATTTATTTATTAAAACACATCCCTTTTACTCAAAACTCCGGTGGATTTATACACAGTCAATTCCTGACACCAAAATAGAATGAAATTCAGTACTCACATGTTTTTAAGATCGTCCCATGATCTTTATTCTTGTGCGGTGCTTCATTTTGGGCCCACTTTGAACTTTTTACTCCATATTAAAGGAATTCATCTTATGTATAAACACTACTTGACATATATTTAAGACACTTAACATTGACGACATTTTTATACACTGATGTGTCCCTTTTGAACACATTATAAACACTAAAAATATTAATTTAACACACAATCTTGATAAATTTACACTTCACAATTCTTGATCACTAGGCCGTATTTCTGAGCCTATCACACGTGACCTTCTTAATTTCCCGTTTCCAAGGGTGAAATTTATTCGATGTCGGCTTCCTATCCTGCAGAATACGAAAGTCTCGAAACATCTACTGTTCCCTGGAATCCAAATTCTTCTACTCCTATCCTGGATGACCGGCTATTTATCTAGCTTGAACGGCTTCTTTGTAGATCTGTCTTATCGATCCTAGCGAAAGTCTATTCGGATCGAGGTCTCCTCAATGACCTATAGATTTAGTTTATAGCAGCTAGTACTTCTCGAGTCTAGTACTTTTAGAATAGTTCGCCTGCTTTCTGGAGATAATGTTTATAGTCTCCTATCTTCTTTATTTGATCGGTTCTAGCACTCCTACGTTTCTGATGTACGTTCCGAACCTTATTCTGTTCTTCCCTTTTTGGGTTCTTTCATTTAAATAACAGTTTATCTTTCTGGTACGGTACTTCCGTACGTTATGATATATTCGTTCGTCTATTTATCGACCTATCGCCTTTAAGTCCGACGTTCGCGGCCTGCTCTGACTATATCTTACGAACTTTCACTATAACTTGTATACAGTCGGGCCTAAATCCTGTAATTAGGATTTTCCTACTCTTTCAATACGGCGATACTTTAAATTTCTTCTTGACCACTCCTTATGGAGGCAAGCAAGTCGTTAATACTGCGACGCCTGTGGCTATCGGATATTACTTCTGCGGTATAACACAGTATTTCTCCCCTCAAGGAGTACTGGTAACTGTCTTCGGTGTTTGATGTAGCCTAGTGACGTGCCCTCAGGCCGTTTTGAAACTGCATGTGCTGATGATCCAGCGTTACGTCCCCCTGGACGGACTTGTACTGCGTGATGCGTGATTATGCCCCCTCGGGCTGTTCGAGACTGCATGATTGGCTTGGTGAAGCCCGAAGCTTTATACTATATTACTACAAAAAAATAAGACTCTAGCCTTTTCTAAAATAATGGTACCACAAATATAAAAATTATACCTTCCGAAAGCTCGTCTTCTCAATGTCAAATAATCTTATTGCACCTAAGAATCGATCGTGCAATTCGGAGATATTAATTAATTTCTCGTCCTCAGATGTGTGGGTGTTGCATTTCTTTTGCTCTCTCCCCTCCACACAGGCCTTGGTACTTCCCCAATGACGTCGTCTTGCGTCGGCAGTTTTTTCCTGCGCAATTATTAAATGGTTTCTCTTTACTGAAAAATCTCTCATTCAAAATGATTCACTGTACTGTACTTGTTTACTCATTATTATACTTGTAAACGGGTTAAATTTAATTATTCCTCACCTGGCGCATATGCGGTGTTGTCATTTTCCAGCAACGTCAGCTTGAATTCCGATTCAGGCCTCCTTGTCTAATCGTTGGAAAGTTCCACTCGGTTATTAATACTCGTGACTCGCTCCTTTCTGAATGTCAAGAGGGATGATATCATCCTCTCGAACACCTGGTCCTCGTTAGTTGCACAACCTTATACTGGCCTCCTAGCTGGATCTTTCTTTAAGTTACATTAGAAACCATACGCTTCTTTGATTTCTTCCTCAAATGCATGGATTCGACCATCCATGGACCTGATGGCACATGGGTTCATCTCTCCCCTCCTTAGGTAAATAAATTTTCGAAAATTTTTGAGGAAATTTATTTCAATTAAATTTGTATTTCTTTATTCGTCGAAGCCATCATAACGTTGTCCGTACCTTCCATTGTTTTTACTTCTTTAAAGTCGTATCCGGTAATTGTGTAGGTCGGGTATGCTCTGTCCCTACCCTTTCTTTCTTTCTTTCTTTATTTGTCTGGACTTTAAGTCCCCAGACCCTCATTCTTCCTTACGGGTTTGGTCTATCCCTACCCGTTTCCTTATTTCATCATTTTCTTTTCTTAAATTGGAATTTTCTTCTTCAATAAATTCAATTATTTCTTTAATTTCCCAATATAATTTCTCCAATTCGCATTCGCACTCGAATGCTTGAGCTCTATTTTCTATATCTTCCTTATTCTGGTTTATGTCAAAAGCGGATTCATCTCTACATGTTTCCATAACCAGGGCTTGTTCATTTTCTTCATCAAAATCTTCGGGAGGGTAATATAATTTCAAATTTGCTGAATTCATGGTCACTTCGTGATCCGTTTCACAGTGCCGAATTCTATATGCGTTATTCCTCAAATCTCTGATTATTTGATATGGTCCGTGGTACATTTTCTGGAATTTCTTGTACACACGGTTCCCTGGATCCGAAATGGCTGGTCTTTTTACTAACACCATTTCTCCTGCTAATAATGGTCGATGATACCTCTTATGCCTATTTCTTCTCTGCCTCCTGTCGGCTTGAGCTTTTAGGTGCTCAAAGGCTCTTCTAATTCGTACATCTCTTCCAGGCTGAGCGTCTGCTGGCCTAGGAATTACCAGACTCCAAGGTCTTTCTGGTTGCTCATTCCGATGTAACGTTATGGGTACCTCTCCTGTGGATTCATGGATCGTATTATTTATACAAAATTCGATAATATCCAAGATATCTATCCACTTCCAATTTTCTTCGGCACAGTATATTCTACAATACTTGGCCGTTTCTCTCATCACTCTTTCTACAGGATTTGCCTCAGGATGGCGAATACTTGACAAAATCTGACGTATTCCAAGTCTTTCTAATTCTCGTCTGAACTCTACACTGGTGAAACAACTGCCGTGATCCGACAACAAATTCTCAGGTTTCCCCAGAATCGGTATCACTTTTTCTTTAAGTCGTTTTAACACCTGTTTGGTACTAGTCTTCTGTATGGGAGCAAGGACAACCATTTTAGTGAAGACATCCATAGCCACCATTATGTGTCGATTTCCTCTTCTTGCCTTTGGCAAAGGTCCAAAATTATCAATAGATATGATTTGGCCAGGCCTTTCGGGCAACAATGGTATAGGCTTCTGTCTCATCAGAAATGCATTAGGTTTGATCCTTTGACATAAATCACATGTCTTTAGCGTGTCCCTTACAGTTTCTCTCAGTCTCGGCCATACAAATGCTTCTTTCAGCATCGAGACTGTTTTGTCGACTCCCATATGTCCGAACGATCTATGGGCTAACCATACTATTTTCCTCTGCAAAATTGCAGGAACAACAATCCTTAATTTTGTATGGTCAGAGTCCACAAACTTATATAATAACCCATTATAAAACGTGTAGTCTTGAGCTATCTTATCAGCTTCCGTGTACGCTGGTGTTCCTCTTATCAAGCTTCCCTCAAGGAAAGATATGAGCATGTTCATCCATGGATCCTCACGTTGTCTTTGACTAATGCTTCTTAACTCATTAAGAGTACGCTGATCCCTGTCTTCCAAATCTATAGCCATTACTTCCTCTTCTATGGACTCTGGCTGTCTACTTAAGTAATCTGGAACTATATTTTCTTTTCCTGGGCAGTACTCTATCTTGACATCAAATTGTTGAATGTATAAAGCCCAACGCATCAACCTTTGACTGGATAAATCAGTCTTCATCAAAAAGGTTAAGGCTTTATGATCCGTCCTTAGAATGACCTGAAACCCATATACGATCTTCCGCCAATATTGCAACGCGTGCAATATCGCTAACAGCTCGATCTCGCTGATCGTATAATTTTTCTCGTGTGGTTTCAGTCTCCTACTTGTGAAAGCTAGATAGTTCTTCTTATCAGGGTTTTCCGGGTTCTCCTGATATAGCATTGCCCCTATTCCAATCTGGGATGCGTCTGTTTGAATGATAAATCTCTGATTAAAATCAGGATATCCTAGCTTCACGTAATTTAAGAGCATTTCCTTGGCCTCTACAAATGCTTTTTCTGCTTCCTCCGTCCATTTCCACTTGCCCCCCTTCTTCAGAAGGTCCTGTAGTGGTGCAACAGTTTTTGTGTATGATGGACAATGTCCTGAGAAAAACCCAATCAATCCCAAAAACTGGCGAACGTTCTTCACCTTCAACGGCCTTGGAAAATCCCTTATCGATTCCAATTTGCATGGATTTGGTTTAACACCATCCTTGTCAATCACATGCCCTAAAAATGTCACTTGCCTTTGACAAAAATTCGACTTCTTTAAATTTATTTTAAAATTTGCCCTTCTTAAGTCTTCCAATAATTTCTTCAAATTTTCTAAATGTTCCTCAATGTTCTCCGAGGTAAGCAAAATGTCGTCCACGTATCGGATAGTGCAATCTTTCACTTCCTCTGACAGGTTTCGATCAAGCGCTCTTATTAATGCAGATCCTGCAGTCTTCAATCCAAACGGACATCTTCTAAAACAGTATGTTTGTTGGTCGAACTGAAATCCAGTCAACAAGCTGGTTTTCTCTTCCAGTTCGAGATGATGATACGAAGAAGTCATATCAATATTTGTAAAAATCTTCTTGCCTTTGAACTTCCTCAGTATTTCTCTTATGGGTGGTGCCGAATCATTTTCTGGTATGATTTTTGCATTTAAATTTCTGGCATCTAAACACACCCTTACTGAGCCATCCGGTTTACTCACAATCACTAATGGACTAACATATGGTGTCGCCATCTTTTCTATAACACCTGCATTCATCATTTCCTGCAGTGTTTTCCTAGTTTGTGGGTAATGTTTTTCCGCAACCGGGTATGGATTTTGTTTGAACGGTGCCCAATCATTGACTTGGAACGCGTATTTAAATTTTCAATCTTCCCTGGCTTGGAATCAAATACGTCCCTATAATCCAATAATAATTTCTTTAACTGTTCCTTAATTTCGAGGCTGACTTTAGCTTCCTCGAACTCATTTTCCAAATTATCTTCGAGTTCTATGTTAAGGACTTCAAATATCTTTTCTATGTCCTTATAATCTTCCTCACTCACTTCTTCCATATGCCATACCTGTTCTTCTATTTTCGCATCCTGTTCCTGTAGGTTAATGTTTTGTTCATCCACATCCTCTCTTTGAATCCTAATGCAGTTTTGCGCTAGGTCTATAATGACCTTGTTCTCACGGATAAAATCAATACCTAATATGACATTATACGGTAATTGATTTACCAGCAAAAAGCACTGCGAAATTTCAGCGTTACCCATGATCAGATCAATGTATACCTGAAATTTACATGTCAAAGATTTTTCAGGGATAATTCCCTTAATCTTTACACTTGATGTGGGAATCTTTAGTACTCGGCCCCTTGTTTCCAATTCATTTTAAAGGGTTTGTGTAATTAGACTTATTGTGGATCCGGTATCAATCAATGCTCTGACCAATAATCCTTCTATCCTAAGCATAATTATAGGTAGTTCTCTTTTAACAGGTGGGATTCCTTCCACATCCTCGTTAATTAGCTCATCTGGTCTGGCTATCCAATTTACAATTTCTACCTCCTCCCAGCTCCTGGTATGTTTCCACTTTTGACAATTTAAATTTGGAGTTTTTTTTTATCCTGAGGGCTCCCTTTTCCCTCATTCTTTAACTGAGCTTGTAGTTCCAAGCTTTGAGCTCCGTCTAGTCGGTCGGGTGATTTCCGGTTCTTGATTGCCTCACTCCAACGGACTTTTTGCCTATCAGGTTCATCTGGTCTTTCATTCATATAACGAAGACTTTCCTGATATCTTTCTTCTATTTCGGCCCGATATTCATCATCCCTATCGTCTGGCCTTACATTCCTTCTGGGATAATTCTCCCATTTCTTTCTGTTGTCTGGCCTTTGATGGTTATTGTTATAGGGTCGGCTTTCTTGTTGCCTATAACCCGTAGTTCTAGGATTTCTTCCTCGATATCCTCCCCTGTAATATGGCTGTATCCTTCTAGGCTCCTGGTGCCCATACTCTCGACCTATTCCTTGGGTATCCGTGCTGGTGGACTGATTCCTGGTCGCTGGTTTTTCTCCGGTTTCCTGACTGCTGGCCATGTGTACTTGCTCAGTCTGTCTTTGATGCCGAGGAGTTACGTGCGAAGTCGTCATATCTAACTGACGTAATACACTTTCCACTTCCACAGCACTTCTGGCTTTGGATGAGATTAGCAGCCTCTGAATCTCATACGGAAGCTGTCTTGCAATGGCAGCACACAGGTCGTTTTCTGCCGGAGCAATATCCAGTTCGCGGAATTTACGCAGCTGAGCGGTGAAAAATTCCGAGTATTTAGTAGGTGCATTGGTGCTGTACTTCCTAGAGTACAGATCTAGCCTTAAATTCTCTTGGACGTCTGCTGCCCAATATCGTTTTAAAAATGCTTCCCTAAAGCCTTCCACCGTATCAAAGGTGTATCTGAAGCTTCTGAACCAGGTGAGACAATCACCTGCCAACAGCTTTTCAATAGCTCTCAGTCTCCGATCCTGAGGAACCTTCATTTCGTTTAGATACTCTGCCACTTCTTTTAGCCAGTATTTTGGAGTAATAGACATGTTATTACCCGTAAACTTTACTGGTCTGTCCTCATTGGATTTAATAATGTTTATTATCTGGCCATTTGTCTGATTCATGTACGGGGTTGACATCGCCATCGGATATCCTGGGTTCTTATAAGGGCTCTCCCCTCCTAAGTCCCTCTCCGTATCTGTGCCTTGTTCACGAGAATCTACCCATCCTGTCTTTGGAAACTCCTCCTGATTCTCAAATTCTAACTTCCTTTCCCTTCGGGCACTTTCTTCATTAGCCATGAGTTGGATTTCCATTTGACTATTCTTATGTTCAGTCCTCTCGAATCGGGATCTTAATTCATTCTGAATTCTTTCTTGATTCCTTTTAATATCTTCCTCTACCTTTTTGGATTGGAATTTCTCATCCCTGTAACTATCCCTGATTTCATTTAGTTGTTCTTCTACCTCTTTCTTAAAGATCATGACCTTTTGGTCTATCATCTCTGGTTTCACGTCACCTCTGGTATCTAGGTCTTCTCGTATCTTTTCTATTTTCTTCTCCATCTCTCTTTGTTCTTTGACCATATCCCCTTTAATTCCTTCAAGTTTTTTCTCCGTTTTCTCTTGACTCTTATTTAATATCATCAAGTCATTTTGGATCTGGCCTACTTCCTTATGAGTTTTTCCTATTTCGACCTTTAATGTTCCGATGGTTCCCTGAACATCATTAATTCCCTGACTTATTTCATCTATCTTATGGGTGTTATCCTTATTTTCGCCCTCTCGTTGTTTTCTTTCACTCTGGAGATGCCCCTCGTATATACCTAATCTTTGATCTATTTTCGTTTCGTACGTCTTCCAATTATCATCTACCTGCTTAGTAAAATGATCAATCTGATCTTTCATACCCTTAACATCCTGTTTATTTTGATTTTTCATCTCAGTTACTTCGGTTTGAACTCCATCGACCTTTCCCTCGAGTTCTCCTACTTTGTCCTTTACCCCTTTAAATTCTTCTCCTAATGTCTTAAAACTTTCTTTTATCTCATCCCGGGAACGTTCACAAATATCGCTGTTAGATTTTATCTGAGCTTCTAAATGTTCCTGCACACCTTGGATCTGGTTCACAAGTTCATCTTTACACTCATCTACATTCTTTTTGCACATTTCTTCCATGTTACTTAACTTATTCTCTATAGAACCAAATTTATTTTCCATGGAACCAATTTTACCCTCAATACTTTTAAAATGATTTTGACATTCATTTTGTGAATCTCCCATATTTTTGTTCATAGTCTTTATTTGGACTTGCAATCCTGAATGAAATCCTTCATTTTCCTTTTTAATTTCACTTAACTTGTCTCCAAACGTAGTGTCAAAACCTTGGAACTTGTTATTTATTTTATCTATCTCAGCCTTTACTTCATTGTTCATTGTTACACAGTTAGTTTCGATAGCTTCTAATTTAGTTCCCATGGTATTATTTTTAACTTCGATAGCTTCTAATTTAGTGCCCATATTATCAGTTTTAGTTTTTAGTAACTCCAAACTTTGATTCATGGATCCTAACTTTTGGTTATTTTCCTCCTGTTGGCTGTCCAACTTATTGTTTATAGATCCCAACCCTTCTTTATTTTCAGTCTGTTGGCTATCCAACTTATTGTTTATGGCCTCCAAGAGCCGTTGCACTTCTTCACTCAATGCCATCTTATGAGAATACAGTGGGCCACTAATGCCACCACACTAGTACATGCTTGAGAGATGATACTCTGAATTAGTGTGTCCCAATTTCCTTAAAAATTTTACTTTGGTACGGGTATTCACTTACAACGTACCCTTTTACTACTTTATTCAATTTCATAAACCTTTATGGAAGTATTTAAAATTCAAAATTTCGAAAAACCATTTTTTCAAAAAATGAAAATTTTGATTTTTCGAGAAAAACTCGGGTTTTCCCTAGGAAAACTCATCCCTGCGTACTGGGCGCCATGAAATGAGATGCTAGTAGCCCCACGTTGAAGCCACCATGAAATGTTTGCTAGGGGGTTGATAATATAAGACAGGGCTGCTCGGTATGAGTTTCTTGGGACCCATGCGGTCAGTTAATATTTTACGTTGTAGCTACACCTATCCTTACTTTACGTTACATGAAATGACCGTCTTAAGTGTTCCTCTAGTTATTAATCCAGCACATTACTTATATGACCCCCATGTACCCTTTATAGCAAAAAAATGCCAATCACAGTATACCAGCGTAGCTCAATTCGGAATTTTCGGGGCAGCGGTAAGTTCCCCCACTCTGTGACTCACATATTTTGGATTAATTAGAGGATACACTTGCAAAAAATAACAACAAAATCAACTCCTATTTAAACACATTTAATTAATAAAATTAATGGCGCTACAAACACTTTAACAATTTAATTACTGACCCATAATCATCTACTTGTTCCAAAATGAACAAGGAATCACAAATATAATAAAACAAATATTGTATTTAAAACATGTGGTTTCCACCTAAACCAACAATTCCTAATTAGTCTTACTTCCATAAAGCATTAACTGTAAGTTTTATATAACTCCGAGCTCTTTTGGCTCCATACTTTACATAATGATGGTGTCATTCTTGTACACCTCAAATACTATCCTTTATATCTTATTAATCCTCAAAAAAACAAATGTATAATTATATTTAAAATTTATGTTAATTATCTAACTCAATATTTTGGGCATGTCCACACATTCAGTTGTTATCATCTCTCTTTATTTCACAAATATATTAAGGTAATCAGGAAATCAATTGTGTACTCCAGAGCGTGAAGATACTTGACACAGTCAAAAAACTATAGTTACTCCCGAAACTTAGTTGCCTTCAATTAACTCGTGGAATCCTACGTCTATCCAACACTACAATAGGGATTGTTATTTATCTCTTATATTTTATAAGACCATTATCATATAAGAAACTACGATCTGAACAGACAAACGAAAATATCAATCTACAAGGACCTCGGTTCAACGCCCGGGTCGTTAACAACTTTAAACACTCCTGGTGTATTCATTTCTCTTTACAACATCTTACGAGACGGTTTCTGGCCACTCTCACTCTAAGAAAGCTAGACCCTTCTACTTGGGCGCGATTTATGACACGGAGGGTGACGGCGACTCCCTGTCTAACCCACGTTAGTAGCTTATTTCCAAGGCTTTCAAAACAAACCTTCACATTATATTCAGTTCTGGGGAGAGACCGGCTTTTACATGTACCGTACTCATTCAAACAACTATTCTTTGGTTCATAGACCACTTTCGTAACCTTGGCATTTATTAATTATGAGAGGGTCCTCATTGATTGGGAAGATTAATACACATTCGACGACGAAGAATTAAGGGGCTTTTATCATAAGAAGATTCTGCATTCGAATCTCTTCACGTGCCTCGGGAACCATTCCCTTACAGAGGACTTATACAAAATGCGATTTAAAGTCGGCCGTGGCCCATATGACATACGCTCAACAATACCATATATTAGCTCCCTTTCAAATACATACACAATGCCTCGTGATACTACGTCACAAATAGAGGACTTATACAATTATCAATTCACTGCAATCAACTACCCTCCATAAGTAATTTACCAAGTATTTAACCACTACGTGTTCCTAGCGTGACATTTTAATATTATTTGCGCTCTTTTGCGCTATGCATTATTTTAAGCCGAATTGTCTTCCCAAGAACTGATAAATCTCATTAGTAACAATTCATATTATTTCTATTCTTATATTAATCTTTTCCGTTGCCGATAAATCGCTCCCTTTTTAAGGTATTCCCTTGAACATCATATCTTACACATACATTAAGGCTTTAACGCTCTTATGTTCACATCAATTTATTTGATCTTTATTTAATATTTCCATATCTAGTTATTATTATTATCTTTATTCTTTACACAAGCTCAAAAGCTATTTCTTTCATATTTCAACTTTACTTTATTTAAATAACTTTCATGATAATTACTGATATTTCGCTTGCTCTTATGACATTTGTTAAATACATTAACATTTTATTCACTTATTTCCTCTACGGGATTTATTCTTTACATAATCATTGATAATTTCTCAAATTTCTATTATTGTTCAGACCGCGTTCTTGTTTATTCAGTATTTATTTATTAAAACACATCCCTTTTACTCAAAACTCCGGTGGATTTATACACAGTCAATTCCTGACACCAAAATAGAATGAAATTCAGTACTCACATGTTTTTAAGATCGTCCCATGATCTTTATTCTTGTGCGGTGCTTCATTTTGGGCCCACTTTGAACTTTTTACTCCATATTAAAGGAATTCATCTTATGTATAAACACTACTTGACATATATTTAAGACACTTAACATTGGCGACATTTTTATACACTGATGTGTCCCTTTTGAACACATTATAAACACTAAAAATATTAATTTAACACACAATCTTGATAAATTTACACTTCACAATTCTTGATCACTAGGCCGTATTTCTGAGCCTATCACACGTGACCTTCTTAATTTCCCGTTTCCAAGGGTGAAATTTATTCGATGTCGGCTTCCTATCCTGCAGAATACGAAAGTCTCGAAACATCTACTGTTCCCTGGAATCCAAATTCTTCTACTCCTATCCTGGATGACCGGCTATTTATCTAGCTTGAACGGCTTCTTTGTAGATCTGTCTTATCGATCCTAGCGAAAGTCTATTCGGATCGAGGTCTCCTCAATGACCTATAGATTTAGTTTATAGCAGCTAGTACTTCTCGAGTCTAGTACTTTTAGAATAGTTCGCCTGCTTTCTGGAGATAATGTTTATAGTCTCCTATCTTCTTTATTTGATCGGTTCTAGCACTCCTACGTTTCTGATGTACGTTCCGAACCTTATTCTGTTCTTCCCTTTTTGGGTTCTTTAATTTAAATAACAGTTTATCTTTCTGGTACGGTACTTCCGTACGTTATGATATATTCGTTCGTCTATTTATCGACCTATCGCCTTTAAGTCCGACGTTCGCGGCCTGCTCTGACTATATCTTACGAACTTTCACTATAACTTGTATACAGTCGGGCCTAAATCCTGTAATTAGGATTTTCCTACTCTTTCAATACGGCGATACTTTAAATTTCTTCTTGACCACTCCTTATGGAGGCAAGCAAGTCGTTAATACTGCGACGCCTGTGGCTATCGGATATTACTTCTGCGGTATAACACAGTATTTCTCCCCTCAAGGAGTACTGGTAACTGTCTTCGGTGTTTGATGTAGCCTAGTGACGTGCCCTCAGGCCGTTTTGAAACTGCATGTGCTGATGATCCAGCGTTACGTCCCCCTGGACGGACTTGTACTGCGTGATGCGTGATTATGCCCCCTCGGGCTGTTCGAGACTGCATGATTGGCTTGGTGAAGCCCGAAGCTTTATACTATATTACTACAAAAAAAATAAGACTCTAGCCTTTTCTAAAATAATGGTACCACAAATATAAAAATTATACCTTCCGAAAGCTCGTCTTCTCAATGTCAAATAATCTTATTGCACCTAAGAATCGATCGTGCAATTCGGAGATATTAATTAATTTCTCGTCCTCAGATGTGTGGGTGTTGCATTTCTTTTGCTCTCTCCCCTCCACACAGGCCTTGGTACTTCCCCAATGACGTCGTCTTGCGTCGGCAGTTTTTTCCTGCGCAATTATTAAATGGTTTCTCTTTACTGAAAAATCTCTCATTCAAAATGATTCACTGTACTGTACTTGTTTACTCATTATTATACTTGTAAACGGGTTAAATTTAATTATTCCTCACCTGGCGCATATGCGGTGTTGTCATTTTCCAGCAACGTCAGCTTGAATTCCGATTCAGGCCTCCTTGTCTAATGGTTGGAAAGTTCCACTCGGTTATTAATACTCGTGACTCGCTCCCTTCTGAATGTCAAGAGGGATGATATCATCCTCTCGAACACCTGGTCCTCGTTAGTTGCACAACCTTATACTGGCCTCCTAGCTGGATCTTTCTTTAAGTTACATTAGAAACCATACGCTTCTTTGATTTCTTCCTCAAATGCATGGATTCGACCATCCATGGACCTGATGGCACATGGGTTCAGTACACGGGGCTAAATGACCACGGTGTGCAAGCCCCCCAAATAAAACAACAAATAACGCAATGGGCTACTGAATTCATCCAGCTAAAGTAGTCGAACAAACAGAGGAGATTTAAAACTACGAAACGCAATCTTCGAGCATGACTGCGTCGTAGGGTAATGGCTACCATTTTTATCTGTAACGCCTGAATTCCGAGATAGAATATCGGCTTTGCCAAGAAATTTATTTTCGGTCTGAGGGTTGGAAAGGGTTAAACCCAACTATGTGAGCATAGCTAAGAAGAGGTGACCACAGAAGTGGTTTTCGTGGTTTCCCACTTTTACCTGAAATAATTACGTGGAAGGTTCCTAACGGCGACATCGTTACCACTACTACAGACACCACAGTTACATCAAATACACGAGAATGATGACCACGAAGTCCAAGCTACAGTACTACTGTCGACCAAAATATTATGTGCACTCGAGTTTGAAGGTTGAATGTGAAGTAACCAATATACCTACATAAAAACCAACAACATCATCATTTTCGTCGTTCTATTGTACGTTAGGTCATGTAGGTTTGGCATTTTAGGTAGATTTCATTAGAAAGCTAACTATTGCAATGGGTCCCATGTTTCGACTTCCGGAAAATTTCGACATATCTTCGCGTTTCACATCCCCCAGACTCCAAAACCACCGTCAGTTCAAAAGTTTATATATAATTTATGTATGTATATATATATATATATATATATGTATATCAGTTTCTTGTGGACACGATAACTGCCGTAATTTTGCACCAATCATTTTGAATTTTTTACATAATATGTATCCCTATAAAATCTCGGTCGAGTTCGTTAATGGGCAAAATCGGTCGAAGGGGGTGAAAATGGGGGACTTTTTTCGAAAAATTGAAATTTCGCTATAACTCTCTTAATACGTGAAATATCGAATCCATTCAAAGTTCATAATATGTGTCGGATAAGTGCCAACAATTTATGTTAAATAAGTTTTTTGATAGCACCAACCATTGACCAAAGGGGTGGAAAAAAGTGGGTTTTTCGGGAAACATTAATCATATCTCTCTTAATAGGCACAATATCAAAACCGTACAAAATGGACAATAATCCCCTAATAATTACCTAAAACTTTTGTCTGAAAGAATTTTTGATATGACCCACCATTACGCCAAGGGATGAGAAAAATGATTTCGGAATTATAAGAAAATGCCAAGAGCTATCAGAGGTTGCCATGGCAACACTACTAAATTGATGAGGGATGAGCCGTTGCCATGACAACGCACTTGCACGAGATCAGATTCAGTATTTCCATCTGACTAAGCCGGCCCAGTGGTGTTGGGGTAGCGCGCCTGCCTCTCACCCGGAGGCCCCGGGTTCGATCCCCGGCTCCGCCAGTGATTTTAAAACTGGCGTGAGGGTTGGAACGGGGTGCACTCAGCCTCGTGAGGACAATTGAGTAGCTGTCTGACAGTGAGACAGCACCCCGATCACGAATACCAATATTAACGGCCGAGGGGACCCGACGCGCTGATCACGCGTCACCCCAATATCTGCAGGCCAAATGGCTGGGCAGCGGTCGCTTGGTCGGCCTTAGCCCGTCATGGGCTGGATGGTGCCAGGGGTTGACTTTGACATCTGACTAAGTGGGAAGCGGCTTCGGTGACGTAACTGGTAGCATGCAGAATGTCTATGCCCAAGGTCGCGGTTTCAAAGCCGGCCAAAGTCGTCGGATTTTCTAAGAGCGCTAAAATCCCTCAGTATGCTTTCCTTTGGAGGGGAAGTTCCAACGTTCGTTACGAGTTGCTGGCTGGGGTGGCATCTAGTAGCCAAGTTCACAGCTAGGTGTCATTGACGGTAGTACCTGGTAGCAACATTAGGAACTACTGCTTGAAATTGACCGTCTGCAGTCCTTACCTGAATTACAGACTAATACATCCATTACAATTCACACCGTTTATCAGACAGATTCTACACTCACCCAAAGTACACGGGGTTAGATGACCGCGTTGTCGCAGCCCCTAAACTGAGGAACCAACCGGAGGTAGATTTCATTAGTAAGCTAACTATTGCAATGGGTAGGCTACCATGTTTCGACTTCCGGAAAATTTCGACATATCTTCGCGTTTCACATCCCCCAGACCCCAAAACCACCGTCAGTTCAAAAGTATATATATATATAAGTTTCTTGTGGACACGATAACTGCCGCAATTTTTCACCAATCACTTTTTACCGAATATGTATACCTATAAAATCTCGGTCGAGTTCTTTACTGGGCTAAATCGGTAGAAGGGGGTGAAAATGGGGGGCTTTTTTTTTTTAAAAAGTGAAATATTGCTATAAATCTCTTAATATGTGAAATATCGAATTCGTTCAACGTTCATACTATGTGTCGGATAAAGCCCAAAAATTTATGTTTGAAGAGTTTTTTTATATCACCAACCATTGACCAAAGGGGTGGGAAAAAGTGGGTTTTTCGGGAAACATTAATCATATCTCTCTTAATAGGCACAATATCAAAACCGTACGAAATGGACAATATTCACCTAATAATTTCCTAAAACATTTGTCTGAAATAATTTTTGATATGACCCACCATTATGCCAAGAGATGAGAAAAATGATTTTGGAATTATAAGAAAATGCCAAGAGCTATCAGAGGTTGCCATGGCAACACTACTAAATTGATGAGGGATGAGCCATCAGACGTTGCCATGACAACGCACTTGCACGAGATCAGATTCAGTATTTTCATCTAAGTGGGAAGCGGCTTCGGTGACGTAACTGGTAGCATGCAGAATGTCTATGCCCAAGGTCGCGGTTTCAAAGCCGGCCGAAGTCGTCGGATTTTCTAAGAGAGCTAAAATCCCTCAGTATGCTTTCCTTTGGAGGGGAAGTTCCAACGTTCGTTGCGAGTTGCTGGTTGGGGTGGCATCTAGTAGCCAAGTTCACAGCTAGGTGTCGTTGACGGTAGTACCTGGTAGCAACATTAGGAACTACTGCTTGAAATTGACCGTCTGCAGTCCTTACCTGAATTAAGACTTCTACAGCCATTACAATTCACACCGTTTATCAGACAGATTCTACATTCACCCAAAGTACACGGGGTTAGATGACCGCGTTGTCGTAGCCCCTAAACTGAGGAACCAACCAGAGGTAGATTTCAATAGAAAGCTAACTATTGCAATGGGTACCATGTTTCGACTTCCGGAAAATTTCGACTTATCTTCGCGTTTCACATCCCCCAGACCCCAAAACCACCGTCAGTTCAAAAGTTTATACATAATTTATGTATGTATATGTGTATATATATATATATATATATATATATATATATATATATATATATATATATATACATATCAGTTTCTTGTGGACACGATAACTGCCGTAATTTTGCACCAATCACTTTGAATATTTTACCGAATATGTATACCTATAAAATCTCGGTCGAGTTCGTTACTGGGCTAAATCGGTCGAAGGGGGTGAAAATGGGGGGCTTTCTTTCGAAAAAGTGAAATATTGCTATAACTCTCTTAATATGTGAAATATCGAATCCGTTCAACGTTCATACTATGTGTCGGATAAAGCCCAAAAATTTATGTTTGAAGAGTTTTTTTATATCACCAACCATTGACCAAAGGGGTGGGAAAAAGTGGGTTTTTCGGGAAACATTAATCATATCTCTCTTAATAGGCACATTATCAAAACCTTACAAAATGGACAATATTCCCCTAATAATTACCTAAAATTTTGTCTGAAAGAATTTTTGATATGACCCACCATTATGCCAAGGGATGAGAAAAATGATTTCGGAATTATAAGAAATGCCAAGAGCTATCAGTGGTTGCCATGGCAACACTACTAAATTGATGAGGGATGAACCATCAGACGTTGCCAAGATAACGCACTTGCACGAGATCATATTCAGAATTCCATCTGACTAAGTGTGAAGCGGCTTCGGTGACGTAACTGGTAGCAAGCATGCTGAATGTCTATGCCCAAGGTCGCGAGTTCAAAGCCGGCCGAAGTCGTCGGATTTTCTAAGAGCGCTAAAAATCCCTCAGTATGCTTTCCTATGGAGGGGAAGTTCCAACGTTCGTTGCGAGTTGCTGGCTGCGGTGGCATCTAGTAGCCAAGTTCACAGGTAGGTGTCGTTGACGGTAGTACCTGGTAGCAACATTAGGAACTACTGCTTGAAATTGACCGTCTGCAGTCCTTACCAGAATTACAGACTAATACAGCCATCCCTAAGTACACGGGGTTACATGACCGCGTTGTCGCAGCCCCTAAACTGAGGAACCAACCAAAATCTCTGCGGGAGATATAATTTTGCGTGAAGAAGTAACAGACCGTTACATAGTTACACATCAGTGTCGAAACCTTGCATAAGGACAGTGTGACCACAAGTATAAAAA
The DNA here is from genome assembly GCA_946902985.2 of Meconema thalassinum. NCBI lineage: Eukaryota > Metazoa > Arthropoda > Insecta > Orthoptera > Tettigoniidae > Meconema > Meconema thalassinum. The sequence goes on along the minus strand of OX336388.2, from coordinate 1,221,133,378 downwards.
TGGACCCCAAATGACAAGAAGGTTACCGTTCCCATAAGACAATAAAATGTTTAAAATAAGCATAAAATGACGAAAAACAAAGTTAATTAAGCTCCAATTATAAAATACCTTCTCGCAATAAATGAGGTCTGATCCTTCTACGAAAACCTGCATATTCTGCCTATTTTCGCCTATCCCCAAGTTTGTCCGGTGAAATCTACCTCCGCCTTCCGGCGTGCCGAGAGGACTTTTTTAATTTATAATTTAATATTTTTATCGCAGTTGGAACACAAATCTGCCCATTTTTAAGCGTGTTGTAACCATGCGTCACATTTAAGAATTATTATCTCAAAAACCCGTCATCATATCGAATCCAAATTTTAACACCAAAGTTGTTATCATTTTTGTAAGGTAACTTTTTCTCGGCTCGGGGTGGTTAGCAAATGTAGTTCTTGGTCGCGTTGTAATCCTAATACATCAAAAGGTTATGCTGTATGACTGTGAAATACGTAAATTAATTCACTTATTTTACATCGGTTCGTATTTTGTACGGGAAAATAAGACATGGTTCAGCAGGTAGCTGATACGGAAAAAGCTGTACAGCGTTGCAAGGATGGAGCCCATCACGCGTCATGGCGCGCCTCACTCGGAAGTGATTGGCTGCTTCTCGGCAACCCTGTACAGCTTTACCCGTATTGGCAAGCTGCGGAACCATGTCTTATTTTCCTGTACAAAGCGATATAAAATAAGTGAATTAATTTACGTATTTCACAGTCATACAGCACAGTCATAACCTTTTGATGAATAAGGATTACAACGCGACCAAGAACTACATTTTCCAACCACCCCGACCCGAGAAAAAGTTACCTTACAAAAATGATAACTTTGTTTTTTGGACACACAACATTTTGAAATTAATAAACCAGTTATAAAACATTCCAATGTATTTGGTGTTAAAATGGACACGTTTTGAGTTCCAACTGCGATAAAAATATTAAAATATAAATTTAAAAATCCAAACCTACATGAACTAACGTACAATATAACGACGAAATTGATGATGTTATTGGATTGTATGTAGGTATAGTGGTTACTTCACAAACAACCTTCAAACTCGAGTGCACATAATATTTTGGTCGACAGTAAATGAAACAACAAAAACTTCAGAAAAGTGTATGCTACTTGTACAGCGGGGCAGTATTGCAATTTATATCAAGGCGGAAGAAAGGAACGGGCCTCAACAAGCAGCTAATGAAAACACCCAGTCCGCAAGACGTAAGCGTTTTGCATACTGTCTATAGTGCCAGGCGTTCAGTTGTGTTGTTGTTTGAGTCTTCAGTCTTTTGACTGGTTTGATGCAGCTCTCCATGCCTCCCTGTCCTGAGCTAATCGTTTCATCTCTACATAGCTACCACACCCTACATCCGAGGCAATCTGTTTAACATATTCTAACCTTGGTCTACCCCTACAGTTCTTGTCCTCGACCCTTCCTTCCATAACTAAGCTTGCTATTCCTGGGTGTCTTAGTATGTGTCCTACCAACCTATCTCTTCTCTTCATTAGCAGTCGCCAGAAACATCTCTCCTCTCCCACTCGTCTTAATACCTCTTTGTTTGTAACCCTATCTACCCATCTGATCTTCATCATTCTCCTGTAGCACCACATTTCAAATGCTTCAATTCTCCTCTTTTCTGCTGCACCAATAGTCCAAGTTTCACTTCCATAGAGCGCCACGCTCCAGACAAAGGCTTTCAAAAATGACTTCCTAATACCTAAATCTATATTCGATGTCAGCAGATTCCTTTTTTGTAGAAAGGCTTTTCTTGCCTGAGCCAACCTACTTTTTATATCCTCTTTGCTTCGTCCATCACTGGTTATTCTGCTTCCTAAGTAACAGAAATCTCCTACTTCCTTCAGCTTTTCACCTGCCAATTTGATCTCCATAGAGGTTTCTGATTTATTTCGGCTGCATTCCAGTATTTTTGTTTTACATTTATTAATTTTCATCATGAATTCTTTCTGTAAGACGGAGTCCATACCATTCAAAAACTCATTCAAATCCTCAGGCTTGTCGGCCAAGATGACGATGTCATCAGGAAATCTCAGAGTTGAAATTATTTCTCCTTGAATCTTCACTCCCACTTTAAATTTTTCTCTAATTTCCTTCATTGCTTGTTCAATGTAAAGATTGAAAAGTATGGGTGATAAGTTGCAGCCTTGCCTTACACCTTTCCGAATACCAGCTTCTCTCTCATATCCTTCAGCTCGAATGACTGCTGTCTGGTTTCTGTATAGATTGTATATCACCCTCCTATCCCTGTACTTTATTCCAATCGATTTCAAAATGTCAAACAATTTAGTCCAATCAATGTTATCAAAAGCCTTTTCTAAGTCTACAAATGCCATGAACGTTCTCTTATCTTTCCTTATTCTACCTTCCAAAATCAGCCTAAGACTTAGTACAGCTTCCCTTGTTCCTACATTTCTCCTGAAACCAAACTGGTCTTCACCCAACTCCGTTTCTATGTGGCTTTCAATCCTCTTGTAAATTATTCTAGACAGGATCTTTGAAGCATGAGTAATCAAGCTGATTGTACGGTAATCTTCACATCTGACAGCTCTCACTTTCTTTGGTATAGGGATGATAACATTCTTCTTGAAATCAGGGGGTACCTCACCTGTCTCATAAATCCTACACACCAAGTGAAATAACCTGATCAGACCTTCATCTCCTATGCAGCGTAGCAACTCGATCGGTATATCATCTATGCCTGGTGCTTTGTTCCTGCTTAAGTCCTCCAATGCTCTGTCAAATTCTGATCTCAATATTAAATCTCCTTTTGCATTCTCATCAATGTCCTCCTCTCTTTCCATTACATGATTCTCAATCTCCTTTCCCTTATACAAACACTCTATGTAAGCTTTCCATCTCTTAACCTTTTCTTCCCTGTCTGTTAGAGGCTTTCCATTTGTGTCCTTAATATTACAGCACTTAGTCAGTCATTGTTTCCAAAATTGTTATGCACAACGTTTGGTGCGATACCAGTTATCTCATCTGTGAGTGTGGCGTTACCAGGTGTATTCCCCACCATTCAATAGCCAATATGAGACACATTGTAAGCAAGTTCTGTGGTACTTTTCGCAATTCCCAATTACGACAGCTACCTACGCTAGGAAAGATGAAATAGTTAATTATAATATTATCATTTTAAATGATCTAGTCGATTTCGTCGTTATGTTACGGCAACGTCACGAAATGTACCGAGAACGCACTGAGGTGTGTGACGTCATAGTACCGCTTGGTGCATGTGGCGTTACGAGACGGCAACGACATGGCGAGCGTGGCGTCATCCAGCCAGCTCCCTCCTTTCACCGCGTGCTCGCTTGAAGCCTCCAGCCTTTCTAGCACTTTTCAGCATTTGTAGCATTTAAAATGATATAAAGGGAGAAATGGGACCTCTCGAATGAGGATGTGCTCATTAAATGCGGGAGGGGAGCTTATACTTGTTAAAATTATGTCTTTCCCTTACTACACTTTCACCCTCGCACTCAAAAAATTGCGCCTTGTCTGCTTACCTACATACATAAGCACCAGGTCAGCCATCTAGTGACGAATAGAGGAACATGCTATAGCCTCATTGGACACATTATTACATCACATTATTCTATTGTATTACTGTTTTTCTTCTTCTTTCCGATGAGGCCTGCTAGGGACCACGTGCCAATTTCAATTCTTCACACTTTGTTGTTTTCTCTTCCGTTCCCTCCAGTACTCCTTCATCCGTTCACTATGCTGCTTCTTTCTGTGCTCTGACCACTTCGCACCAGGTTTCTTTGGCAATCTTCCTTGGAATCCTTTCATACTTAATACCCTTTTTCTAAAGATCTCTCTGTTCACCGTTTCTTCTTCACTTATATTATTTCTTTCTAAATCTTTCTTTACTTCTTGAATCCAGCTAGTTGTTGCCCTTTTCTCCCAAAGGTACTTGAATATCCTTTTTGTTAATCTGGAATCATCCATTCTGTAAATATGTCCAAAAAATTGCAATCTCATTTTTCTTATCGTTTCTGTTATATTTTCTATGTTCATGTATATTTCATCATTAGATCTTAATTTCCATACTTCTGCTGTTTTCACTGGGCCTAAAATTTTCCTCATGATTCTCCTTTCTAGTACTTCAAGTTTATCTATTCTATAGTTTAGTACCAGACATTCACTTGCGTATAGGCATTCCGGTTTCACCACTGTAGTGTAGTGCCTTATTTTAAGATTTTTAGATAAGCACTTTTTGTTATAAAAATTCTTAGTGATACCATATGCTCTTTCCATCCTGTGTACCCTTTCTTCTACCGAAGATTTTTCGAAACCATTTTCTTGAATTATTTCTCCCAGATATTTGAATTTCTTTACTTTTTCCACTGGGCCAATATCTGTTGCCAAATATTTTGAAGCGTTCTTGATGTTTGTAATAAATTTAGTTTTTTCGACGGAGATTCTCAAACCTGTTTTGTTGGCTATTTCTTCCAAGAGATTGATTTGTGTTGTTGCACTTGTTAGGTTTTCTGACAATATAGCAAAATCGTCTGCAAATGCTAGGCAACTTATTTCAATGCCTTTGTTTCTTCTCCCCAAAGTTACTGGCGAAATGTTATGTTCTTTTAGCTTTAAATTCCAAATACTTACAATTTTCTCTAAAACACAGTTGAACAGAAGGGGTGATAAACCATCACCCTGCCGTACACCTGTATTTATCTTAATAGATTTTGATATCTCACCCATAAATTTTACTTTTGAAATCGTGTCAGTAAGGGTTTCACGTATTAGGTTTGCCCATTTAGTTTTCACTCAAAATTCACGAATTGTTTTATCTATGGTTATCATTTTTTTCATGTAATACTTTTAATGCGTTGTTACATCATACATTATGCATGGTATCTGTTACAAATAATTGTGCTCAATATGGCGCCCGTCAGTGTCCAGGATAGTCTGAAAGCGTGGGATATCAGGCTGCACAGTTGCTTCAAATTTCTTCATCATGTTCCATAAAGCAGTTGCGGAAAGAGGATCGCTCCTTTAATCCCTTCAGCCTGAGATATTCTTGAAGTACAACCGCACTCTTTGCTGTTATTTTGATAAAAGAATTTCACCAATAACGCTCTGTTCTTTTGGTCCAAGCCCATTTTGACTCGTCGACAACTGCACTTTTTCTTACATGCATATTTTCAAAATTTTATTGTTTTTTTTTTCTCTAAGCATTATTTACAAAACCTTCTATTGACAACGTAGAAACGAATCCTAGTGAAACGTTTACATCTCAATCTGCGAAAACTACTACAACTACTGCCTTATGACTAGGGGCCGTATTTTTAGCCTATTTTCATTTTATGAAGAAATAGGCTTATGTGATCACCTTTTGTCCGTGTATGTGTGCGTGTGTGTGTGATGGTGTGTGTGTGTGTGTGTCCCTAATAACTTCTAAACGGCTGGAGCGATTACAATAAAACTCGGTAAGATCATAGCACCATTCTGGCCGACCCCGACCGTGCACTTCAAATTGTATTGTGTCTCACCAATCCAACATGGCGGCAGTGCGGAATATTTCACCAGCATTCAGTATCTCCGAAACAATTTATGATATCACTCTGAAATTTTGTACGGTGATAATGGTCACTGCTACAAGTTTATCTACGTCACTTTCATAAACCTTTAAAGTACAAAACGAACATGGCGGCCAAGCGAAGTTGAAACATTTTAATAGACTTTTCTCGTGATTTAACTCTCTGAGCGCAGTGAAATGTGGTACAGTAAATGATTATACATATTGTAATGCACTGGCATCTAATTTAGTACAATTGTTTACATAACCTCAAGATGGCGGCTGTGCGAAATTTTAAAATTAAGTTTTCATTTCTTGTGTCGTAATCTTGCGATCGAAGTGAAAGTTTGCATAATGAACCTAGGCAATAATTTTCCTTGAATGGTACATAACTCTATGGCCTGTACATATAACAATCCAAAATGGCGAGCATCCAAAATATTTAGACGGTTCTCAATATCTACGAATCTTTTACAGCAATCAAACTGAATGTTTTTATGTTCATAGAGGCTATGAACATATGTTCACCTATAGGACTTTCAGTAACCTGGTGAGCACAAATCCAACATGGCGGCGACGCGAAATATAAATATTTAAATGGACGTTTCTCGCGATTTAACTATCCGAGTGCAGTGAAACGTTGCACGTTAAATGCTTATACAAATGTTAATCCACTGGCATCTAATGTATTTCAATTGTTTGCATAACCACAAGATGGCAGCTGTGCGAAATTTTAAAATCTCGTTTTTACTTCTTGTGTTCTAATCATGCGATTGAAGTTTGAATACCACACGTACACAATAATCTTAATTTAATAGTACATAAATAAAAATCCAACCTGGCGACCATCTGAAATATTTAGACGGTTCTCAATATCTACGAATCTATCACAACCTTCAAACTGAAATTTTGTATGTTGATAGAGGCAATAAACATGAGTAGGATATATGAAAATAGGCTGTAGCCTATAATTCTTCACGGAACTACTTGTTTGGTAATAGCGATACGCGCGAACTTTTTCCATATCTTCTTTCTTGTCTATATATGTCCTGGTAGGTACTTAAAGTAGCATATTTTAGCAAAATGAACCCGCGAAATGTCACGAAATCTGATTTATTGCGCGAATTTTACAAATAATCACGAAATATACTCCACTTGGTACGAAAATGCTAAATATTATCAATAAAGCTCTCCAATACACGTTAAATGCTTCTGAGGAATTGACCGTCATGGTTTCCTTCTCGTTAGATTGATAGTGCTGCGCCGGAAGTATGTGTATTCAGTTCCGCGATCTCTAAGGCTATCGAAAATCTATATCTGCTATTGATTACATCAAATGGCGTTATGATCGTAGATACAGCGGTGCGAGTACGCGACAGATAAAACTATCGGCAAACATCCAGTATATACTAATGCCGAAAATTAAAGTCACAACAGTTTTCTCGAAGGCCGAGGAATACAACAGTGAGGGGTTATTTGTATTTGATGCTGCAAGAAAGATTCTAATGTGTAAATACTGCAATGATCGTATTCAGTGGGAGCGAAAAGACACGTGCGATAAACACTGCGGGGATTCAGAAACGCATAAAAAAGAGGAAGAAAGAAGGAAATGAACATAATTCTACGCGGCAAATGACATTCGGCGATACTCGACACATCGCAAAAAGTTGAAAACCCCCCTTAACACATATTTTGTTAGATTTTCCCCATACTATAAGGAAGATTTCAGAAGAAATATCGATCATTATTTCACGAAATACCCACCGAAATAGCGACAGTTTTAACACCGAAATCAACCGTTATATTTCACCAAAAAATAAGGCCCTTACCTATGACTAACTTACATACGAGAAAGAAATAAGGGAGAAGAATGAAGATTGAGGAACTTGGAAGGAAGTAGAAGCATGAAAGGCAGATAGGACAGAGAAAGACGAGAGGGTTCGCCTGAAAGTCTGTGTAATAAGAAAAAAAAACTGGACTCAGGTCAGGAATCTTTCGGGGTTGCCAATTCCCGAACTCATCAGCCGCGAGCCCTTGAAGGTTAACTACTCTCCAGGGTGCACCCCGTATGGGGCGACAACACACACCCTGCCTCTTTAGAGTCTTTTACAGAAAATAGGAGATATTATTATAAGTAAAGAAGAGATCTGATCCCTCGAATCTGAGGGTATCAGGAAAGAAAATAGGCTACAGGGGACAATTAGGGCGGGGAAGTGAAAGACACCCTAGACCTTGGATACTCTAATACTGTGGGGCTCGGAAGAGATCAACACTTAACCAACGCAGGTCGAAAGTAAAGATAAAAGAGAAGGAGCCCGGCACAACTAAGTGGAAGCAGTGCTGGACCAAGCTGGGGTCCCGTGGTATCCAAACCACGTCTCACCAATCGTGAACCTCTGAGGTATTAGTATGACTAACTTTATGTACGGTACAAAGAATCTCCATTCATGTTCTTTTATGTTTTAAATGTTGCTAATGTAAATTTCATCCCAGTTTTTTTATATTCCAAAGGGCCATCTAATAATATGAGTAATCTCTTTATCTCCTGCATTAATAGACCTAGTGACAATAACAGCATGACGTAGCCACAGTTCACTATATATGTATTTATGATAATAGAACCCCTTTTTAGGCTATATTCATTTATGAAAAAAAAAATAGGCTTTTGAGATCACCTTTTGTCCGTGTGTGTGTCTCTCCCTAATAACCAATAACGTATATGTATTCATAATGTTGAATTTTGGGCTTATGCCGTGTTTTATTATATAATAAAATATAATAAAACACGGCATAAGCCCAAAATTCAACATTATGAATAATAACACGGGCCGTGAAAGTCTAAATGACAACGTATATGTATTTTATGACTCAAGCGCCTTTGGTAAAATGATTCCTTCCCTGAAATCTCCGGGTGAGCAGTCCCTCCGCCGGAAGGGCGCCTGGAAGAAACACCCGGTGAAAGTTTATTAGGCTTGCTGGTGTATTATTGAATTACAGTTCTCAGTGAGGCACTATTTTTGTTACGACTGTACACGACACTACTTAGTTATTGACCTCACCAACAGAGCTCGTTTCTGTGCAGCTACGGGAATAGGACAGAGTTGAAAATGTCTACCGAAAGAGAGCGTTGGCTACTCTGAGTCACCGTGTAAGTTTCCTCATTTCGCCCAAAGGTAGCAGGAGTATTCTATTGGCAAACATGCGCAAGTTGTGGTACAAATCGCAAATTGCCTAATTGAAGATTCGATTTGCTTTGCGACTTGAATGCATTCTTAGAACCTCTTTCGGTAATCTAGTCGCAGACTTCAAAAGTTCATGCAAATGCATAGGCTATGGGGTCACCCAAAAAGTACGTTCGCTCGAACGGGGAGGTCCGTACAAGAATGTGGCAATCTCTACATAGTATCTATAGGGGCCCACCCACCCTTCTTGGGTGAGAATGAAATGATCTTTAGGTTATTATTATTGTTATTATTATTATTATTATTATTACATAGTATAAGACAAAGTCCCCGAATCTTAGGTGAAAAGCGGATACTCGGGAACCACTGGATGGATTTTGATGCGGTTTTCACCATTCTGTAAAGGATTCCTCGAGGAAGGTTTCTGTAGAAAATTATTCGTTTATGAGCAAAGGAAGCCAAGTAGTAACGATGTCAGTGAATCGAGTCGAAGAAAAACCTGCCGTCCGTGCACCTTTATGCTTACGCTGGGTAAACCGTTAAACATATCTATATGCTATGAGTGTAAGAATTCTTCAACATGAAACGTTCTACATAAAAATAAAAGAAATCCAAGACAGCATTTCTCTATCTTTAACACATCGCCCACTACAAGTGTTTTTTACGTTTTGATGTGTAACATCTTTCCACTCGCTAGGCCTATCTGTATATTTTTTGTGGGGGTGATTTTGAAAAATGAAACGGAAATGGATGGGACGGAAACAATGAGCGCGCGCGGTGGCGGAGAGTGATACCACGACGAACTATCAGCCATGTGGCTATGTGGAATGTATATCGCATACGGTTTACTTCAAGGGTTGGATGCCCCATTAAAGATATTCCTACAATAAATCATCTTCAAACTTTCGTTCTTTGGTGTGAAAATATCCATTATAGCATATTTGCTGAAAACAATTGTGATTTTTTAAATCTTCATACATTTGCTGTATTCTTATTTAATGTAAGCACTCGAGGTACTGTCGGCCATGTGGCTATGTGGAATCTATATCGCATTAAAAAAAATACTTCAAGGTTTGGAGGCCCCATTAAAGATATTCTTCCTACAATACATCATCTTCAAGTTTGTATATTAAGGCTTTCACGGCCCGGATTATATAAATAATTCATGTCTTTTGGGCTAATGCCGTGTGTATTTAGATTAGAACCATACGTTTCGGAGAAACCTTGCCTCCTTTTGCAATGAAAAAGGAGCAAGGTTTCTCCGAAACGTATGGTTCTAAATCTAATCTAAATACACACGGCATTAGCCCAAAAGACATGAATTATTTACATCTTCAAGTTGTCGTTGTTTAGTGTGAAAATATTCATTATATCATGTTTGCTGAAAACCGGTCAGGATTTGGCACTACAGTTTTACAAGTAGTTATTTCAATGACCAACAGAGTTCACTGTTTTCCCGGCAGACACATAGTCGTCCATGTGGCTATGTGGAACGTACATCGCATACGGTTTAGTTCAAGGTTTGGAGGCCCCATTAAAGATATTCCTACAATAAATCATCTTCAAGCTGTCGTTCTTTGGTGTGAACATATGCATTATATAATATTTGCTGAAAACCGATCAGGATTTGGCACTGCAGTTTTACAAGTAGTTATTTCAATGACCAACAGAGTTCACTGTTAACAAGGGATAACATGTCACATGTTACACATCATATGCGAATGCGACTACTGTAAGGCTCGTAATTTTTTTCATTTCTTCCAACAATCTCCATTTAGTGGACATTTAAATTACTACTGTAGCTTCGGAGCGAGTTTAAGAGCTAGCGAACGAGCCTATAACCCCAGCTTCGGCCAGCATCAAACTGTCGAGTCGTGTCAAGTTAAGACTTCTGAGAAGAGTATATGTGTTTGGGGTTTGGCTGTTCACTTCAGCTTTTGTGAATAGTGTCTGGGACCTGCCGTCCCTGCGCCTTTTAACCTTACGCTGGGTAAACCGTTAAAGATACCTGGTGACGCTGGGCAGGGTTGATAGTTATGTATAATACGATAATTTAGGGGAGGGGAGTCTTTATGAAAATATGTACATTCGTCAGTTCTTTTTTTCGTTATTACCCGATTTGCAAAATGAACTTTCTATTCGGCTACGTTTTTAATAAAACAACTTCTTTTGTTGGTTGGTTTGTGGAAGGGAATATCTATCTTGTGTAGTATTCTCGCTATTTCAGACATATTCGATATCTCGAAGTGCTTTCGTAGATGGAAATTACTTCGAGTTTACGAACATTCGAGATATAGAAATAGAATACATGAATAAAAGGATTCTATTATCATAAATTAGTACATTATGCAACAAGCCTATAACGGGAATAAGAAACGAGTATGTTTATAAAACGAGCGAAGCGAATTTTATAATTTCCATACGAGAGTGTTAATTACCATTATAGGTGAGTTGCATACACTGTTTATGTTCGACGATAATTATAACTTTATTTTATCTTCGAGCATAAATATTCATAAAAATCTCTCGAGATTCTGCCAGTTGTGTTTACTGAATAGAGCGCATTCGCTGGGTTATTGATTTTCCGTGGATCAAAGACCTCGACAATGCCATATGTTTCCAAAGCTTTGAAACAAAAACACGGATAGAAGGTTATCATAACCTCAGTAGACCTATTGTCAATTGTGTCCGACATGTTTGGTTTTGGAAACAAGTGCGTTGGTGCAGGTGCGATGCTATCCTTACCTAATTGGTCAAACGGTGTATCGTAATGAAAATCTTGAGCTCTGATTGGTGGAGAACCTTCATCGTAATGAAACTTGAACTATAATAAGCCTCATTAAGATGCAGTTTTCCGGCATATAATATTTATATTTTGGCATGGCCGAACATGGCCATGAATACACCCTCTGTCTGAAAAGTTCGGTGAATGGGTCTATATTACGAACGGATTGTTGTCTTACCTGAAACAGCCGTTACTATCCTTCGAAGTAGCCTAATCCCCGTGGATGGTTATGCACTTCTTAGAACGGCTGTACAAGTCCTGGCGTAGTCTTCCTGAGAGATAGCCTTCAGTTGGGTCGTCACATTACGTTGGATGTCCGAAATATCCGAAAACCTCTGACCCTTCAGGGCTTTTCGGCGACCCTGAACCCCGATATTCCATACTTTGACGCTTGCCTTCGAGGTTGTACCTCAGGCACCAGGTCTCGTCACCTATGACGATGGTTTTCAGGACCATTCCATTCCACGGAACATTCACCTTTCTCACTGCCACCCGTCGAACAGGTGTGCACGTTAGGTTGCATAAATTCACCCTTCTCACTGCCGCCCGTCTATCAGGTGGGCAAGGCAGGTTGCATAAATTCACGCTTCTCTCTTTCTTTCAATTTAGAGTTTTGACGACCCAAACTGAAGGCTATTCCTAAAGAAGACTATGCCAGGAGTTTTCAGGACTTGTTCAGTCGTTCTCAGAAGTGCATAACCATCCACGGGGATTACTTCGAAGGACAGTAACAGCTGTTTCAGGTAAGCCAACAATTCGTTCGTAATATAGACCCATTCACCGAACTTTTAAGACAGAGGGTGTATTCAACTATTGCTACTACTGTTAGCTGGCTTTACCCACTTACTCTCACTATCTGAGGTGCACATGTACCTCAACCCGTCTTCCAGGCTTTGGTTGGTTGGTTCTTAAGCTTAGGGGCTGCGACAACGCGGTCATGTAGCCCTGTGTACTTTGGGTGTGTGTAGAATCTGTCTGATAACCGGTGTTAATTGTGATGACTGTATTAGTGTGTGTTATCTGTTTTTTAATTCAAGTTAGGACTGCAGACTTTTGAATTTTTCAAATAGTTCCTACTTTTGCCGCCAAACGCCACTGTCAACGACTACTAGTTCAGAACTTAGCTACCAGACGCCACCACAGTCGGCTCTTGGCAACGAACGTAGGAACCTAAGAGCGATGTTGACATTAGTTAGTAAGTTATTGTTGTTTTAAGGGGCGGAACTACGAGGTCATCTGCCCCATTTTTTTACATTATTAACCTATACAATTTAGCTTCACACAGATGTAATTAGTGGAAGGTTCTTTAACATGCCATAAATCTTGACATGGGACCACCGTCTTTACTTCCCCTCCGAAGGAAGGCCTACTGAGGGATTTTTAACGCTCTTAAAAATCCGACGACTTCGGCCGGATTTAAACCCGCGATCTTGGGCATAGAAGCTCAGTATGCTACCAACTACGCCACCGAAGCCGCCAAACTTCCAGGCTTTAATAGAATAATAAGCTACTGACATACATACACACACAGTCCAGGTGCTCTACACAACTGAATCCATATTGTAATTCCCATGTCGCACCTAAAGAACGTAATTTAACTGCATTTTCACCCCCACTTTGGAATAAAGACACATACAGTCGAACTTCCACATCTCAAATGTTCGATATTTCGAAGTTATTTTAATTTTCCGGCGAAGTTCTACACAGTCTATATGTCAGGTTTCTTCTATAATGGCGATTCGTGTTGCCGCCACAAGAGTGCAGCAGGGACCGAAGGGGCCCAGGCAAGGAGTGATAAGAAGAAGCCCCAACGGCCAGGAAGTAAAGCTACGAGTTACTCCTGCGCTAGTGCTCAAAACATTGCGTTAGTCCCGTAAGAATACCATGCAAATAATGGCATATCAATTCTTTAACACCCACAAAGTCTACGAGGAAATAGATGAATTTTTGAGGTATATCAAGGGTGATGAAAATGATATAGTAATGGGAGATTGGAATGATGTGGTAGGAAAAGGGAGAGAAGGGAAGATAGTAGGAGATTTCGGATTAGGTGAAAGGAATGACTGAGGTCAGCAGGCTGATGGAATTCTGCACCGAGCATGAGTTGGTCATAGCTAACACCTTATTCAATAACCACAATAGAAGAATATACATATGGATGAGACCAGGAGATACAGGTCGTTACCAAATCGACTTCATTATGGTCAAGCAGAGGTTTCGAAACCAGATTTTGGATTGTAAAACATATTCTGGTGCTGACATAAACTCTGACCACAATCTGGTTGTTATGAAATGCAGATTAAAGTTGAAGAAACTGAAGAAAAGTCAAAAGCCAAAAAGGTGGGCAATAGACAGACTGAAAGTGAAGGATGTAAACGAAAGATTCAAGAAGAGTATAAAGGAAGGACTAATGAAAAACCCTAAACAAACTTCAATTGCAGACGAATGGGCACTTTTGAAGAATGAAATAACAAAATCCGCAGAAGAAAACATTGGTAGGAAAGAAAGAATAGGTAGAAAACCGTGGATCACTCAGGATATACTAGAATTGATGGATGAAAGGCGGAAACACAAGAATGTAAGAGATGAAAAGGGGAAAGCAGAATACAGACGTCTGAGAAATGAGGTTAACAAGAAGTGCAAGGAAGCGAAAGAGGATTGGTTGAAAGAGAAATGTGCAGTTATAGAAAATTGTCTGAAATTAGGAAAAGTAGACACTGCTTATCGAAGGATTAAGAATACTTTTGGGGAAAAGAAGGCTAAGTGTTGTAATATTAAGGACACAAATGGAAAGCCTCTAACAGATATGGAAGAAAAGGTAGAGAGATGGAAAGCTTACATAGAGTGTTTGTATAAGGGAAGGGAGATAGAGAATCGTGTAATGGAAAGAGAGGAGGAAATTGATGAGGATGCAAAGGGAGATTTAATATTGAGATCAGAATTTGACAGAGAATTGGAAGACTTAAGCAGGAACAAAGCACCAGGCATAGATGATATACCGATTGAGTTGCTACGCTGCATAGGAGATGAAGGTCTGATCAGGTTATTTCACTTGGTGTGTGGGATTTATGAGAAAGGCGAAGTACCCCCTGATTTCAAGAAGAATGTTATCCTCCCTATACCAAAGAAAGTGGGAGCTGACAGATGTGAAGATTACCGTACAATCAGCTTGATTACTCATGCTTCAAAGATCCTGTCTAGAATAATTTACAAGAGGATGGAAAGCCAGATAGAAACGGAGTTGGGTGAAGACAAGTTTGGTTTCAGGAGAAATGTAGGAACAAGGGAAGCTGTACTAAGTCTTAGGCTGATTTTGTAGGGTAGAATAAGGAAAGATAAGAGAACGTTCATGGCATTTGTAGACTTAGAAAAGGCTTTTGATAACGTTGATTGGCCTAAATTGTTTGACATTTTGAAATCTATTGGAATAAAGTACAGGGATAGGAGGGTGATATACAATCTATACAGAAACCAGACAGCAGTCATTCGAGCTGAAGGATATGAGAGAGAAGCTGGTATTCAGAAAGTTGTAAGGCAAGGCTGCAACTTATCACCCATACTTTTCAATCTTTACATTGAACAAACAATGAAGGAAATTGGAGAAAGATTTAAAATGGGAGTGAAGATTCAAGGAGAAATAATTTCAACTCTGAGATTTGCTGATGACATCGTCATCTTGGCCGACACGCCTGAGGATTTGAATGAGTATTTGAATGGTATGGACTCCGTCTTACGGAAAGAATACATGATGAAAATTAATAAATGTAAAACAAAAATACTGGAATGCAGCCGAAATAAATCAGAAAACTCTATGGACATCAAATTGGCAGGTGAAAAGCTGAAGGAAGTGTAATGGTTTTACTGCCCCTAACTGTTGGGTGAGAAATGTAACTGTTTACCTTTGCCTAAGCTATGTTGTTTTAATGGGCGCCAAGACCTCAACGCAATGTTGAAATCTAAATTTGTATTTAACAACGTCTAGCTCTGGCAGAACACATTCAAGACTCTATTCACTCAGATCGTGGTATGATTTGATCATTAACCCAACAAACAATTGTATCAGGAGAAGGAATTGGTCTATATCTAATGCTACCTACTGAAAGCAAAGATTGCATTGTAAAAGAAATGAATTTATTATATAAAACAAGAATAGCAAAATTAATAATAATAAGTATAAAAGTTAAATTGGAGCGTTGTGATTTGAATATTACCGATAGAAAATTACGTGAAAACGGAGTCTGATAAATTGATTTTACTCTTATTTCCAAGCTATGAAGTTACTGAAATATGAAATGTAAAACAAAGAAAAATGAGAGATTGCGTATTTCTGCGTCATTTGCGCTTACCACTGGAAATTGCCAAAGCATTTCCCTCGTACTGGATGATGCTGTGTGCTTCCCACAGTCTCCTGGACGTCGTCATCTCCGTCGAAATTTGATGATATTCTGGTAGATTAGATAATTCTATGGTCCGTACATCGGACCCAAACACACGTATAACCACACTGGTTAAGTTTTACTAAAGTTAGTCCTCCACTCCATGGAACATCGGAGCGACTCCCGCGTGAACCATACTTGGCAAGTTCAACACAGATAGTCACTAACTCCCCTGAACATCGGAGCGACACGCACTTGCAACCACGCTCCGCAAGTTCTACATAGATAGTTACTAACTCCATTGAACATCGGAGCGACACGCACGCGCACCCATACTCCTCAAGTATTTCACAGATTGTCCTCGTTCGACGGCGCGTCGAACGATATATGCACCTGTCGGCCCCCCCACTCCGGAGCCGTCTTCCAGCTTACGTGGTTCCCATTGATTGGCTGAGCACGCCGCGCTATCTTCCCCTTCTCTGGGTCATTACACTCGGCGGGAGGGTTCCGTTTCAACAATTCGCCTTTCCTGGACGATGCGAGCCCGCTTGCGTAATACTTTCCGACAAGATTAAGCGTGTACTTGAAATCCCAGTGGGTCACGTCTCTCGATATACCCTAACTGACAAAACTCCGTAAAATTCCGTAATCAGATAATTTTCTATGATATCGTAGTTCGTAATAATTTGCTTGATAGCGTTTTCTAAGACATAGAAAACCTATCTGTATGCTTATAATTTTTATAAAATGCTCCGAAAATATCTTAATAATAATTATAATAAATTAATAATAATAATAAATTAACATGAAAAATTCTCTTGGCTGAACAATTTGCCACGTAAATAAATATAGAATGGCTTCCTACTGACTTATGCCAGTTGCATAAAAACCCCTCGAAAAACACGTTACATATTCGCCTCGGATCATCGGATGATTTACCGTGACGACGGTCCATTATCCGATTATCCCAGACACGTTAATAAACCCCATCCAAAATACATATTACATAAATGAGATCACCCTAAATTACAGATATATACACTCATAATTTTTCTTCACGCACTTTGCGTCAAAGTTTGTTGTCACTATGGATTGCACTTTGCAACCAGTCCAATGTTTCTCATATAAAATAGTGTTCCACGGATATTTCCGCCTCTCAAATTCCTCTATGTTGGAGAAATAGACATAATTAATGTGTGAGCACTATGTATTTATGATGTCATATCACACGCATTGAAGGTGTTCTGATATATTTATATCACCATAGAACTTCCTAATTTCACTGGAGGTCCCCTCCTTATGGAGACATTTAATTCCACTTATCACTGACCACACGATCACACTATTGTGGCAGCGCCTCGTGACCATAATACTTAATCTCTCTTTAAAGCAGATTAAATTAATATTGACTTCTGAAAAAAAAAACAGTAAATGCGCATTACATATATCACCAAATATTTCTGTGCCGTAATCGCCCTGTCTTGTTAAGTTCCCGTAGACCATATTCTACTTAGTACTAGTTCTCAACACAGAAATAATACCATTGTACAAATTACCTTAAATTACACACTTACAAATCTTACATGGCGAGGCCTTAAACAGAAATCACGTGTGCTGATATGTATGAGTTTCATGAAGGACTGTCTCGCATTCTGATGGCCCATCTTTTGCCTCGTGGACGCCTTAAGCAAAAATACCATGTACAAGCGCTCACCCATCTCTTGGAGGCAAATGGGAATTCACCAGCACTACCAAATTCTGGCCTTGGTGTATCGAGACATTTTAGTGCTCAAGAGCATCCGACAATCCCGTCATATTTCCCTGTACCTTAAAAACTCTCATTTACTTACATACTACCCCCCTGTGCGACTTCTGATACGCCTGCCTTGAAGACCAGATCTTCCACGCACCAGACACCACACTTACTCATTTGATAGGCTGGCTCGCCAGCTAAACACACTCACTTTATGACACATATTTTCGTAGACTATGTATATTATACGTCCCGTATAATCTGTTTCCCTCACTATTCTCCAGCTCATATGCTGTTTTTCCAATACATTTGGAAACTATAAATGTTTCTGCGTCACCTGCTTCCAACCTTGCATGTGGCTCCCTTAAATGAACGTCCTCACGTTGCTCTACCAGCATATTTCTCAGTGTCTGTAACGATGCCCTGTTGCTACTGTCCACACATGCTAACCCTACTTTCTTCTCGTGTAACACCTCTACTGGACACTCTATGACCTAAAAATGTCACTTCTGACTGACAGAATGACGACTTAGACAGCTTCAAAGTGAACCCTGCCTGATCTAACTTCTGAAAAACTATATCTAAATGACGTAGATGCTCCTCAAAACTGAGTGAACTAATTACCATATCATCTATGTAAATGGTTACAAACTCTCCTGTGCCATCCCCTAATGCGATGTTTAAAGCCCTAATTAAAGCTGCTGAACTACTCTTTAACCCATAAGGTGTTCTACAAAATTGATAAAGGTTATATTTATGACTAAAAGCTGTAAATGGTCTATCTTCGTACATAAGTGGCACTTGCCAAAAACTGGAACTCAAATCTACACAAGTGAAATACTTCTTCCCCTCAAATGTTTGCATTAATTCTTCTATTGACATAGATTTCAGCTGATCTGAACTAATTCTACTGTTAACCAAACGAGCGTCTAAATAAATACGAACAGTGCCGTCGGTCTTGGGTACCGTGATCAAAGAATTAACATATGGACTGTTAGAGTCCTCAATAATCCCATCTTCAAGCATCTGGTTAATTTGTGCCTCAACTGCACTCTGATAAGCGAAAGGTACAGGATATCTATGTCCTGTGAATACTGGCCTATCAATAACGTTCAATGAATGTGTATAGCAATTGGCCATACCAATGCGATCCTCAAAAACTCTCCTATTACACAATAACACATCATAGAGCCGAACACACTGTTCATCCTCTATATTTCCCTGAAACGCAGCATCACGTAACGAGTCCTCTAGACTTCCGTTCGTAATCACACTGCCCACAAAACATGGAGAACCCCGCTCTACGGCTGGCGATATCTCATTTATAGTACAAATCACACCTACAATACTACTCCTCTGAATATGGTCATTGAACGCTACTTCTACTTCAGAATCTCCCCATTTAAATTTCAAACTCCCTACATCATAACATAAGTTACCAGACACTCTACTTAGCCACTCTGAACCCAAGATAACACTGAATACTAAATTTGGAATTACAAGACAAATCTGCTTCTCTACATGATTATTAATTTTAATGTCTACTAAAACTTGCTTAGAAATTACTTTAGACCTCTTCCCAACAGCTGTGATAACAAAAGTGCTTTTAATTGGCATCTCCTCAAAATTTACTCCAGTTCCTTTCATCTTATATATAAAAGTGAAAGTCTGTATGTGGGTATGTATGTATGTATGTATGTGGGTCTGTTCCGTATACAAATCTACACCGTACCACCAATCTCAACCAAATTTTGCATACATATAGTTTAGGATCCAGAAGGAACCGCTGGCTACATGAATTTTCGATAGTCTTTCTCATTCTTCTGATTTCGGCCCTTTTGCACTCAAGCACAGGCTAATCAAATCATAAAATATACTCATGAAGGAATGGCAAGCCAGATAGTTTCCATGGCAACATAGCTAAAGTCGAGACACGGCCGACTGGATGCCAGTTCTGCTCTGCACTACCGGTATAGAAAAAGAGGATCTTTACTTGAAATCCCGTTAGTTACTCACCTACTCACACAGCACTGTCAACCGAGTTTAGCATAACAAAGACTTGACACTATCATCTACTATATATATTTGTGAAATACCACTCACTCATTCATTCATCACGAAATCTCAGAAACCACCGACGGATTGGAATGAAATTTGGTATGCAGCTTCCCAAAGGGCCGCAAATGCCCCCTAAGATAGGATTTTTGGATATTCAGGTTCTAAAGGGGTGTTAAGGGGGTTGACCTGCATTTCATTGAATTTCAATATCTCCCGATTGGTTTCATTGGGGGATGTGATACTCGGCACGTAAACTCATCATTAAAAATAAGAAGACACGAGTCTGAGGGTTTTTCGATGTGGTGTATATTATGAGGTGAAAGGGGTGAAAAGTGGGGATGGAAAGATTCCTAACGGAGCGTGTATCTCTTAAACGACATAGGTGAGGAGTTTGAAACTCAGCGGAAAACAATCAGCATACAAAATACGTAAATATTTGACCGTTTATTCATAAATCCAATTTAAGGGGCCCATGGGGAGGGGTGAAATTCTGGGGGGGGGGACAGGAAGAAAGTGTCCTAACTGATTGACTGACTCACTCACTCATCAAACTCAGGGGGGAAAAACTGCTTTAAAGTAAGTAAATAGCTGTTCGACAGTTTTTTTTATTAAATCAAATTTAAGGGGTTCATGGGGAGGGGTGAAATTCTGAAAAAAGAAAATTGAAAGATAATGTCCTGCCTGACTCACTCACTCACTCACTCACTCACACACTCATCATCGCCCAGCCAAAATTATTGAAGTTAGAAACATGACAGTTTGGGGATATGTTCATTGTATGTCAAAACCGTCTACTAAGGGAGGATTTTCGGATATTCAGGTTCTGAAGGGGTCTTAAGGGGGTTAAACCTGCATTCCATTGAATAACAATATCTCCCGATTGGTTTCATTGGGGGATATGATACACGACATATAAACTCATCATTAAAAAGGAAGAAGACACGTCTCTGAGGGGTTTTCGATGTGGTGTATATTATAAGGTGAAAGGGGTGAAAAGTAAGAATTGATAGATTCCTAACGGAGCGTGTATCTCTTAAACGACATAGGCGAGGAGTTTGAAACTCAGCGGAAAAAATCAGCAAAAAAAAAAAAAGTAAATATGTGTTTGACCGTTTTTTCATAAATCCAATTTAAGGGGCCCATGGGGAGGGGTGAAATTCTGGGGGGGTGGGGGGAAACAGGAAATAAAGTGTCCTAACTGATTGACTGACTGACTCACTCATCAAACTCAGGGGGGAGGGGGAACTGCTTTAAAGTAAGTTAATAGCTGTTCGACAGTTTTTTTGATCAATCATATTGAAGGGGTTCATCGGGAGGGATGAAATTCTGAAGGAAAAAATGAAAGAAAATGTCCTGACTCATTCACTCATGATCGCCCAGTCAAAAATATTGAAGTTGGAACCATGGCATTCTGGGGATATGTTCGTTGTATCTCAAAACCGTACACTAAGGGAGGATTTTTGGATATTCAGGCTCTAAAGGGGTCTTAAGGGGGTTAAACCTGCATTTCATTGAATAACAATATCTCACGAGTGGTTTCATTTGTGGATGTGATACTCGGCATATAAACTAATCATTAAAAATAAGCAGACATGTGTCTAAGGGTTTTTCGATGTGGTGTATTATTATGAGGTGAAAGGGGTGAAAATTGGGGGTTGAAGGATTCCTAACGGAGCGTGTAGGCCTATCTCTTAAACGACATAGGCGAGAAATTTGAAACTCAGCGAAAAAAAATCAGCTAAAAAATTAAGTAAATCGGTGTTCGACCGTTTTTTTCATAAATTAATTTAAAGGTCCAATGGGGTGGGGTGAAATTCTGGGGGGGAAAAGGAGAGAAAGTGTCCTGACTGACTGACTAACTCACTCATCAAACTCAGGGGAAACAGACAGCTAAAAAAATGACTTAATAGGTGTTCAAGCGTTTTTTCATCAATCCAATTTAAGGGGCCCATGGGGAGGGGTGTAATTCTGGTAAAAATAATTGAAAGAAAATGTCCTGTCTGACTCACTCACTCATCGCGCCCAGCGAAAACTATTAATGTTGGAAAAATGAAATTTTGGGAATATGTTCTCTGTATGTCAAAACGTCAACTAAAGAATGATTTTTATTTATTCGGGTTTTAAAGAGATGTTAAGGGGGTAAACGTGCATTTCATTGAATAACGATATCTCATGAGTTGTTTCTTTGGGGATGTGATATTCGGTATATAAACTAATCATTAAAAATAATCAGACATATATCTAAAGGTTTATCGATGTCGTGTATATTATGAGGTGAAAGGGGTGAAAATTGGGGATTGAGGGATTCTTAACGGAGCGTGTATCTCTTAAACGACATAGGCGAGAAGTTTGAAATTCGGCGGGATAAAACAGCTTAAAATACAAGTAAATATGTGTTCGACCGTTTTTTCATAAATCCAATTTAAGGGGCCCTTGGAGAGGGGTGAAATTCTGGGGTGATAAAACAGGAAAGAAAGTGTCCTAACTGATTGACTCACTTACTCACTCATCAAACTCAGGGGGAAATCAGCTTTAAATAAGTAAATAGGTGTTCGACCATTTGTTTCATAAATCCAATTTAAGGGGTTCATGTGGAGGGGTGAAATTATCATATATAAATGAAATAAAATGTCCTGACTGACTCACTCACTCATCATCGCCCAGCCAAAATTATTGAAGTTGGAAACATGAAATTTTGGGGATATGTTCGTTTTATGTCGAAAACATCCACTAAGGTAAGAGTTTTGAATATTCAGGTTCTAAATAGGTGTTAAGGGGGTAAACGTGCATTTCATTGAATAACAATATCTCACGAGTGGTTTCATTTGGGGATTGATACTTGGCATATATACTAATCATTAAAAATAAGCTGACACATGTCTAATGGTTTTTCGATATAGTGTATATTATGAGGTGAAAGGGATGAAAAGTGGGGGTTGAAAGATTCTTAATGGAGCGTGTATCTCTTAAACGACATAGGCGAGTAGTTTGAAACTCAGAGGAAATCAATCAGCTTAAAAATAAATAAATAAATAAATAAATAAATAAATAAATAAGTAAATAAATAAATAAATAAATAAATAAATAAATAAATAAAATAAATAGGTGTTCGACCGTCTTTTCAAAAATCCAATTTAAGGGGCCTATGGGGAGGGGTGAAATTCTGGAAGAAAAACGTCCACTAAGGAAGGATTTTTGGATGTTCGCTCTCATCGACCAACCAAAACTATTAATGTTAGAAGAGTGATATTTTGAGGATATGTTTGTCGTGTGTCGAAAACATCTACTAAGGAGGGATTTTTGGATATTCAGGTTCTAAAGGGGTGTTAATGGGGTTAAACCTGCATTTCATTGAATAATAATATGACACGACTATGACGCGAGCGAAGCGAGACTAAAAATGAGATGGTATGTGTGTGTCTGTGTATTACTCAATCACGCAAGTACCACTGGTCCGATTTACATGAATTTTACATGGAAGTAGCAGATTTACCTGGTTAACATACAGGTTACTTTTGATTTCAATACTTTGCACTTTTAAAGATGGCGACCATTTTAGTGACGTCACTCTACCCTTTGGTTTCAAACTTTCATATTTCCATTTCAAATAAAAAGAGAACGCTAAGAAATAGCAAACTTTTGATGGCATGTACGAGGTTAAAAATTGCATTTTCTATCCGAAATGTATCTCCAACCGTTAGCGAGTAAAACCTAAATGTGTGCTATAAAACACGGTCAAGGCAGAGCGGTGTAGTTGGACAAAATGTTCCATCCTTAATCTCCCTCTGCGCAGCACCTCGCCTATCCCCTGTTTTAACTGTCACCTTCACATTTTGATTTATTTACGACCCGTAGCGAAGCACGGGTACTTCAGCTAGTTTTATCATAAAATGCACTACTTATGCAACTCTTCATACAACCACTATCAATTAAAACATCTGTGTACGCCTCGGACACGTTAAATTTAACTATGGGGCTCTTACTAACCACTTCCTGAATAATACCTTCATCATTTAGTTCATGTAATAATTCATTTCTTACATTTAGGTCATAGGGTTCCTGTATAATTGTATGGACAGGGCATGCAACAGACTGAGATTCTGACCTTACTTCGCAGCCTGGTTCGCGTTTAAAGAACCGCTACAGCTGGCCGTAGTACTACTAACTACTGAACTGGTCTGGTTGTTCTGGGCTGTGTTGTCATTGTTTGGCTGTATATTACTACCACTAGGCTGTACTCTTCCTTGACCCCTATTCTGGTTGTAATTATTGTCATTATAATTTCTCCCTTGATTTCCCCTGAAATCATTGTTCCTCCCTTGATACTGATTACCATAGCCATTTCCTCTGTTCTGATTTAGCTGATTATTATTATTTCTATTTTGAGCGTTGGTCCCTTCGCCACCGTTCCCTTGAACTTCCTGATGCCTGGCCTCGTTAGGTCTATTATTATTATTACCCTGGTTCCGATTGAAATTGTCCTCATAACCCCCTCTCCCTAGTGCATCAAATGTGCTTAACAAATTTTCTACTTGTGATATCGTCTTTACATTCTGGATACAAGCAGCCTCCTTGATCCTATAGGGAAAGTGCCTAAGTAGCAACCTTACCACATCACTTTCCTCCTTCAAGCCATCCAGATATTTACACACTAATACCTGCCCTAAAAAGTATTCGGTCATGGTGGAGCTTCCTTTAGGGTTATATTTACCACACACTACTCCCTCACGATGCTGCGACTGAATTACCTCATTCCAGAACTTTTCACAGAATTTCATTTTAAAATCATTGATATCAGTAAACTTGTCTCTGTAGACAGCAAACCAATTCCTCGTTTCCCCCACAAACACTTGTTCTAAAATTTCAACTACCTGGCACCACTCAATACTACCATTTTCCAACCTCTCCCCGAATTTATTTTCTATAGTGTTCATGAACTCCATTGGGCACCCCTGTCGATTAATGAACTTACCCAGTTCTACCTCCCTGTGTGTGCTATTCACAAAAACTGGCCTATTCTGACTATTTTCTTGCCTGATCCTAGCTTTTAATTTCAATTCTAACTCTGCGATTTTCTCCTCAGCCTTCCTTTCAATACTGTTTACTGTTAATTTAATGTTTCCTTCTGATTCTTCTACTTTATCATATAGCTTTGCTTGTTTCTCCTCAATCTTGCTAATGCTCTCTCTATTACTCTCTCTTAAATCATTTACTTCTGCAACTATTTGTGAGTGGACTTTCTCAATTCTACCCCCCAGCTGTTCCTTAACCTCTTTAGTAGCTACCTGAATTTTGTCAATTTCTCCCCCCAATTGCTTTTTGACCTGCTGTGTTTCCAGTTGCACTAGTTCTTTTAAATTGTCAGCCTGTGTACTGATTCTAATTTCCAACTCCTCCTGTACTTTTCCTAATTTTCTGTCTACATCTGCAATAATCTCTTTAGCCTTTTCTTCCATCACCCCCCTGATCTCACCTCTAATCAGTTCGAATTTGTCACTCATTTCCCAACTGTTTTGTTCTAATTTAGCATTTAAAGTTTCAGTACTCTCTCTATTTTCCTTACTGTATTGTTCTAATCTGGCGTTGTTTTGTTCCAGTTTTGCATTTAAAGTTTCAGTACTCTCTCTATTTTCCTTACTGTTTTGTTCTAGTTTAGCGTTGTTTTGTTCCAGTTTTGCATTTAAAGCGTCTGTACTTTCTTTATTTTCCCTACTGTTTTGTTCTAATTTGGCGTTTAAACTATCGCTCAATTCCCTATTACTCTCTTTATTTTCCCTACTGTTTTGTTCTAATTTTGCATTTAAGGCATCACTACTAACTTTGTTCTGATACATGAACTCGAGAAGTAAAGTTTTTAATTCTGGTTGGCCGCCTACACTCCCTGTTTCAGTATCGGGATTTACCTCCGCTACCCCGGTACTACCATCACTCGACATACTGCTCGTATCATCACTCTCCCGTTGATGACCACTACGTAACCTCATCTGTCTTTCTTTCTCATCCCCCATAATGATATACACTGATACAGACAAATAACCCCCAAAATACAGGCACAGAAATATATACCCTTCTCCTTCCACAAATGTTATTAGGTTTTCAGCCCCAAGTTGTCGGCGACAAATGTAATGGTTTTACTGCCCCTAACTGTTGGGTGAGAAATGTAACTGTTTACCTTTGCCTAAGCTATGTTGTTTTAATGGGCGCCAAGACCTCAACGCAATGTTGAAATCTAAATTTGTATTTAACAACGTCTAGCTCTGGCAGAACACATTCAAGACTCTATTCACTCAGATCGTGGTATGATTTGATCATTAACCCAACAAACAATTGTATCAGGAGAAGGAATTGGTCTATATCTAATGCTACCTACTGAAAGCAAAGATTGCATTGTAAAAGAAATGAATTTATTATATAAAACAAGTATAGCAAAATTAATAATAATAAGTGTAGCAAAATTAATAATAAGTATAAAATTTAAATTGGAGCGTTGCGATTTTAATATTACCGATAGAAAATTACGTGAAAACGGAGTTTGATAAATTGATTTTACTCTTATTTCCAAGCTATGAAGTTACTGAAATATGAAATGTAAAACAACGAGAAATGAGAGATTGCGTATTTCTGCGTCATTTGCGCTTACCACTGGAAATTGCCATAGCATTTCCCTCGTACTTGATGATGCTGTGTGCTTCCCACAGTCTCCTGGACGTCGTCATCTCCGTCGAAATTTGATGATATTCTGGTAGATTAGATAATTCTATGGTCCGTACATCGGACCCAAACACACGTATAACCACGCTGGTTAAGTTTTACTAAAGTTAGTCCTCCACTCCATGGAACATCGGAGCGACTCCCGCGTGAACCATACTTGGCAAGTTCAACACAGATAGTCACTAACTCCCCTGAACATCGGAGCGACACGCACTTGCAACCACGCTCCGCAAGTTCTACATAGATAGTTACTAACTCCACTGAACATCGGAGCGACACGCACGCGCACCCATACTCCTCAAGTATTTCACAGATTGTCCTCGTTCGACGGCGCGTCGAACGATATATGCACCTGTCGGCTCCCCCACTCCGGAGCCGTCTTCCAGCTTACGTGGTCCCCATTGATTGGCTGAGCACGCCGCGCTATCTTCCCCTTCTCTGGGTCATTACACTCGGCGGGAGGGTTCCGTTTCAACAATTCGCCTTTCCTGGACGATGCGAGCCCGCTTGCGTAATACTTTCCGACAAGATTAAGCGTGTACTTGAAATCCCAGTGAGTCACGTCTCTCGATATGCCCTAACTGACAAAACTCCGTAAAATTCCGTAATCAGATAATTTTCTTAGATATCGTCGTTCGTAATAATTTGCTTGATAGCGTTTTCTAACACATAGAAAACCTATCTGTATGCTTATAATTTTTATAAAATGCTCCGAAAATATCTTAATAATAATTATAATAAATTAATAATAATAATAAATTAACATGAAAAATTCTCTTGGCTGAACAATTTGCCGCGTAAATAAATATAGAATGGCTTCCTACTGACTTATGCCAGTTGCATAAAAACCCCTCGAAAAACACGTTACAGAAGTAGGAGACTTCTGTTACTTAAGAAGCAAAATAACCAGTGATGGACGAAGCAAAGAGGATATAACAAGTAGGTTGGCTCAGGCAAGGAAAGTATTTCTACAAAAAAGGAATCTGTTGACATAGAATATAGATTTAGGTATTAGGAAGTCGTTTTTGAAAGCCTTTGTCTGGAGCGTGGCTCTCTATGGAAGTGAAACTTCGACTATTGGTGCAGCAGAAAAGAGGAGAATTGAAGCATTTGAAATGTGGTGTTACAGGAGATTGATGAAGATCAGCTGGGTAGATAGGGTTACAAACGAAGAGGTATTAAGACGAGTGGGAGGGGAGAGATGTTTCTGGCGACTGCTAATGAAGAGAAGAGATAGGTTGGTAGGACACATACTAAGACACCCAGGAATAGCAAGCTTAGTTATGGAAGGAAGGGTCGAGGACAAGAACTGTAGGGGTAGACCAAGGTTAGAATATGTTGAACAGATTGCCTCGGATGTAGGGTGTGGTAGCTATGTAGAGATGAAACGATTAGCTCAGGTCAGGGAGGCATGGAGAGCTGCATCAAACCAGTCAAAAGACTGAAGACTCAAAGAACAAACAACACCCACGAGCAATAAATCTAGAGCGTGTAAGTGTAAAGTTGTCACTAGAGTGCAGCATGACTAGAACGGGTCCAATAAGTAATATGGCTAATGGCGAATGCTGAGCAACGGCAAGGAATACAATAGAAGCCTCATATTAGAGTTCTCTGCAGCCAGTAATCTAATTCGTGTGCGCCTGGACCTCCTGTAAGCCTCTTCGGTCCATGCTGCAACCTGGTGACAACTTTTGACAGTTACACGCTCGTTCGACGTTCAATTAACCGAATATTCCAATACCTCGAATGATATTTTGTTCCCCTGAAATAAATTGTGTCTTTAACTCGAAATTGGGGTGAAAATGCAGTTGAATTACGTTCTTTAAGTGCGACATGGGAATTACAATATCGATTCAGTTGTGCAGAGCCCCTGGACTGAATATTTCTGTCTGTAGCTTATTATGCTCGGAATTCCAGCTAATACGCTGTCAACCATTATGAATAGATTTTTAGGTAAATAAATATTTTTTTATGTAAATACATATTTTAAGCATTTTTTTCTATAAATACATAAATTCCTGCTTTTCACTCATTAGCACATAAAAAGACATAATATTTACATTTAAAAAAATCAGTATGGTAGATCTTTCAGTTTATTGCATTTTTGTTCTGTGTTACTTCAACGGGGAAGAACCCTTGAGCTATCTAATCTTCATGCAACTGTGTTATTCTTAACTTGTCGCTCCGTGCCCCTCACTGTGGAAGTCGGGGGGGGGGGTTTACCTTGTCTATCGCCATATTTCACCACGTGCTAGACCTCCTCCCCCAGCTATAACCAGTGTCACTCACATGCAGTTCATTTCTGGCACTGTGCACTAAAGTAAAAAACAACTACAAGTTATCGTCTGCAGCAGTATGTTGCAGAATTTAAAGATAATTTTACTTCTGATAGGGGCGTTCTGTTCTACCAACCATGTGGGAAAGCAATCAAGGCTGAACAGCGATCTCAAGTTACACAACACCTCAAGAGCAAGAAACATATTGCCGCAGTTTCGAGCCTTCAGAATAAGTGTTTCGCGATAACTGTCAGTCATTTGTGATGGACAACCTGACGGTGTATCTTGTTGTCTATTGTAATGCTTCAGCAGTCAGTGAGACATAGAATAAATTGCATTCGAGAGTACTGCATATTGTTTATATTTACATTAATAAACTAAATTATAATAAAATATTTTTACTTTTTTGTCACATGTTTCAGGTATTTTTAACTTAATACATAAAAAATAAATATTTTCCCGATTTTTAGAACCTAAAAATCCTAGCCCTAATTATGAAACATATACGCAAGATTTATAGCATTATGCAGGAGTCGCTTCTTTTAAGGAAACGGAAAATACACACAGTAAAATAATTCGAAATGTCTCTGCAATATTGGCACAGAAACATTTCACTCCTGCATCAGTAGACATAGTGGCAATAACAGCATGACGTAGGCACGGTTCAGTATTTAATGTATTTATGATAATAGAATTCCATTTTAGCCTATTTTCATTTGTGAAAAAATAAGCATATGAGATCACCTTTTGTCCGTGTGTGTGTGTGTGTGTGTGTGTGTGTGTCCCTAAAACTTCTAAACGGCTGGAGCGATTTTATTGAAACCCGGTAAGATCTTAGTACTATTTTGGCTGACACCGACCATGAGCTTCAAATTATATTACGTCTCTCCAATCCAACATGGCGGCTGTGCGAAATATTCCACTGGTATTCTATATATCTGAAACTATTAATGATATCACCCTGGAATTTTGTACGGCAATAAAGGGTACTACTAGAAGCATACCTATAAGACTTTCAGAAACCTCTTAACTACAAAACGAACATGGTGGCCAAGCGAAGTTGAAACTTTTAAATAGACTTTTCTCACGACTTAACCATCCAAACGCAATGAAACTTGGTACAGCAAATGTTTATGCACATTGTAATGCACTCGCAGCTAATTTAATTCAATTGTTTACATAACCTCAAGATGGCGGATGTGCGAAATATTTCACCGACAATCTATATCTCCGAAACTATTACTGATATCACCCTAAAATTTTATTCCGTGATAAACGGCACTACTACAAGTTCATCTATGTAACTTTCAAAACCCTGTTAACTACAAAACGAACTTGGCGGCCAAGCGAATTCAAATTACTGGTATGTTAATAAACCTTTCTTGTGATTCAACCATCTGAGCGCAGTGAAATATGGTAGACTACAGTAAATGTTTATACGCATTGTAATGCACTGCCATCTAATTTAGTTCAATTGTTTACATAAACTCAAGATGGCGGCTGTGCGAAATTTTAAAATTAAGATTTTGATGTGTAACATCTTTCCACTTGGTAGCTGGATATTTTTTTGTGGGAGTGATTTTGGAAAAGGGACGGAAACAATGAGCGCGCGCGGTGGCGGAGATTGGTACCACGTCGTACTGTCGGCCATGTGGCTATGTGAAACGTATATCCCATACGGTTTACTTCAAGGTTTGGAGGCCCCATTAAATATATTCCTACAATAAATCACCTTCAAGTTCGTTCTTTGGTGTGAAAATATTCAGACCCTGACAGTAAGCGCATACGATGTGTAACATGAGACATGTTATCCTACTATGTGTCTGCCAGGAGCGCAAATCTCTTGTTAACAGTGAACTCTGTTGGCCATTGAAATAACTAGCCTACTTCAAAAACTCCAGTGCCAAATCCTGACCGGTTCGCGCATGACGGCCATGCAGCTATGTGGAATGTATATCGCACGGTTTACTTCGAGGTTTGGAGGTCCCATTAAAGATATTCCTACAATAAATCATCTTCAAGTTTTCGTTCTTTATTGTGAAAATATTCATTATACCACATTTGCTGAAAACAATTATGATTTATTAAATCTTCACAGTTTTGCTGTATTCTTATTTAATGTAAGCATTCGAGTTACTGTCGGCCAACATACAGCACTAAGTGGAATGCATATCGCACACGGTTTACTTCAAGGTTTGGAGGCCCCATTAAAGATATTCCTACAATAAATCATCTTCAAGTTGTCGTTCTTTGGTTTGAAAATATTCAGAGCCTGACAGTAAGCGCATATGAGGTGTAATATGTGACATGTTATCCTGCTATGTGTCTGCCAGGAGCGCAAATCCGTTGTTAACAGTGAACTCTGTTGGTCATTGAAATAACTACTTGTAAAACTCCAGAGCCAAATCCTGACCGGTTCACGCATGTCGTCCATGTAGCTATGTGGAATGTATATCGCATACGGTTTACTTCGTGGTTTGGAAGCCCCGTTAAAGATATTCCTACAATAAATCATCTTCAAGTTGTCGTTCTTTGGTGTAAAAATATTCATTATATCATATTTGCTAAAAACAATTATGATTTATTAAATCTTCACACTTTTGCTGTATTCTTATTTAATCTAAGCATTCGAGGTACTGTCTTCCAACATACAGCCTATGTGAAATATCGCATACGGTTTACTTCAAGGTTTGGAGGCCCCATTGAAGATATTCCTACAATAAATCATTGGCACTGGAGTTTTACAAGTAGTTATTTCAAAGACCAACAGAGTTCACTGTTAACAAGGGATTTGCGGTCCCGGCAGGCACATAGTAGGATAACATGTCACATATTACACATCATATGCGACTACTGTAAAGCTCTTTTTTTTATTTTTATTTTATATATTTTGTGTATGAATGATCCGATCGAAGTGAACGTTTGAATAATGAACCTCCGCAAAAATCCTCATCCAATAGTACATAACTCGTTTGTGACACCATAGTACACAGAGTTGCAATCATTTGCATTCAGATCAAGGAAGATATCCTGCGAAAAATGTATGTAAAAAGGAGTAAAATTGCCACTTCGGTGAAGTAATAATAATAATGATGATGTACCGCCCACTGGTAAGGTAGTAAAGTGATTTGTATCGGTCCTGGTCGGAAGTATAATAAGGGTAGCCCAGAATTAATGAAATTTACCAATGAAGGATGTTGATTCCGTTATGAAACTGAATGGTTCATGGTGGATAAATACTTACAGTAATTAGCATGTTGTAGATGGGAGGAGTTGTATCTGAGATCTAACTTGTGAGAGGTCAAATTGAAATTTAACAACTTGTGAGAGGTCAAATTGAAATTTCATAACTTGCGAGAGGTGTAATTGAGTTAGTTAGTTGTTTTAAGGGGCAGAACTACGAGGTCATCTGCCCCTAAAGAGATGTAATTGAAATTAAATTGTGAAGTGTAATTGGAATTTAATAATCTGAGAAGATAATTAATGAATTAATTATGAGAAGCAAATTATTGATGAAATTTAACTAGATGACATTTATTAGTGAGGAGGCGTGAAGTCATTTGGACATTGATTTATATGGTGACAGAAAATAATGACAGTGAGAAGGGTTGATTTCATTATCATGCGATAATTATTATTATTATTATTTTGTACAGTAACTTAATGTAAATATTTTATTTTGTTTTGCTATGTTTTAAGTAAGTAAAAGTTTCATTTAGTAGAGATATGGTATTTGTTTGCTCAAATCTTGAATATATGTGTTATATATTGGGGAAAGAACATAACACACCCCGATCTGACGAGCTAGCAAAGTATAACCATGTATTCTCCTTCAAGCAAGGGTACAATATATTAAAATCCAACATGGCGACCTTCCGAAATATATAGACGGTTCTCAATATCTATTAATCTATTAAACTGAAATTTTGTATGTTGATAGAGGCTATGAACATAAGTTCATCTATACGACTTTCAATAACCTGGTGAGCACAAATCCAACATGGCAGCGACGCGAAATATAAATATTTAAATGGACGTTTCTCACGATTCAACTATCCGAGCGCAGTAAAACTTGGTACGGTTAGTGCTTATACAAATTTTAATCCACTGGCTTCTAATTTATTTCAATTGTTTTCATAACCACAAGATGGCAGCTGTGCAA
This sequence comes from Meconema thalassinum, assembly GCA_946902985.2. Taxonomy (NCBI): domain Eukaryota; kingdom Metazoa; phylum Arthropoda; class Insecta; order Orthoptera; family Tettigoniidae; genus Meconema; species Meconema thalassinum. The sequence continues at coordinate 1,221,100,499 of OX336388.2, read as the reverse complement.
GCTTTTAAAATCTCGTTTTAATTTCTTGTGTCGTAATCATGCGATTGAAGTTTAAATATTACACCTACACAATAATCTTCATGTAATAGTACATAACTCTAAGACCTACATAAAAATCCAACATGGTGACCATCTGAAATATTTAGAAGGTTCTTAATATCTACGAATCTATTACAGCAATCAAACTGGAATTTTGTACGTTGTTAGAGACAATTAACATAGATATGATATATGCAGATAGGCTGTATAGTCCTTCACGGAACTACTTCTTTCGAATGCATTTCAATATCTCGAACTTTTGATAACTCGAAGCAATTTTTATTTACGGAAGCACTTCAAGATATCGAAAATTTGAGATATAGCCTACAGTCGTAGTTGGACTGTATTTCCTGCTTCTGGTGCTGGAGCACAGGCCTGTAAATAGTACATTCTCTTTCCACAATACATTGAACAAGGGGGTTTAATTTATTTTTGACGTTCACTGGGGGGAGGGTGTATATTAATATTTATTTTACGTGTTTCAGTGGGGAAGGGGGTGTAAGTTTTATGCCATTCATGCGAACGTATTTTATAGATGACACCATACAGTATTTAAGATTTGGTCACATACAGTACTTCGGCGTACTATGCTCTGTACAGTACATTGGGAAAGTACAGTATGTAATTTGTTTCTTATTTTTTAGCCTACTTTCGATTTTTGCAAAAAATGAAAGTAGACTTATGAGATCAATACAGGGCCAAAAAGTGTGTGTCTGTCTGTGTGTGTGTGTGAGTGTGTGTGTGAGTGTGTGTACTCTGAATGTCTGCCCCCCCCCCTATCTATTCAAACACGGTGAAACGGAATTTAACAAAATTTGGTACAAAGGTAGCACTAGCAACGGGCATCTCAGTGTCATGTTTTATATGACCACCATCTTGACGTAAACGTAATGGCGGCCACCCAAATGTTCAAAGCTTAAATCAAATTACGACCATCCTATTCATCTGTTCTCTACCAAATTTTACAACATTATACCTTCATGTATGAAGAATCGTTTGGCCAAACTACGAGGTCATCTGCCGAATAATTTGCGGATGGCGGCCATGTTTGTGTACAAATCGGATCCCCCTATCTTTTCAAACACGGTGAAACGGAATTGAACGAAATTTGGTACAGAGGTAGCACTAGCAAAGGGCACCTGAGTGTCATGTTTTATATCGCCGCCATCTTGACGTAAACGTAATGGTGGCCACCCAAATGTACAAAGCTTAAATAAAATTACGACCAACCTATTCATCTGATCTCTACCAAATTTTGTAACGTTATACCGTTACGTATGAAGAATCTTTTGACCAAACTACGAGGTCATCTGCAAAATAATTTGCGGACGGCGGCCATGTTTGTGTGCAAATCGATTCCCCCTATCTTTTCAAACACGGTGAAACCGAATTAAACGAAATTTGGTACAAAGGTAGCACCAGCAAAGGACACCTCAGTGTCATGTTTTATATCGCCGCCATCTTGACGAAAACGTAATGGCGGCCACCCAAATGTTAAAAGCTTAAATCAATTACGAACAACCTAATTATATGATCTCTACCAAATTTTAAAACCTTATACCTTTATATATGCAGAATCTTTTGACCAAGCCACCAGGTGATCTGCCCAATGATTTGCGGATGGCGGTCATGTATGTTTGCCAATCGATTCCCCCTATATATTCAAACACGGTGAAACCGAATTGAACGAAATTTGGTACAGAGGTAGCACAAGAAATGGGCACCTCAGTGCCATGTTGTAATGGGAATTAGTGCCCCATGTTGGTAGCGACAAATGTAGCAGTTTGGCTAGCCCACACAGTTGGGAGATAAATGTAACTGTTTACCTTTGCCTAAGCTATGTTGTTTTAATGGGCGCCAAGACCTCAATGCAATGTTGAAATCTAAATTTGTATTTAACAACGTCTAGCTCTGGCAGAACACCTTCAAGACACTATTCACTCAGATCGTGGTATGATTTGATCATTAACCCAACAAACAATTGTATCAGGAGAAGGAATTGGTCTATATCTAATGCTACCTACTGAAAGCAAAGATTGCATTGTAAAAGAAATGAATTTATTATATAAAACCAGTATAGCAAAATTAATAATAATAATAATAAGTACAAAATTTAAATTGGAGCGTTGTGATTTGAATATTACCGATAGAAAATTACGTGAAAACGGAGTCTGATAAATTGATTTTACTCTTATTTCCAAGCTATGAAGTTACTGAAATATGAAATGTAAAACAAAGAAAAATGAGAGATTGCGTATTTCTGCGTCATTTGCGCTTACCATTGGAAATTGCCAAGGCATTTCCCTCGTACTTGCTGATGCTGTGAGCTTCCCACAGTCTCCTGGACGTCGTCATCTCCGTCGGAATTTGATGATATTCTGGTAGCTTAGATAATTCTATGGTCCGTACCTCGGACCCAAACACTCGTACAACCGCACTGGTTAAGTTTTGCAAAAGTTAGTCTTCAACTCCACTGAACATCGGAGCGACACGCACTTGCAACCGTACTCCGCAAGTTCTACACAGATAGTCCTCGTTTCACGGCGCGTCGAACGATATATCCACACGCCGGCTCCCCCACCATGGTACCGACATCTAGCTTACGTCGTCCTCCTTGATTGGCTGAGCACGCCGCTAGTTCCCCTCCTCTGCCTCATTACACTCGGCGCGCGAGAGGGAGAAGTCGATTTCCGTTCCAACAATTCGCCTTTTCTAGACCTTGCGACCCAGCCTTGCGTAATACTTCTCGACAGGAATCAGCTTGTACTAGAAATCCCAGTGAGTCACGTCTCTCGATATACCCTAACTGACGAAAACTCCGTAAAATTCCGTAATCAGATAATTTTCTATGATATCGTCGTTCGTAATAATTTGCTGGATAGCGTTTTCTAAGACATAGAAAACCTATCTGAATGCTAATAATTTTTATAAAATGCTCCGAAAATACCTTAATAATAATTATAATAAATTAATAATAATAATAAATTACCATGAAAAATTCTCTTGGCTGAACAATTTGCCGCGTAAATAAATATAGAATGGCTTACTACTGACTTATGCCAGTTGCATAAAACCCCTCGAAAAACACGTTACAATGTATTATATCGCCGCGATCTTGACTGAAACGGAATGGCGGCCACCCAAATGGTATAAGCTTAAATCAAATTACTACCAACCTAATCATTTGATCTCTACCAAATTTTGCAACAACAACATACCTTTTTGTGGGATGCATCTTTTGACTGAACGACAAGGTCATCAGCCCAATAGTTTGCAGATAGCGGCCATATATGAGTGCAAATCGTTTCATCATATCAATTCAAACACGGTGAAACCGAATTGAAAGAAATTTTGTACAGAGGAGGCACTAGCAAAGGGCACCTCATGTTCATGTTTAATATCCGTATAACACGTATTTCAACAAGCTACTACAACCAACATTCAAGTATACTCCTTGAAAAGGACAAAGAGTTATAAAATACCCATGCATTTAGGAGAAAGTAGGCTACCGTATATGTTCTTTACTGCACATCTTGTTTCTTTATTTGAAGACGTTGGTCAATATATAAATATGTGCATATTTCTGCGTTTTCTTCTCAGCTGTTTAAAATGATTCACTCTTAACGTTTTGAATTATTAATATTGTAACGTTTTTAGGGTTCGTAAAAAAAATAGGTCTGGCTATAATGCACTAAATCTTTATTTACAATAATGTTATTTACACTAATTCAAATTAAGCCTACTTACTTCCACACACACATACACAGAATCTACCAGTCGCTATTAATTACACTGATCTCTACAAGTCAGTTTCTCTTCCAGTCACTATTTATCTTCCACTATTTACATTATTTATTTCCACATTTATCTTCACACCCCGTCTTCACTATTTACAGTCCTCCATTACGAGATGAAAACGCGGATTGAGAATGCTCTCAAAACGATAGTTAATATAGCAGAAACGAGTCGCTAACTTAAGAATGAGAAGAAGGAAGACGTACTAAAAGCGGTAAGCGAACTGAGAAACTGCTTTGATGTAATAACTAATGTAGTGAATGACAAGAACAACGAAAAGACCGATCCTGGAAGCGAGGTTATGGAATACCAAAGAGATGAAATATCAGAGGGAGAAGACAGCTCGACCTCGGGACAACTAGCGCTATCAGATGGGCACAACCCAGAACCTGAAAGCAGCAGTAGCAAGCAACTACACCCATCTGACGGCGGAATACAAAGTTCACACTCATCCGAATCGATAACCCCACTCACACAGCAAAACAAAACCGTGAACAATGAAAATAAAGATCTGGCGGATATAAAAGAAAACGTGAGATATATGATGGACTTCGTAACGAACAAAATAAATATAATTATAGAAGAGAAAATAAATCAGACACTGAACAGAAACGCAATGCCTACACGCAGAGGAAATGAAGAGTTCCATAACGATCCAGACGGAAGGGATAATAATCATAACTATAGAAGAGAATCAGAATGGACAAATGTAACAAATAAAAGAAATAAACAATCCATCAGGGGAACAAAGATACAAGAGGACGATCTACAAGCTGCAGTCAAAATGGCATGGCTTTACCTAGGCAATTTGAAAGGAAATGCCACAGAAGAGATGGTTAAAAGGTACCTAGAGAGAAATGGAATCAACGACAACGTCTATTGTGAAGAACTTCACACACGAGGTAACAGCAAGGCCTTCAAAATAGGTTTTCCTTTCCAATTCCTTGAAAATACAGAACGACCGGAATACTGGCCAAACAGAGCAGTCGTAAGACGATTTCGTTTTCGGAGGTCACACCGTGATGAAGGAGAAGAACTACAATAAATATACACATGTGCTCCTATGGAACATCGAAGGCATAAAGAATGCCCTACCTCTTTTCCCAACAGAGACACTAAGCAGTTATAGCGTCATCATACTGACTGAAACATTTTTAACAGAGCATTTCAACATTCAAGGATACTACGGGACTCATTCATTCGCCCGCCAGACAGAAGGAAGACCAGCAGGAGGGGTCTCCATCTTTCTCAAACATAATTTAGGAACAATAAAAGAAATAATAAAAAAAAAGAAAACACAATTATAGTAAAAACCACCCTACTATCAATCATAGGCATGTATGCTCAACCGCAAATGTCAATAGAGGACATAATCGAAAGAATAACAGAGGTCTTATCGCAAACAAAATTAGATGATAGAGTAATCTTCGCAGGGGACATAAACGCAAGAATAGACAAACCAACCATTAAAACGGAACTGATTAAGGAGACACTGGAAGAAGCAGGCTATGTCCTTATTAATATCCCCAATATGAAGACATACATTGCCCCGAATGGAACCAGCGCCATAGATCTAGTCTTCTACAGAGGAACAGACATTAAAAAACTCAGTCAAAAGGCACTATGGACTTCAGCCATGGCCCCAATTAGGAAACATCTACCAATCTCGACTACCTTTGAAATCTTCTGCCAAGACCAACTACCCATACCGCCAAGGAATAAAATATCCAGGAAACTAGATATAGAGAAACTAGGGCATATCAGCGAAGAAATAGATAAAGCAAAACAATTAATTCAACGGCATGAATTAACTGAAGCAGTGGAAATATGTACAAGAACCCTTCAATCATGTCAAACTCAAACGAAAGTAAGGATATCACAACCATGGTTCAATAAAGACTGTTATAATGAACGGAAAAAGACCCTGATAGCACTACATCGAGCGAAGGACACATCGGAACCGAATCACCTGGTACAATACGCCGAACAAAGAAGGAAATATAAATCCCTAATCAAAAAGAGGAGAACGGATTATATTGAAGAAGATGCCAAGAGACGCGCTGCAAACGCTCAAAATGACCCATTCCTAATGCTTAGGAAACCAAAATCACCAGTAACAAGCAATATCTCCATGGAAACATGGGAAAACCATTTCAGAAGCATTCTCAATCATCAATACCAGTCAACAGCGTTTGAATTAACTCCAGTAACAATGACAGTAAATTTCACCCCCATAACAAGACAGGAAATTATTGATACAATAACAACAGCAAAAAATGGAAAAGCCCCTGGTCCTGACAGCTTCTGCAATGAACACCTAAAAGACTCTCTGCCCGTCATGCTAGACTACTGGGTAGAACTATTCAACACATGCATACTCACTGGGGAAATCCCAGAGCAATGGAGGTCGTCAACAATCAAAGTGATGTTCAAGAAAGGAGAAATTGATGACCCTGATTCATACCGAGGTATAGCTCTCGAAAATACATCCTTCAAAGTATTCATGAAAATCTTAACAAACAGGCTTACAGAAGAAATAGATTTCCAGATACCGGAGAGTCAATTCGGCTACCGAAAGGGAAGAAGCACATTACATGCCGTGAAATATCTAATTGAACAAGCCCAGGATACAATGAGGCACCCAGGAAAGAAATACTTTGTGGTCTTCGTAGACTACCGTAAGGCTTTTGACCTCATTGACAGAACGACGCTCGTCCGGAAACTCAATCACCTACTAGGGGCTACACATCCGTTAGTAATCATAATCTTGAATATCATCAGATATAACTATGTCCAAATATCAGATAGCATAGCCCTATCCAAAAACATAACCCAAACAAACGGAATCCTACAAGGAGATCCAATCAGCCCAATATTATTCAACATCATGACAGCAGATATCACAGAAGTAATCATAGATACATCAGCATCACTTTTACTTTATGCGGACGACATGGCATTAGGTTCAGAAAACATAGAAGAGCTCCAAGAGGTCCTCAACAGGCTCACATCATGGACAGAAAGAAATGGCCTACAAATTAACCAGAGCAAAACCAAACAGATGACCTTCAGGAAAGGAGGAAGGCATTCACTTAAAAACACAATGACTCTTCACAACAAACCACTAGAAGTAGTGCCGAAATTCAAGTACCTCGGAGTCACCCTCCAAACTACTCTAACATCCTACAATATCCACGTTAAAGAAAGAGCGGCCGCAGCAATAAAAGCCATCTACCACATCGAACAACCTCAACAAATATCATTGGGTACAGCAATGCTACTGTTCAGAACAGCCATATCACCAATAGCAACCTATGGGATTAGCTTTACCTGGGAAAAACTCACACTCAGCGACCTGATGATAATAGAAAAAGTCAAGGCCCGATATCTTAAGAGGATTTTAGGAATAGGAAAGTCTGTCCCTTCAAGGTTGACATATGTATTAACTAAGGAGGACTACTTCATCGACGACATCAAAATACAGTTTTACCTACCAAACACCAAAGCCTATGAGAATGCACGCCGAAGCTTAAATGAGAAACGAAATGCCATTTGGTCCGACTTTTACTCCACAGATGCCATAATGACAGAAGAGTGGAAACAAACTAATTACGAGCTACGACACGCAATAACACGTTACGCCACCCATGGATTTCACTATAGATTTTGCAAAACCAAGAATTTCCACCAACCGAATGAAGACTGTGTGTGTGACCTGTGCAACGATCATTGTGAAAGGTACCACGCACAAAACTGCAAAATGAGGACAACCTCAATAATAAGACTGGCATTGGCATAATTGATCATTTATGTACAAAATATGTATTTGCACATTGTGCGCTTTTCTTTTAATAATAATTATTTATTTCCACTCATCGCGCTAGGCACGGCAAACTGCTTCACATTTATTTCCACTGGTCGCTCGGCACGGCACACACCGACAGCGTGGACTCACTCAGGACTGACTCTGACTCCCTGCTCGTGCACATCACTGGTATATAAACAATCGGCCTCTGGACTGGAATGTTCTGGGCGTCGCTACCTCTCGCGGCATTGAGAGTGTTCTAGTGGATTCTATGCTGGCACCACCCAGTCCTTTCTAGTTGGCTGTTCCCAATCAGGCCACCTCTTTCAGCAGCGAGTACGTTCTAGTGGTGGCCTTGGGGAGGAGCTTACCCAATTAGCCCTGGCCGGGTTGGCGGCCCAGACACCCCGCCAACTTGACACCTGGAGAACGGGGCGGCGGCCGCCGGGAAACCGCACGAACCCCGTGCACGTTACACTGCCCCCTCTCCTCAAAGCAACTCGCCTCGAGTTGTTTATCGTGAGGCTATCCGAGGTCCGAAGGGGTTGCATTGACGGCGCTGACAAGCCCCTGTTTGGGCTGGCTCTCTCTCGTCTCGGTAGGTGGGATACAGCTCCTTGCTTGCATTTTCGCGACAGATGACATCGTACAGCCCGTAGCAAACAGGTGACCTTTCTACTGCGACGGCGTCCCGGTGGTGGTTTACGTCGCTTTGGTGGAGGATAGCCAACCTCCATCGCCTCATCGTCTCTTGCTGCTGAACTCCTCTTCGGTGGCGTCAACCAAACTGTCCTCTTCGCCGCCGCCATTCCCCACGTGATGGTTTTTTGCCTGCCGCAGGTATCGCCTTCCACTGAGCATCGAACGCTGAGGTACCATGGCGTCGCGATGCTCATCCGCGAAGATGTATGCCGCCTCTCGTTGTACGTGCTCGGGAGGCAAGCCAGCTAGCGCGAGTTCTTGAAGTGACTTACTCGCGCACCTGTCCTTATCTTCTAGCCGTAGCTGGTGGCCCACATGATGCTCCTCCAGCGTCACGACGATCCCGTTGTAGGCGATCCCCGACTGGATGTCGTGTAGCACCTCCGCCATCTGTTCCTGAAGTCCCGTGATGAGCTGAACTGTTCCGACCTCCAGCGTGCACCCGGCATGGTTTGCCACAGTGTCGAACCCGGTCCCGCAGATCTGCCGTGATGTAGCCTCATCGACGTGCGGGGTCCTTCCACTCGAGACACTGCCCCTGTCGTCAGAGCTGCTAAGGCTCAATCGGTTTCCAGGCCTGTGATGCTTCCCAGTGGCTCGTCCCCATCTCGCTCAGCATTCCGACCTCCGGACTCCACGATGCATTCGGCTCGGTTATCAGCACCCTCTGCAGCGCCACTTTCCATACCGCCTCCAAGCTCGTTACACTCCGGTTTTGACTTCAGGACTGGTTTCAGCTCGTCTTGACTAGTTTCATGCCCACAATGCTCCACTTTATTTCCAGAACTTTCCTCAGTTTCCTTTTCCAAATTTTCTGGAGTTGCCGCCATTTTCTTTCCAAGGTTTTCGAAATGTTCTGTAATTTTATTTCCAAGGTTTTCGAAATGTTCTGACATTTTCTTTTCAACATTTTCCAACACCTCCCACATGCTACAAGGAATCTCGAACAGAAATGTGTCTGGATCCTCACCAGCGTCCAGCAGTAACTGACGTAACCGCACTTGTAGCGTAGACTTGGTTCCTGTTGCATCAGCATCCCTCTCTTCCAGTTCTTCACGCAATTCTGACACCTTCAGTTCTGAGAGTCTTACTTTCTTCGTCGCCATTTTACAGTCCAAAATGCGAGACATATGGACAGTCAGCACACGATGAACTAGGCCTACAGATGGTACACACCAGTCACTTAGCAATTAACTATACACTTCCTTAAAGTAGGCCTCTTCAAAAGTACGCCCTGTTTCATACAGAAGCACTCACTATAGCCTGACCCTCACATCTGACACCAATTGTAACGTTTTTAGGGTTCGTAAAAAAATAGGTCAGGCTATAATGCACTAAATCTTTATTTACAATAATGTTATTTACACTAATTCAAATTAAGCCTACTTACTTCCACACACACATACACAGAATCTCACTTTATACAGCTACCAGTCGCTATTAATTACACTGATCTCTACAAGTCAGTTTCTCTTGCAGTCACTATTTATCTTCCACAGTCACTATTTACATTATTTATTTCCACATTTATCTTCACACCCCGTCTTCACTATTTACAGTCATCCATTATTTATTTCCACTCATCGCGCTAGGCACGGCAAACTGCTTCACATTTATTTCCACTGGTCGCTCGGCACGGCACACACCGACAGCGCGGACTCACTCAGGACTGACTCTGACTCCCTGCTCGTGCACATCACTGGTATATAAACAATCGGCCTCTGGACTGGAATGTTCTGGGCGTCGCTACCTCTCGCGGCATTGAGAGTGTTCTAGTGGATTCTATGCTGGCACCACCCAGTCCTTTCTAGTTGGCTGTTCCCAATCAGGCCACCTCTTTCAGCAGCGAGTACGTTCTAGTGGTGGCCTTGGGGAGGAGCTTACCCAATTAGCCCTGGCCGGGTTGGCGGCCCAGACACCCCGCCAACTTGACACCTGGAGAACGGGGCGGCGGCCGCCGGGAAACCGCACGAACCCCGTGCACGTTACAATATGATTATTGTTATTATTATTATTATTATTATTATTATTGTTGTTGTCTACGTAGAAATTGCATGTTCTCATTGAAAGATTGCTCAATATCAAAACGTTTTGTCTGTCTCGTTGCGTAGTGGCTAGAATTCTTAGCTGTGATCGCGGAGGCCCGGGTTCTATTCCCGGCACTGCAAAGAAATTTAATTCTGGTCTGGGGCTGGAATAGGATTTGGATAGGAATCTGCCGTGGCCTTAGGTTAGGTAGCATCCCGTCATTTGCCGGGAGTAGAGTGGGAAACCACGGAAAACCACTTCCAGGATGGCTGATGTAGGGATCTAACCCGCCTCTTCTCAGTTTTGTCTCACGAGCCTGAGTGTACCCCGCTCCGGCCCTCAGACCAGAATTAAATGTATCGGCAGAGCCGGGAATCGAACCCGGGCCTCCGCGGTGACAGCCAAGAATGCTAGCCAGCACCTACTCATAGAGTCAATGGTGCTGCACTAGCTCTGTGAGGAAAGTACTGGCCATGTACTTCACTGCGTACCTTGCTTAGTGTGCCTCATTATTATTGAAAATACAGAGCACAAATTGTGCATAGGGTTAATAAATGTGAATATACATTAGTGTTTTCACTTCCACCTTCACAAAATTTCACAATGGAAGGACCCCGGTTCTTACATGTGATTGTGTGGTACCGACTACATTGTTTACCACATGATTTACAAGTACAGGATACGTCTATGTCATGAAAGTACTCGGTGACGCACAGTTTATGGTGGTACCCATGTACCGCCATCGAGTTAACGAAGTGTCGTAGGTCTTGTTTGGTGTCAGTCCATACGCTATTCGTCATGGCTTCCATTATGTAAAATTCGAGCCAGATTTCATCTCTCTTCTTCACTCTCTCATGCATTAGTCTTTTCCAGGCGTCCGTAGATGGTAATCTTCTCTTCGTACGTAGGTCCTCAATGAAGAAGTTCTCCTTGACAAGTTCGTACACTAGTCTAGATTTTGCATATTTTGATAATCCCAGGGTTGCTTTTAGGAAGCGCGACTTCACTGCCTCGAGCGTCCTCAAGTCCGCCAGGGTCAGCTTCTCCCAGATGATTTCTATCCCGTATGTGGCGATGGGCGCTATTTTCGCGTCAAATAACCTCATAGCAGTTCTCAAAGAGAGCTTCGTGAGTGATTTAATGTCATATATGGCTTTAGTAGCCGCCGTTGTTCGAGACTTGATGTGGACTCTGTAGGCTCTAGCTGTTGTTTGCAATGTTAATCCTAAGTATGTGAATGTATTTACTGTCTTGAGGGGATTCAATCCTCATTATGGAATTGCTTTGGTTTAGGGGGTTACTACCACATAAACTATGGCGATGCCTTTTGAAGATCGGACCGGCTTTCAGGCTGACTATCTATCAAACATTCTAGATTGAGGTAAGTGCCTCGGGACTCTGCTGAAGTGAGTGTCTGGGGAAAAGCCACGCTCACAATGGTTTCTATTGACGCCGGAGTTCGAGCCTCGGATCTCCGTAAAGGACACCTTTCCAGTATAGTCATAGAGCGTATCTCAGAGCACTTGCTTCGCTCCTAAAATAAACTATTAACCTTTTAAGTACTGAGTTGTTTCATTCACATTACAGAAGTCACATTTTTTAACTTATCATGGGGTGGGGTGGGGGTGATAAGGCTAAAAATGTATCTTTATTAATCTGAATTTAAATTCAAAATCATATGCTTATATAAGTTTTTAATTTTAGACAAATAAAAATTAATATTTTTATATGGGCATCATTTCCATAGCGGGTCCAAAATACAATCAACTGAAATCAGCAGGCAAGTAGTAGTCTACTTGTTGCTCCTTGCTAGAACAGAAATTGATATTCTTTGATACAGCGCGGCGTGAAGAATTTGCTTGTTTTTCCTGTTTACATCTCAGATGAACTCCTGCTGTAGAGGAAAGACGTGTACAAAATGCACTGTTGGTTACTTCCGGAAGCAAAATCCTTAGCTCTAGTAGTACTACATAATACCAAATAGATGGCGAAACATACCAGGGATCAACTCGGCACTCGAAAGCGAATAGGGAATATTATTTTGAAAACAGTTTTTGTGCAACGTTTATAGACGAGTGAGGCACTCAACGGGTTAATGATTAATGTGAGTAAAGTGTACCCCAAGAGAGTGGAAGTAGCATGACCAAGTGGCCCCTTCACTGCTCTTACATCGCATCGTCTGGGAGTAATATTTCATATTCCATGACTCACGGCTCTCGTGAACTCTGCGTAATATGAGGCAGCTTGATATCAAGGACTATGTGTCATAGAGTTCATAGAGCAGTCGTGCTCAACCTGCTGCTCGTGAGCATCACGCTGCTCTTTAAATTAAATAATTGCCCACGAGCACAAGCTCCCCTGAGATCCATTCTTCTCTTCAAATTCTATTCCAAGAACCTGAATAATAGTGTTTTGACAGTTAGAAATGTGATCATTTTGTGGAATAGTATTTTTAACCTTCTTCTTCTTCTTCTTCTTCTTCTTCTCAACCGCTAGGTTGGTGGGTAACATGCATGTCTTCCAAAACGTCTTCTTTCTCTGGCCTGGAGTTTCAAATGGCAATAAGTGTGCTTGCCTTTAATGCTGTCTATGAATTGAGTCCTTGGTCTTCCTGGACTCCTCTTTCCTTCTAGCTTCCCTTCGAAGAGTGTGGTGCACCAGTCAGAATGACGAATCAAATGACCAACAAATCTATTCCTTCTTCTGTTTAAGGATTCAACAAGGTACGTGTCTTTTTTGCTCTTTTGAGAACATTCTCATTCGTGACTTGATCAGTCCAAGGTATCTTTAGTAGTCGTCGCCAGCACCACATCTCGAATGCCCTAAGTTTTGATACATCTGCTTGTCGCAGAGTCCATTTTTAACCTACAGTAAAAATAATTGGACACCCCTGTTTTATGAGTAAAAATGAAAGATGCTGATTCAACTCGAATGTCCATACGTCAATGTATCTAATCAGTATGAGTCAGGTAGTTGGAGCATGCCTGGTGAGCAGCGAATCCCTAGCTATTGCAGCAAATCTGAGGGAGAGAGAAATAGGCAAAGGAAAGAGGGAAGCGTGTTTGTTGCAGTGTTATTATGATTATTTTTTATTTTTTTTATTTAGTCAATTTACCCTCTAGGTTGGTGGTTCCCACGGACTCAGCGAGGGAACTCACCACTACCGCCTCTATGGGCAGTGTCCTGGAGCCTGGAACATCTGGTCGCGATGGATACAACTGGGGAGGTGTGATCAGCACTTCGCCCAGGCGGCCTCACCTGCAAAGCGAACAGGGGCCTCATGAGGGAGGGGAAGGGATGGAAGATAGGGATGGATAGGCTAGGAAGAGGGAAGGAGGCGGCCGTGACCTTACAGTAGGTACCATCCCGGCATTCGCCCGAAGACGAAGTGGGAAACCACGGAAAACCACTTCGAGGATGGCTGAGGTGGGAATAGAACCCCCTCTACTCATGTGGACCACCCGAAGCTGAGTAGACCCGTTCCAGTCCTCATACCACTTTTCAAATTTCGTGGCAGAGCCGGGAATCGAACCCAGGACCTCCGGGGCGGCAGCTAACCATGCAGACCGCTACGCTACGGAGGCGACAGTGTTATTATTATTATTATTTATTTTATTTTATTTTATCGATTGCTACCCGTAAACTTGAATTCACGATTTCATCTTTGGGCGTTTTCCCTCTTTTCTTCCCAAAATCTCTTCATCCTCTCGGAATGCTCCTTCCTCCGCTCAGCTGTCCATTTTTTTTCAGGTTGTCGTGATGTACTTTGCTCAAACATAACATTTGCGATTTTATTCCGGCACTCAGTGCGGTCCTCGAGATTTTCTATGTTGATCTGTTGTCGGTCCCTCTAGACCTCTGTCAACCATTCCGTGACGCATTTACTCTGATACCGGACCCGGTGGCCGAGAGCGCTAACGCGCTTCTCGTGCCTCACTGGCATCGGGAGAGCGTGGGTTCGAATCCCACCTCAGCCGTACTGAAAATGGTTTTCGTGGTTTCCCATTTTCACCACCAGGCAAATGCCGGGACGGTTCCATGTAATAGGTCCACGGCCGATTTCCTTTCAATATCCCTTCCCTCACCTGTCCTGAAAAGAAAATACATGTCCATTGGCTGCATTAATAAAAAATAAAAAATAGTCTTTGATACAATGTTGAGTAGTGTCTTCGCCGTTCAGGAGTTTTCCAACCTGTAGATGTGTGTGTGTGTAAAACTTTGCTCGGCGATTTCCGATTTCTTCCTTTATTAATTATTATTATTATTATATTCGATTTAGTGGTGCTCGGGTACTTGGTATGACATGAAGGTGGGGCTCACAGTCTCAGAAAGTTTGAGAAAAAGTGTCATAAAGAAAAGCAGTAGTGGTTTTAAGGGCAGTGACATGCTGACATGTCACTCCCCAGCGGTACAAAAATAAAATTAGAATAACTATTTATTGATAAAATATGAATAGCAATGTTTAAAAAAGTAAAAGAGTGGAGCAAACTTCATTAACAACCTTAGTAATGCTACGCGTGACAGCTGTGGGGTGCACACGTATCCTTGCTTTCGTATGCGAGGGAGGACCCGATACCACAGAGATTCTGTCACGAGCCAGTTTGTCAGCCAGCGCTGCAGCAGTTGTCTTGGACGCTATTGGCTTTTACAGCCTGCCTACTCGACGTATAGTAGACTTTGTATAAAAATATTATCGAAATTTAATAATTTTCAGTCAGTCAACACGATTGTACCCAATTGGTGGCTCCCTAATCCTGAAATGAGAAATTACATGAGATTCATAAATACACTTGGATGACCAGTTTTGATCGTCAAGCGATCATCATCAGCTCTTTTACATTTAGGCTATTAAATCAATGTCTATAAGTATGGGTTATGAGATTTACAATATATACACGTATTTAGTTGCGGTAGTCATTGAACTAGCACAATTAATCAAGATATCTGTTTTTATTGTTGTTGAGATAGTCTACTGATAGTGGTGATTGACCTTCAAGTTTGCTTGCTTAGTGTGATTTTGTAATTGTTATTAATTTTGCTCAGGTTGTTGTGGATTGTAAACCTAGCCGCTTGAACGATGCCGCTGCCTGCACTGAACTGGTCAACCACATACTGTAATTACACTAAGCAAGCAAACTTGAAGGTCAGTCACTTCTATCAGTATATCCACGGTGGGTGGTATGAACCCGAGATCAAAGTCATTAATACATTGTGTTCTGCAACTTTATGGTACATTTGCTGATTAGAACTGCAAGCAGTAGGCGGCAGGGTGCTTCTCTTGCGGCCCCTCGTGCACACTGCTGATATTTCTCTTTCTTTCAAAATACTCAAAGAGAAACAGAGCTATTGAAGCCTAAAATAACACTTTCTAACTTGTACAAGCATATTCGTTTCGACAGATTTCGCCTCCAGTGACTCCAAAGTACAATGGGCTAATCTGCCGAGTAATGCGAGTTAGTTCGACGTGTCGCGGAAGAAGTGAAACTATGCCCCCAGACGGCTGCCGCTAGCTTTGACACATGTACTGTAATTTTAAATTACTGTAGCTCTATTTAGCTTCAGATTTCTCTAATGTACACCTGGCATGTCGACCGGTCGAACGCGCCATCATTTTTAGTCGATCACTAATGTTATAAAATAAATACTTGAGCGGCTTCGGTGGCGTAGTCGGTAGAATACTGAACTGCTATGCGGGTTCAAAACCCGGCCGAAGTAGTCAGATTTTTAAGAGCGTTAAAATCCTTCAGAGAGGAAGTAAGGCCGACGGGCACGTAAAGGAACCTACCACTGCAAATGGTAGTGTGTAGCAAAATTTTTAGGTTATATTTGGCTAGTTAGAAACGCTGTATCAAGTTCCAACGTTCGCCGCTAGGTGTTAGTGACGGTTGGAACTACTTGAAATTGAACTTGTTGGGCGTTCAATCAAAAATACCCAGCTATGGCCATTGGCTGAAATTCATACATAATAAAATAAATACTTTTCAAACTCTGAAATTCAAATAATTTACACCGTACGGTTACCAATTTCGGCTTTAATGGATTAATTATGCATTGATTACAGAAGAATAACTGAGGGATGACCCATCAGTAGGGGATTAGGTTCATATTTTTTTCTGATAGGCACATAGCCTACACTCACACCAAAGTACACAGGAACACTCATTTCTATTTAGCTTCAATGCACGGCATTTTCATCTCTGCAAAGAACGAGAGCAAAATATATTTGTTATTGTTGTTCCATTTAAGTGGGTTTGACATCATGGTCATTTATCCCCGTGTACTTGTGTGTAATGATTTTAATCTGTCTGATAACGTGTGTTATTGTGGTGTTTGTAGTAGTGTGAGGATTTGTACTTCACGTACGAATTGGGGAGGAGGTGGCCGCTACCTTAAGTTAGGAAACATCCCGGCATTTTCCTGGAGTAGAAGTGGCAAATCACGGAAAACCACTTCCCAGATGATTGAGGTGGGCATCGAACCCACGAGGATGAGTGTGCCCGTTTCAGCTCTTACACCAGAACTAAATTTCTTGGCAGAGCCGGGAATCGAACCCAGACTGAGAGGGAAGAATGCTAGCAGCTGCGCCGTGAATTAGACAGGCGACATAAGACTTCAGCTGAAAGTCGCAGTGCAGTCACTCAGTTTCCGTATATGCCTGGTTTTGTAAAACTGTCGAATGACATTTAACTCCTCAATAATAAAGAAATTCTTTAGATTTATTTCGGTGTTTCAAGAAATGTCAATGAAATACTTGGCTCGAGGTTGGGAAAAAGGAACCAGGACTGAATTCATATTATTTTCGCCTGTTCACTTCCTAGCGCAGCGGCTATCATTCTTATCTGTCGCTCTGGGTTCGATTCACGGCTCTGAAAAAAAAACTCTTTTGAGGGCTGGAAAGGGGAACACACAGCCTTGTGAGGCAATACTGAGAAGAGGCTGGTTTGATTCCTTCATCAGCCATCCTGGAAGTGGTTTTCCGTGGTTTCCCACTTCTACTCCAGGCAGAAGCCTAGATGGTACCTAACTGAAGACCACGGCCGCTTCCTACCAAAATCCTACATCGATTACAAATACACATTAGTACAGACATCACAGTGACACAGGTTATCAGACAAATTCTACACACACCCAAGTACATGGGGCTACATGATCATGATGTCGCGAAGCCCCTAAAAGAATCAACAACAACATTTAAACGACTGTCGGACCGTGTTACGTTGAGTTACAACATATTGTACAGTGTGTTTACTAAGCTTCCTCGGAGGATCTATCGTGGAGCGTCAGCATCCTGATCCGAGGACCGTAGGTTCGATTGGTTTAGTGACTAGCATTCTTGGAGGTCCATGTTTGATTCCCGGCACTACCAAGAAAATACATTCTGGTTTACTGTACATCACTGCACTTAATCTTCAAAGTTGAAGTTACGCCATCCACCTTTGCAAGTTGCTGCTGACATGGCTCACAACAACTTCGACGCTGTGAAAGTTTGGAAAGACCGTTGGTGAACTTCAATAGACTTGTCCCTACACAACATATTTTCTGGTGTGCAAATGGCTAGTGGATCCCATCTCCCACGCAGACAGTGGGCTACTCATAACAGAGTTCGGACAGGCCATGGAAGATGCAGGGACTCACTCTACAAGTGGGACTGCTTAACGTCACCGGAATGCGACTGTGGTGCACCACGGCAAACCATCCCTCACATCGCCGCCAGCTGCAAGCTACGAGCCTACTTGAATAACTGGGCTGATTTCTTCATCCCATCAGAGAGAGTACTAGAGCGGATGGAGTCAGTCTAGTCAGTCAGTTATTGTTGTTTTAAGGGGCGGAACTACGAGGTCATCTGCCCCTAGAGCGGATGGAAGGACTGGACATTTCAATATGAAAAAATACTTTCTTGTTATTGTAATTGTATGCAATTTTATGCCATACGCTAAATAATAACATTCTGGCTTGAGGCACTGGAATGGTATCGTTGACATGCAAGTCACCCACGTGGTGTAAATTTCTAAGACGTACACCAGGGCAGTGAGGTAGAAAAAAATAAAAAATTATACGAGCCTTACAGTAGTCGCATATGATGTGTAACATGTGACATGTTATCCTACTATGCGTGTCTCGGGAGAGCAAATCCCTTGTCGACAGTGAACTCTGTTGTTCATTGAAATAACTACGTGTATAACTCCAGTGCCAAATCCTGACCGTAATGAATCATTGTTATTTGCCGTGGCGGAAGCAATCCACTGCCTACTTGATGCGAGCTGCGCTCTATACCGGCCAGTTAGTGAACCCATGCCAGCGATGTTACTGAAAATGGCCTCGTTTAGCCGATAGAGCGCACTGCCAAGTATAGGCGCGATTAAAATTAGGTGTGCGGAAAGTATATCAAATGTGTTTCTCCCAGTGATATGTTTAGACCAACGAAGTTTCAATTATTGTTAGTAGTCGGCGTTAATATACTGAATTCCTACGTTGTTTGGAGTGTTTGTTGATGCGATATAGACTCCACATAGCCACAGGGCCGACAGTACATCGAGTGCTTACTTTAAATAAGAATACAGCAAAAATATGAAGATTTAATAAATCGTAATTTTTTCAGCAAATATGATAAGATGAATATTTTCACACCAAAGAACGACAACTTGAAGATGATTTATTGCGGAAATATCTTAAATGGGGTCTCCAAACCTTGAACTAAACTGTATGCGATATACATTCCCCATAGCCACACGACCTACAGTACGTCGTTGTACCGATTTCCGCCACCACGCGCGCTTGTTGTTTCCGTCCCATGCACTTCCGTCCCATCCATTTCCGTCCCTTTTCCAAAATCACTCCCACAAACATGTCCAGCTAACGAGTGCCACAAAAATATCCAGATACCGATTGGAAAGATGTTACACATCAAAAAGTTCACGCCACGGTATTTGGCCAGTGAGTCCTGGTTTCAGAGTCATACAAAGGACAGGTGGTAGACTTCAGGCAAGTGCAATTAATACGTGAGTTGCTTTCCGCGCAACTGGAAACTCACGTATAGCCTATATTGCACATGCGTGAGGCTCATCGACTGTCCTCTCGACGACTGTGAAACCAGGACTCACTGGCCAAATACCGTGGCGTAAACTGTACACGAGTTTACTTTATCTGACAGGTTTCCGAGGACATGACTGAAATATGTGATTAGTGAAGCTAATTATACTCAGTGACGGCGAGTGATTATGGCTACTCGACCTTGTAGAAGGTCAGAGAAACTCAGGACTGTCATCAAGTAGGCTACCGTGTGTTATCAAACTACAGACGATGTTAATCAATTGTTGCCGCTGAACACGATAAAGACGTCACGTACAAATAATCTGATTACATTATCTTCAGCCTTCGATCTTTGTTACTCATCCAGTGTTGCAATACTTACTTAGAGGAAGATTTCATTTCTTTTAACAATGTCTACTTATTTCCTTCAAAACTTTAAGATACATGGAAATTTCCTTACAAGAAATCCACTTTTTCCCCCTCGCGTCATCTTCAAACTCCGGATGCAATAAATGCAGTTAAGAGTAAACTGCGATAAAAATCAAAGTTTAGTGCTAAAACGTGGAACAATCATCAATGGCTAAGAAGCTCCGGGTTAACATTCAAGTTTCTTTGTACGACATCGTTCAGGCATGACCTCATGCTCTCTTAGAGACCTCCCCCAGGGGCTCACGACTAGTGGGACGTGGGTTAGCGACCACGAGACCCTAGCCGAGTCCGGCATTGCTTCCACTTACTTGTGCCTATCGACCTTCTCTTGTCAACTCTTGTCCAACCCCGACGGTATTAGGGTGTCCATGGTCTAAGGAGTATTTTAATTTCCCACCTTAATTGGTCCTTGCCAAACTTTCCTGATATCCTCACTCTTCTTTTTCTCTTCATTGTATCTCTTGCCTTCTGCTCAAGGCCCTAAAGGAGGCAGGGTGTGTGTAGCCCCACTACTTATTGTGCACCTTGGACTGTGTTACACCCTCAAGGGTTCAGGGTTGGTGACTTCAGGAGTTGAAGACCCCGAGGGGGTCCTGAGCTGGATCGTGTTCCTCCCCTTTTTCCCTTTCCTGTTTCCCTATCTATCATTCATGGCTCTCCTTTCCTCTCAGTCCCTCAGTCCTCATTCCTCGAGGATTGAGGGCATTTCTTTTCCTCCTATACTTCAATTCCATAATTCTATTTCTCCATAATTCTATTGCATTCATTTTGTTCTGGTTTATAAATGTTACCTCAACCATTATGGGGTCATATGTGGTATGAACTGCATTGTTACATCAGTACAGTCCTTGTGGCGGTGCCGAAGGTTGTAGGATCGAATTCTGGCGCAAATGCAAGCGAGCCGTGTTAGTAGATTTACTGTCGCGTTAAAGATACTCTCTAAAATCCGCAGTAGTTAAAAGGGACGCAAAGCCATTGACATTATTATTTAGTTCCTTGTGAACAACCCTAGTTGTTCTATCATAGCCTATGCACCGCACACACACAAAAAAAACTATACAATTTGAGGATTATATCCTTTTAGATGTTTTGGCATAGCCTAAACTGCAGTGATTATTTTTGAAAATGATAATATTTTTCTGTGCTTATTTATGGAATACATTGAAATATAAACATTTCCTTAAATCTCAACGTTTAGTTTAGTTAGTTATTAAGGTTTTAATGGGCAGAACAGCGAGTTTAGTTGCCCCATCTTGTAATCCCGCAGTAAGTCCGGAGATCAGAGGTTCGGTGTTTTTTTACAATCCTTCCAGGCAAATGCCGGGCTAGTACCTTACTTCAAGTCCTGGGGCACCTACCCCATCACTGATCCTAATAATTACAATCACACAAACTACTACAATCACCACAGAATCACAGGTTATCAAACAAATTGAACACACAGAAAAGAATGCGGGGCTGATCACCAAGATGTCCCAAACCTCTAAACCAAATTAAAAACAAACACCTAATTATTACGGCATAGGGTTTGGGTAAGGTGTGACGTGATTGAAATATTGTGCAATCACAACATTTGCATGGAATTGATCTGAAAAAAAAAAAATACAGAAGGAAAAGGGCTGCTGTCAGCGCCGAGTTTCACATCAACGATCTTCGGACTTGCTACACCCCCTTGCAGAGGGGTGGTAATATTAGTATATAGTTTTATTTCCGGAGAAGAATTGTGATAGATGGCGGGTTACTGGACAGTGTTGGCATACACTACAGTGTACCCACGCATGCAGTCTTCCTTACTTATAGTAATTCCTATCTGCACATGATTTCACATCATTCAGCATCGGTGCGCAGTATATAAGGTGCGTTCAAAAAGTAACGAGCTGGAGGCTGTAATGCGCAAACCGGTGATGACATCGGCTAATCGTGGCGTGTGTAACGAGGTGTGGTTCCGACCAAAGCGTGGAAGGTCACAACCCGTCGCCAGAGGGCACGCGTGCACGTCACGTGACGATACAAAGCGAGCATCAGCATGTATCAATCGTCCAACCAAGACCAATACAGTAGGCCATTCGACATGCTTCCTGGTGTGGTTGAAGACTGTGGGGCATTCATCGGGCACACACTTTCCGCAAGTGCAGTCGTTCCTGCATGATGGTGTACACACTTCCGACGCTCAATCCAACCACGGCGGCTATGGCCTTCACTGTCGTTCGGCGGTCCTGGGTAATGAGTGCATCAACCAGCTGGACGTTATCATCGGTAATGCAGGGGGGTACCCCAGACCGGGCATCGTCGGCTAACGACACCCGTCCTTCCCTGAAGCGCTTGTGCCACGCCTTGACCCTTGCAAGAGACATGAAGTGTTCGCCGTACACTTGAAATATCCGTTCCCCCTACTCCTTCCGCTGTCAGAAACCGAACAACACCTCTTTGCTCTTCGTTTGACGCCTCCATGTCACTGTTTGCAATGCGATTGTCAGCATTGGACGATTTATGCATGCTGCTGCTCGCTTTGTATCGTCACGTGACGTGCACGCGTGCCCTCTAGCGACGGGCTGTGATCTTCCTCGCTCTGGTTGGAACCACACCTCGTTACACACGCCACGATTAGCCAATGTCGTCACCGGTTTGCGCATTACAGCCTCCGGCTCGTTACTTTTCGAACGCACCTTATACATTAGAGTGCTCGATGTAGACTATGCATGAGACTTAAAAACTTACAAACGGTGATTAACGATTTAACACGCATTATTAAAACAACACATTCAACGATATTAAAAGTAATAATAATAATAATAATAATAATAATAATAATAATATATTCTTTAAATAACTTATTCTCCTAGTTCGGCTTCACCCATGCACTCTTTGAGGGGCCATTCCTCTACCATCGCAAGAACGGTGTCTGGGAGCTGAACACATTTTGTCAGTGGATACAACTGGGGATGGTGACAGGTCGATGGGATTTGGGAAGGAAGTCGGCCGTGGACCTGTTGAAAGGAACCGTTCCGGCATTTGCCTGGGGCCTATTTCATAAAATTTCATAAAATGTCCGACAATTCGATAGTTCGACAAGTTTCCGTTTCTCAAAGCATGACAGTTTGACAAATATGTCGTGACAATTCTGTAAATTGCCGTGACGTATTGTCTGAAATCTGTTTCATAAAATTGTAAAGCTGACAGGTACAAACCTGACAAATATGTCACATATGTCACCAGTTTTTCTCTATGAACTAATGAATATGTCGGCCGGTTTTGTACAATATTGTCAAATTGTCATAGAAAACTCGACAGGCGCCTTGTTACATGTCGATTATTATCATAACCTATCTTTTCGTATTGCGGCGCACCATTTGGAAGTTTCCCGTTACATTAATAGCCTGCAGTACTAGTGGGTGTCCGGACATAACGTACCACGGACAAAACGTACCAGTTGATTTTCGAGGACGTAACGTACCACCTAGGTCGTTATCTACCTAAGAACGGTTTTCCCGTAATCCCCAAATATTTACGCTAGGACATAACGTACCACTTGATATCAGACGGATATTCCAGTTACAGGTTCATTACCACAAAAACATCAGTGGCGATCACTGGCCACATCAGTGGCTTTAACCATTTTGGTATTGTAACATGGAGTTGTGTACAATGAATAAGGGTGGTTTATGTGCGCACTTCGACGGATGAAGTACGAATTGTACATTGAAAGTTCAAAGAGAAAGAAAAAATATGTCAAGTATGATGAACGGCTTGACAGAATAATGAAGCGGTATGAAGAGAATGGAAACTTGAAATCTTGCTTGAGAGCTCTCTCATATTCGCAGAACTTGAAATGAAACTTCACATGACGAACTTGCTATTCACTTAGAATGAAACATCCCATGACGAACTTGCTATTCGCTAGGATATAAAACCCACAAAAACATTTTAAAAATTTAAAAAGAAGATAAAGAAACATCGTAAAGAAAACTAAAAATGACCAGAGCTTAACCACT
Source organism: Meconema thalassinum (assembly GCA_946902985.2). NCBI lineage: Eukaryota > Metazoa > Arthropoda > Insecta > Orthoptera > Tettigoniidae > Meconema > Meconema thalassinum. The sequence goes on along the minus strand of OX336388.2, from coordinate 1,221,076,679 downwards.
GCTGATTTTAAACACGCGCCAGTCCAAATCCTGGATGAAGTGTGATGGCAATCCAAAAACTTATCATATTTTATGTTAGTTTATGTTATGTTATTGCCCACGTATTTATTTCCAGGATTAATTGAGCAATACCGAGCAAGTGGCCGTGCGGTTGCGTTTCATGCACCCTAAATACACACATCAAAAAAAGTTTTGCATCACCTCGGTTCCAAGAGTTCCGGAACCGTTAAATACAAAGGGAATAGAGATCAACACAAACAACATTTCAGCTCGTTTTATTGCTCATGAGACCCACACATTGCATGTTGTACCATCATACAGCTAGACTTTCAGCATTTGTGGTCCAGATTGCAGTACACACCACTACCTCTAATACCCAGTAGCACGTCCTCTTGCATTGATGCATGCCTGTATTCGCCGTGGCATACTATCCACAAGTTCATCAAGACACTGTTGGTCCAAATTGTCCCACTCCTCAACGACAATTCGGCGTAAATCTCTCAGAGTGGTTGGTGGGTCAAGACGTCCATAAACAGCCCTTTTCAACATATCCCAGGCATGTTCGATAGGGTTCATGTCTGGCGAACATGCTGGCCACTGTAGTCGAGCGATGTCGTTATCTTGAAGGAACGCATTCACAAGATGTGCACGATGAGGTCGAGAATTGTCGTCCATGAAGACAAATGCCTCTCCAATATTCTGCCGATATGGTTGCACTATGGGTCGGAGGATGTCATTCAGGTATCGTAAAGCCGTTTCGGAGCCTTCCATGACCACCAGTGGCGTACGTCGGCCCCACATAATGCCACCCGAAAACATCAGGGAACCACCACCTTGCTGCACTCGCTGGACAGTGTGTCTAAGACGTTCAGCCTGACCAGGGTGCCTCCAAACACGTCTCCGACGATTGTCTGGTTGAAGGCATATGCGACACTCATCGGTGAAGAGAACGTGATGCCAATTCCGTGGGGTCCATTCAGCATGTTGTTGGGCCCATCTGTACCGCGCTGCATGGTGTCGGGGTTGCAAAGCTGGACCTCGCCATGGACGTCGGGAGTGAAGTTGCGCATCATGCAGCCTATTGCGCACAGTTTGAGTTGAAACACGACGTCCTGTGGCTGAACGAAACGCATTATTCAACATGGTGGCATTGCTGTCAGGGTTCCTCCGAGCGGCAATCCGTAAGTAGCGGTCATCCACTACAGTAGTAGCCCTTGGGCGGCCTGAGCGAGGCCTGTCATCGACAGTTCCTGTATCTCTGTACCTCCTCCATGTCCGAACAACATCGCTTTGGTTCACTCTGAGACGCCTGGAAACTTCCCTTGTTGAGAGCCCTTCTTGACACAAAGTAACAATGCGGACGCGATCGAACTGCGGTATTGACCTTCTAGGCATGGTAGAACTACAGACAACATGAGCAGCGTACCTTCGTCCTGGTGGAATGACTGGAACTGATCGGCTGTCGTACCCCCTCCGTCTAATAGGCCCTGCTCATGCATGGTTGTTTACATCTTTGAGCAGTTTTAGTGACATCTATGAACAGTCAAAGGGACTGTATCTTGGATACAATATACACAGTCAACGTCTATATGCCGGAGATCTGGGAACCGAGGTGATGCAAAACTTTTTTTGATGTGTGTACTTCCCACTCTTTCAAGTGGTACGTTATGTCCTCTCCGAAATACTCTAAGGTCATTAGCTGACTCTTCGCAGGTAATGAGATGGCCAAGTGGTACGTTATGTCCGTGGTACGTTATGTCCTATAACCGTACTAGTGTTGCTCGAATCGTTGGAATGGGACGATAAAACGGCGGCAATAGTAGTGATAGTGATTAAGACATAGTGCAAGTGAGGTTACCAAGGGTTTTTAGAGAGAGAGATAATCTCACTGAATTTTACTGACTTTGTTTTCAAGGAGAAATTCCGCATCAGTAAAGTTACTGTAGAATATTTGCTACAAAGAATTGGAGGCTATCTCCTGCATCCGACAAGAAGAAGTAAGGCCCTTGAACCGGTGGAGCAACTTTTGTTGGAAAACTTCCCAAATAAAATGTCTTAGTCCTCTCTAATAAAGATAAAATTTTCATTTTATCTTCCATGATGACGCGTAATCGACAACGAGGAGCAAGGAAACAGCACTAGATTTCTTCATCAACGCGATGGTGACCGAATCGTGCGGGGGGAAAATGCGAAACATGTACTCTTAAGAAGAGAGCAAAATTTTCCCAGTATATATGATATAATAAATATTGTATTGCTCCCTTGTCCGTAGAAACTTCATAGTATATTATTTACTACAAAAGAAAAATGCCGTGGCCAAAACAAACATTTGTTGCGCATTGAGCGGCACGATTTCAAGTCGTGCCCGTATTGTACAGTTTATATTCCCGATTGTCAGAAAGATAAATGGTTGACCTGTAATGTATTATTAGAAGCTGTAATGATAATCACATTTATCCAGTCAAATATGTAAATGTATAGTAATTTTGCAGTTGTGTGAGTTTCTTCAAATAAATTTATGTTTTAATAAATAGTAAATTCTTTATATATGATTATCGCACGTTGAACTGTTCATGCGAATCGATAGTTATTGTACAATATTGAGCTGAACTATCGAAGTATACATAACCTCGACAGGTGGATGTGACAAATTGTCAAGGTTAAGAAAAGGGCTCTGTGACAGGCGTAAATTTTACAATATTTTACCTGTCACAGACTGACATATTGTCAGAAAGAATTGTCGCGACAAATTGACAATTATGTCAAATTGACACAATTGTAGGACGTGTCGACTTTTATGAAATTGGGCTTGGTGGTTAAAATAGGAAACCACAAAAATCATTTTCAGGACGACCGATGTGAGATTCGAACCCATGCTCTCCCGATGGCAGCGAGGTACGAGCAAGCGCGTTAAATCTCTCGGCCACCGTGGCCAGTAATAATAATAATAATAGACTAATAATAATGGGACACGTGAAGACGCAGTGCTTGTCTTTCACCCGGACGGCTAGGGTCCGAATCCCGTTGACAGTGGGATGGAATTTTCACATTAAAAATCACATGGCGCTAGGATGGTTCCGGCGACCACAAACAAATTGGGATAGTAATAATAATAATAATATATCATAATCACAGACGTTGGAAATTCTTTGTTGATTTCATGATCTACCATGTCCTGTAAAATTGAAGTTAATCAAGAATCTCGTCAGGGAAATTAGCTAGAAGAGTGAACTCAACGAAGATTACCAGATAAACTGCATTTTGACGAAAGGTATGTGGTCAAATAGTGTCTTTCATTTAGGCAACATTGCAACAAGCTTGCACGGGATCTAGTCAACGGTTATCAGATTTCTTGTCTTGAAAAAAAAAAAGGAAAAGAAAAAAACTACTAAAAATATTCGTACCGAGTGTCTTAAGAAACTGTACAACAGAAGTCGTATGAAACATGTTAGGAGAACTACTTGTTAAAGAGTATGATGCACACGATGATCCTGGTTCTCCCTGTTGGAAGTCAATAGTGAGGCTGAGAGTGGGACAATGAGCAGCTCATAGGATAGGAAAGTGAAAGTGAAAGAAACACGGAAGCTGACCGAGAGATCACGCCTCTTAACCCAAATCTTCATCTCACATTCAGCAAGACACACATTCAATCTACACGTGTTTTGTTGCTTGCTGTCCGCCTCGTAGTGCAGTGGCTAGCATTCTACGCTGTCACCCCAGAGGTCGCGATTCAATTCCCGGTTCTACCAAGAAATTTAATTCTGGTCTGAGGGCTGGAATGGGGTACACTCAGCCTCGTGAGGCAAAACTGAGAGGAGGTGGGCTCGGTTCCCCACCTCAGCCATCCTGGAAGTGGTTTTCCATGGTTTCCCCACTTCTGCTCCAGATAAATGCTGGATAGGTTCCTAATTTAAGGCCACGGCCGCCTCCTTCCCAATATCACCTGAATTATAAATACACACACTAGTACAGCCATCACACAAATACAAAATACACGGAGCGATGTTGCAGCCCCTAAAATAAGCAACAACAACTTAAGAAGGGTTATTAATTATCATTTCATAATAATTCCGATCATGAATTACTCTGAAAACAGAAAAGTAACAATCAAACCGCGTCCGGCTTCCGTGCGAAGCTAAATAGTCTCTGAACTGTAAACACGATACAGAATGATGCGTATTATATTATGTGTTCTGTTATACGCCCACAGAAGTATCCGCCCTCTGACTGGCTGTCAAATGACCTGCGGCGATAACAAATGATATCTAGGGCATGTATGTTAGATGGTGATGCCACCCATGAATCATGCAGGAAAAGCTCACAACTGACCACAAAGACATGCTAGCGGAAAAGAGCACTTTGTAATTATACCCAACTAGTGCCTGTGAGGCCATCCTATTCCCAGCCTGTTTATTTTAACTCCCAATGTTACCAACGTTAAGAAAATTTTGATACGATATGTGGTCTTTATGACACCTTCATGCAGTTAAGTGCAATGTTGTAAATTAGACGTCTAATTGAAATGTGCCAGTGTAATATTCAATTCATTTATTTGTTTACAGTCCAATCTCACCGGGTGAGTTAGCCATGGTTGTTATGGCGTGGCTGCAGGCAGTCGCTCACATCTGTGAGGCGAGGAGGTTGGAACCCCCCGCCGGCGATTACGTGCCGAGTGCGACCGTGCCGAATGCGACCCAGTAAAAACCGTGGCTGTGGCGACCCTGCTGGTAGCTTACAGTGCCCCATGCGACCCATTGTTCGAGAGAAGAATTGAAGATCTTATTTCCAAAGTGACGTAAATCCATGAAATGCTAAACTTCATAAATCGCGTTTTTGTATCTTCGTATAATGAAATTCAGATATGATTATGAATATAATGTAATTTCATTCATTTCTTTTATGCACATCCTGACACTGTGTTTTCAAAATCTCCTATCAATGGAAGTTGTGGTAATCGTCTCCTGTAAGTTGGAGTTAGGACGTTTTGGAAATACAGTAAATCATACACACATCAAAAAAAGTTTTGCATCACCTCGGTTCCAAGAGTTCCGGAACCGTTAAATACAAAGGGAATAGAGATCAACACAAACAACATTTCAGCTCGTTTTATTGCTCATGAGACCCACACATTGCATGTTGTACCATCATACAGCTAGACTTTCAGCATTTGTGGTCCAGATTGCAGTACACACCACTACCTCTAATACCCAGTAGCACGTCCTCTTGCATTGATGCATGCCTGTATTCGCCGTGGCATACTATCCACAAGTTCATCAAGACACTGTTGGTCCAAATTGTCCCACTCCTCAACGACAATTCGGCGTAAATCTCTCAGAGTGGTTGGTGGGTCAAGACGTCCATAAACAGCCCTTTTCAACATATCCCAGGCATGTTCGATAGGGTTCATGTCTGGCGAACATGCTGGCCACTGTAGTCGAGCGATGTCGTTATCTTGAAGGAACGCATTCACAAGATGTGCACGATGAGGTCGAGAATTGTCGTCCATGAAGACAAATGCCTCTCCAATATTCTGCCGATATGGTTGCACTATGGGTCGGAGGATGTCATTCAGGTATCGTAAAGCCGTTTCGGAGCCTTCCATGACCACCAGTGGCGTACGTCGGCCCCACATAATGCCACCCGAAAAAATCAGGGAACCACCACCTTGCTGCACTCGCTGGACAGTGTGTCTAAGACGTTCAGCCTGACCAGGGTGCCTCCAAACACGTCTCCGACGATTGTCTGGTTGAAGGCATATGCGACACTCATCGGTGAAGAGAACGTGATGCCAATTCCGTGGGGTCCATTCAGCATGTTGTTGGGCCCATCTGTACCGCGCTGCATGGTGTCGGGGTTGCAAAGCTGGACCTCGCCATGGACGTCGGGAGTGAAGTTGCGCATCATGCAGCCTATTGCGCACAGTTTGAGTTGAAACACGACGTCCTGTGGCTGAACGAAACGCATTATTCAACATGGTGGCATTGCTGTCAGGGTTCCTCCGAGCGGCAATCCGTAAGTAGCGGTCATCCACTACAGTAGTAGCCCTTGGGCGGCCTGAGCGAGGCCTGTCATCGACAGTTCCTGTATCTCTGTACCTCCTCCATGTCCGAACAACATCGCTTTGGTTCACTCTGAGACGCCTGGAAACTTCCCTTGTTGAGAGCCCTTCTTGACACAAAGTAACAATGCGGACGCGATCGAACTGCGGTATTGACCTTCTAGGCATGGTAGAACTACAGACAACATGAGCAGCGTACCTTCGTCCTGGTGGAATGACTGGAACTGATCGGCTGTCGTACCCCCTCCGTCTAATAGGCCCTGCTCATGCATGGTTGTTTACATCTTTGAGCAGTTTTAGTGACATCTATGAACAGTCAAAGGGACTGTATCTTGGATACAATATACACAGTCAACGTCTATATGCCGGAGATCTGGGAACCGAGGTGATGCAAAACTTTTTTTGATGTGTGTATATTGACATACGCTTAGAGTGGAACTTATAAACTTTTAAATGGTTTAAACACAACAAACACAAACTGATGCTCTACATATTCTTCAAAGTTAGCCTTGGCCTTGAGAGAGCCATCAGATTGGTCAACATGGATATAAGACACATGGTTGGTTCTTAAGTTTAGGGGCTGCGACAACGCGGTCATGTAGCCCCGTGTACTTTGGGTGTGTGTAGAATCTGTCTGATAACCGGTGTTAATTGTGATGACTGTAATAGTGTGTGTTATCTGTCTTTTTTAATTTAAATACTGCAACTTAGAATGTTTCAAATAGTTCCTACTTTTGCCGCCAAGCGCCACCGTCAACGACTACTAGGCCAAGTTCGAAACTCAGCTACTAGACGCCACCGCAGTCGGCTCTTGGCAACGAACATAGAAACCTAAGAGCGTTGTTTACATTAACCTATCCAATTTAGCTTCACACAGGTGCAATTAGTGGAAGGTTCTTTAACATGCCATACATCTATGACATGGGACCGCCGGCTTTACTTCCCCTCCGAAGGAAGGCATACTGATGGATTTTTAACGCTCTTAAAAAATCCAACGGCTTCGGCCGGGTTTGAACCCGCTATCTTGGGCATAGAAGCTCAGCATGCTACCGACTACGCCACCGAAGCCACCAAAATATAAGACACATCTTATATATTAAAACAGTTTTCAAAAAATTTCACCCTTTACTAAAACTGAAATATCTCGGGAAGTATTTGCGCTACGACGACGTTTGTTGTCTTAAAATGTAATGCCCGTCAAGCACCGTCGATTGATACCCGCCTTACTTGATTATATCATTCGAGTATTAAAATAATTGCGAATATTACTTCCTTCAAGGTCTCACGAATATAGAATCGAATGACTTGACGGACATATTGTCGCTAGGCGACAACGACTAACACTGTATCATGATATTCAACGCCGCCTCAATAATAAATCTAACTTTATATTAACAGAGAGTTCCCTAATTACGTCATGATATCGTTAACTTCTACCTGCTCCACTCGGGCGCTAATGTCGCATGTATCCATACATGATATCGTTAATGTCTACCTGTTCCACTCGGGCGCTAATATCACATGTATCCATACAATAAGTAGAAGGGGATTCTGTGCACATAATTTAATTAAAACTTCTCAAAGAACGGATTACTTTGAGACTGAAATGCTCATGCACAATCAGCAGTCATTCTGCTAATGACACTGTCATGTCAACATCTCTTTGAATGATAACAAATACTGTATCCGAAAGACAACTAATTTCACGAAGATGCCGCTACAGTCGAATGTTGTAACCGCCATTTTGTATTGTGTATCCGATCTTTCTGTTATATAGTCTTTGGTCTCACCAGCTACAAACAGTCTTCTTTTCGTTTCATCATTCGTCCTTATAGGTTGTGTGCTCAATCAATACAATGAATCATATTCTGATGAATGAGAGGCGACACTCAATTACAAATGTTATAAAGATTAAAGGTGACGGTAATTGTTCTGTTCAGGTCATTGGCAAATTGTGAGTACTACAATCAGAGTTTATTTACACAGGTTAGAAAGCGAATTGTAAAACATGTTACAGACAAGTGGAAAAAATATTCTTCCTTTATTGTTGGGAACAGCGATATGTACGAAACTGCTATCAATACGAGCGATGATTATAAAATGTATATGTCTGTGAATGGTGTTCATGGAGGTCATGTTGAGTTAGTTGCCGCTGCTCAAGTTTGCAAAATGGATATTTATTCGTGGATTACTACTGTCGTATGGAAGGTGACCGGTTAAAATATATACGTCATCAACAAACGAAGTTACGAGTTGATACATATGCCGGTTTAGCAGACGCCTTGCATGTAGCCTACGAGCAGAAAATGAAAATCTCAAGAGTCGGTCGTATTGCAGTTTTTCCATCTTCTTTTACAGGTAGCCCAAGGAAAATATTGCAAAATTATCAGGATGCGATGGCGATAGTGAGGAAGTTTGGAAAGCCAGATTTATTCATTACGTTCATCTATAATGCGGGCTGGCCAGAAATACTTATCAGCATTGATCTCAGGGAAACGGCTAATAATAGGCCAGATATTGAAGTGAGAGTTTTCGATTGCAAAGTAAAGGAATTGCTACGATTGATTAATGTTAAGGAAATTTTCGGTAAAAGCATATCTATATACAGTGGAATTTCAAAAACGTGGTCTCCCGCACATCCATTTACTCTTAATATTAACGGAAGATTGTAAGTTTCGAGAAATTTCTGACATTGACAGTGTGGTGTCAGCCGAAATACCAGATCTCGAGGATGAAGAGCTATACGAGTTGGTAAGGCGTCATATGGTATATGGTCCTCGCGGATCTTTGAATCCTTCTTCAGTCTGTATGAAAGATGGCGCATGTAAGAAAGATTTCCCTGAACAGTTTCAGGAAGAGACCAAAGATAATGCCAATGGCTATCCTTCGTATAGGAGAAGAAATAATGGACGGATAATTATAAAAACAATTCGAGGCATTGACATTGAAATCGACAGTCGATTAATTGTTCCCTACAATCCATTTCTATTACTTTACTTGCAAGCTCATATTTATGTTGAAATATGCTCAAGTGTTCGGAGTGTTAAATACATCCACAAATATCTTATATATCAAAATCCACAAGTATGTGTATAAAGGTCATGACTGCTGCATTGTTAAAATATGTCCTGTAGGCGAAACGGTGAACTACGATGAAATTACTTCTTTCCTAAATGCTAGATATGTTGGTCCAACAGAAGCCGCATTCAGGATATTTTCATTTCACATGCGTGGACAGTCACATTCTATCGTGCGATTACAGTACCAGTTCACTTGCCAAACTTGCAAAATATCTATTTTAAAAATGATAACGCTTCTGATATTTTACTTCAAGCACAGTTGCGCAACACGGAATTACAAGCGTGGTTCAAGTTAAATCAAGATTCGCAAGCCAGAAGTCCGTATATACTGTATATCCTGAAACACCAGTACATTACGTATGGAATAAGAGCAACTGCCAGTGGCAAAAAGAAAAAAATGTTTCAAAAACTAAAGGCAGAATGTATAATGTTTCGCCTACTGAAACAGAAAGGTATTATTTACGCCTGTTATTGCTTCAGGTCCTACCAGCTTCCAGGATCTACGAACATACTCAACAGTTGTCTATTCTACTTTTAAAGAGACAGCTAAGGAGCGAGGTTTGCTGATTGACGATTCTGAATGGCAGCGTTGTTTGGCAGAAGCGTCACAATTTCCGATGCCTTCTCAGTTACGACAACTGTTTTCTTACATATGTATCTTTCAAACCCCTTCAAATGTATGATAGTTATGGGACATTTTCAAGAATTCATTATCAGAAGATTATCTGCAGTTTCACGAACCTAACATTGCATATCAGTTCACTCTTATACATATTTCTAATACATTAAAGCTCCACGGTCTTCCCATTACTTCTCTCGAATTGCCAGCTATTATTGATAATTTCCCTCAGACAAATTTACCAATGAATTATCCAAAACTTAATGAGGATCAATTAAATCGGATGATAAACCAAGCAAATGGAAACCAAACTGCTATAATTACAGAAATTTTGGGGTTAGTACAAACAGCAATGAAAGGATCAGTAATGCATATTTCATTGACGGTCCAGGGGGCACCGGGAAAACATTTCTTTACCAATGCTTGATTCACAGTTGCACAAATTTGGGGTTAAATATAGTTTCTGTTGCGTGGACTTGTATTGCAGCAGCAATGTTACTACCTCAGGGGCGCACTGTACACAGCCAGTTCAAGTTACCTCTACATTTACATGAAAGTTCTGTATCAGGAAAAAAGTTCACAGCAAGGAAGCTTTTTATATTCGTTCAGCAAAACTTATCATCTGGGATGAAGCCCCTATGTAAATCGGTTGCTCTTGGATATCATGAATAACGACGTGCCTTTCGGAGGAAATATCATCTTAGGTGGAGATTTTAGGCAGGTATTCTCTGTTGTGCCTCACGCATCTTAAGCAGCATCAGTCCAAATGTTGTGGCCATTATTCAAAATTTTTAAACTCAACAAAAATATGCGAGCGGTACAGATCAACGTGACTTTGCAAACTTCTTGATACAAATTAGTAACGGTGAATACCCTCACGTCGATGGAGAAAATTCAGAATTAGTCCCACGCTGAAAAATATTTCACGCTTTTCAAAAATAGCGATTTTAGCACCTAAAAATGAACATTGTAAAGAAATCAATGACAAAGTTTTAGACCTAATCCCAGGATCATCGAGAACTTACATCAGTGTGAATAATTTGATTACTGAAGATGAGAGTGAACTTCTACAATTCCCAATATAATTTTTAGACACCATAGGCATAAATGAATTGCCACCTCATATCCTTTGACTAAAAGAAGGCTGAATTGTGATTTTGTTGAGAAATATTTGACTAATGTTACCCAAGGTCTGTTGAACGGTACTAGACTGTCGGATGGAAGATGCATGACAATTGTTTACACCTGGAAATTATTACTGGCGTAAATGTTGGAAACAATGTCCTACTCCCTCGACTTGACCTTACGCCATCAGATACGTCTATAACATTTTCCTTCAAAAGGAGGCAGTTTCCAGTACGTTTGGCTTTTTGTATAAATGTCAATAAAGCTCAAGGTCAAACACTAGATCAAGTGGGCATTTATTTACCTCAACCGGTGTTTAGCCACAGACAACTTTACTGTATGCCGCACTATCGCGAGCAAAATCCTTTCATGACGTCAAAGTTCAAATAAAACCAAAAGGCAAGCGAACAGCAAATGTCGAATGGAAAGAAGTACTATTAGAATTTTGAAACGAATGTTGTGGCGGAGCACAGACCTCAGTAAACGGGGCACATATTAAATAACAATTATACGAGGACGTCCGCATCCCTAATACAATAACTGTCCTGTGGTAATGGTAAAAAAAAATACTATTGTCCAACATCGGTGATTACTATCGTACATCCTGTTATTTCATTCCCTCAGTTCTATAACAAAGATATACTCAATAAAATTTACAGCTTAATAAATATTATTTCTTTCTGTGTGAGTTATCTTTTCATTTCTCATCAATCGCCTTTACTTACTATTCTATCTGTAGGGGTGGAGGCGATAGCTGTCTTTACAGAGATGTGAAAATTATTAGATTCGATGTCAGTTTTCCAAAATTGCATTTTTACTTTTCACGGTTTAATGCACGAAGTATGTTTACAAGGCGATGAATTTACTTCAAATGTTTAACAAAGACTACTAATTATATTTTCATTTAAGAAACTCAAATTAAAATGATTTTTTAGAATTTCCACTAACAGAGGAGCCTTGCAAATGCAAAATGCCACACGTTTCGTTTTTATTACTTCACTCTATTTTACGTGTGAATTTAGAGCGGAGTGATTTGAGGGTCTTTTAACTGATGAACGCTATCGAACTATTCAAAGATTCATGAACTATGCATTGAAATCACCTGACTTGAATTCTAAAGTCAATGAAAAATTGAAAATGGACCCAGCTCAGATATCCCTCGGAATCCAATAATCTGAAAATTTCCAGACGCAATTCCTTATGGGAAAAGGTGTAATTCCACGGGAGAGGAAACACCACTAAGTAGGATAACAAAAGAAGTTGGTCAGTAAAAAGATTTTGAATAAAAGTAGTTATGACTAAAATTATTTATTTAATTCTATTAATTTTCACACCTCTATATGTTAACCAAGTTACATCTCTAAATTGAAATATAAGATACCCATCTTTTATTTTAAATTTATACAATTGTTCATAAGTAGACAAAACACCAAATTGTACCTCTGTAGCCTTAAATTGTGTGGATATCTCAATTTACTTAGTATTGTTACGGCTGTGAGTTTGTTTCATCGCTCGCCGCATGAGTCACAACTGCCCCCGGGCTGGGCTGTGCTCTGCCTCAATGTATTGCGTGCGCCTTATGCAACAGGTCTACTAGGACAAAGGGATGGTCCAGAATATTCGTGACTCAGCCAGTGATGGAAACCTCGAGAAGCCGTGAACCCTGGATGGGTCTAGAAGCATTTATTGAGTCACCGGCCTGCTATATAAGAGCGACCTGTCAAGCAGGGTGTGTGTGTTTTACGAGCTAGTGTGAGCGTTTATCCTGAGCGACAGAAGTGTGGTGATTTGCGAAACCCCTAGTGAAGCCGATTCTCTTGACAGCGAGGATTATGACTAATTAAAATTATTTATTTAATTCTATTAATTTGTGTTTTGGGCGAGTGTGATTTCACTGAGCGACAGAGGTATTGTGGCGAAGTGCCGTGCGAGTTACGAAATCCAGTGACATTATTTCCCAGCTCGTGGACAGCGAAGCAGCGTGTAGCAGGTTATCGTAAGTAACTTTAGTTTGTGGACATAAGGGAGAGGTGCAGGTAGTTTCTGTCAAGGCCACCGGGCTCATTAGGACGGATTAACTTCTGTGGTTTGTTGACAATTGAAAGGGGGCAAGAGCTCTCCATAAGGAAGAGACTTGAGGAAACTGGAGTAAGGTTCTAATCGCATGTATTTTCTAATGAGTAGTGTATATTTCTGGCCGAAATAAAGTTACTTTTTTTTTTTTAAGGAACAATCTGTGTTGTGCTTTACCCACCGTAATCCAGTTAACAAAAGTGTCACTAGGGGGGTGGCACGTAACAACTGGTGTCAGAAGCCGGATTACGAACTCAAGCACAAGCACAACACCTGACGTTCCTGGTTTCAAAACCCGAGCAGGTCATTTTTCTCTAATTTTCCTGTGATTGCATGCCCTTTACAAGACAAACAACCAAAATGGAAGCGCAATTTGCAGCATTGCTAGAAAAGTTAAGTGACATGGAAGCCAAGATGGAAGACGGCCAGAAGAAGTTAGCCGAGGACCTAACTGCCAAACTAGAAGACGGTCAGAAGAAGATGGAAGACGGTCAAAATAAGCTAGCGGAGGACCTGAAGAGGATAGAGTACGGCCAGAAGAAGATGGAAGACGGTCAGAATAAGTTGACACAGGACCTGATAAAATTAGAACTGGGTCGGCGTGAGGAAGTCTCGGAAGTGGAAAAGAAGTTCGACGCCTTACAAGTGGAAGTTGCCGAGCTGCGCCAACTCCCGCTGATGGGGGTGGAGGAGAAATTCAACGCCTTACAAAAGGAAGTTGCCGAGCTGCGCCAACGCCCACTGACGGGGGTGGAAGAGAAATTCAACGCTCTACAAGAGGAAGTTGCCGAGCTGCGCCAACGCCGCCCACCGTTACACCGGGAATATCAGGAACGGGACATAGCAGAGTGACGCCCCCAACCTTCGACGGAAAGGTCCCGTGGAGCACCTACTAACGTCAGTTCAAGGCGGCCTGTTCCATAAATAACTGGAACAACAGAAAAGGCTACAGCTCTCATTGTAGCACTGAGAGGTGACGCCCTTAACGTCCTTCAGGCCATCCCGACTGGATCCCAGGACTACGCTTCACTGATCGCCCATTTGGAGTCCCGATATGGAGATAGCCATCTTCAGCTGGCCTACCAGATGCAGCTCCGGACCCGGGTACAGAAGAACTCGGAAACCCTGCAGGAGTTCGAGATGGACATCGCACGACTCGTAAGGCTCGCCTATCGAACAGCGCCGGCCGACTTTCTGGAACAGATTGCGACGCAGACCGTCACCGACGGGCTACGGGACTCGGACACTCAACAGGCACTGCGACTCGCGCGCAATAAAACCCTGGCAGATGCGCTGAGCCACGCACTTGAGTTCGAGACGGCAAAACAGGCATCTAGAATGCACGCGCGGGTGCGTCAAGTGGACGTCGACGAACCAGCAAAAACCAACGAGACCAAGCCCCTGGCCGACGAATTGATGGAGGCGCTAAGCCGTTTCTTCGATAGTCGCGGCACTACCAGCAACGACACAGCCGGAAGACAACCGGAGAGGCGGCCCGGAAGAGGACTACTGACCTGCTGGGCCTGCGGTAAGAAAGGCCACCTGAGCAAGGACTGCGGTGATCGCCGCCGCCGAGGGTATCCGACGGGAAATCGGTCGTCGGAAAACCGCACGGCCCAGGGAAACGAGTATTAGCCAGCCTTGGGGGGCAAAGGTTGGCTTGTGACAGTCGTCAAGCCCCGGCAGTCCAAGTGCGTGTGACGAAATTACGGAGAGACAATAGCAGCCTGATGGTCGACGGAGTCGTCAACGGAGTGAGCTGGCCCATGCTGATCGACACGGGTGCATCGAGGACCATCGTCAATCCCACCGTGATCCCGAAGTGGAGAGTGCAACCCACACAAAGGAACCTCCAGCTAATAACCGCGACCAGAGAGACCGCACCGGTACATGGCGAAGCATCACTGGATTTTGTCATTGGTCGACGGGCGGTGAAGCATCTAGTGCTTGTGGCTGACGTATCAAACGAAGTGATCATCGGACTGGACTTCCTGGACCAGTACAACATTATCTTGGACCTGAGTACCAACACTCTGCACTTCGGAGGTGAGGAACTTGCTTTACAACCAGCACACGAGGCCGTCACCGCACGACGAGTAAGGCTGAGAGAGGACGTCATAGTTCCCGCCAGGACGGAGGTCAGCGCCGCCGTAATTTTCGACGGAACTGCTGAGGGAGTGGCGGCTGTCATCGAGCCGAAATATGAGGACATCCAGACAAAAGGATTGCTAGTTGCCAAGACTCTCATCAACACGACGTCTCGGCCGTTCGTCCGCCTGTGCAACCTGAACGACTACGACATTAGGGTTCACCGGGACACCAACCTAGGAGTCTGCGAGCCCGTTACCTGGATTGCCCGCATCACAGATACGACGGACGGACACCTGCAGACGGACAAACGAAGAAGACGCGTACTGCCAGAAGAACTACAGAAGCTGTACCAAGGATCCCAGGACCATTTAGACGAGGAACAATCACGCCAACTTCAGGACCTGCTACGCGAATTCCAGGATGTCTTCTCCGTGGGGAGCAAAGACCTCGGCAGGACAAGCTTGGTCCAGCACAGAATCGACGTTGGGGACAGCGCACCGATTAGGGCCCCATTCCGACGTGTCCCGCTCGCCAAGCAAGCCGAAGTCAACCGGATGGTAGAAGAGATGAAGGAGCAAGGGGTGATCGAGCCAACACATAGTCCTTGGAGTTCTCCGGTCGTGCTTGTGAAAAAGAAGGACGGTTCCACCAGGTTCTGCGTGGACTACAGGCGGGTGAACGACGTCACGAAGAAGGACAGCTACCCTCTACCCCGGCTCAACGTCACGCTGGACACCATATCAGGATCAAGATGGTTCTCCACCTTTGATTTGAAGAGTGGCTACTGGCAGGTGGAGGTCCACCCTAAGGACCGCGAGAAAACGGCGTTCTCTGTGGGCAGCGGGCTCTGGCAGTTCACCGTCATGCCATTCGGTCTGTGCAACGCCCCTGCGACCTTCGAAAGGCTAATGGAGTCCATTCTGAGGGGACTATACTGGAAGTCCTGCCTGGTCTACCTAGACGACGTCATCGTTCTGGGAAAAAGCTTCGAGGAGCACTACAGCAACCTGAAGGAGATCTTGATGAAGCTACGGACTGCCCAGCTGAAGTTGAGCCCCAAGAAGTGTCAGCTCTTCCAGAAGCAGGGCCAGTACCTTGGGCATATTGTCTCCGAGGAAGGGGTGCGCACCGACCCAGAAAAGACCGCAGCTGTGAGGGAGTGGCCAGTTCCGAAGGACAAGTCCCAACTACGAAGCTTCCTGGGACTCTGCACTTATTACCGTCGCTTCGTGAGAGGATTCGCCGACATCGCCAAACCACTGCATCGACTGACTGAGAAGGACCAACTCTTCACATGGACAGCAGAATGCCACAGTGCCTTCGAACAACTCAAGCAGGCTCTGTGCACCGCACCTATTCTGGCCTACCCCAGACCTGGATCAAGGTTCATCGTCGATACCGATGCCAGCGACTTTGGTATACGGGGAATCCTGTCACAAATAGTGGACGGCGAGGAGAGAGTAGTGGCCTACTTCAGCAAAGCCTTGTCAAAGCCAGAGAGGAACTACTGCGTCACCAGGAAGGAACTGCTCGCCATCGTGAAGACCATCGAACATTTCCACAAGTACCTGTACAGGCAAGAATTTCTCATCAGGACCGACCATGCATCCCTGCGGTGGCTCCTGAACTTTAAGCAGCCCGAGGGTCAACTCGCGCGGTGGTTAGAGAGGCTTCAACACTACAACTTTTAAATCAAGCACAGGAAAGGCCAACTGCATTCTAACGCCGACGCCCTGTCACGAAAACCGTGCCCCGAAGACTGCACCTTCTGTACTAGGAGGGAGGAGAACACCGGGATACAGTGCCGACGGACTACTGTGGAACTTCAAGAGAACTGGAGCCGCGAATCTTTCACGCGGGCACAAGCAGATGATGACCTGGGACTGATAGCCGAATGGAAGAGGGCCTGTGTCCCCAGACCCGGTGGAACATTGTGAGTGACTGCAGCCCAAAGTTTAAGTCCTACTGGGCGCAGTGGGACTCGCTGATTGTAAGGGATGCCCTCATCTGCTGCGCCTGGGAGAGCACCGACGGGAAGACATCTCAGAAACAAGTCGTCGTTCCAAAGGCTATGACGGAGAAAGTCCTGAAGGAGGTCCATGGAGGATCATCTGGTGGACACCTAGGGATAAAGAAGACCCTGGAAAAGCTGAGAGAGCGGTTCTACTGGATCGGATGCCGAACATCGTGGAGAACCACTGCGCGAGTTGCCACGATTGCGCAGCCAGCAAGGGCCCAGGACGAAGACGACGGGGTCCACTGAAGACCGACAACGTGGGCGGCCCCATGGAGAGAGTGGCCATCGATGTTGCTGGGCCATTCCAGTTAAGCGAGGCAGGTAACCGGTACATATTGGTCGTCAGCGACTACTTTACCAAATGGCCGGAGGCGTATGCACTCCCTAACCAAGAAGCCGCGACGATCGCAGAGACCCTGGTGAAGGAATTCGTCAGCCGGTACGGAGTACCCCTGGAGCTGCACTCCGACCAAGGGAGGAACTTCGAGTCGCAGGTGTTCCAGAACCTATGCCAGCTGCTGGGAATCCGGAAGACAAGGACAACGCCGCTACACCCTCAGTCCGACGGGATGGTAGAGCGATTCAATCGCACCATCGAGAACCATCTCCGAATAGTCGTCAGCGAGCACCAGAGGGAATGGGACAAACATCTTCCACTATTTCTCCTGGCCTACCGCGCCGCCGTGCATGAAGCCACCGGGTGCACACCAGCCCGGGCCATGTTTGGGAGGGAGCTCCGTCTACCTGTCGATCTTGCCTTCGGCCGACCTGGGAATGATCCGGTCCCGGTAAGCCAGTATTGTCAAGAACTGGTCGACCAACTGGAAGACGTGCACGCGTTCGCGAGGAGGAAACTGCGGATCGAGACCGACCGAATGAAGACCCGATACGACCAACAGACGGATGCCGGCGGATTCCACGAGGACGACCTGGTCTGGCTCTTCAACCCATTACGGAAGAAAGGCCTGTCACCCAAACTGCAGAAGTCCTGGGAGGGCCCGTACCGAGTCGTGAAACGGATCGACGATGTCGTCTACAGGATCCAGCGGAGCCCGAGGGCGAAGATGAAGATCGTGCATCGAGATCGCTTGGCAGCCTACGGTGGGACACAGACGGACCAATGATTGATCGGGACGATCAGCCTTTTAGGAAGGGGGTGGTGTTACGGCTGTGAGTTCGTTTCATCGCTCGCCGCATGAGTCACAACTGCCCCCGGGCTGGGCTGTACTCTGCCTCAGTGTATTGCGTGCGCCTTATGCAACAGGTCTACTAGGACAAAGGGATGGTCCAGAATATTCGTGACTCAGCCAGTGATGGAAACCTCGAGAAGCCGTGAACCCTGGATGGGTCTAGAAGCATTTATTGAGTCACCGGCCTGCTATATAAGAGCGACCTGTCAAGCAGGGTGTGTGTGTTTTACGAGCAAGTGCGAGCGTTTATTCTGAGCGACAGAAGTGTGGTGACTTGCGAAACCCCTAGTGAAGCCGATTCTCTTGTGATTCTGTTTTGAGCGAGTGTGATTTCACTGAGCGACAGAGGTATTATGGCGAAGTGCCGTGCGAGTTACGAAATCCAGTGACATTGTTTCCCAGCTCGTGGACAGCGAAGCAGCGTGTAGCAGGTTATCGTAAGTAACTGTTGTTTGTGTACATAAGGGAGAGGTGCAGGTAGTTTCTGTCAAGGCCACCGGACTCATTAGGACGGATTAACTTCTGTGGTTTGTTGACAATTGAAAGGGGGCAAGAGCTCTCCATAAGGAAGAGACTTGAGGAAACTAGAGTAAGGTTCTAATTGCTTGTATTTGCTGATGAGTAGTTTATCTTTCTGGCCGCAATAAAGTTAATTATTTCCTTAAAGGAACAATCTGTGTTGTGCTTCAACCCACCGTAATCCAGTTAACAAAAGTGTCACTAGGGGGGTGGCACGTAACAGTATAAAACAAAGTTCCCAATTCTTGGATGTAACGGGTAATCTCGAGAGCAACTTGATGGATTTTGATGCGGTTTTGACCATTCTGTAAAGGGTTTCTCGATGAAGGATTAGGTAGAAAAACATTTATTTATGACCAAAAGAAGCCGAGCATTTACGATTTCAGTGAATTGAGTTGAAGAGAAACCTAACGTCCATGTGTCTTTTAAGCTTACGCCGTTAAAAATATCGATATTCTCTGAGAATTGTTCAGCATAAAAAGTTCTGCAAGGAAGTCCGCGACAGCTCCCACATCGACCACTGTAAGTGTTTTTACTTCTTAATTTCTTCCAGCAATCTCCATTCAGTGGAAATTTAAATTACTAGCTTCAGAGTGAGTTTACGAGCTTGCGAGCGACCTATCACCCTTGCTTCAGCCAGCATCAAACTGCCGAGTCGTGTCGAGTTAATTCTTCAGAGGAGAGTATAGCTTATGTGTTTGGAGTTAGCTGTTCACCTCGTCTTTTCAGAATGCGTCTGGAACCTGACGTCCGTGCGCCTTTTAAGCTTACGCAGGGTAAATAGTGGGACACACACACAGAGGACAGGCAGACACCTACACATTTGATCTCATAAGTCAACTTCATCATTTACCCTAAAGCGACGGTACCGTAAATGTTTGTTCAGGTCACTAGCATGAAGACATGCAAATGTCATATGGACAGAAGTGCTGTAGGATTGTTAAAGTGAATGCTGCGGAGCAGCACGGGTCTTCTAGTTGGAAATAAATACCCGTTTGAGTTACATCACTTTGCAAATAAACTTAGTTCTTAGATCTCTGTTAACTTACGACGTATTGCGACTTAAAACCTTTGCTATACGTTGAGAGAACCTATAAACTTGCTTATGAAAGAAAAAACTGAAAAACCGTCAATTTTGGATTTACATCACTTTGGAAATAAGCTCTTCAATTTTTACAGCTCCTAACCTAGTCTAAGCGGAATTTTAGCAGAGACAGATGTGTTAGAAATTCCCAGATTCCACCGATACATCAGTGCTTGGGTCGCTAGTGGCACGATGGCAAATTGGTGGGTCGTTTGAGGCACGAGTCGGATCCGGCAGGGTCGCATCCGGCACGGTCGCATCCGGCACGACACCCCGCTGGCAACCTTGAAGATGGCCTTCAGACAAATGCCGGGTTTGGTTCCTAACTATATGCCACAGCCAAAACCTTCCGATTCCTCGTCCTTACATTAATACTTTCCTCCCCAGACAACACTCCACACACGACGGTACTTGTAGCTCACCCCATGGGTGTCCGCATATAAGCAGCCACAAACTCTGGCGAGCCGAAAATGTTCTCGGACACTCCCGCGATTAAATGCCATACGCTAAACATTTTATTAAATCGGTTCTTGATATCTCGAACTTCTGTTACACAAATTTTCGATAACTCGCAGTAGTTATTATTTCCCAAAAACTGCTTATAATTTACAAGTGTTTTTCTCTTTAAGTCGAATTGTTATAACTCGAATTTTTCGATATCTCAAAGTTTAACTTATACCCCCAGCCACTTAAACTTGGTATTAATCTCGAACATTCACGTATTTTTACAGTGCAACTTTTTTCACGCATCACTGAATGTGGTTGAGAACTTCGTGCACAGAAAATGAAGCAGAAAAAGATGACGGATTTCTTCAAGTCATGGAAAAGTAGATTAAGGCTTGTCTGCATTTTGTATTGTTATATTTAACTTACCTAATGTAATAAAACTGTCATCATTACGAACATACATTTTTATTAGACAACTATGGTGTAAGCCTACAGGCAGTATTTTGCAACCAGTAAAGCATAATTTTAACATTTTTGCAATGTATCACCATAACTCGAATTTTCGGTAAGTCGAATTTATTTTTTCATCCCCTAACGATTTGGGATATCGAGGTTCGGCTTGAAAAAATAACAACAAACATAAAGATAAATGATGACACCGTACAACAAGTCAAATAATTGTGTTATTTGGGAAGTATTGTCACACACGGCAATAGGAGCAACACAGAAATCAGGAGGAGGATTACCCTGGCTAAAGAGGCTTTCAGTGACAAGAAACATCTTCTGATATACAAAAACATAAACAATAAAATTAGGAAAGATTTTTTGAAAATGTTTGTGTGGAATGTTTTGTTGTATGGCTGTGAAACATGGGTGTTGGCAAAACACGATATTAAACGCCTGGAAGCAATGGAAATGGGGATATGGAGGAGGATGCTAAAAATATACTGGATAGAGAAAACATTATGTACTTAAACACTGAAATACGGACAATTTCACGCACAGACAACTTTTCCTTTTCACTCGCTTCAATAACCTACACCTTCTCGTTCAGTGTCAATGACGAACGGTATATTTCTTAGCCATCGAATTTCTTCTCAACTGACACAAATCTACTGTCAGGACACAAAGTTACAAAACTGTTTATATTACCGGCCAAGGTGGCCGAGAGCGCTAACGCGCTACCGCGTGTCTCGCTGGAATCGGGAGAGCGTGGGTTGGAATCTCACCTCGGCCGTCCTGAAAATGGTTTTCGTGGTTTCCCATTTTCACTACCAGGCAAATACCGGGGAGGTTCCTTTCAATAGGTCCGATTTCCTTTCATAATCCCTTCCCTGCCCCATCATGAAAAGAAAATACACTGCCATTGGCTGCATTAATAAAAAATAAACTGTTTATATTAGAATTGGGCACAATGTGTACTTCGAGATGAGGATCTCTAAAAACCATAGCAAGAGTCAAACAATTAGTGGGGATTTAAATTCCATTCTTCCAGGAATTTAGGAAACCCGGACTTGATTAGAGCAGCGTGATACGGTAAGTAAACACCTGGTAATGTAGGATTTTTATTGTAGTACCAGATATGAAAATGAAAATTCACAGCCTGATTCCAGTCTCCGACCGGGTCAGGAATGGAATGAATGAAGCCCCCTTCTAGCGGCGAGGATATGAACTGTGCCGGCTGCCGAGGCCTGACGCACTCCTCTGGGGAAATGATTAAATGAATGACAGATGAAATGAAATGATAGTGGAGAGTGTTGCTGGAATGAAATGTTGACAGGGAAAACCGAAGTACCCGGAGAAAAACCTGTCTGCCTCCGTTTTGTCCAGCACAGATCTCACATGGAGTGATCGGGATTTGAACCACGGACCCAGCGGTGAGAGGCCGGCGTGCTGCCGCCTAAGCCACGGATGCTTCGTAGTACCAGATATGCCTGAATAAATTATACGGCTAAAGCATAAGTTCCGTATTACACAGCAAGGTTTGAACAATTATATTCATAATTTCTTTCCGTTTCCGCGTTGAACAGATTCCGCTTTATTCGACATCAATAACATGCAAAGCCATACCCAGAGCGCTGGGATCATAACTTTCGTTCACATTGGACAAGTTTCCGCTTTATAGACGTTCCGCGTTGAGCAAGTTATACTATACGAATATACTCGCAATCAGTAGCGTAGCCAGGATCGACCAATGGGGGGGGGGTGTTTATGGGTACTTAAGCCAAATTCTACAAGCATTTCGTCCCGCGGCATAGCCGCACTCGTCAAACGTGCACCATGGTCACGAGGGCAGCTGTGGTAAGTACGGATATCGTAGGTTCGAATCCCGGTGCTGACAGCGGTTATCCTGAGTGTGTTTTTCCCCGGGTTTTGCCACACTCCCTACAGGAAATTACGGGGATAGTGCCTTGCTCAAGTCCCAGAGTGTCTACTCCATCCCTGTCCCAGATACATTTACACACACAACTACAATCATCACAGCAATACAGGTCGCCAGACAGCTTCAACACACTCCCAACTACGCGGGACTGATGACCAAGGTGTCTCAAGCACCTCAAATGAATTAATTACAACTCTACAAGTATTTCCATTTCTCTATGAGATATTATTACACAAGAAAAGTTTCATGCATTTCGATCCCGAATTTTCGAGTATTACAATATGCCCAAAAGACAAAAACGAATCAGTTCTTTAAAAAAATAAGTTGATTTTTGACTAAAATGTCTCACTTCAATGGTAAATATAGAACATTCCTGTTCCCCTGACAGGAACAAAATTAACTCAAATAGATCTGTGCTACCAACATGAAGACTCCGTATCTCTCAACAAGAGAAATTATTTACAGAGGTCTCAGCAAAAGTGGGCATGTCCTCTCACGATGTATGATATTGATTTACAAGTAATTCAATACCGGTACTCATTTTTATGTTTATTCAGTTTTTCCAACAAGAACCTGTGCTTTATATTGCAATTAGCCCTGAATGCCTAAAGTATCATTTTCGAAGATTTTTGTCACCTACGAAGGTCCTTCTTACCTTACAAATGCTACATAGGCCTACAGCCGGAAAAAGTTTTAATTGCTTACACTACTCATGCGACAAATTTCACTCATTCGTAACTGGGAGATAACCGTAATTCGGGGAATTGCTGGACATATATTTACGTAATATGAAGCAACTAGGCTGACGGTTATCTCATGCTCAAGATGTTAATAATGATCCCAAAATTAGTGTTAATGTGCCCGTAGAATTTTCTAAGTCCTTATTAAAGCGCGTTATTTTTAATAAAAACTAGATTAATATTGTTTTAGATCCCTTATTTGGGGGTGGTAGGATCTAAAACGGAGAGTTATTGTGTTGATTTAGAAAAAGGTGTCTAAAAGGGGGTAGCTTCCCGCAGTCGGGCAAGCTGACCAGTGTAGCGTGTTGTTTAGTGTTAGGGTGCTCCTATAAATGATGTAGGAGTATTTTAGGGGATGGAACTCAATGCAAGGGTCACTGTGCTGATCGCCCAGCTGTCTGGTTAGATAATCGATTCGTACTCGTCAGCTATATGGCGCGGGCCGCTGCTAGCAAGCAAGCCGGTGCGGGAATACGATGTTGCTTGCACTAGCAAGTATCGGGCTACTATTAGTCACGTCTAATAGTGACGGAGAGTTCAGGAAGGGAATTAGGGCGTAAAGAAGCGTGTAAACAGTAATGCAGGTGTAAGAAACTGACCAAGTGTTTATTGGTCAGTAATAATGTGTATGTGAGTCCCTTTTAAGGGATGTAGTGATGTTACAATGTAAAAGTACAATTTGTGGGTGAAGGTTACAAATAGAGGAGATCTGAACACGTCTGACTCACCTCTGATGATACCAGCGTAGCCTCCGGCCGACACGTTGAAACACTGATAATTGAGAGATCCTCTGACCTCCTTAGGACCCCTTTATATATTCTTCGGCGCTATGCTGTCAGCATTGTGACGGCATAGCTGCCCTAGATAATAATGTGTCGCTGTGTGTAATAATTGTGCAAGGATTGAGCTGCTTTCTAGAATGGCAAGCTGTCCTTGCGGCGTTGATGGATGTTGGTCTGACTTTACAAGGGTTGCCAGTTAGGAGATTTAGACAGATGATGGGGGGATGGTCTCCAAGGGGTGCATACCCCTGGGGTACTGTACAAGCGTCTTCCTCCATTTGTTCGCGTCCTCGCGAACGGAAACGGAACTGGAGGTTGGGATGTTGATGTAGTTGTTCTTGAAACCCCCTCGTATCTTCTGGTGGTGTCGTCCTCGTCGTCGTCGGCGTCGTTGTATAGAATGGGTGATGTCGTGCTGAAGTGTAGGTGTGAGATCAGCCCGTGTTCAGAGGGGAGGGTTATGGGATGTACAGAGATATATATAACCTTGACATTGACATTGTAAAATTGGAAATTGACATTGAGAAAAAAAATTGACATTGAGAAAAAAATTGACATTTGCATGATGGAGAGAAAAAAAATACATGGTACTGATGGTACATTGTTGTGCAGGGAGGAAAAAAACCCAGGGCCGAACGGATGATTGTGTCGTCCGCCCTATCTTGGGGAAAAAGTGCTCCCTGCAATAAGAAAGGTAGAAGAGAATAGAAAAAATGGGTGTTCCAGGGTATAATTTAAGGGAAATAATCAAAGTGCATTTATTGGTTTGGGATAAAACGGAACACCCTGACAAATGGGGAAGTTAGAAGAAAGAAAAATGAAAGAAAACAAATCATAGACATTATTTACGTTGGTGGTCTTGATAATGGTAACAGATATGACCCGATAATAATAATAATAATCCTTACATTTGTAATATTCCTGACGAGTTATAATTGAACATAGTAAACATAGTAATAATGATGAACATAGAAAAAATAATGGTTGCCATGTTGGTACCCTGTATGTATAGGTATGTTGGCCACCCTTGTGGAACCTTTCAATCGTATGATATGGCGAGAAAATACAAAATAATTTATAATTTACAATTATCAACTATCATATATACCTTGTAGAGCTCTGTTACATGGCCAGTTATTGTATACCTCTTATACTTGGTGCGCACCTTACCATCATGCCTCGACTACCGTCCTCTATTCGGCCGTTCCTGGTGCGGTTTAGTGGCTAGTCCCCTATTCTCTCCTTGTACTTATCATATAACCTCGTGGTTTTCCGTCGTGGGTCGGAATTCCACCTTAGGGTCGAAGGTTCGGCACTTACAAACTCTGTGTCGCCCTTCGAGCCTGAAGTAACGCTTCATTTGCGTATGCTGAATGTGTTTGCGTTCAGCGATGTCCATCATCACACGTATGCTGTCCACCGCTGACCGCTGACGTTGTCACCTTTAAGGGTGCAACTAAAATTGATGAGTAGTGTATTTGTGTGTGACATAGATGAAGGTGTGTGTATTTTGGTGTGGGGAATATATATTCACCACAGACATATTCATGCTCCTGGTTATCTGTGAAATAAAAAGTAGATTATTGGCCATCTATTTGAAAGACGTGTATGTTCGTTTGCTTCCTCGCTTTCCTGTGTGGGTAAAAGTGGATTAGTGAATAGTAATGCATTTACAATATATGGCAATACATCACACATATATATTTATATATATATAACACCTCGTCGGTGGCGCTTAATTTATAAGACTAATCGTGGCGCCACTGAGGTGTACCTTACTTCTAGGTTAGCCTAGGTACTATCTAGCTTATTCTATGCGTTGTCGGGCTTACCCTGGTAACGGTTTTTGTTAACCAGGTGCCGAGATATTCTACCGCAATCCCTATGTATAATAAAAAAAAATTTGCCTTAAATGTAGGCTTATGCTATCTTACAACGAATTATCATGACTTATCATGAGTTGTCGGACTTACCCTGATGCCGGGTTTGTGGGTCATCAGGCGCCGAGCGGCGTTACTTAACGCTATCTATCTTAATTATGGTCTAAGAAAAATGCTATTTCTAAGCCGAAAGGGTGGCCTTATTCTAATGCCGAAATGTGCTGTGCCATTACCTGGCAACAGCGGTTAATAAATTTGCTTAATCCTAGGTTGCGTGTCAAATGCAACCGTCTTACAGCTAAATTTGGACCAGAACGATCGCCTGAGGCAATTTACTTCCTCAGGACACCACCCGCACGATTCCAGAAACACCGGTTGTCTCCAGAATCGCTGGATTCCGTTCCCTTAATTCTAGGTGTCGACGCTTATCAACTAGTATTAACCTAGTCGTATGTGTCTTATTGGCTAAATTTGGGCCAGAACGATCGCCTGAGGCAATTTACTTCCTCAGGACACCACCCGCACGAGTCCTAGAAACACCGGTTGTCTCTAGGGTCGCTGGATTCCGTTCCCTTAATCCTAGATGTCGACGTTTATCAACTAGTATTAACCTAGTCGCAGGCGACTTACGGTGCCCCTGAGCAAACCGTTTCGCCTGCTGTACCTTCCCGCTCGTTGCCATTGTTGTCGATGTGTTGTCATAGTTGGGCCGCCCACGTAACCCTTATGAGGTGCTCGCAATGCGCCTCTCTTAATGCCCATTGGTTGCCCGATGCGTCGCCATTTATGTGGGCATTGGACATTGTCGTCCAATGGCATAATATTATCTTCGCCTTTATCGACAATCGCAGTCTGCTTTTCGCAGTAATATTCGCCTCTAACGGCCGCAGTAGTATGCTTTTCGCATTAATATATCATTTCGCCTCTATCGGCCGCAGTAATATTTCGCTCCAACGCACAGGAGTCTGGCTTCCCGCTATAGAAGCCCTACCTAACTTAAATTTAACTAGAAGTCTAGTCATAATGGGGTCGTCTCTAGGGTTGTCTCCTGAGTTCGGCGCGGAGTGAGCTATTTCTCCCACCATCCTCAGAAAGTCTTCCCTGCAGGTCTTGGCTTCGACGACCGTGGCACATAGTGGGTGTAACCGTCTCCGACAAGGGGGATGAGCTATATGCACCCCTAGATCTCGATGTTTGCCCGTGCCAGGTCACGAATGCTTTGACCTCACGTGGTTCGTCTGTTCGGTCGGGTCAGTGATTTGTTGAGCCAACTGGGGTAAGGGTCCACATCACCTTCCCCAGCTCTGCTCCAGTGTGGTGCCTCTGACCTTCGGCTAGTGCCGCTATCATCAATCAGAGTGTTTCAGATTCCTTTACCTTTTAAAAAAATATGGGCGTAACCTTTGTAAATGATGTAAAAATGTAAAATGTAAAATATTTCCAGTGTTGTGGGGTTATAGATCTTCTAAGTACATAGACTACTTCTGGTCTACCATTGCTACGTCAGCTTTCCAGCAATAATGCTCTTTTTACCTTAATGGAGGTGTTAGTAGGGTCTATGATGTCAGGTACCCTGTTATTAGGATCTGGGGGTAGTTATTTGTAGCGTGGGCTTAAAGTATGGTAGGAAGGGGATGTGCATCTTTGGGCTCAAATAAATGGTGGCCTTGAGCCGGTAATGCTACTAGGAGTGCTCCTACGATGATTGGACTGGGGCAGGTAATTCCCGGGATTGCAAAGATATGAAAATTCCATGCAGGTCTGATATTAATATCCCTGGTGAATGGATGGGATAGTCATGCATGTATCTGGATATGAGGCGTCTGCACTCATGTACGGATAGGTGTAGGTTGGGGCAAAATACTAATATATTCCTGTCATGCGGGAGTATTTAATTAACAAAAAGTGGTTAATATATATAATTGTGGCCTCATCTCTCATTTGGAGATGCGCATTATGCTTATTTAATGTTTGCCGACCCACCCCTAATACTCAGGTGGTAGCATCGTGATCCAAGGCGTAGCATGCCTTCTCTTTAGACGCATGAAGTCTATCAACCCCTTATGTATACTCTGTAATGTAGTGTAGCTGTTTTGGTCGTGTTCATGTGTCTGCGTTGGTTATGTTGGACGTGAGAAGGTTATGGGAAAGGAGTAAGGTGGTACGCTGGTAGCCTGTTCTCCTGTCATCCTCCCTTGGTCCATGTTGGCTTTCTATCCGCGCCTTGGGATAGTAAAGCTTCACGACCTAATCTGGTCTGCCATTTGTAGTGTGAATGTGTCCAGTGGACGTAGTGCGACTGGCCATGTCCTAGTCGCCTGGGATGATTTATTTTAGGAATAGAATCGCGAAAAGAAGTTATTGGGGGGGGGAGGTCTTGTTTCCTCAGAGCCCCTGTCTGTGTTCGCTCCTAATTGTTGAGCGCGTGTGTGTGTGCCTATGTTCCGCTACACCACGCGGACGGTTGGTCTGTTACAGGCTAAGTCGTAATATGTATCGCGTGTATGGGCAGAAGGCGCCCGTGGCCTGTCAACGTCTTTGCGAACGTGCTCCTATGAGCCCACGATAAGTTCCGATGTGTAACGTCTTGTCCATTGCTAAATGTTTTTACAGTGTGAAAAAAAATGTATGGTGTTGTAATTGTTTTGCGTTCGTAACTTCATGGTCAATGCCGATACACAATAGTGTCTTGTCACCAGCAGTATTGCAGTATGACGAGTCTGCAAGTCAGCAGTTGGTATGTGTAATGTCAGGCTGGGATGTTATTGTTCTAGATTCCTGGCGGCCTTAATGTGGCAATTCATACTATTTGCTAATACAATTGTGTGGTCACTATTCCGTGAGACCTTTGTCTTATGAAATTATCCTGGCTGTGTCTGGGAAATGTATTTCCCATGTCAGGTGTATTTTGAAATTTTATGCCCGGTTTTTGGCGTGAGGAGATGTGGTATTCCCTGTTCATGTATCTGTATGGGCCAATTTCGGTGTGGTTGGAAGCCTGGATGATTGCCCCCCTTGGTGTCTAATGTTTACTGGGATTGGAACCCGTGATCTCGTGTCATTCTCTGTGTACTATGTCTGCGTTGTTCATGTTTTGTGCGCTCCTTGTATGTATTTTGATTGTGTTCCCCGTACCAAAAATACCGTTGGATAGTTAGTTTTTGGTACGAGCGTGGTGTGTGATCACGGGTTCGGACCCGGTTGCCTGTAAAGACTTGTCACGACGGTATTTGTGCCGTCCATATTATGGCACGTTCCCCGTGTATGTGCACTGCGCAAATGAAAGTACGCATTACTGTGAGGAGTTTGCGTATTTTTGAACTCTCCTCGTAGTGTAATTTTGGAAGTTATAGGGTCCTTGGATCGGACGTGAATGATGCGTTTATTCCTGTTCACTAGGAACTGGCTTAGTTCTTCTGTATGCGTGAAGGTCAGCTAGTCATGCGTGCGTTATCACTGACGCGATAGTGTCTAATTTCACTCACGTGTGCACTACCTTGTTACTTGCTGGACAATGCTCTGTGACTGTATGTTTGTGTCTCTCCGCCTGAATGCTATCTCTGTAATTGTGAGTAGTGCTTCTCGCATTGTAAAAAAAAGAAGGAAACTTGTAGTTTAACGTGCCCGTTGATCTGTAGATCATGAGCCCCGGGACTTCCGTTTTACGTGGAATCCAAACCACAGGCCATGGCATTTCACTTCGGAAATCTCACATGCCTTGGCCGCACTGTTAAAGAACCTCTAGCTAACTACATTTGTGTCCCCAAATTTTGTGTTAACTGTATCGTGCTTCAAGTATATTCCTATCCGTTGTACCAAATGTCGTTATACACTAGTGTGTCTGGGCCGCTAGTCGCGTGTTTGGTGACTATGTGCCGTAGGTGATTTTGTTGTTATTCATTTATGACCCGCTGTTAGTGGAACTGTCCCAATCTACTTTAGCTTCCTACTTGTCTTATCCTAGAACTGGATAGCTACCCGACCTTATATTCCTGGTATTCAGAAGGTTGCGGGTTTTGAGACCGTCTTTTACCCAGAGTAATTGTTTCTGGCGCCATTCTAGGCTGTGTCTCCGGGACAGTTCTGGTGAGTGTTAGGATCGTATCCCTGTTCGGTCAGTGAGGTTTGAAGGCTATTTCTTGGCCTTTTTTCCACGTCTGCCAGCGGGATCGTTTCCTTTTCTTTTAGTAGTGTGCCCGCCTGTTTCTGCCCTGGCAATGTGGTGGCGTGTAGCCTGACCGCTTTCTGGCCCGTGGCCACGGCAGACTCCTGCCATTGTGTTAGCCTATCTGTGTGGGTGTATGTAGGCTTTATGTGTAGTGGGACGGGTTCTATGTCGTCTGCCCATGACGTGGTTACCTCCTGTTGTCTCTGTGTCATGTCATGTGTTTCTGAGAGTCCTGGCTTCAACTCCCTCTCGTTCGTTTGTTCCGAGGGGATTGTTCCAGGCTCTGCCCCACGTTTTGGCAAAATTGCCTTCTGAATCGGAGCTAAGGGATGTGTATTGGTGTAACTTTGTGCTTGTAGCCTATTGGAGCCTAACCTGGCCGTCTTCTGGACTGTGGCCATGGTGTCCTCCTTCCCATGTGTGGTAGTACATGGCGAGAGGGACATCCTCGCAAATTGTCGAGTCAGCGTGTCCACGCTTATGTCCTCTCTCGGCTGGGCTGGTGGCCCTGCCATGTACTCAGGAATGGCCTAGTTAGCCTGGGATTTTCCGGTAATCGTCGTAAATTGTGAACGTGTTTTTCTCGTGGATGGGATAGTGTGCTACCAATTGTGTGTAGTTATGTATGTGCGCCGAGTGTGGATTTCCGTGTGTGTCCACGTCTGCACTCGCACTCGGGGTCCTGGCATTGAATTAGTTATTGCGTGCCTATTTAGGCCCGTGTGCC
Source organism: Meconema thalassinum (assembly GCA_946902985.2). Taxonomy (NCBI): domain Eukaryota; kingdom Metazoa; phylum Arthropoda; class Insecta; order Orthoptera; family Tettigoniidae; genus Meconema; species Meconema thalassinum. Next base: position 1,221,045,696 of record OX336388.2, on the reverse strand, counting down.
CGGTGGACATGTGTGCCCTTTCATCATATCGTTCCGTGGACCTCCAAGTGTCGTGTAAGTGTCGCTCTTGCCCGCCCCCTCGGTCGTTTCGCCGCCGATCGCGGGTTTTATCCCTTGTTGTAGCGTGTACTCCTGTTGTCGTCCTAGCTGGGTCCCTATAGTCCCGGGAATGTGTTCGCCTGTAGGCCCTTGCCCGCTCATCCCTTCTGTGTCTTCCTGTGTCCTCCCCGGTTGTTTGATTGTCTGTCCTTCTGCGTAACGTCGGGGTGGGTAGTCCCGTTCCTCCCTGTATTGGTGTTGGGGGGACGTGTCCCCGGCCTCGCCTGTTCTCAGTCTTGTTAGGCTTCCGGGCCGGTTCCGGGAATTGGTGGTGTGTGTGTGTGTGTGTGTGTGCTCCCGCAACGTGTTGGAGGGTGGTCTGCCCGCTTTCTGGCCTGAGGCCACGGTAGACTCCCGCCCCTTTGTTGCGGTACGAGTCGAGAGGGACGTTCTCGCAAATTGCTGCGTTAATGTGTCTATGGCGATGTCGTTTGCGTGGTTCTTGAGTTTTTCATTTGCCCGCTCAAAATGAATATTCCTCAGCCTGGCCTGTCGTGCATGTGAGTTCATGCTTGTGTATTATGTTGCGGATGAAAGAAAAAAAAGAAGAAGAGAAAAAAAATGACTCTGGTTGGGGGTTGTTTTGGGAGAAAAAATTCCCTGTGTAAGTAGTACGGAGCAAAAATGCTGCTCTCGTCTAGGAAAAAAAATCACAATTTTGCTTGGCTTTTTGCGGTACGGAAGGGGTCGTTTTTACTACGAGGGCTCGTTGATTGAGTCCTGTTCTACTATGCGTAGTACCCCGCCTCCACCATCTGTTTTAGATCCCTTATTTGGGGGTGGTAGGATCTAAAACGGAGAGTTATTGTGTTGATTTAGAAAAAGGTGTCTAAAAGGGGGTAGCTTCCCGCAGTCGGGCAAGCTGACCAGTGTAGCGTGTTGTTTAGTGTTAGGGTGCTCCTATAAATGATGTAGGAGTATTTTAGGGGATGGAACTCAATGCAAGGGTCACTGTGCTGATCGCCCAGCTGTCTGGTTAGATAATCGATTCGTACTCGTCAGCTATATGGCGCGGGCCGCTGCTAGCAAGCAAGCCGGTGCGGGAATACGATGTTGCTTGCACTAGCAAGTATCGGGCTACTATTAGTCACGTCTAATAGTGACGGAGAGTTCAGGAAGGGAATTAGGGCGTAAAGAAGCGTGTAAACAGTAATGCAGGTGTAAGAAACTGACCAAGTGTTTATTGGTCAGTAATAATGTATATGTGAGTCCCTTTTAAGGGATGTAGTGATGTTACAATGTAAAAGTACAATTTGTGGGTGAAGGTTACAAATAGAGGAGATCTGAACACGTCTGACTCACCTCTGATGATACCAGCGTAGCCTCCGGCCGACACGTTGAAACACTGATAATTGAGAGATCCTCTGACCTCCTTAGGACCCCTTTATATATTCTTCGGCGCTATGCTGTCAGCATTGTGACGGCATAGCTGCCCTAGATAATAATGTGTCGCTGTGTGTAATAATTGTGCAAGGATTGAGCTGCTTTCTAGAATGGCAAGCTGTCCTTGCGGCGTTGATGGATGTTGGTCTGACTTTACAAGGGTTGCCAGTTAGGAGATTTAGACAGATGATGGGGGGATGGTCTCCAAGGGGTGCATACCCCTGGGGTACTGTACAATATACATATAACTTTTCTCCCTCCAAGAAAAGAAAAAAGAAGCTAATATTGTCCCGCTGTGTGGGATTCAAAATTATTTGGCGCTAGCCTCAGTTTGAAATAAGCTATAAGTTAATTCGCGGGAGAAAAGTTAGATTGACAACACTGAGAGGACGGAGTTGTATTACCACAGTCTAAAATACACAGTCGCGAAGCTCGCTGCGCTACGAAATTGCATCCTCTTAGTAGGTGAAGCGACACTAGCGCTCGCGGCGGCCAGCAAGCTGGCAACTGCCTTGAGCACGTTATTCGCGGAGCAGATGATTTCACTTTTGCAAGTTTTTTTTAAATTTTAACTCACCCGAGTGATTATTTCCATTGTAAACATAACTCACGTTAAATCACCAACTACTACAGAAAAAAGCCACAATGTTGATATACTGTACACTTTTAATTGATAGAAATATAAAAGGAATGCTCTGTTTTTATTAGTTCAGTCCTCTATAAGTATCCGTAGGTACAGTTGTATGACGTATTTAATGAGTCTTACGTAGAATTCATAGTCTATACTAGTTATAAATTCATGCCCAGTATTTGTTTTAATGATAGTTGCTGGCATCTCCACATAAAACCAAGTCCACGATTCCTGGATGTAACGGGTAATCTCTAAATCCACTGAATGGATTTTGATGCGGTTTTCACCATTCAGTAAAGAATTTCTCGAGGATGGTTTCTGTAGGAAAACATTCATTTATGACCAAAGGAAGCTGAGCAGTAACGATTTCAGTGAATAGTGTCGAAGGAAAATCTGCCGTCCTTGCGCCGTTTAAGCTTACTCTGGGTAAACCATTAAAAATATCCAAATACTATGAGCGTAAGAATTGGTCAGCATGAAAAGTTCTACAAAGAAGTCCCCGACAACATATCTTTATCTTTAATACATCGCCAACTATAAGTGATTCTAAGTATTAATTTCTTCCAACAATCTCCATTCAGTGGAAATTTAAATTACTAGCTTCGGAGCGAGTTAACGAGCGAGCCCATCACCCCAGCTTCGGCCAGCATTAACTGTCGAGTCGTGTCGAGTTAAGACTTCAGAGAAGAGTAGACTATAAGTGTTTGGAGTTTCGCTGTTCACCTTGGCTTTTCTGAATTGCGTCTGAGACCTACCATCCGTGCGCCTTTTAAGCTTACACTGAGTGACCCCTTTAAGATACGAGGCGAAGCCGGGGCGGGTTGATAGTATGGGTATAATATATAAGTAATATCAAATTCTTAACCGTATTAAAAGATAGTTATTCCGTAAAATTGAGTAACATTATAGTTAATTAGTAAAAAATACCAGTGGGGATTGTGAAACGAAAAGTATATAAAAAAAAGTATATAAATATCATATGGCTCAATTGTAGGTACTTCGTGTTTTTTCTGTGAGTTTGAAACCTTTCATTCCTGAATTTGACCAAATAGTACAATGCCAATTTTACAAAATATCGGCAATAAAATTGTGTACCGTACCTTCACAGCAGCCATGTGGGAGACCAGGTATTTAATAAGAGAATCAACAAACAGTGTACCACATCTAAGTTTGTGAGCATTATCCTGACGACATAAACTGGCTTGCTTCAAAGGATTCCAGAATAAGTTTATATTATTGTACAAAATCTTTATTCATTAAATCAGCTCTCTGACTATTAAAAGCCATTATCTACATCTGAAATTAAAATGTCGGCACGCGTTTGAGATGACATCTTTTACGTTTACTTAGCCTACCGTTTGTTTCAATTCTCAAAATGCATAGATATTTATATTTGATTTGCAGCCAATGGCCATAGCAGGGCATTTCACATGAACGCCCGTAGGTTCCCCAATTTCAATGTCAAGTAGTTCCAACTTAAGCTACCAGACGCCACTGTCACTGAAACCCAACGACATACGTTTGAACCTGATAGAGCGTGTCTAACCCAATAGCCTACACATTTTGGCTACACACTTCCAATTGTAGTTGTAAGTTCTTTTACGAGCCATAAATGTATGACATGGGCCCGATGACTTCGACTGGGTTTGAACCCGCGAACTTGGGCATAGCAGTTCAGCTTGCTACCGACTACTCAACCAAAGCCATGCATAGATATCCTAACGAGACATGCTTCTGATTTTAACCGACTGGCTCCGTGACTCAGCGGTAACGTTCTCGCCTGCTGTTCCCAAGATTGCAGGATCTAATCCTGGCGCAGTCAGCTGGCATTTAAAGGTCCATAAATGCGAGGGAACCGTGTCTGTAGATTTACTGGCACGTTAAAGATCCCCTTCAGGGCAAAATTCCAGCACCCCGGTGCCTCTAAAAGCCACAGTAGTTAAAAGGGACCTAAAACCAATAACATTATTATTGATTCCGTTCCGTTGTTTGATTGAAAAGCTTTATAATACTTTCTACTGCGTATCCCAATTAATTGAGGTCGCCGGAGCCAATCAGGCTCATTTTGGTTTTGGCCGGGGATTTAAGGCCGGATGCCCTTCCTGACGCCACGTAATTTTTCAGGTGAAAATTCCACCCCACTGTCAGCTCGATTGGAACTCCGGCCGTCCGGGTGATTGACGAGCAGCTAAGCCACTGCACCATAACGCTCCCCTTGAAAAGCTTTATAATACTAGCCTAAAATCCATAGATCAAATCTTACCTTTTATGGTCCTTTGAAAACTCGGGTGTCGTCTTGCTATTTGAACAGTCTGACTTCCCAGTCGGTCAACACGAATACACCCAATTAGATTAGGCGAGGAGTCACATTGAATTTCCCTGTGTAATTCATAACACAATAATTATTTATACATTTAATAAAACGCTTCTCATACAACCCCCCCCCCCCCCCCTTTATGTGAGAAGTGTTTTATGAAGTGTATAAACGATTCATGTATTTTTATTTCAGGCATTAGGAGATCAATTGTCACTGCCCACCTTATCTAATTGGGTACCGTACACTCGTGTTGACCGACTGAAAAGCGATCATATAGGTTACTTATAGCAACACTGAAATATTGCTGTTTATTGAACTGCATATATCCTACCGACAGTAGTGGCTACGCTGGCTAAAGCTCAGCATTAGGTCATGGGGCCAAGCTCTCTGCTGACTCGGTAGACGCGTGGGTGCGAGCCCCACCGTCGGCCGTCCTTGAAATGGTTTTCCGTGGTTTCCCCATTTTCAACACCAGGCAAATGCTGGGACGGTACCTTCTGACAGGCCACGGCCGCTTCCTTCCACATCCTTGTCCAGTTTCATTCACCATCATTCATTTCATCTCTCATTAACTCCTCTCATGAGGTTGGCGTCAGGAAGGGCATCCGGCCGTAAAAATCGCCACAAAGACTTCCATCGCATCTCATCCCCGACCCCGTTGGAAAACGGGAATAATAAGGGGTAGACATACATTGAACTGCATATCTCCTCCTATAAAGCACATGTTAAATTAAAGACATAACCTTTACACAATGCTCACATACAGTAAATCGAGCAACAATAACATTCACCAACACAGTGCAGTCGGCACATTCTTGCTGGCTGCATGAGAGCATTATTGTTTGGCGGTAGAAAAATATGAGCCAAGCTTCGCGATCTGTAGATAGACTGTGGTTATACGTTGTCATGAAGACGTGTGTACCAACAAATGGGGACCCGGGCTGAAAGGTGACAACAGTACGTCACCACAGACACAAATCACAACCTGCCGATTTTCCAATGGGGGGGGTCTAACCCCCCTAACCCCCCCTTGGCTACGCCACTGCTCGCAATTATCTATTGTTACTATGCTGATGAAGACCACAATGCGGTCGAAACTAATTCAATAAACATCCGCTAGTAATTTATTTTATTGACTTTTGGTAGATTACCGTTGGTATTTAATTGAGTAAGATTTTATATATAGTGATAAACTAATATACTAATTTAATAGTCGTTACATTATATAGCAGATAAACAGATCTTCGTAAAGACGGGAGAAAATACGGTTGACAACTCTCAGAAGAGAAACACAGGTTCGATGTTAGTGGAAGGAAGACACTTTGTGAATGTCACTTCATTACAATGGAACCTTGAAAGCAAGGGTTAATGCAGCTAGAAGCCTCCTAGATGGAGGATTGGGAAAGTGGGGACTATTGGACAAGGGAGGAAGAATGACACTTGGTTACGCTCTTTACGTTCTTTAGGCTACATGCAATGGTGAAGCCTTTTAAAACGTTCACTATTGACTGAGCAAATTAGTTTCCGTCTGGAAAGCGATCTGTTATGCTGTAATCGAGCGCTGCTGTAATCCGAGAACTGGCAAGGGCCATTGCCTGTAGTTGGGTAATGAGCGGTGACCAGTACGGCAGGAAGGCTATGTTTCCAACATGGGCGTGTCCGAGTGGGGCTGTACTCCCCTAAATGTTGGACTGTATTTCCAAACGGTCTAACAACAACAACAATACTATTAATAATAATAAGAAGTCGAAATGTAATGATATTCAGTCGGTCATAACAATTGTACCCAATTGTAATGTGTGGTTCCCTAATCCCTATTTACATGAGTTTAATAAACACACTTGGATGACCAGTTTCGATCGTCATGCGATCATCATCAGATCTTGTACACTTGGGCTATTAAATCTATGTAGGGGATGGTATTTTCAATAGCCTATATACACTCATTTAGTTGCAGTAAATTTAACTAGCACAACTAGTCGACATTTGTTAGTTATAAGTCTTTTGTTTTTGATGTGTAAGATCTGTCCACTCGGTTGCTGGATATTTTTGTGGGAGAGGTTTTGAAAAATGGGACGGAAATGGATCGGACGGCAGTGGTAAGAGGAAACAATGAGCGTGCGGTGTTGGAGATTGGTACCATGACGAACTGCCGGCCATGTGGAATGTATATCACATATGGATTACTTCAAGGTTAGGAGGCGCCATTAAGAATATTCCTACAGTAAATCATCTTCAAGTTGTCGTTCTTTGGTGTAAAAATATTCATTATATCATATTTGCTGAAAACAATTATGATTTTTTCCAATCTCTGAATAAAAGTGTTGGTTACTCCCCGAGTAACTTCGATCAACACTTTCATACTGAACTGTAAACGCTCATGCGAACTCTGGTGTCAACTGATTGAAACGCAAACCACATGTTCAAAATCTTCGTATCAGTATTTAAATGATGATATGCTTTAATGATGAAACATTGTAACTAGTCAGCAAAGCCGGTATTATGTTTCTGCACAATGGCTATTCAGATATTAACCTACATTGTGGTAATGCAGTGATCAATCATCTTTCATCGGCTTTTCCCAATTAATTGGGGTCGCCGGAGCCAACCAGGCTCATTTTGGTTTTGGCCGGGGATTTAAGGCCGGATGCCCTTCCTGACGCCACGTGATTTTTCAGGTGAAAATTCCACCCCGCTGTCACCGGGATTCGAACCCCAGCCGTCCGGGTGAAAGACGAGCAGCTAAGCCACTGCGCCACCACGCTCCCCGCAGTGATCAATATAATATATATATAGATTTTTATACGGGAACTGGGCTAGCCTTTCATAGGAATTTCCTTTACTGTCAAGTAGGCGTATTCATAACTAATTTAAAACTCAATCGAAACATTATCGAAAAAAAAAAGCAAAATATTAATGAAGCATAAAAAATTACTTCCATAGTATTACCGGCACGTGAAAATAAGTAAATGCCTTGTACTCTGAATATCTGTGATTGTAATGGCTGCGTGGCTAGCCCCTTGGTCTGCGAATCATGAGGTCTCGGGTTCGAACCACAGTTCCGGCAAATGTTTTTTCTACCAGATTATCGATTTAAACGATATCTATCATAACATTATACGTCATTTTAACAGAATCTACATGAAATTATGATTTATCTAATTTTAATTACAATAGTTTGCATTAGGAGGAGTTTGGAAATTTGATTGTATTGAACAATATTTGTAGTTGTCTATAGATAGGCTAGAAACTATTGTGTCATTCCACCTCTTAATTTACAATATAATATGTGATGTTTGTTCAAACAAGTGTGACAGTAGCATACCTCCAATTCAATCTATACATTCATCATAGTACCAGTACGAAAACGGAGCGTAAATTAACATTTTAAGAATGTCCAATCTGTGTAGTATACGAGTAGGATAACACGTCAAATGACTTCACATACATTTCATCTCAATTTCATAGTAGGATAACATGTCAGATGTTACACATCATATGCGACTACTGTAAGGCTCGTATCTTTTTGTTGTTGTTGTTGTTGTTGTTGTTGAGATAGTGATAGTGGTCCATTCCCGTGCTTCTGTCGACACCACTACCTGCACTCAACTGGACGGAATTTCCTGTCTTGTCTCATTATCTCTTATCTTCCTAGACCTTTTCTCCGCATCCCTAACTGCCTGTGATTGTCGAGCAATGTATCATAATATGTTTGCTGCCAAGACTAGAACATCCTAATATGGCGTATGTTATTGTATCCTGGACATCTTCAGGCCAGTTTTCCTTCTCGCAACGCATAAGTTAATCGCCCCGGAGGTCCGGGTTCGATTCCCGGCTTTGCTAAGAAATTTAATTCTGGCCTGAGAGCTGGAACGGGATACACTCATCCTCGTTAGGGAAAACTGACAACAGGTGGGTTCGATTCCCTCCTCGGTCATCCTGAATGTGGTTTTCCGTGGTTTCCCATTTCTACTCCAGACAAATGCCGGGATAGTTCCTAACGTAAGGCTTCGACCGTCTCCTTCCCAATCCTCACCTGAATTACAAATACACGCACTAATACAGCCATCATATTAAGTCAGGTTATCAGACAAATTTCACACGCATCCCGGTACACGGGGCTAAATGGCCACGATGTCGCAAAGCCCCCACATAAATAAACAATAATCAATAAAATTACAGTGAAATTATTTGTAGATTTCATTGAAATATTTTAACATTAATATTGTGATTTTGTTTTCCTCTTTAAAACTTTCTCAGCACGTTTTGCACTAGGATATACTATACTGTAACTAATGTATCAAGTGATGGTTATAATAAACAATACTCACTCCCCCAATCTCGGAAAATCTGAGATTCGGAATAGAGGGTATTCTGCTCAAATCCAATGTAATGTTATAGACGGACATTTATCCCTGTGGGTAAAGAGAAATTTAAAATACCTCTCCATAACACGATTACGTAGGCTACTACTGAGACAAGCATCACCTCGAGAAAATTAATGCCATTGGTCTTCTAATGAGAACAAGATGAACTATTCCACGTTTTTTGTTGGACCTTTGGATTGAGGAAGGATTTGATAGCCAACGTCGCACTATCAACATCTACAGAAATCGTGGCTATGGCTCATAGAACGACTTCATAACAAATGAACCTAGGTGTAAAAGTGACTGACGAAATGTTGTATTAGGCACTCTTTCTCCTCGCGACAACCTGCTCATTGTATGAAAGAAAAATATTAAATAATAAATAAGTAGTTCCGTGAAGAACTATACAGCCTATTATCATACATCCTACTCACGTTAATTGCATCTATCAACATACAAAATTTCAGTTTGATTGTTGTAATACTGTAGATTCGTAGATATTGAGAACCGTCTAAATATTTCAGATGGTCCCCATGTTGGATTAATATTTATCTACTATTACATGAAGATTATTGTGTACGTGTGGTATTCAAACTTCAATCGCATGATTAGGACACAAGAAGTAAATAACAAGATTTTAAAATTTCGCACAGCTGCCATATTGGTTATGAAAACAATTGAAAGAAATTAGATGCCAGTGGATTAACATTTGTATAAGCATTCATCGTACAAAGTTTCACTGCACTCGGATGGTTAAATCGCGAGAAACATCCATTTAAATACTTATACTTCACGTCGCCTCCATGTTGGGTTTGTGATCACCAGGATACTGAAATTCCTATAGGTGAACTTATGTTCATAGCCACTATGAACATTAAAAAAACAGTTTGATTGCTGCAAAAGATTCGTAGATATTGAGAACCGTCTAAATATTTCGGATGGTCGCCATTTTGGATTGTTATATGTATAGGACATTGAGTTATGTACCATTAAAGGAAAATCATTGCGTAGCTTCATTGTTCAAACTTTCACTTCGATCGCATGATTACGACACAAGAAATAAAAACTTAATTTTGAAATTTCGCAAAGCCGCCATCTTGAGGTTATGTATACACTTGAATTAAATTAGATGCCAGTGCATTGCAATATGTACAATAATTTGCTGTACCACATTTCACTGCGCTCAGATAGTTAAATCGCGAGAAAGGCCTATTAAAATGTTTCATATTCGCTTGGCCGCCTTGTTCATTTTATACTTTACAGGTTTTTGAAAGTTACATATATAAACTAGTAGCAGTATCCTTTATCACCGTACAAAATTTCAGGGTGATATCAGTAATAGTTTCGGAGATATAGAATGCCAGTGAAATATTTCGCACAGCCGCCATTTTGAGGTTATGTAAACAATTGAACTAAATTAGCTGCCAATGCATTAAATGTACATAAACATTAGCTGTACCAAGTTTCATTACATTTGGATGGTTAAATCGCGAGAAAAGTCAATTTCAAAGTTTCAACTTCGCTTGGCCGCCATGTACTTTTTGTAGTCAAGAGTGCAAGTCTAATATGTGAGCTGCTAGTAAAGCCCTTTATTGCCGTACAAAATTGCAGGGTGATATCGGTAATAGTTTCGGAGATATTGAATGCTGGTGAAATATTTCGCACAGCCGCCATGTTGGATTGGTGAGACGTGATAAAATTTGAAGGGAACGGTCGGGGTCGGCTGAAATGTTGCTATAATCTTACCGAGTTTCATTGAAATTGCTCCAGCCGTTTAGAATTTATTAGGGGGTACACACACACATCACACACACATCACACAAACATACTGTTTTAGATCCCTTAGTTGGGGGTAGTTAGATCTAAAACGGATGTGTTATTGTGTTGATTTGGAGAGTGATTCCTAGAGGGGGGGCAGCTTCCCGTAGCTGGGTAAGCTGACCAGTGTAGAGTGTTGTTTAGTGTTAGGATGCTAGGGGATGCTCCTATAAAGACTTAAGTGTACCTGGGGGATGAACCTATGTGTACAGGTTAATGTACTGGACTCCCAGCTGGTCGAAGAGAATTATATAACCGACGTGCGTGCGTCAGCTATGTGTGGGCGGCTCGCTTGTGAGAGACACAATAGAACTTGAGCCGGCGATTACAAGCTACTGCTGTCACGCTTACTCGTGATGGAAGTCAGGAAAGGAGTTAGGACGTAAAGAGGCGTGTAATTAGTAAGACAAGTGTAGTGTACTGACCAAGTATTTATTGGTCAGTGATGTATGAAATAGTATGTCCCTTTTAGGGCAATGTAATGAATGTTATAAATTTAAGTGTACAAGTTTGTGGGGTAGGTTACAAAATATAGGATCTCTGAACACTGCTGACTCACCTGATGATAACAGCTAGGGCCTCCGGCGGACACACTGTATGACTGGTAATCGAGAGAGCTGTCCTCCTTAAGGCCCTCCTCTTATAAGCTTTGGTGTTGTGCTGTCAGCATTCCATTGGCATAGATGCCCCAGTTAATTATGTGTAGCTGTTTGTGGTGTGATGCAAGTGTTTGGCAAGCCTTCCAGGCTGGTTAGCTGCCCTTGCTGTGTGAAAGATGTTGTTCTGGACTTACGAGATTTGCCTGTTAGGGATGGTTTTGATAGATGATGGAGGGTGGCTTCCAGGGGGTGCAACCCCCTGGGGGCCTGTACAAGCCTCTTCCTCTGTTTAGTTCGCGTCCTCGCGAACGGGAACGGAACGAGTAGTTGGGGTGTCGTCGTAGTAGGTCGTAGTGGAATCTTCCTGGTGTCTGATCTTCGTTTCTTCTGGTCCGTGTAGAGGTGGTGATGTCGTGTTGTAGCGATGTCGTGTAGATGTGAGATCAGCTCGTGTTCAGAGGGGTGGGTTTTGGGATATACATATACATTTGACATGTTAAAACAGTGCCTGAGAAAAAATTCACATTGACATATTGAAAAGTTCCACAAAAAAATACATAGTTTTGATAATATATTGTTGTTGTGCAGGGAGGAAAAAACCCAGGGCTGGACGGGTGACTGTGCCGTCCGGCTCTGTCTTGGGGAAAAAATGCTCCCTGCAATGAGAAAGATAGAAGAAGTAGAAAAAATAGGTGTTCCAGGGTATAAGTTAAAGGAAATATTTAAAATATGTTTATTGAGTTGGGATAAAACGGAACACCTTGACAAATTGGGACGTTAGAAGAAAGAAAATGAAAAAAACAAAAACAAATCATAAACATGGTGTACATGTGTGTGACAATGTGTGGCAACATAATTTTGTGTGTAGTGCCTTGGAACAATATTACTGTATCTGGTATTACATTGTATTACATTATATACTTAAATTTAACTATGTTAATTATTAATAATGCTATACTTAGACGGCCGTATCTATTGTACTTTGCGTGCACGCGACCCATGGTATGTATTTGCCGTCCCACGGCTAATCCTATCCGGCCGTTTCCCGGTGTAGTTCAGTGGTCGTGCCGCTGATATGTACCCTTACTTTGTGAACCATTCTCTGTGGGCGAATGCTTTCACACTTGACAATGAGAGTCGCCACCACAGGTCGGTTGCGCCCTCATTGCCGTATTTTGCGTCGCAACTTTGGCGCCTTATGTTTTATGTTGATCTGTCAGCAAGCCTGATACCCCACAGGCATCAACCCTGCTGTCCAGATTTCTGGAGTGTAGCTGTAAAAAAATGGAGGTGTATGTGTTGGGTTGTGTGAGGATGAACATAAATTATCAATACAAATTAGTGCGCAAATGGTGGTATACAATAATATAATGGAACAAATAACGTGCTGCCGCTATATGGCAGTGAAATCCTTGTCACCAGTGCCATATTCCTGGTGACGACGCCTGAAAAGTAGAGAGGTTAAACAAAATATATGAATATTACATATTCCTGTGTCAGTGTGTTCACTGGCTGAAGCTCTGAAAAAAAAAAATAGCATGATTAGTGTTATTTGATGTATGATCGGGCTTACCCTCCACGGTGCCGTAATGTTTTTTTCTACTCTCTAAGTGTTTATGTAACCTAGTTAATCTAACTTAATGTATTATCGGGCTTACCCCGGTAGCGGAATTTTAGTTACCGGGTGCCGAGATTTTATCTTAATCTAACTTATTCTAGTGTGTTCTCGCGCTTACCCTGATGACGGATTTGCGTCGCCATCAGGTGCCGAGATCGTTACCTTAATTATGGTAAGTAAAAAAAATGGTTGCTATTATTAAGCCGAATGGGTGGCCTTACTTTATTGCCGAAATGTGCTGTGCTATTATTTAGCAACAGCGGTTAGTAAATTTGCTTAATCCTAAGTTGCGTGTCAAATGCAACTGTCTTACAGCTAAAATTTTGACCAGGGCGATCGCCCGGGGCAGCGTTAACTCCCCAGATCACCACCCGTACGTATTCTAGAAACACCGGTTGTCTCTAGAACCGCCGGATTCCGCCCCCTTAATACTAGTTGTCGACGCTTATGCTAATGATTACTAACTAGTATTAATATAGTCGCAGGCGGCATGCGGTGCCTCTAAGCAAACCGTCTTGCCTGCTGTATTTATCTGCTCATTGCCATTGCCTTTGCATATGTTGTCGTTGTTGGGTCTGCCCACTTTAACCCCTTTGAGGGCTCGCCATGCTCCTCATTTAATGCCCTCGGCTGCCCGCTGCGTCACCATTTATGTGGGCATTGGACATCGTCCAATGGCATAGTTTCATCTTCGCCTTTATTGGCAGTAGTAGTATTCTGTTCGCTTTTATTCGCAGTGATAATAATCTCTTCGCCTTTGTTGGCAACAATAGTGTTCTCTTCGCCTTTGTTGGCAACAATAGTATTCTCTTCGCCTTTGTTGGCCGCAATAATACTTCACTCCCGCGCATAGGAGTCTCGCTTCTCGCTGTAGAAGCCCTACTTACTTATATTTAACTAAAAGTCTAGTCCTAGTTTGGTCGTCCCTAGGGTCAACTCCTGAGGCCGGCGTGGAGTTGGCTATTTCTCCCACCATCCTCAGAAAGTCTCCCCTGCAGGTCTTGGCTTCGACGACCGTGGCACATAGTGGGTGTAACATCTCTTCGTCCCAGGGGCAGGCTAGGCACACCTAGGATTCCGAAGTTTGCCCGTGCCAGGCCATGAATGCCTCGACCTCACGTAGTCCGTCTTTTTGGTCTAGTCGTTAAGTTAACTCGGGTAAGGCTCATCATCGCCTTACCCGCTCTGCTCCAGTGTGGTGCCTTTGGCCTTCTGCTTGTGTCGTTATCACCAATCAGAGTGTTTATCAGATTCCTTTTTGTGTTATCTATATATGTAAAAATATAGTGTAATCTGTAAATAATTTGCTGTGTAATTAATGTAAAATTTTTCACGTGTTTTGGGGTTGTAGAGACTTCTAAGTGCATAGACTACTTTAGGTCTACTGTGCTATGTCGGATTTCCAGCTGTAATGCTCTGTTAACTTTTATGGAGGCGTTAGTAGGGTTTGTGGCATTAGGTTCCCTGTTATTAGGATACGGGGGGCGTTATTCGTTGAATAGGCTTGAAGCAAGGTAGGAGAGGGTTGCGCATCTTTGGGCTTCATGTAAATGGTGGCCTAAAGCCGGTGATGCTGCTGGGATGCTTCTACAATGAGTGGACGGGGGTAGGTATTTCTCGGGATTGCAAAAATATAAAAAATTCCATGCAGGAGTAATACTAATAATAACCCAGGTGTGTGGGTGGGATCTTCCATGCATGTATCTGGATATGAGGCGTATTCGCACTCATCTAAGGATAGGTATCGGTCAGTGTAAAATAATATTATGTCCCTTTCATGCGGGATTATTTAATTTAAAAACAAGATGTTCAGTAAAGAACATATAGCCTACTTTCTCCTAAATGCATGGGTATTGTTATAACTCTTTGTCCCTTTCAAGGAGTATGATTGAATGTTGGTTGTAGTAGCTTGTTGAAATACAACGTGCTATAGGGATATTAAACATGAATATGAGGTGCCCTTTGCTAGTGCTACCTCTGTACCAAATTTCGTTCAATTCGGTTTCACCGTGTTTGAATTGATAGGGGGAATCGATTTGCACACATACTTGGCCACCATCTGCAAACTATTGGGCTGATGTTCTTGCAGTTTGGTCTGAATATGTTTCCCACATAAAGATATGGTGTTGCAAAATTTGGTAGAGACTAGATTATTAGGTTGGTCGTAATTACATTTTAGCTTTTAACATTTGGGTGGCCGCGATTACGTTTCCGCCAAGATAGCGGTGATATAAAACATGACACTGAGGTGCCCTTTGCTAGTGCTACCTCTGTACCAAATTTCGTTCCATTCGGTTTCACCGTGTTCGAATTGATAAGGGGAATCGATTTTCACACAAAGATGGCCGCCATCCGCAAAATATTAGGCTGATGACCTATTAGTTTGGTCAAAGGATGCTCCCTCCATAAAGGTATGTTGTTGCTAAATTTGCTAGAGATCGGATGATTAAGCTAATCGTAATTTGATTTAAGCTTTGAACATTTGTGTGGCCGCCATTACGTTTCTGTCAATATGGCGGCGATATAAATCATGACACTGAGATGCCCTTTGCTAGTGCTATCTCTGTACCAAATTTCGTTCCATTCGGTTTCACCGTGTTTGAATTAATAGGGAGAATCGATTTTGACACAAAGATGGCCGCCATCCGCAAACTATTAGGCGAATGACCTATTAGATTGGTCAAAAGATGGTCCCTCCATAAAGGTATGTAGTTGCAAAATTTGGTAGAGATCGGATGATTAGGTTAATCGTAATTTGATTTAAGCTTTGAACATTCGTGTGGCCACCATTACGTTTCAGTCAAGATGGTGGCGATATAAAACATGACACTGAGGTGCCCTTTGCTAGTGCTACCTCTGTACCAAATTTCGTTCCATTCGGTTTCACCGTGTTTGAATTAATAGGGAGAATCGATTTTGACACAAAGATGGCCGCCATCCGCAAACTATTAGGCGAATGACCTATTAGATTGGTCAAAGGATGGTCCCTCCATAAAGGTATGTAGTTGCAAAATTTGGTAGAGATCGGATGATTAGGTTAATCGTAATTTGATTTAAGCTTTGAACATTCGTGTGGCCACCATTACGTTTCAGTCAAGATGGTGGCGATATAAAACATGACACTGAGGTGCCCTTTGCTAGTGCTACCTCTGTACCAAATTTCGTTCCATTCGGTTCCACCGTGTTCGAATTAATAGGGGGAATCAATTTTGACATAAAGATGGCCGCCACCCGCAAACTATTAGGCTAATAACCTATTAGATTGGTCAAAGGATGCTCCCTCCATAAAGGTATGTAGTTGCAAAATTTGGTAGAGATCGGATGATTAGGTTAATCGTAATTTGATTTAAGCTTTGAACATTCGTGTGGCCGCCATTACGTTTCTGTCAAGATGGCGGCGATATAAAACATGACACTGAGGTGCCCTTTGCTAGTGCTACCTCTGTACCAAATTTCGTTCCATTCGGTTTCACCGTGTTTGAATTAATAGGGAGAATCGATTTTGACACAAAGATGGCCGCCATCCGCAAACTATTAGGCGAATGACCTATTAGATTGGTCAAAGGATGGTCCCTCCATAAAGGTATGTAGTTGCAAAATTTGGTAGAGATCGGATGATTAGGTTAATCGTAATTTGATTTAAGCTTTGAACATTTGTGTGGCCGCCATTACGTTTCCGTCAAGATGGCGGCGATATAAAACATGACACTGAGGTGCCTTTTGTTAGTACTACCTCTGTACCAAATTTCGTTCCATTCGGTTGCACCGTGTTCGAATTAATAGGGGGAATCGATTTTCACACAAAGATGGCCACCATCCGCAAACTATTACGCTGATGACTTATTAGTTTGGTCAAAGGATGCTCCCCCCATAAAGGTATGTTGTTGCAAAATTTGGTAGAGATCGGATGATTAGGTTAGTCGTAATTTGATTTAAGCTTTGAACATTTGTGTGGCCACCATTACGTTTCCGTCAAGATGGCGGCGATATAAAACATGACACTGAGGTGTCCTTTGCTAGTGCTACCTTTGTACCAAATTTCGTTCAATTCGCATTCACCGTGTTCGAATTGATAGGGGGGGGGGGACAGACATTCAGAGTACACACACTCACACACACACAGACACACAGACACACACACACACAGACTCACACACACACATACACACACACAGACAGACACACTTTTTTCGCCCTGTGTTGATCTCATAAGTCTACTTTCATTTTTTGCAAAAATCGAAAGTAGGCTAAAAAAAATGGTTAGTATATGATTTTGGCCTCATCTCTTACTTGGAGATGCGCATTACGCGTAATTGTCGTTTTCCGACACACCCCTAATATTCAGGTGTTAGCATTGAGATCCAGGGCGTAGGAAGCCCTCTCTTTAAACGCATGAAGTCTATCAACCCCGATGTATATTTTGTCATGTAGTTTTATGTGTTTTTATGTGTTTATATGTCTGTGTTGGCTGATGTTGGAAGTGGGAAGGTTATGGAAGGGGAATATGGTAGTAAGATGGTAGCCTGTGGGTGGTATATTGGTAATCCCGCTGGGATTATCCACCTATGCTCCTGTCATTCTCCCTTGGTCCATGTCTGCTTTCTATCCGCTTCTTGGGATAGTAAATTGTGGTGACGCTGTGACGTCACGACCTAATCTGGTCTCCCATTTGTAGTGTTAATGCAGCCAGTGGTCGTAGTGCGACTGGTCATGTCCTGACCGTCTATGATGATTTTTCGAAATAAAGTCGAGAAACGAAGTTATTAGGGGGAGGTCTTGTTCCCTCAGAGCCCCTGTCTGTATTCGCCCCTGATTAGTGAGCGCGTGTGTATGGGACTATGTTCCGCTACGCCATGCGGGCGGGTGGCCTGTTATCGGCTAAGTCCTGTCGTGTATCGCGTGCCTGAGTGTCAGATGGCGCGTGCAACTTGTCATCATCTTTGTAGATATGTCCCTGTGGCCGTAAGATAAGTCCGGCTTATTATGTCTGTACATTGCTAAATGTCACGACTGTTGTAGCAGTGCTGAAAAATGTATGGCTTGGTAATTGGTTTGTATTTGTGATTTCATGGTCACTTCTGATATAACAATAGTGTCTGTCGTCGGCAGTGTGGCAATGCGGCGGAATCTGCAAGTCAGTATTTCGTCATGTTATGCTTTCATTTGTTTGTGTACATGAAGTCTCTGACATTGCGTGTGTCGCTTGTCGGAAAGTGACTTTTTCCCAGTATGTGAGTGTTGTCACTGGTTGAGATTCCGGGCGGGCCAATGTGTCAATTCGCCCTATTTTTGCTAGTACTGTTGTGTGGACACTATTCCATAAGACTTTTGCCTTGCGAAATTTCTATACCTGTGTCTGGGAAATCTATTTTCTATGTCAGGTGTAATCGAAATTTATGCATGGTGTTTGACCGGAGGAAATGTGGTATTACCTGTTTATGTACTTGTATGGGCCAATCTCGGTCTAGTTGGTAGTCTGTATGGTTGTTTTCCACGGTGTCCGATTTTTATTGGGCATTTGGACCCGCAATTAAGTAATTCTCCGTGTTCCATGTCTGCGTTGTGTTTTGGGATTTAGTCGTCCCCAGTGTGGTTTTTGATTGTGTCTTTCGTACCAAAAATACCATTGGTTAGTTAGTTTTTGGTACGCCTGTGTTGTGTGGTTATGGGTTCGGACCCGGCTTGCTGTAAGGACCTGGTGCGACGATACCTGTGCCGTATATACTATGGCACATGTATCGTGTATTTGAAATGCGCAGATGAAAGTACGCATTCCTGTGAAGAGTTTGTATGTTTTTGAATTCTCCTCGTAGTGTAATTTTGGAAGTTATGGGGTTCTGGACTTGGCATGAATGAAGGTGTATGTCCCAGTTCTGCCTGGGGTGCTCTTAGCCTGTGTGTGCCAGCAAAGGTCACCCACGAGGATTGTGTTATCGCTGAGTGTGACAGTATTGAATTACAATGGCGTGCGCGCTCACTTGTTACTTGTCTGGCTATGTTCATGTTTCCGGCACGTGTATGTGTGAACTTGAGTGCTATCTCTGTAATTGCGAGTAGGGCTTTCCGCAATGTAAAAGAACCTTTCACTGAATACATTCGTGTCCCCAAGTTTTGTGTTAACTGTAAGCGTGGGTCTAGTATATCCCTATTAATGGTACTAAATGTCGTTATGCACGAGCGTCTCCGGGCCGCTAGTCGCGTGTTTGGTGACTAGGTGTCGGAGGTGATTTTGTTGTTTTCCGCTTATGAATATCTGTTAGTGGAACTGTCCCTTACTTTCCTATCCTGCAACTGGATAGCTACCCGACCTTACATTCCTGGTATTCAGGAGGTTACGGGTTCGAGACCGTCTTTACCCAGAGTAATTGTTTCTGGTGCCATTCTAGGCTGTGTCTCCGGGCCAGTTCTGTCAAGTGTTAGGGTCGTGTCCCGGTGCGGTCAGCGAGGTCCGAAGGCTATTTCTTGGCCTTCTTTCCACGTCTGCCAGTGGGATCACTTCCCTTTCTTTTGATAGTGTTCCCGCCTGTATGTGTAGGTGTTGTTTGGCGGGTGTGATAAAGTCATGTTATAGGCAGTGTAATGTGTCACGCATGCCTATAGATTAAATGCATACAGTTCAACTTGGCTAATTTTTCTTTCTCGGGATTAATGAATGAGGCAAAAAAATGAGTTATGCCCCGCTCCGAATTAAGAGAGCACTTTGAATAGAGTAGCGAAAATATATTGTATCTTGCCTGCCCACTGATTTATGCTTATTACAGCGGGTTGCCAGGCGGCGGTAGTCTGTAAAAATTGTGTCGTAAACAATATCAAAAATGTTTAAAAATGAGAAGTAGGCCCTGAGTGTACTATCCACCTATTTGGTGACGTTAGTACGACGGTAATCTAGTTACGTCTCAGGGAAAATCTACCAATTTTGAAAAATAGTTTGCGATTCTTAATTCTTGCTACGATTAGGGCTCTCGCCCGTCACAAGAGAATCTATCAAACTGTGGGACTGGAACATAGAACATTTAGTCATTTCTACCTAGAAAGACCCGCCTAAGCTCTATGCTGTGATTTGATGCTTAAGCTGTGTTCAGAATAGCTCTTACCGGCCTTAAGCCGCGTGGCTCGCCTGATTGGCTTCCGCTTGGCTTTGCATATTAGAAACTTTACGTTATCCAAGTTATAATGTGGACCAACTATGATCAATAACCATTGATGGCCTAAAAAAATGCTAGGCGCCAATGAAAAACCAAAAGGATTTTGAGTTATACACTTTTGGTTTAGCCATGTTGCACTGCATATACATGAAAAAATGTGCAGTTTGTGTTTGCGAGTCTCTGTGTGTCTATTGTCGCATTTCTCACGTGTAAACGAGCTTACGTGTATCTATAATATTGGTGCAAGTGATATTAGTTTATTTTTGTGTCCCTGGTGGAAGTCGTTATTCCCGTCCGAGCGTCCTTGGTCTGAAAAGTGAATACTTTCGCCCTGTTACTAGGGCATAGGCCCCTGAAACCCATTGAGGCGCTCCTTTGCCATTTTCTGGCGGTTTTTCTAGCAAAGTAAGCCTGGGCCTACTTTCACAGTAGCGTCTGGCTGTTGGCCTGAATGTGGTTGTGTTCGAGGGACTACTTGCGCTCTGCGCTACCCTAGTAGGGTTTACGGGGGTGCGTGTATTTTTGACTGACCGGTCTCGTGGGGTAGGTAATAGGATCTTTCTTATACCCCGTGTACTGTGTGTTAGCGCCTGGTCAGAGTGTGCGGGTGTGTGTTGTGCACCCTGAGGGCCTGAAGGCAACACCCTCTTATGCATTCGCACCTGTGGTACAAATGCTGGTGCCCACTTTCGTCCTGGAAAAAATGCCCTTTGGACTAGCGGTAGAGGCCGTCTAATTGCCTGTCTCTGCCCTGGCAATGTAGTGGAGTGTAGTCTAACCGATTTCTGGCCTATGGCCACGGTAGACTCCTGCCATTGTGTTTGCCTATTTGTGTAAGTGTGTGTAGGCTTAATGTGCTGTGGGGCGGTCTCTACATCCTCAGCCCATGATGTGGTTACCTCCCGTTTTCTCCCTGTTGTGTCATGTGTACACGAGAGTCCTGGCGTCAACTCCCTCCCGTTCGTCCGTTCTGAGGGGGTTGGCCTAGGTTTTGCTCCTCGGTTTGGCAAAGCTGCCTTCCGAACCGGAGCTAAGGGATGTGTAATGGTGTAAAACTGTCCCCGCAGTGTATTGGAGTCTAACCTGGCCGTCTTCTGGACTGTGGCCACGGTGAACTCCTTCCCTGGTGTGGCAGTACATGGCGAGAGGGACATCCTCGCAAATTGCCGAATTGGCGTATCTACGCTTATGTCCTCTCTCGGCTGGGCTGGTGGCCCTGCCATTAACTGAAAAATGGCCTAATTAGCTTGGCGCTCGCGGTACTCGTCCCAAATTTGGGTGTACTGCCTATTGAGGCTCATGGCCTGCTGGCGAACTGTTGTGTCAATGTGCTTGTGTCCTGTACAGTTCTGTGGCCGCCAGTTGGAGAAACGCTTGTTTGCGAATGAGCTCCCTATATTGAGTGTGTAAACTTGTGTAGTGCACCCTCATTCTCTTGAGGGTTGCAGTATCTATTACGGGACCATGTGTGGTAATTAATTGGTCGTATATTCTGTTTCTTTGGATATGGATCCTATTGAGGTGTTCATGTATGTGCCTCAAGTGCTTGTGTGCGCATCTCAATCGCGTTGTCCTACCCTCTGACGGAGTGTATGGCTGTTTGCCCTGCATTGCCCCGATTTTTGTTTGGAGTGTCCGTATCTGTGTTTGTCGGCTTTGTATGTGCCTCTGGCATCTTAGCAATAATGCTAATAATATTGGCGTACCCATATTGCCTCTATGGCTTACAATCTCTGTTGCTTCTGCATGAGGTGCCATTCTGCGTTAAAGGTTAGTGTAAGGAGAAATGTGTACGCAATTTCTGACTTTTTCCAGGGGGTGGGGGTTGATGTGGGAGAAAAAAAATCCCTGTGTAGCTAGCGCGAAGCAAAAAAACTGCTTTCTGTCTGAGAAAAAAAATCACAATTTCGCTTGGCTGTATGCGGTTCGAACCGTTTTGACCACGAGAACTCGTTGTATGAGCCCTTTGTCTACTGTGCGTGGTACCCGGCCTCCACCAATCTGTTTTAGATCCCTTAGTTGGGGGTAGTTAGATCTAAAACGGATGTGTTATTGTGTTGATTTGGAGAGTGATTCCTAGAGGGGGGGCAGCTTCCCGTAGCTGGGTAAGCTGACCAGTGTAGAGTGTTGTTTAGTGTTAGGATGCTAGGGGATGCTCCTATAAAGACTTAAGTGTACCTGGGGGATGAACCTATGTGTACAGGTTAATGTATTGGACTCCCAGCTGGTCGAAGAGAATTATATAACCGACGTGCGGGCGTCAGCTATGTGTGGGCGGCTCGCTTGTGAGAGACACAATAGAACTTGAGCCGGCGATTACAAGCTACTGCTGTCACGCTTACTCGTGATGGAAGTCAGGAAAGGAGTTAGGACGTAAAGAGGCGTGTAATTAGTAAGACAAGTGTAGTGTACTGACCAAGTATTTATTGGTCAGTGATGTATGAAATAGTATGTCCCTTTTAGGGCAATGTAATGAATGTTATAAATTTAAGTGTACAAGTTTGTGGGGTAGGTTACAAAATATAGGATCTCTGAACACTGCTGACTCACCTGATGATAACAGCTAGGGCCTCCGGCGGACACACTGTATGACTGGTAATCGAGAGAGCTGTCCTCCTTAAGGCCCTCCTCTTATAAGCTTTGGTGTTGTGCTGTCAGCATTCCATTGGCATAGATGCCCCAGTTAATTATGTGTAGCTGTTTGTGGTGTGATGCAAGTGTTTGGAAAGCCTTCCAGGCTGGTTAGCTGCCCTTGCTGTGTGAAAGATGTTGTTCTGGACTTATGAGATTTGCCAGTTAGGGATGGTTTCAATAGATGATGGAGGGTGGCTTCCAGGGGGTGCAACCCCCTGGGGGCCTGTACAATACGCACACACGTACACATACACGGACAAAAGGTGATCTAATAAGCCTATTTTTTTTCATAAAATGAAAATAGGCTAAAAATGAATAGAAGAATATTACTGGATCTAACGATGAAATTGACGAATTACCAACGTTGCGATATTCAAAATTTGTATACCGGTACACACAGTAAGTTACTCGTAAATCATGTGTGGAACTGATCATAACATTACCCACACCTTTCTATTCATTATCATAATGTGCAATTCGATAACAAGCATCATACCGAGTTTAGTTAAGAATGCAAAGGATCTTTAATAAATTGATAATCAACCCCAAATATTACAAGGTGTAATGAATGTATTCTGGATTATAAAAGTCAATTGTCAGTACATTGTGATTACTTGATATTTTATGGTGTTTGAAGCCATGTTCAGTGTTGGCTTAGTAATCGAAATTTGATGTTTTTCAGTCGGCCAACACGATTGTACCCAATTTTAATGGGTTATTTCCTAATGCTGAAAAGAAAATATATTTACATTGGTCATCGTAGTATATTTAATAATCTTACCTAATTTTTTCCGGATTTGGGAATATCCCATCACAATTGGTTACAATCGTGTTGACCGACTGAAAACATCAAATTTCGAACACTTGATATCTATCATATTCCCAAATAATCTAGAGGGGGTGGGATACAGAGGGATGGGCTCGTGCCTAGTGTCGCCACCTCTAAACCCACCTTCTTTTTGTCGTGTGGCCTGAGAGGCCGAGTGCAGGTCTTTCTAGTCATCGCCCGGGGGCGACCTGCGCACCGGAATGAGAGATGAGATGAATGGATGAAAGTGGGCAAGGATGTGGAAGGAAGCGATCGTGGCTTGTCAGAAGGTACCGTCCCAGCATTCGCCTGGAGTTGATAATGGGGAAACCACGGAAAGCCATTTCAAGGACGGCCGATGGTGGGGCTCGAACCCACGTCTACTGCGTCAGCAGAGATCTTGGCCCCATAGCCTAAGGCTACGCTTTAGTGAGCGTAGCCACCGCTGTCGGTACTAACTCCACTGATAGGACTATCTATGGGTGTGTTCTGACATTCAATTGAACATTGTAGGTTTTAAACTCATAGTAAACTTAACAGTCAAGTGATTACGGCCATTTGGCAACAGTTGAGACTTATGTAAAGTTTTGAACCCATTCTTTCAGTGTTGTCTATCCAAACTGTCAGTTGTAACGCATCAGTCGTCTACGCGAATTTCCCCAATGACTGGATGGGGTACAATGTAGCCTATATATAAATTTTAATAGTGATCATAACTGAGTCGGCCAGTTGCAAAACTCGTTTAATCCACTTGTGAATAAGAATCATTTTCATGAGAAACGTTTCTCTGGACTTTCCCTCACGTATTTTTTGTGTTTGCTGCTTTCTACTTTTTGCTTTGTGTTTTTGATTTTGTGTTTACTTTGTGCTTTTGCTTTTGAATTTTACTTTTTGCTTTTCTTCCTTGGTTTTGGTTTTGTGTTTGTTTTCTGGTTTTGCTTTTTTGAATTTTGCTTTTTGCTTTGTGTTTCTTGCTTTTTTTGCTTTTGCTTTTGTTTTTGAATTTTGCTTTCTGCTTCGTGTTTTTTTGTTTTCTGGAGAATCAAAATAAATCAAAATAAAATAAAATAAAACAAAATAAACAAAACAAAATCAAAATAAAACAACACAAAATAAACAAAATAAAAACAAAAACAAAATAAAATAAAACAAAACAAAAAAAACAAAACAATTAAAAACAAAATAAAACGAAATAAAATAAAACAAAACAAAATCAAATTAAAATAAATCAAATTAAATTAAACAAAACAAAATAAAACAAAATAAAATAAAGTAAAATAAAATAATAAAATAAATAATTTTACGACATGATCCTTATTCACCGGTGGATTAAACGAGTTTTGCAACTGGACGACTCCCTAATAAATGTACTTTTTTTGAGTGTTATTTACTTATTCATTTTACCGGCCGCGGTGGCCGAGAGCGCTAACGCGCTACCTCGTGCCTCGCTGGCATCGGGAGAGCGTGGGTTCGAATCCCACCTCGGCCGTCCAGAAAATGGTTTTCGTGGTTTCCCATTTTCACCAACAGGCAAATGCTCGGACGGATCCTTTCAATAGGTCCACGGCCGATTTCCTTCCAATATCCCTTCCCTGACCCGTCCTGAAAAGAAAAATACATGGCCATTGGCTGCATTAATAAAAAAAACTTATTAATTTATATTATATACATTGTTCCCCTCTCCCCCAGTCATTAGGCAAATTCGCGTTGACCGACTGAAGAGCAACAACTGACAACAGTAGAGAGAGACCACAATGGTGATTGAGCAATCTTACCGCATTCCATGAGAAAATCCCTGAGGAGGTATGATCGATTACACGGTAATCACTTGAACTTCAAGGTCAGACCTCTGTTTACGTCACTCACAGGTCTGAGCGCAGTGGAAATCTTCATTTAGGAGCATCCTACCACGTGCTCTGTCGACCGCACAAGTAGCAGATACAGGAAACACGTGTTTAATCGTTTCTATTTCCAGTAACTTCTTGTTGGTTAATTCCTTTCTGTGTCTTTGGGCATCCCGGTCATTAACTCCGTGTACTTGAGCGTGTGTTGGATTTGTCTGGTAACCTGTGATTTTAGGTCACTAAAATCTTGTTTACAACTGTAAATATTAAGGTCTAGAATGTAGAATTGAAGTAGGTGCCTTAGGACCAACTCGGCATTTGTTTGATGGAATGTGGATAAACCCAGGCTAAGCCACACTGAAGATGGCCACTGTCAACACGTGGATTTGAAACACCAATCTCCGGACCTGCTGTAGATCGCCGTCGCACTGTGTTGTGCGCACCGCAGGGTGTCACTAGAAGAAATATTGAGTCTCTAAAAATAGTGACAAAGTTATTATATTGATACCGACACCCCTGACGTGAGAGGACAATTTGTTTCAGTAATAGTAGGGTAGAGTTAAGTTACTCCGTGATATCAAGTAACACCGTGATAAAGCGTATTTCCTCTATCACTACGTAGGTTCAATTCCGAAAGTTCTAAGTTTTTACCAACAGATGGCAGTAGAAACCAGGCATTCAAGAAGCCCTTGCGCTCTATCTTTGACCAACTCAATGAAGTTTAAAAAATATATAAACAGAGAGTTGACATTTCAACAAGAGGTCCACATCCAGTGAAATCTGTGGTGAAGATTTTAATTTCTTATAAACAGCTGTTTCATTGTACAAGTTTCATTTTAACACCAGTCAGAGGTAAGATGCAGACTATTCGCATATAAAACTTACATGCATGTAGTGTTACGCATGCAAGGTGTGTGAGCTTAGCAATATGTACGTTTTTCTTAGGTTGGACGCTGAAATGGCGCCAAAACGGAATAAAGAGGCTCGCTCCTACACAGCTGAAACACTTAAAGAAGCATTGAGGTCGATGAAGGTAGAAGGATGGTTAGTATACAAGGCCAGTAGACGTTTTAATAACCCGTGGAGTACACTAAAGGATTATAGCACAAAATATTCAGCAGATCCAGGAAGTGCAACCCTTGCATAAATTGGAAAGCCACTCGTTGTGTCACCTGCATTTGAAGTGAAGATAATTTGTCAAGATAGACACTATAGATCGGTCTAGGCCAAATTCCAGACCCCAGAACAATGACGATGATGCTTGTGGTGCGTGAGGTGGCTCCCCTGGCGGATGACACCAAGAGGAAGAATGGAGCCGAATGGATTGATTATCAGTTTTGTAATGGCTGGTACCGATAATGTCTATTTTATGTGCGATAGGTTTGAGGAATCTGGTAGTGACTAAGGATACTTAAGATATGTTTAATGGAATATTTTTAATAGAATGTGTTTTTTCTATTTAAAAAATGTGTAGTGAAATGTTTCAATATGGGTAATATGGGGTAGTAAAAACTTATAGTCTACATACAATTTGAACACTTTTATTACATTAAACATTAGTTTTCACGATTAAAAAGTACACTGAATGGTGAACACCATGCTATCACGGAGTAACTTGTATATCACGGCATTACCTACTTCTACTACCGGATTTTGTTAGTTAATACCTCGAAATAACATGAATATTTGTAAGATATATGCCAGAAATGTTCCGTAGGGTATCCCTCTTAAGCATGAAACGAATCGAAATTACTGAAATCAAAAATTTCTGAAACAGTAACAAAAAAAAAAAGCTTAGTATCACTGAGTTACTTAACTTTACCCTACACATGAAGTAGGGGCCCGGTCCAAACGTCACTTTCACACCATTGCTGAGATGGAGCAGACTGTGCGACAATTCCTTGCATCGCAGGACACCGAGTTTTACCAGAGTGGTTTCTTGAAACTGATTGCAGCTACGACAAGTGTATCAATGTCGGTGACGACTACGTCGAACCCCTGACGTGAGCGGACAATTTGTTTCAGTAATAGTACACATCAAGTAGTGGCGTGGATATGGGATGCAAGAGGATGCTATAACACCTTCTCCGTTGCTGATGCGCCCTCTAGCACCGCCCCTATAACACCATGCGGCCATGGTGCATGTCAGTTTGGCAATAAAGGGTTGTTGGGTGAAAAGTGACGAAACTTATTTTCGGAACTTTCCTCGTTGATGTGTAAGCGGAAGGGTCAGATGCCCTCGCTCTTCCGCCCCTTAAAACCTCAATAATTAATTAACTAACTGGGCGGCTTCGGTGGCGTAGTTGGTAGCATGCTGAGCTTCTATGCCCAAGATCGCGGGTTCAAACCCGGCCGAAGGCGTCGGATTTATTAAGAGCGTTAAAACTCCCTCAGTATGCCTTCCTTTGGAGGGGAAGTAAAACCAGCGGTCCCATGTCATAGATTTATGGCATGTTAAAGAATTGTCCACTAATTACACCTGTGTGAAAATAAATTGTATAGGTTAAGAATGTAAACAACGCTCTTAGGTTGTACGTTCGTTGCCAAGAGCCGACTGCGGTGGCGTCTAGTAGCTAAGTTCTGAACTAGGCCTAGTAGTCGTTGACGGTGGCGTTTGGCAGCCAAAGTAGGAACTATTTGAAAAATTCAAACTTGCAGTCCTTACTTGAATTAAGAAGACAGATACACACACTAATACAGTCATCACAATTAACACCGGTTATCAGACAGATTCTACACACACCCAAAGTACACGGGGCTACATGAGCGCGTTGTCGCAGCCCCTAAACTAAGGAACCAACCAACCAACCAATTAACTAACTGTGTAAACCAAAAACTAAACTCTATTATTACATTGTTACTCATCTGCCTGTAAGTATATTCATTCTCAAGAACGTCCACGGTATAGGCTACTGATAAGCTCTTGAGTAAGCATATTTCTTGCCTCCTATTTCGCAAGTCTTTCTACCAGCTTCGGAGGCGTAGTTGGTAGCATGCTGAGCTTCTATGCCCAAGATCGCGGGTTCAAACCCGGCCGAAGTCGTCGGATTTTTTAAGAGCGTTTGGAGGGGAAGTAAAGCCGGTGGGCGTTCCACTAACTACAATTGTGTGAAGCTAAATTTCTAGGTTAGATTTGATTAATGCTCTATTAAGTTCCAACGTTCGTCACCAGGTGCTGGTTGCGTTGGCACCTAGTAGCCAAGTTCACAGCTAGGTGTCGTTGACGGTAGCATTTGGTAGCAAAAGTAGGAATTACTTGAAATTGATCCACACAGTAATACAGCCATCACAATTAACACCGGTTATCAGACAGGTTCTACACACACACAAAGTACGCGGGGCTACATGACCGCGTTGTCGTAGCCCCTAAACTGAGTAGTACAGTACAGCTGGAATGGTTTTGTTCCAAAAACTGTGCTATGGTTGGCTTTTTGTAAATCGTTAGAAAAGCACAAAAAAGCTGAACTCTGAATTTTAGAATAATTTGCACGATCATTTTCTTGGAAAACTCAAAAAAACATTGAAAAGCGTTTTTCTCTGAATGGACGTATTTTAAAGAAAAGTTTTTAAACAAAAAACTACCAATGTTACTGATCCGTCCTGTATCAATTAAGAAAAATTCTATCAATTATTCTTACTTTGCTTATCATTAAGCAGCAATTAAAATCTCTGTTAAACATTTCCATTTCCATCGTTATTACTTCATATTTTCCCGTATATTGTGATTCTTTGATTTCATGTGACATGATGACGTTGACATTACATTGAGCGGTCCCTTGATTCTCAACAACACTGCTTAGCATTGCAGTTATATTTAACATATATACAACAAAATTCCCTGACATTTATGTATTCATATTTTTTATTACTGACACACCTTCATTTGACCCGACACAAAGTAACGATATTTACCATCAATTATAATGAACATCCGAGTTCATAAATGTTTCGACCCTCTAATCACATTGCCATTATTATCTGCAATGAAGTTGCCTAAAACTTGACGTAAATCGAACGTCTTTAACATGAACATTAGTTCAACACAAACATGAAAAATGAAAGTCATTTCTTCATATACATAAACTTTCACTGGCATATTATTTACTTTACATATTTCGGCAAATGGTGTGCTACATAACTTATACATTTTTATGGTTTCATGTACTCACGTTTGTTTCTTCCAGTTAATTCGCGAGAAACGCCCATTTAAATATTTATACTTCCAGGCAGCCTCGCCCATTTACATTCCATTTTGCCCACCATCGTAGCAAATCAACAAGCCATATCCTCTTTCTTAATGCACATGTTGCGTGGATACTTCACTAATATTTTCACTATACACTGATGCACATACATGATACTACTGCTTCGCTTTGACATTGCACAAATTATATTTTACACTACACTGTAAACACATATAACACTTAAACCACTTGCTATGTATTTACACTTCCTCACTCGGCGAATCTCACTGCAGAATTCCAGAAATACAGGTTCCGTTGAGTTTCCCTCTCGACCGATGCCTGATTCCTGCTATGAAAGTCTCGTACTATCTGCGTGATGATATCTATTGAACTGGTTTGCGGCAAATCCCTCGGAATCCCCAAAGTTCTACTCTAGTTACTGTTCCTAGATGCAATTAAGCTGGAAATTACATATCTCAGCTCTCTCATTGTTCCCAATGTCTAAACAAATGCTACACTCGCATATTGTCGGTAATGACATGAATTGTGCTCTAACATTGAATTAGCACTATAAAATGTGACATTCTTACTTTGCTGTATTACTCCTAGCAAATACATCTGTTCTTGCGCGCTTACAAACAACGTAACTTCAGTTTTCTGACATACTTTAAGCTGCATTTGTACATTACACCTGTACACATGCAAAATCTATTGTCTTCAGACTGAGCGAACTATGTCTTCATGAGCGATGTGCTCCTCCCATGGTCCTGTATTTTCACACATTGCACTAGTATGAAATACACTGTCCTTAAATATGACGCCTCCCACACGGTTTCACTGAATTAATGATACTTGATTGCAATTAATTCACTTGGCATTACACTTGCATAATAATACATTGTCTTTGTGCGCGAGTTGGTTCCACTGATCTAACTTGTACATTGAACTTGTATTAATAAAATGTATTCAACTGACTTACTTTGATTAACTTCAATTGACATTACGTTGCACTTGTGTGAGATATTCACTGACTACTTGTAAAAAGTTAAAGTCCTTTGTGCGCGGCGTCCTTTCAGGGACCAGAGCGACGTGCACTCCGCCCTGCGAGTTGGTTCAACTGACTTCTTAATTAAAACTTTAAAGTATCTCGCATGTAGCGTCCTTTCAGGGACCAGAGCGACGTGCACTCTGCCCTGCGATGCGGTTCAACTGACTTCGCTCCACTCCTCTTGCGGGATTATAAGGAATTTGGGACAAAACCTAGTTTCCTTAATTTGCTGGAGCGTCATTTTCCTTTACAAGGCTCTTTCCGGTCTGGAAAAGCGTTCTTCTTGTCCGTGCAGATTCCAAAACTGCTTGCGAGCTCGTGATTCGATCACCCAATTAATTATAAATAATTAATTTCTGCATAGCGTCATAACGCTATCTCGGCGGTGATTCCCCGTTGGTCTTCCGCTGACCTCTTCACGACGAGTGCATCCACACTCTTCCTTAATACAGCTCCGATTTGGATGCTTGATGTCTTGATAATTAGCCTTCTGGAATTTCATTCACAGAGGTGTCACTCTCATGTCTGTGGATGGATTTGATTAGGAGTAATCAATGATTTCCTTTTCCCGCTCCCCCCACTCTGGTTCACTTCCATTGTGTGCTGGGGATTTTCAGGTCCAGATCTGCTCTTCCCTGCCTCCTGAGACGCTTAAAATAAGTCCCGGATGACTGAAGGGTCACATGTCTGCTCCGCCTCTTTTCCAGAGCGATATGTCAACTGTCAAAGATTCCAAGTTCTTGTTCACAGTTGAGGAAGTCGTGTGCCTTCCAATAGTATCAGACAACATTTCTACATTTATTCTGTGTTATTTCCCATTATAACATCAGAATTACTTTCACATTACCTCAGTAATCTTATGTGCCATGTCTCTAGGGGTTTGTCTCAGCTAAACTCCCTTAAAGATCCTGAGTTCATTTCTCTTCTGCGGTCCCTGACTACTTTTTTATTTTCCCAGTGTGCCAGCTTCGACACCAGTCAGCCTCTTGCCCTCGGGTAAAATATATATCACTTTCTTGTGAATACCATAGCTACCGTCATTTTGCACTGATCACGTTAGAATTAATACACAAAGTATAACCATTCAAAATCTCAGTCGAGTTCGTTAAAGGACAAAATCGCACTCAGCGGGCGGAAATTGGGGGAACTTTTTCGAAAAAATGAAATATTGCTATAAACTTCCCAATACGATAATATGTGAAAACTTGAATCCATTCAAAGTTCATACAATTGTTCGGATAAGGCCCAAAACCCTATCCCAGTGAAGGATTTTGATAGCAGCAACCATTGACCTAAGGGGTTGGAGAAATGGACTGTTGTGCGCCTTAAAAGGCGCAGTATGAAAACCGACCTAAAACTTTTGTCTGAAAGAATTTTTGATATGATCCAGCCATACGCAAGAGGAAAACTGTTTTTGGAATGATATGAAGATGGGGCTGTTCGTTTCCTAAACATGTAGAACGTTTGTAAGTATACAACAATAATTGGCAGATTTAGTGAATTCAAAATATATTTTATTGCCCAGTGAAATCTACCTCCGTCTTCCGGCGTGCCGAGTGGGATCTTTTAATTTAGGTTCCCCTCTCTTTCCCGATCACAGCATTATAAAACGCATTGGCATACGCAGAATTTTTGAGGTATTTTAAGGAGCAGGAAATATATTTTCTTTCGCTGAAAAAATAGTACTTTTCACTACTCTGTCATTTGTTTTATTTATGTTCTAGATTTACTGACACATTAAGGGCCCCTTCTGAGAAAAATTCCAGCAACCCGGCGTCTCTAAACGTCATAGTAGTTAAAAGGGCGTAAAACCAATAACATTATTATTATTATAGTTAATTCCCCCTTAAAAAGAGCGTTAAAGCACATTCAATTTTCATGTCTTTTTTTTCTGACCCTTTCTTCTTTCTGCCCAAAAACCTCTCATACTTTCACTATGCTTCATCTTTCTCTCTTCTGTCCACTTCTTTCCTGTTTTTTTTTCTCTTTGGGCTTTGTTCAAATTTATATTTTCTGAGTTTTTCTTTGTATGTTTTCCTGTCTGCAATGTCTTCTGTAGAAATGTTTAGTTTCTTGAGGTCTTCCACGGTTTCTTTTACCCAATTGGTTTTCAGTGTACTATTCATAACTATATTAACAATTTTCTTGGTCAGTCTGTCATCGTTCATCATAAAAGTTTGCCCTTGCCCTTCTTTTCCTTATGTTGTTTGTAATCTCCTCTGTCTGTTTGTACAGTTCTATTGTCGGTCTCTTTATCCATATTCCCTCTTTCTGAACTGGCCCGTAGATCTATATCAGAATTTTTCTCTCTTGTTTCTCTAGTTCCTTGATTTTGGTTCTTCCCTTGCTTGCTGTCGTTTCTGAGGCATATAAGGCTTCTGGTAAGACTACTGTATAATTGTTATTATTTATGTTATATTAGACAATAGGCTAGAAATTATTTTTAAAGAACACAAGACGAGTGTTGCAGTGCTCCATTTCAACGTGTCGCGTTCCAAAATCAAAACTCTCGCCATATTGTAGCTAGCTATCTTTAAATCACGTGTCCACCACGTTGCGTAGTGGCTAGCATACTTTGCTGTCACCGCAGAGGCCCGGGTTCGATTCCTGGCTCTGCCAAAAATATAATTCTGATTTGAGGGCTGGGACGGGGTACACTAAGCCTCGTGAGGCAAAACTGAGAAGAGGCGGGTTCGATCCGGGTTTGATTCCTACCTCAGCCATCCTGGAAGTGGCTTCTCGTGGTTTCACACTTCTACTCCAGGCAAATGCCGGAATCGTAGTTATCAGACAAGCTCAACACACACCAAACTACACGGGGATAATGACTAAGATGTCCCAAGACCCTAAATTGAATTAACAACGAATTAACATGGATGCGACATCAAACTTACGCTACACCATTTCCTGTACTCTGTCAACGTTAGTTGCAGTCGTGGACATGGATGCCCCCCCCCCCCCCCCCCCGAAATCTTTGTCACATATATTATTTGTTTATGAATGAAAACATTAAAAACCAATATAATCATGTACTATTGTTACTAAGCGACGTTTGGCAACGTTGCAAAGCAAGGCGAAGATAGAGCGATGTAAACAGTGTGACAATCAGTTTGCTCCGATCTTATGTGTAACAACATAACCTCTTCTTAATCTCCAATGCCTTCGCTCTTATAAACATACTGTACCAAGAACAGCAACAAGTGCCCTTGAAGCGTGTAACAAAACTTATTTCCCTGACTCTTATACCGTTATCAAACTTTTGGCAAATTTGCCTCTCTCTGTAGGAGTTTGAGTTAGTTGAAAACATACGGCACATAAAAAATTCTACTTCTGAAAACAGACTCATTGTCATCTATTCACATACATCCCACTGACGATGAAGTTATGAACCGATTTGGCAATGCTTCAAGAAACCTTGACTTTATATTATAGTGTAAGTTGTAAATCAAAACAGTAACATTAAATCTATGTAAATACTATCAAGTGATCAAGATGATTGTATTAATAAAAAGTATAATTAAATTGTCTTAGTTGTGTTTGACATTAACCAAACATAAAACATCACAACAAATTGGTTGAAAACGTGATGCCAGATAGCCTTAAAACTCATCATTTTGCAGCAAATTACACAAAAGTTTCCCGGACCCCTATTCTTTGGGCCTATACCATTCCCCCTAATCCCCAGTCGGGCACCCCCCGAAATAAAACTCTATATATGCCCCTGTCTTCCATACTCTGCCTGTCTTCACTAAACATTAAACACTAGTGCCCAGCCATTTGACGGGACATGACGTCGTCACCACAGACGCTGATAAATATTTGAAATAGTAGTCCCACACGCCCATTCATACTGCTGGACAACACGCACTTCCATATCTGACCACATTTCCACACACTTACTGTATTTCTACCATACTGGTTTGTACGCGAATAAACTCGGGCACGCCAATCTGCTTCTCTCTCTGCCTTGACATTCAGCGCATCCGCCAGTGCTCCTCTGCTCTCACTCTGCCCTTCGAGAATTCAGGAAACATTGTCCTTTCATAAAAAGCAATAACATTTACCAAGCTAGGACAATGTAAGGCATTTTTAATAGACAACTCTTAAGCAATAACATTTACCAAGCTAGGACAATGTAAGGCATTTTTAATAGACAACTCTTAAAACTACAACGAGAATCAAACATCAGATCAGGCTCTGAATTTGGCAGATGTCGAAGGTAAAATTCTCAATTTCACCACCATCCATCGCAACCCCAATGACACACTTTAGAAACAACACTTTCTAAGTGTTTTTGAAGAAAAGAAAAAACCAGGGCATTCGATAAGTAATGGCAACCCTTTTGTCAATCGGCGATCCTAGTGGTAATAATAATATCGTATGGCCTCGGTTGCCGTGTGCAAGCTTTTGTAATTTGACATCCAGAGGGTAGCTTGCATGTCGAATTTCGTTGTTCCTTGACTCACTATGAAAGTCAAGGAGGATAGATATCTAAGCTCCTTGAACACCATAGCGCTTTCTAGTAGAGAAATGAGGAACTTTGTGTTGGCGGAAACTCACGAGATTAATTTTGCCATTATGAACTCGGCCTACTGAATCCAAATGGTTTCTTTGACATGCCAACATCGTATGACATGCGTATCGTATTTTTGCCGCCTTTCAAAACAAAAATCACTTACCACGGCCAGGAGCGAACCTGCAATCTTGGGGGTCAGTAGACCGACAAGATATCCACTCACCCACCGTGGCGAGCTGATCCTAGTGGTGACCATTGAAAACTTGTAAGTTGTTGAGCAGTCTTTGTCTTGAAATAGCTGATATTTGAGAATACTTCGTTTCTCACATTCAGTAAGTAATAACGCCCTAAAAAGATGTTCAGTATATGAAGAAAGGTGCTTCATAAAATCCCAAGTTGCAAGAAGAAAAAGTACAACTCAATGCTTTAGAGCAGTCATGGACAAAGTACGGCCCGTGGGCCAGTGCGCCCTTGAGCTAGTCTAATCCGGCCCACGACATGGTTTCAAATTATACTACCTACAATTACACATAGGTCATATTTCCTGTTCTGTGTGCCTAGAAGTGAAAAACTATTTCAATCTCATTATGTCTATGCGTTTTGTGTAATATCTTTTTGTGCGAAAAATCTCCATGACTAATTTGAATGAAGATTTCAGAACTTCAAAGTTATTGAACAAGACTTGAACGTTTTCATCATGCCATTTAATGTTGACTGTGAAACAGTAAACTCAGAGTTGCAGCTAGAACTGACTGAGTTACAATGTAACAACGAATTAAAGCAACTATTCCTCAACGTTTCGAAAATTGAGTTCTACAAGGCCCTACTAAAATCAAACTTCCCAAACTTGAAATCTCATGCACAAAAGATAACTGCCATGTTCGCATCTTACTATGTCTTTGAACAGGTTTTTCTACAATGAAGCTTCGCAAAAATAGCGTCAGAAATAGATTGACAGACAACCATTTAGCTTCGCTCATCCCAGTTTCAACCAGATTATGAAAAACTTTTAGGAGCACAGTCACATTTTCACGTGTCACATACTCCTTCCCCTTCTAACAAATGATGAAGGTGTGTCCTAAGTGTTTGTTTGATTTAAAATTCAGAAATACAAAGTTTGTAATCTCTCTATAAACATGAGTTGTTCTTTTCTTTGGTCCGCCTAGATTATTTTGTATAGCATCTGGCCCTGCTCCTAAAACGTTTGCCCAAGTCTGCTTTAGAGTATTGCAAGAAGCTTGCGGGAGAGAAGTTGTACCTTATCGAAATATTGCAAGATGGGTAGAAGCCTTCCGTCAAGGAACAGAGGAATGTTATCACAGAGCACGTGTTGGTAGACCCGTTGCTGCAACTGACGCTCTCCATGTTCAGGCTGTAAGGGCATTATTGGAAAAAGACAGGCGCTGGGCATGTGTGGATATTTCCTAGGGACTTGGTATTGCAGCATCGTCTGTCCGTCACATTTTAAGACAAAGTTACCGGGTGAGTTCGCCGTGGTTGTTACGGCATGGCTGCAGGAAGTCTCTCACATCCGGGAGGCGAGGAGGTTCGAATCCCCCCGCTGGCAACCTTGAAGATGGTTTTCTGTGGTTTTCCATCTTCCTTCCAGGCAAATGCCGGGGTCGGTCCCCTAACTATAGGCCACAGTCGCTACCTTCCAATTCCTAGTCCTTACATTCACACTTTCCTCCCCAGACAACACTCCACACGCGACGGTACTTGTAGCTCACCCCATGGGTGTCCGCAGAGAAGCAGCTACTAATTCTGGCGAGTCGAACATATCCTCGGACACTCCAGGCACTAAAAGCCATACGCTAAAAAAAGAGACAAAGCTGAAGATACGAAAACTTTGTGCCCACTGGGTTCCGCACATTCTAACCAAAATTGGAAAATGGCAGCTAATGGAGACAGCAAGAATGCTTTTGGAGCGATATGAACATGAAGGTAAGGCCTTTCTTCATCGCGTTATCACAATGGATGATACATGGGTACGTTTGTATACACCTGAGCTGAAACGACAATCAAGCGAACTGTGATATACAGAATCACCACGCCCAAAAGGATGTCAAGCATTGCAGGATCTTTTGAAACTGATGATTATTGTGTGTTATGATTATGAAGGCTTAATCTTGGTACATACTGTACTGTGCCCAAATCCAGTGGCCTAGATTTGAGGGTACAGGCCACAATGCTAAGTCCAGAATTGAAAGTTTGAATAGCGCGCGCCAAACCTACTTAGAAGGAATTGGAAGCTTTCGACAGCCAAGAAATGGTTAAGTGACGTAGGCCGAGAGCGTCATTGTCGAGGCTAAAATGTCATTAAATATTTCCCGATGGAGTAGAATCTTGAGACTAACATCCGATTACTGGCACGGACAAGGGAGGAAGAATGTGCTTTATTTCGAGGAAATTGATTGAGCGGAAGCTGAGATATGAGATGTTTTAGTTCCAGCATTTTTCCCGCAGTGACCTCGAGTAGCCCGCTGAGGAGTATATAAGGCACGCCTGCCCGAGCTAAGTATGTTCACTTCTCCATAAGCATTCCGTTGCTATGGATGTGTAGTACTTCATGAGCGCTCTAGCCGCTAAACACTCTACGACTCCGAACACTGTTAGAATCGTCGTGCACATGGTTGCAAATTCTTCGTTATTAACAGCATGGTTGCTGGGACTTGGTGTTTCGACAGTACATGGTTACTGGTATTAGAAAAGTGTCAAACATTTTAGTAATCTTCGAAATTTTCAAATGTTATCACCGAAGTGATAAAAATTTGTGGCACTGGTAATTATTTACTGCTACAACTGGACATATGGTAGACTTTGTCTACATTTCTTTCTTCTGTCCACAATTATTCAAAGCTGGATTATTTAATCCAACAGTCAGAGGACAAGCATTTGTCTTGTTAGTGGACCAGCAAAGATAAATCAGTACTTTTATTACCATTCTTGCACAGTACAATCCTTTAGCCGATATTGGGAATACAGTTTTGCCTTGCGCAATCTGGAGAGTGAGAAGCTCTGCCCAGCAACCTCGACAGAGTTTGTACTAGTGCTGAACAAGATTATAAGCGTATTAGGAGTACTGAACACATCACAGTTGGGTCATGTTAATAATTTTCATCACGGATCACTTTGATCAGTCCCCTGTCAACTTTACTTCAGCTTTTGAAGCTGGTAACATTTTTCATCGAGATATTCAGGCTTCAAGTATGAATACCGCTATGTCTGTGTAAGACCATTGCGGGTATAAAATGGAGGCCGATACAAGATTATAAATACGTGTCCTAATGGGGACAAGAAGACTGAATAATCTGGTTCAGACCAGATTACAAGCATCAAGATCTACAAGAATGTAAGCTACAATTTGCATTATTTTTATGCGTAGTTAGCTGGATTTCTCATATTTTTCTACAGTCTTACCAACACATATTTATTATTCATCGAGATGTTTTTTTTTTTTTTGCTGTTGCAAATATTTTTCTTATGCAATAGAAGCTTTGATCTGAGTAGTTTTTACACTCAGAAGTCAATGATTCGAAATGTATGGACGAGCAGAACGAGCATTTATTTAATTTTGATATTTTTTCTAATCGCGGTCATCAGCCATCGTAACTGAAGATTTAATAATAAATTTAAGTTGAGGAATGGATATTTATCCATTATTTAGAAGTCGAGGATGATATTCCCCGAACAGTTTAACAACTTTAAATCCATTTGTTGAGGAAATAATAATAATAATAATCTTGATTTAATAATAATAATTATTATTTTTCTATTTTCTGAAATAATAATAATAATAAATATTTGTGATTTCTAATAATCATTTTCATGTAGTGAGTTTTATACATTTGACATTTAAAACAATATTCTAAGTTCGGATACTTGTTGATTCCGAAGGTTAGTGGTTAACGCATGCCCACAAATAAATAACATATTAATTCAGTGGAATTATTTCACGCTTGCACTATGCATTCAAATCTTTGAGAAGACACGGAAAGTAATGATACGGGAAGCTAAAAGCATGTATAAAACAGGGTTTTTGCTAGAGTTTGTATAAAAATAAAATCATTATTGAGCAACGTCTTTTAAAACGTTTGGATAAGAATAGACACTGAAACGTTTTGCTAGCTCCTAACTGTTGGGTGAGAAATGTAACTGTTTACCTTTGCCCAAGCTATGTTGTTTTAATGGGCGCCAAGACCTCAACGCAATGTTGAAATCTAAATTTGTATTTAACAACGTCTAGCTCTGGCAGAACACCTTCAAGACTCTATTCACTCAGATCGTGGTATGATTTGATCATTAACCCAACAAACAATTGTATCAGGAGAAGGAATTGGTCTATATCTAATGCTACCTACTGAAAGCAAAGATTGCATTGTAAAAGAAATGAATTTATTATATAAAACAAGAATAGCAAAATTAATAATAATAAGTATAAAATTTAAATTGGAGCGTTGTGATTTGAATATTACCGATAGAAAATTACGTGAAAACGGAGTCTGATAAATTGATTTTACTCTTATTTCCAAGCTATGAAGTTACTGAAATATGAAATGTAAAACAAAGAAAATGAGAGATTGCGTATTTCTGCGTCATTGGCGCTTACCACTGGAAATTGCCAAAGCATTTCCCTCGTTCTTGATGATGTTGTGAGCTTCCCACAGTCTCCTGGACGTCGTCATCTCCGTCGGAATTTGATGATATTCTGGTAGATTAGATAATTCTATGGTCCGTACCTCGGACCCAAACACTCGTACAACCAAGTTTTACAAAAGTTCGTCGCTAACTCCACTGAACATCGGAGCGACACGCACTTGCGACCGTACACCTCAAGTATTTCACAGATAGTCACTAACTCCACTGAACATCGGAGCGACACGCACGCGCATCCATACTCCTCAAGTATTTCACAGATAGACCTTGTTTCACGGCGCGTCGAACGATATAACCACACGCCGGCTCCCCACTCTTCAGTCCCAACTAGCTTACGTCGTCTCCCCTGATTGGCTGACCCACCACGCGATCTTCTCCTCCTCCGGGTCATTACACTCGGCGGGAGGGTTCCGTTCCAACAATTCGTCTTTTCTAGACCTTGCGACCCAAGATTGCGTCATGCTTCTCGACAAGATTAAGCGTGTACTTGAAATCCCAGTGAGTCACGTCTCTCGATATACCCTAACTGACGAAAACTCCGTAAAATTCCGTAATCAGATAATTTTCTATGATATCGTCGTTCGTAATAATTTGCTGGATAGCGTTTTCTAAGACATAGAAAACCTATCTGAATGCTAATAATTTTTATAAAATGCTCCGAAAATACCTAAATAATAATTATAATAAATTAATAATAATAATAATAAATTAACATGAAAAATTCTCTTGGCTGAACAATTTGCCGCGTAAATAAATATAGAATGGCTTCCTACTGACTTATACCAGTTGCATAAAACCCCTCGAAAAACACGTTACAACACGGTGTGGAATTATTCATGTTTTAAATTGATGGTAAAATTATTATTGTAAACTCATTGGTGGAGTTTACTAATTCATAAATCTTCCAGTTGTCGTAACAAGCAAAGGCTTGATTATCCTGTATAATTTGGGAAGAAATAATTATTGTGTGTGTGCAGAGAGTTAAATATGCCATTCTGAGTGCGCAATTAAGTCGCAAGAATGAGGTTGTGTGAAATGAAGCATCAATCATATTGTAGGTTGGATGCCTTTGAGTTTAGTAGAGTCGATTTTAGCCACACTTTCGTCGAGATATAACCAAAGGTTATTTTGTTGAGCCATCATTGTCAAATCACAGTTTACCCACGTGTTCTAGAAGTATTCCTAGTAATTTTATTGCTTACCCGAGAATTGTTATTGTTCAACTTGTACCTTTCATTACGTAAGACTTTACCGTTGTCTGGATGCTAATTATGATCATGTGATTTTTGACGCATTTAAATCGAATGGGCCGATGCTGTTAATTATTTAAAACTGTTACTTCTTAACAACCACTACAAACTGAGAGGATTTTGTGATCCTGTAAAAATATATAAACATTTTGCAAATAAGTTTGATGATTAACATATTTGACATTTTGTCAAATAAATGTAATTTTGATAATAACAAATGAAATTGTTTCATGATAAACTTTCTAAATAATATTTCCAAGTGATAGTTAATTGATGAAATGGTTGAATCCATATGGAATTGAATTTTTATTTTGACAATTATATTTATGACTAGCAGTAGTACCCGGCTTCGCCCGGTGGAATGATGATAATGTTTTAAGGTCTCCTTAGAAATATAATGGACTTAAAATCTAAGTCATTTGCCCCCAAAGACAATGAGGGAGTAATATCTAGGTCATTTGCCCTTTTGATAAGGATGATAATAAAAACTACTGTTGAATTGACACGTCAAACTTACAAACTACCGTAATAGAAATACATATTTCAAAATTCACAGGCGGGGAAGACTCATTGTGTGTGGTGATTAATGGTGTAATGGGCGTAACATCTACTGTAGGTCATTTGCTCTTATGATCAGGATGATAAGGGAAACTACTACCGGTATTGAATTGACACTTCAACGTATAATGTACACAATGTACTGTAATAAAAATAACTATATGGTGGCTTCGGTGGCGTATTTGGTAGCATGCTGAGCTTCTATGCCCAAGATAGCGGGTTCAAACCCAGCCGAAGCCGTCGGATATTTTAAGACCGTTAAAATCCGTCAGTATGCCTTTCTTCGGAGGGGAAGTAAAGCCAGCGGTCCCATGTCGGATTTATGGCATGTTAAAGAACCTTCCACTAATTACACCTATGTGAAGCTAAATTGGATAGGTAAACAACGCTCATAGATGTCTACGTCCGTTGCCAAGAGCCGACTGCAGTGGCGTCTAGTAGCTAAGTTCCGAACTTGGCCTAGTAGTCGTTGACGATGGCGCTTGGCGGCAAAAGTACGAACTATTTGAAGAATTCTAAGTTGCAGTTTGTACTTAAATTAAAAAACAGATAACACACACTAATACAGTCATCACATTTAACACCGGTTATCAGACAGATTCTACACACACCCAAAGTACACGGGGCTACATGACCGCGTTGTCACAGCCCCTAAACTTAAGAACCAACCAACCAAAAATAAATATTTTAAAAATCACAGTCGAGAAAGACTTTATGCGGCGGTGATTATTGGTATGATGCGCGTAACATCTAGGTCATTTGCACTTATGATGATAATAATAAGGCAATGAAATATGACTACTAAACGAACATGGTGTTATTTTAAAACTGATATACAGTAGGTAATTCAGGTGTCTAGCTTCGATGTCTTCCAAAGTCTCAACCTTATTTTCTGGCTTAGGCCTGTACTGGATGCGTCTAGTGAAAGAGCGTACTGCTCGGCAAAGACAAAGAATATAGGTCCAAGCTGCACGAACCTGAGATGATCGCAGATGATGACGAAATATGATGACACACGTTCGGGGTTCCCCGTCCTATACAGATTGACCGGGAATCACTCACTGTTTCGCAACGGCCCTGTGCTGGCTTCAGCATAGACAGCAGGAGATAACACGGCGGGCTCTGGAAAGTACTCTCAAGTCACCTCGCGATGAATCAGCAAGCTATTCTCACAACTGACCCCCCCCCCCAGGGTCTCACAACTTGTGGGACGTGGGTTGGCGACCACTGAACCCCAGCTGAGTCTGGCATCGCTTCTACTTCCTGGTGCCGGGCTTATTTCAGTTCTCTTTCCTGTCGGCCTCCCTTGGTCAACTCTTGTTCTCTTCCGACCCAGACTGTATTAGGGTATCCGAGGGCTAGGGAGTCTTTCAATTTCCCGCCTTAATTGGCTTTGTCTCATCTTTCCTGATACCCTCATTCTTCGAGGGGTCTGCCTTCTTTTCCTTTTCATAATATCTCCTGTCTTCTGCTCAAGGCCCTCAAAGAGGCAGGGTGTGTGTAGACCCACCACTTCTGGTACACCCTCAAGGGCTCATGACTGGTGAGTTAGGAAGCTGGCAACCCCGAGGAATTCCTGAGCTACTTGCAGGGAATGGAGTGGTATGTCAGAAATTTCAAGTGGACAGTGTTACGCATCGGGTTCCAAAGGGTAAGTATACACACTTTGTTTTCGATCGGTGAACGATGTAGATTTGTACCAAAGGGCCTTAATGCGGGAAATGGAGTGGTCTGTCTGAAATTTCTAGTGGACAGTGTTACTCGTCGAGTTCCAAACGGTAATTATGTAAAATCTGTTTGAGATCGGTGAAACGGTGTAGTTTTGTGCCAAGGGCCAAAATGCAGCGAATGGAGTGGCCTGTCCAAATTTTAAAGTGGGCAGTGTTACTCATCGGGTTCCAAAGGGTAAGTAAACACATTTTGTTTTCGATCTGTGAACGATGTAGATTTGTGTCAAAGGGCCTAAATGCGTGGAATGGAGTGGTCTGTCCGAAACTTCGAGTGGACAGTGTTACTCGTCGAGTTCCAAAGGGTAATTATGTAAAATCTGGTTGGGATCGGTGAACGGTGTAGTTTTCTGCCAAAGGGCCAAAAAGCAGGGAATAGTCTGGTCTGTCCGAAATTTAAAGTGAACAGTGTTACTTGTCGGGTTCTACGGGTAAGTATATAAAATTGGGGTCAGATCGGTGAAACGGTGTAGATTTGTGCCAAACAGCCTAAATGCAAGGGATGGAGTGGCCTCGCCGCAATTTCAAGCAGACAGTGTTAGTCGCAGTGTTCCAAAGGGTAAATATACAAATTTTGGTTGAGATCGGTGAAACGGTGTAGATTTGGGACAAAGGGCCTAAATGCAGGGAATGGAGTGGTCTGTCCGCAATTTCAAGCAGACAGTGTTACTCGCTGGGTACCAAAGGGTAAGTTTCCGAATATTGGTTCTGATCGGTGAAACGGTGTAGATTTGTGCCAAAGTGCCTAAATGCAGGGAATGGGGTGGTCTGTCCGAAATTTTAAGTGGACAGTGTTACTCGCAGGGTTCCAAAGGGTAAGTATACAAAGTTTGGTTCAGATCGGTGAAACGGTGTGGATTTGTGCCAAAGGGCCTAAATGCAGGGGATGGAGTAGCCTCTCCGCAATTTCAAGCAGACAGTGTTAGTCGCAGTGTTCCAAAGGGTAAATATACAAATTTTGGTTGAGATCGGTGGAACGGTGTAGATTTGGGCCAAAGGGCCTAAATGCAGGGAATGGTGTGGTCTGTCCGCAATTTCAAGCAGACAGTGTTACTTGCAGGGTTCCAAAGGGTAAGTATACACATTTTGGTTCAGATCG
The DNA here is from genome assembly GCA_946902985.2 of Meconema thalassinum. NCBI lineage: Eukaryota > Metazoa > Arthropoda > Insecta > Orthoptera > Tettigoniidae > Meconema > Meconema thalassinum. The sequence continues at coordinate 1,221,001,395 of OX336388.2, read as the reverse complement.
GTGAAACGGTGTAGATTTGTGCAAAAAGGGCCTAAATGCAGGGAATGGCGTGGTCTGTCCGAAATTTCAAGCAGGCAGTGTTAGTCGCAGTGTTCCATAGGGTAAATATACAAATTTTGGTTGAGATCGGTGGAACGGTGTAGATTTGGGCCAAAGGGCCTAAATGCAGGGAATGGAGTGGTCTGTCCACAATTTCAAGCAGACAGTGTTACTCGCAGGGCACCAAAGGGTAAGAATAGGAATTTTGGTTCTGATCGGTGAAACGGTGTAGATTTGGACCAAAGGGCCTAAATGCAGGGAATGGGGTGGTCTGTCTGAAATTTTAAGTGGTCAGTGTTACTCGCAGGGTTCCAAAGGGTAAATATACAAATTTTGGTTGAGATCGGTGAAACGGTGTGGATTTGGACCAAAGGGCCTAAATGCAGGGAATGGGGTGGTCTGTCCGAAATTTCAAGTGGACAGTGTTACTCGCAGGGTTCCAAAGGTTAAATATACAACTTTTGGTTCAGATCGGTGAAACGGTGTAGATTTGTGCAAAAGGGCCTAAATGCAGGGCATGGGGTGGTCTGTCCGAAATTTAATGTTGACAGGGTTACCCGCAGGGTTCCAAAGGGTAAGTATACAAATTTTGGTTCAGATCGGTGAAACGGTGTAGATTTGTATACATAACAGACAGACAGACAGACAAACTTAGTGCTTTATATATATAGATTGAGTCAAAAGCTCTTAATAGACTTTGGATCGAGAACAAAGGATTCAATAAATATTTTCTGTTTATCGAAGTTCTTCGAATCCAAATGCTCGAAAGTCCATGTAAATGATATTGTGTTGTATTTCTTGTTAATAACTTTGTATTTGAACAAATCTTGAGATAACTGAATCCTGAAGTTTTAGTTAATTTGCTACGATATTTTTTATGAAAAAGTGAACTGTGATATATTTTCAACGAGTGATACATTTTTTCAATTCAATATGTGAATACTCAAATAATATAGGGATCAGTAAAGACAATTAAATTTGCACTGACACAACCCTACTACTGTAAATAATTATTTTGAGCGAAGTCAACAGGACTATTAATTTGACCTTCGTCTCAATTGTTAAGTGTTCATGTGTTGGTGAAATTGTATATCTTGTACATAACATATGATTCGTCATTCATCTTTTATGCCATTTTTGGCATTCCTTCAGTCAATTTGAAAGTTTTAAATAAAATGAGATAATTTTATCGGTTGCATTCATTTCAGAAAATCTCCTTCTAATCCTTATTGTTGCATCGAGTCGAAAATCAGTAAAGCATTTTTTTTTTTTTTTTTTGAGTTATTGTAGTCACTTTAACCCATCTGGCGCCCCGGGATATTTTGATTCTCGTGCTGACTGATTTTTGGTGAAATGCATATGTGGTCATCCGGACTTCGGTCTGAACGGGCACAGTACCTCATGGTATTAATGTAAATTCAGACTACTATTTGCGTTACTGGGAATATCAAGTGCGCACAGCATGGCGTCGTAAACGACCTCAGGCCATTGGAAGTCATATTGTGTTACATGACAATGCTCGTTGCCATGTAGCCGCAACAGTTTACAAGGTGGAGCTGGGAGGTACTCGAACAACCACCAAATTCACCTGACATGAGCCCTTGTGATTACGACTTATTCTCAAAGATCAATGAACCTCTACGAGGCGTTCGATTTCAATCAAGAGAGCTCTAGATCGATCAGTGAGAGAGATATCCAGGAATGGTGCTGCAGATGGAGTGCGTCGTCTTCCAAAGATTTGGCAACGTATTGTTGACATGGCAGGAGACTATAAATGATGTGTGTAATGCCAAAATTAACCAAATACTATTCTTTGTGAAGTTGTAACAGTGTTGCCATTACTTATCGAATGTCCTAGTATATTTAAGTATTCGTAACTTTTATTTAATCAAATTATTGTATGGATATCCATTTTATTGTATTTTATTAATGTTAATCGCTGAAGAAGATATCAATGAATATCGAAACATGTACAACAATTGAATAGATGTTTCATAATTTGTATTGATAGGCGTGGCATTTTTAGTCGATTTTCATTCATGAAAAAATAGGCTTATGAGATCTCCTTTTGTCCGTGTGTGTGTATGTGTGTGTGTCCCCTAATAACTTCTAAACGGCTGGAGCGATTTCAATGAAACACGGTAATGTCATAGTATTATTTCGGCAGACCCGTACCGTGGCCTTAAAATTTTATTACGTCTCGCCAATCCAACATGGCGGCTGTGCGAAATATTTCATCGGCATTCTATATCTCCGAAACTATTACTCATATCACCCTGGAATTTTATACGGTGATAAAGGGCACTACTAGACGTTCACCTATGTGACTTTCAAGAACTGTTAATTAAAAAACGAACATGGCGGCAAAGAGAAGTTGAAACATTTCAATAGATTTTTCTCGCTATTTTACCATCTGAGCGTAGTGAAATATAGAACAGTAAATGTTTATACAAATTGTAATGCACTGGCATCTAATTTAGTTCAATTGGCACATAACCTCAAGATGGCAGCTGTGCGCAATTTTAAAATTAAGTTTTTATTTTTTGTGTATTAGCCATGCGATCGAAGTGAACGTTTGAATAATGAACCTACGCAAAAACCGTCATCTAATAGTACATAACTCTATGGCCTACATATATAAAAATCCAACATGGCGACCATCCGAAATATTTAAATGGTTTCTATTCATCTATGATAGCAACCAATCTGAATTTTTGTATCTATAACCATAAGTTCCCCTATAGGATGTTCAATAACCTAGTGAGCACAAATCCAACATGGCTGCGACGCGAAATTTAAATATTCAAATGGACGTTTCTCGCGATTTAACCATCCGAGCGCAGTGAAACTTGGTACGGCATATGTTTATATAAATTATAATCCACTGGCATCTAATTTGTTTAAATTACGTATTTTCATAACCCAAGATGGTGGCTGAGCGAAATTTTAAAATCTCGTTTTTATTTCTTGTGTCCTAATCATGCGATTGAAGTTTGAATAAAACACCTACATAATAATCTGCATGTAATAGTACATAACTCTAAGGCCAATATATAAAATTCACACATGGCGACATCCGAAATATTTAGACGGTTCTCAACATCTACGAATCTATTACAGCAATCAAACTGAAATTTTGTATATTGATAGAGGCAATTAACATAAGTAGGATATATGAATGGGGGCTGCGTGGCGCAGCCGGTAGAGGTGCTGAGCTTCTAACTGAAAGGGAGTGGGTACGAACCCCACCCAGATAGTGTATTTTAGAAACTAAGCTACCACTTTCTTAAACGCGAATAACTCTGGGGTTGACTCAGCCTACACATGAAATGAGTACCAGGGTAATTTCGGGAGCAAAGACGGCCGGGCGTGGAGCTGACAACTCCATCCCATCTAGTGCCGATGTCACAAAGGGTGGAAGGCTCTACCTTCCACTACTTCCAGGGCCTCCATGGCTTGTACGGAGTTGGCTTTGCTTGGATATATGAATATAGGCTATATAGTTATTCACGTTAGCCTAATACTGTTAAGAGTTAGATTATCCTTTACCATGGCGAAATGTTTTCCGATTTTGTTATACAGTTTTTCTGTGAATTAAAGTGATGGGCATCCCTCGTAAAAAGCCTGAAGTGACCGCGCCACTTGTCCTCTTAGTTCACAGTGTTAATGGGCTCTCTCGTGATTGTGCACCAAGAACCGTAAACAATTGTCGATTACAAATCCCATTACCAAACATTTCTATTGTTGACACTATCCTATCGCTGAGGTCACTGACCTCACCCTTCACCGAGGGCAGTGGAAATGACTGCACGATAACAGTAATTGCCGTCTCTCGTGAGAGCAGATGATTGTCTAATCTGTGGAACTAACGCAATACATATTAGTCGTAATATTAGTCCTAATAGCAGTCATATTCAAGAACAGTAATGCGTGTTGCCGTGTATTCCCAGCATTCGCCTGGAGTTCAAATAGGAAGCCGCTTGCGAATGGTTTAGTTCCACTTCTCCTCTCACTCATACTCACTAAAATAGAATTAAATATGACATTCCTTCCTTTGGGGAGATTGGGCAATGTGGGCATGATCCCCTTGCACTTCAGTGTGTGTGAAATTAGTCCGATAACTTGTGTTATTGTCATGTCATTGGTAGGGGTTGTACTTGCATTTGAGGTTAGGCATGGGAGGCATGTGGCCCTGGAATTAAATGAGGATCCATTCCAACATTTGCCCAGAGTAGAAGTGGGAAACCACGGAAAACCTCTTGCAGGATGGCTGCGTTGGAAATCAAAACCACACCAAACTTACGAGGCTGAGTAGATCCCGTTTCAGGCTCACATTTTATGGTAAAACTGGGAATCTTATCTGGGACCTCAGCGATGGCAGTGGTGGTCTGGGTAAATTGACTCGCATTGTGACTCGAATTACCAACCCTCAAAGTTATATTTATATGTTAATAATAACTTAGTTTGTCTCTGAAAATCAGTGGTCTATCCCCGCGGCGCGTCGCGTCGTAGCCATGCTCGTTAAATCGTGTTCCACGGCCGCGAAGGCAGTTGCAGCAAGTCCCGAGATCGTAGGTTCAAATCCCGGTGCTGACAGCGTCTATCCTGATTGTGATTTTCCCCCGTTTTTTCCCACACTCCCTCCAGGCATCTAGCCCATCCCTGTGCCTAATATAGTTACACACACTACTACAGTCATCACAGCAATACAAGTTATCAAACAAGTTCAGCACACACCCAACTACACGGTGCTGATGACCAAAAGATGTCCCAAGCCCCTCAAATGAATTAACATCCACATCGGTGGCCTGCGACTTCATAGCACTAACATGTTTACTTATTTATGAAGATCATCTCGTGGGGTAGCGGCTCTGCGGCTTAGATGGTGTAGTTGGTAGCATGCTGAGCTTCTATGCCCAAGATCGTGGGTTCAAACCCGACCGAGGTCGTCGGATTTTTCAAGAGCGTTAAAAATCCCTCGGTATGCCTTCCTTCGGAGGGGAAGTAAAGCCGGCGGTCCCATATCATAGATTTATGGCATGTAAAAAACCTTCCACTAACTACATTTGTGTGAAGCTAAATTTGAAGGTTAGATTTGATTAACGCTCTATTAGTTCCATCGTTCGTCCCCAGATGCCGGTTGTGGTGGCATCTAGTAGCCAAGTCCACGGCTAGGTGTCGTTGACGGTAGCATTTGGTAGCAAAAGTAGGAACTGCTTGAAATTGATCGTCGGCAGTCCTTACCTGAATTACAGATAACACACACTAATGCAGCCATCACAATAACACCGGTTATCAGACAGATTCTACACACACTGAAAGTACACGGGGCTACATGACCGCGTTGTCACAGCCCCTAAACTTAGGAACCAACCAACAAACCGGTTTAGCAGCTAGCATTCCTGGCTGTCGCTCCGGAGGCCCGGGTTCGATTCCTGGCTCTGCCAAGGTATTTAATTATCGCCAGAGGGCTGGAACGTTTTGTACTCTTTGCCATTGTATAACTAATTAAGAAGCTTATCGGAGTTTTGTAGTAAATATCAATGATCATGTTCCAAAGGTCATCTTGCCTAAGGAGGAGATTAATGGAGTAATGTTCTGGGAACAACTGTTACAGTGGGTGAGATGCTTCGGTGAGTACTCTACCAAGAAACCCTTGTGAGCATCTCAAGAGAAGGAGCGATAAAACTTATCTTGCGTGTTATCACTTCGTGAGTGAAGGCCGCCCCCATTCTTGCTCTCAGCCAGCCACCATGGCCAAGCTTGCTTAGGCCATCCAGCCCAGGATAGTTTAGATGGGCATCCTCCATTCCTTGTGCACATTATTGTCATACTAGCATTACCCGTCGCGGATTCGTGCGCGAATATTGTAGTTGTGAGCAGTGTTGCCAAATATTGAAATCTTTAAAACACCAGAACATAGAAGCTCAGCATGCTACCGACTACGCCACCGAAGCCGCTTTTGTATACACACTTTACTTAACTGAATAAGCACTAATTAAACTAATATAAGAACCACAGCTACTTTTACTGTGTACTATAGAATATCACGTTAATCAGCAACGAACAAAAGGCGACCGTGACTTTGAGATCGATGTACAATACTGACTGTAGTTGCGTAAGAAACTGCCTTCGCATGAAAATGGGAAATCCCCTGGGAGCTGGGAAGAAAATAGAATATAGGATTCTTTGTACAAGTGGACTAGCATTGAGCCCTGCATGTTGCGCTTACTTAGCACTTGTGCACGAGAATGAGAACTTCAGGGACTTCCCCTTGCTGGAGTGTTGCCCGTGACACGTGTAAGGCTGAACTTTGCCTATCTTAATTGATTAACTTTATTAAAATTATTACATGGTTTTCAGGATTTACTTATTAATCATAGGAGACAATTTCATGGGAAAATCCGTTAAGCACCAGATTTGGCACTGGTTTTATTGAAATAACACCAGTATTTTACTGTGGCGCTATATGAAAATTTCTGGCACCAGACGAACTTCAGAAACACCAGATCTGATGCCAAAAACACCAAATTGGCAACACTGGTCGTGAGTACACTTAGCAACGTCTCAATCATGAATTCTATGACTGATTTATCGTTCAATTTTGAATAATAATGATAATAATTTGGTAAAGACCGCAAACAAACAGACAATAAATACAATATAACTCAACAATGGCATATAAATATCAATATAGCACGAACGTCACGTCGCATCGCATGTATAAAATTCGACTCAAAATCACTACACGGTTTCCGGTCACAAACGAAAACATAAAATAAATGAGATATATTTAACACACTGACTAAACACAATATCCATTTACCTAAATTCCCATGTAAAAAAGTACACATCATAAAATTACACAAATCAAAATCCTCTACGCCCACATTTTCTCCCTTTCACCTCACAAATTACAACACATCGAAAACCCCTTACACACGTGTCTGATTATTTTTAATGATTAGCTCATTTGCCGAGTATCACAACCTCAAATGAAACTACTCGTGAGATATTGTTATTCAATGAAATGCAGGTTTCATCCCTTTAACACCCCTTTAGAACTTGAATATCTAAAAATCTTTCCTTAGAGGACGTTCTTTTTTCTTCAGAATTTCACCCCTTCCCATGGGCCCCTTTGATTGGATTAATAAAAAACAGGTCGAACACCTATTTTACTTATTTCTTAAGCTGATTTTTCCCCTGAGTTTTAAACTTCTGGCCTATGTTGTTTAAGAGATACACACTCACCCCTAATTTTCACCTTTTCACCTAATCGAAAAACCCTTGAACATGTGTCTGCTTATTTTTAATGATTTGTTTATAAGCCAGAGTATCACATCCCCATATGAAACCACTCGTGAGATATTGTTATTCAATGAAATGCAGGTTAAACAGCCTTCATACCCCTTTAGAACATTAATATCCAAAAATTCCTTCCTTAATATATTAGTGGACGTTTTCGACATACAGCGAACATATCCCCATAAGTTCATGTTTCTAGCATCAATAGTTCTGTCTGGGCGATCATGAGTGAGTGAGTCAGTCAGACATTTTCTTTCCTTCCTTCCCAGAATTTCACACCTTCCCATAGCGGCTTCGGTGGCGTAGTTGGTAAAATGCTGAACTGCTATTTCCAAGATAGCGGGTTCAAACCCGGCCGAAGTCGTCAGATTTTTTAAGAGCGTTAAAAATCCTTCAGTATGTCTTCTTTCGGAGGGGAAGTAAAGCCAGCGGTCCCATGTCATAGATTTATGGCATGTCGAAGATCCTTCCACAGACTAAACTTGTGTGGAGCTAATAGGTTAGATTTCGTCGGAACGCTCTATCAAAGTTCCAACGTTCACCACTAGGAATCATTGATATCTGGTAGCGAATGTTGGAACTACTTGAAATTGAACGGAACTTGTAGCTCGCCCTAAGGGTGTCCGCTGGAAGCAGCTATAGTCTCAAGCGAGCCAAACATGTCCTCGGACACTCCCGGGACTAAAAGCCATACGATAAATCATATTCATACTAATATATAAAAATGAGATGGTGTGTGTCTGTCTGTCTGTGTGTTACTCAATAACGCAAGAACCACTGGTCCGATTTAAATGAAATTTTGCATGAATGTAGCTAATTTACCAGGTTTACATATAGGATACTTTTGATTTCGATATTTTGCACTATTAAATAATGGCGACCATTTTGGTGACGTCACTACATCCATTGGCTTCAAAATTTCATATTTCCATATCAAATAAAAAGAGAACGCTAAGAAATAGCAAACTTTTGATGGCACATATGGGCTTTAAAATTTAATTTCCTATCCGAAAGGTCCTTATCACTTTTCGTGTATCTCCAACGGTTAGCGAGTAAACCCAACATTTGTGACGTCACTACACACTTTGGTTTCAAAATGTCATGTTTCCATTTGAAATAAAAAGAGAACGCTAAGAAATAGCAAACTTTTGATGGCATATACGAGATTTAACATTTAATTTTCTATCCGAAAGGTCCTTATCACATTTCACGTATCTCCAACGGTTAGCGAGTAAAACCTAAATGTGTGCAATAAAACACGGTCAACACCGAGCGGTGCAGTATATCTTTATATATATAATTCTTCGTCACGTGTGTATGTGACTGAACTCCTCCTAAACGACTGAACCGATTTCGATGGAATTTGGTATGTATATTAGTGTGGGTCCATGTATGGTTTAGATTCACAATCCGACCCGGTAGGTGGAATGAACACAATTTTAGAACCACAATTTACACACAATTTTAGAACCACAATAAACAGTCAAAAACAGTCGTCATGGAAACCACTAGCCTTGTCCTTCGTGAAAGCTGATGTCTTTGGACGGTTCGTCTCTGCACGTTAGAGTCACCTGGTCGCAATCTGTGCAACAACCGCCATAACTTACACTCCGCCCGTGGCGAAAAGTTGTGTTTTATACCAAAGGTGGCAGTGATGTCGAATTCTACTGTTTGTCTCTGCACGTTAGAGCGTTTCTAAGTCCCGTATGCGTTCATATACCATTCATCCGATTGCCATGAAACTTGGGTGATATGTTGAGTGAGCTCCAGGGAAGGTGTTTGGCTTAGTAAATCCATTTTACAATAGATAGCGCACGAATAGATTCAGCAAATGAGCGACGACGCGCGAAGCGTTTCAAAAAGGTCCCGTATGCGTTCAAATACCATTCGTCCGATAGCGATGAAACTTGGGTGAGATGTTGTGTACACTCCAGGGAAGGCTTCTGGCTTAGTAAATCAATTTCACATTAGGTAGCGCACGACTAGATTCAACAAATGAGTGACGACGCGCGAAGCGTTTCAACAAAATCCCGTATAAGCTTATATTCCATTCATAGATTGAGATGAAACTTTGATGAGTTGTTGTGTACACTTAAGTGAAGGCTTCTAACTTAGTAATCCATTTCACAGGAGGTTGCGCACGAGTTGATTCAACAAATAAGCGACGACGCGCGAAGCGTTTCAATAAGGTCCCGTATGCGTTCAAATACCATTCGTCCGATTACGATGAAACTTGGGTGAGATGTTGTGTACACTTACGTGAGGGTTTCTAACTTAGTCAATCCATTTTACAATAGGTAGCTCACGAGTAAATTCAACAAATGAGCAACGACGCGCGAACTTTTAATCTATCCCTTATGCGTTCATATACCGATTGCAATGAAACTTGGGTGAGATGTTGTGTACACTTACGTGAGGGTTTCTAACTTAGTAAATCCATTTCACAGGAGGTTTCGCACGAGTAGATTCAACAAATAAGCGACGACGCGCGAAGCGTTTCAATAAAATCCCGTATGCGTTCAAATACCATTCGTCCGATTACGATGAAACTTAGGTGAGATGTTGTGTACACCCTACGGAAGTTTTCTGGCTTAATAAATCCATTTTACAATAGGTAGCCCACGAGTAGATTCAACAAATGTGTGACGGTACGCGAATCATTTCAACAAAGTACCTATGCGTCCATATACCATTTATCCGATTGCGATGAAACTTTGGTGAATTGTTGTGTACACTCCAGGAAATGTTTCTGTCTTAGTAAATCCAGTTTTTAATAAGTAGCGCACGAGTAGATTCAACAAATGAGCGACGGCGCGCGAATCGTTTCCACAATGTCCCGAATACGGTCATATATAATTCATCCGATTGCGATCAAACCTTGGTGAATCATTGAGTACACGCCTGAGAAGGTTTCAGGCTTAGTAAATCTATTTTACAATAGGTTTCGCACGAGTAGATTCAACAAATAAGCGACGACGTGCGAAGCGTTTCAATAAGGTCCCGTATGCGTTCAAATACCATTCGTCCGATTCCGATGAAACTTTGATGAGTTGTTGTGTACACGCCAGGGAAGGTGTTCAACTTGGTAAATCCATTTTACAATATTGGTAGCGCACGAGTAGATGTAACAAATGAGTGAGGACGCGCGAAGCGTTCCAACAAAATCCTGTATGCGTTCATATACTATTCATCGATTGCGATGAAACATTGAGGAGTTGTTGTGTACACTTACGTGAAGCTTTCTAACTTAGTAAATCCATTTCGCAGTTGGAAGAGCGCGAGTAGATTCAACAAATGAGTGACAGCGCACGAATCATTTAAACCAAATCGAGTATGCGTTAAATGCCATTAATCCATTTGCGATGAAACTTCGGAGAGTTGTTGTGCACGCTTCAACGAATGTTTCTAAATTAGTTAATTAAGTCACGATAGTTTACAGGAAGTTAACAGAAATTGGAAAAAATATTGTGTATCCAAAAACACTTCAAGAAACAAAGTTACAGCACTTTCTTTGATTGGCAGGACAACGTCTGCCGGGTCAGCTTGTCTCTATATATAAAAATTAAAGTTTTTTTTTTTCGGAATTTCTGTGGAAATTTGAGTTGTTTACGCGTTTCAGACTGTTTTATGATGGATGCGAGCGAAAATAATATTTTTGTCTGTCTGTTTGTTTGTTTGTTTGTTTGTTTGTCTGTGGACAATTTTGTTCCCTAATAACTCGAGAACGGCTGGGTGTATCAACGTAAAATTTGGTACAGATATCCATCCGAGGTACGACACTAATCATTGATGTGACTCTTCTCCGTACCTCTCATATAAGGGGACTTACCCCCTTAAAATACATGCCGAAATAGGCGTAGAAAGACGAGACAAAGCTCATTTTCAGCCCCTCAATGTGAGACAAAACTCGGGGGCCCGAAAGGGTCCCCGAAAACCACATTTTAAGGCCCTAAAACCAACCGTTTCTTTAGATATTCCCAGAAAACTTATTTCATTTAATTAACTAATGAACGAATGCAAGCCGGTAACCATGCCAACAGATGGTAAGACGTAATAAAATTCCATTAATTACATTAGTGTGAAAGTTTGCAAACGGCTAGAGCACAGTATAGATATCAATACAGTAAGGACACATCAGGCCTTTACCATGTAAATTTTTCGTCATGGTTTTGAATCGGCCGGTTCCGGAAGCACCGCACGCACGCATGCATGGCGGCGACGGTTCACCATGTATCCGCGAGAGAGCAGTCTACCCGTATTCATTGAGTGCGGCCCGTCGATTTTGTCTGAAAAAAACATTGTTTGTAATTATTAAAATCTACTCAGAAATATAATTTTGCATTTTAACCAATGGCAGAAATGTGGGAAACCAACATCTGTGCGGTAATTTTTTGCGCAGTTCTTGTCACACTGGACATAACAGCATTCCGGTTTCCTCGTGCATTGGAGCGGTAAATACAAATATCACACGTTTCATCGAATAATTCTGGTTTTAATATCCATGAGATGTCAGTCCCTCAAACACCTATCCATTAATTCACAAATTCCTCATTCCTAATCCAGATATAATGACTGGATAAAGGCCTGTAATCAGGAGGATTTACTGGCATACGTGGCAAATCTACTCGCCAATATATAGGGTATGTAGCCTTTATTTCTCAAAGGAAGTGTTTTAAACCACAAGGAGGGCAGTGCTAGGCTGAGATTAGGTAATAATGCCCAACAAACATTAAATCTCCACCCTAGAGAAGCTATTGTCTCCTTTAAAGTGTTCGTTTTCTAACCCCACTTAGCCTAGGAGGTAAATGGTTTCCTGACTGAAGTTAGTTGATGTGTTTTATTAAATGTAATTTGTTAAGCTGCAGCCCTTTACAGTGAATTAAGTGCTTTAATTACAAGCTACAATACAAATCAGATTTAACATTTGCTCCCTCACCTATGGGACTTTGTGCTATTCCTGAAGAGTTCTGGAGAAGTTTGGATTGTCGTGTACCCAAAGCTACAATCCCATGAAATGACTGAAGGTACTCCAGTCCCTCAAAATTGTAAATAGTGTTGCTTTCAGAGACAAACTATTGAGGTTAGCAACCCCTCACTACGCTCTGCATGGCATTAAGGCTGTGTGACTTAAAAACCAGGGCTGTTAACCTTGATGTTCCTACATCATAGACATATCACAATGCCCTTAATTTTATTTAATTCTGTGAGACCACTAAAAGTTTGCCCACCCATGTAAATGATAAGCCCACCCAATTTCTTCTCAAGTGATACCTCCCTCTCATTCCACACACGCCCAAATACACGGGGATATATGACCACGATGTCTCAGCCCTTAAAATAAGCAACAACAACTGTATCTTCGATACACACTAATCAAATTCCTGGATACTTCTATACTTTCAGCAACGATCCTAGGGATGATTTTTCTTCACTATGTCACATGCAGAACATGGTGCCACTAAAGCAATACTGTATAGGTCCAAGTTATTTGAAAATGAATACCGGTGCATAATAATCATACAAGAGTGGAGCCTTGCATAACTGAGGAGATGTAACACCAAACTCTGGGTGTCAACAAGCCTTTCACTTATATCACTCGGGAATTGAGAAATTGGGTGGGCTTACTGTGTGATAATCTGTGTTACTGTGGTGGCTGTACTAGTGTGTGTATTTGTAAATAGGGTATAGGATTGGGAAGGAGGTGGCTGTGTCCTTAAGTTAACAACCATCCCAGCATTTGCCTTGAGTAGGGAAACCACTTCCAGGATGGCCGAGGTGGGAATCGAACCCTCCTCTTCTCAGTTTTGCCTCACGAGGCTGACTGTAACCCATTCCAGCCCTAAGGCCAGAATCAAAATTTCTTGGCAAAGCCGGGAGTCAAACCCAGACCTACGGGGGTGACAGCCAAGAAAGCTATCTGCTGCACCACGAGGTGGTCTCGCGAAAATGTAATGCCTTGGTCATAAATATAGGCTATATAAATCTACATGAAAATAGCCTACTGCTTATCCAAACATTTTCATAAATTTAAGTTTCATATACCATTTTAAAGCTCAATGGTTTTAAAATTTACAGTTATCTTAAGTCATAGCAACAGATTTCAATGTTTACATTAAGCCACATTGTTCAAACCTGTTCAGGGATGTCGGAAATTCCTGAGATAATGTCAAGCTGCACCTCACATCCTATTCTATTGTTGGGCAAGGACTTGATTCTCATAATTGCAGAAATAATCTGTTTAATACTAGCTGTAAACATGGCCAAGGTTTCATGTGATACAAGCTAAAGGTGTAGAATTTGGTATAAATGTTTATCTCAAGTATCCAGTACCAGTACCTCTATGTCAATGTTACATAGGCATTGTGCTTGCTACACTTGTCATAGTATGTGGTACGGTATAAATTTCAGAATGTGCATCAATTTTAATTTCTACAGTTTGATTATTCATATTTATGTGGGGGTCAGGAATCGTATGGTTTGTGAAGTGATGCTTAGGAAAAGTTGTCTCCTTTCTTTTTAAGGATGTGTGAAGGACAGAGTGGTGTGTCTTTATAATGACATACTAAAATTGTAATGGCTGATGAAGGATGTAATTAATATCCAGAACATGTCCTACTATTTGCACATTATTTATTCATTTAAGGGTTGATTAGGCAGAAAGATTTACAGAAGATTACAATTCAAGAAATATTATACTCATCAGAGTTAATTAGAGATGAATGAAACTGGGCAAGGTACTGGAAAAGCCTGTGACCTATTAAAAGGAAAGGTCCCGGCAGATTTCCCCTATATTGTTCAACCAGCCACATCTGGTTACGACCACTATATTCTTCCTGAAGTAACTCCACAGAGAGAATGAAAAGTGTCAAGAACAAACTTCTGCTTGCAATCGCACATTTTTTCTGCATTACAGTATTACTTACTTGTTTACATGGTTTATGTAGAATCAACTCGTACAAATATTACAGTGAATTCTTCTAGGTATTATGCCATGTCTGTGCCCCATCATATCCATAGTACCGTACCTAGAAGAATTTGCAGTAATTTATTTTCTGGCCATGAAAGCCTAAACATTCCAACTCAAACAGGCATATTTTTCTGCAAATGTTTGGGTATTCTGATATATTTTCATGGAAACATTTGACTTTTTTTTTAAGAAACATTATTTTTTCCTGTTTTCAATTTTCAGAGGTGAAGCTCACCAATTTTGTGACTATATCCTGAAGTTGGTTGGCCTAGAAGCCTAGAGTATATAAAATATGGTAGCGAGTGTTTAATCGTAAAGAGGTTTTCTCAATAGTGATTTTTAGTGCCCTGGCATTGTCATTGAGGAGCAAATTTAACTTCCTAAATACTGTAACATTTAAGTTGGTCTAACACGAAAGAAATTTAATAATAGGCCTACTATACCTGCAAGGTTTTAGCTACCTACTAAGAAAAGTAATGTGCAATTTTTGAATGGAGCTACCTAGGCAAATCTTTACACCAAAAACCAACATATTGTTTATCGCTACCTTTTAGTAGAGAAACTAGAATTCATGTCAGATAGCCTGCAGCTTCTGTGACTGATAACTATAGTTTTGTCTCGTTGTCAACAAATGTGATAGACAGGTCTGAAGCAGTTCATTATTTCAAAAACTGACTCTCCCTATCAGAAATCAAATCAGTGATCTGAGATCATGGCGATATCAGGAATGTTTGTTTATTGCATTACAACAACGGATTTGGAAGTAATCTCATAAAGCAATAA
The DNA here is from genome assembly GCA_946902985.2 of Meconema thalassinum. NCBI lineage: Eukaryota > Metazoa > Arthropoda > Insecta > Orthoptera > Tettigoniidae > Meconema > Meconema thalassinum. The sequence goes on along the minus strand of OX336388.2, from coordinate 1,220,986,301 downwards.
CTTCTAAATCAAAATAACTTACAATTTTATTGTTGGACAGCCAAAGGACTTAACATAATCCTCCATGGTTTTAGACAGGTGCAACGATCCATTTTCTGGGTTATCCCATCCCGTTAGAAAATGGAAGGATTGGGGTTTGAGACCTAAGAATGTTGTACAACATTAACTGCAAATCACATCACCACACTGAAGACCTGGTTTGTGAAATAAGTTGGTTCATGTCCCTTCACCTGTCATTTCAAGTTAGCTTCCTTGTTTCTCATCTCAAAATGCTGAGATGGTGGCTTTCCCATAGACCACAGTCACTTCCCCATTCCTTTCTTAGCCTCTTCTACTTTCCATCTACGTTGAGGCTGCATGGATGATCCTTTTCTCTAGAATGAAAGGGCTCCATGACACTGTCAATTAGGATGAAAAAGACTTTGGGAGTGAAGTAAGGGGATAAAAGAAATATTCATATCCAAGAAATAAAAATAGCCAAACATATAAGCCCATTGTTTCCACAGCTACTGCCATGGTCTAGAAGTAAGCATAGCTGCCTTCTAACTGGTTGGCCCAGTTTTGAATCCTGGTTTTGCCAAGGAGAATTTAAATTTTGGCCTGTAGTCATGTGTACTTGGATGTGTGTATCATTTGTCTCATAAACTGCCTTATTGTGATGGCTGTATTAGTGTGTGCATTTATAATTTTAGGTGAGGATAGGGAAGGAGACGACTATGGCCTTACGTTAGGGGTAGCTTACCGTCTCGGCATTTACCTGCAGTAGAAGTGGGAAACCAAGGAAAACCACTTAAAAGATGGCCGAGATGGGAATCAAAATCACCTCTTCTCTGTTTTGCCTCACAAAGCTGAGTGTATCCCGTTCCAGCCCTCAGACCAGAATGCTAGTTGCTACACCACGAGGTGATCTAAGTGAAAAGGGATGGATTCTAATCCACCTCTTGGTCCTAATAGAAGTGAATTTCTATGGTTTCTAATTCCCCTTCCCCCCTCCCAGAATGATCCATGCACCAAACATTCCATCTTCAAATTATTTTGCATGCCCAATTAAATGGAGTAATATAGCTCGGGTGGTGTTGGGGTAGCGCGCCTGCCTCGCACCAGGAGACCTCGGGTTCGATTCCAGGCTCCGTCAGGGATTTCAGAAACCGGCGTGAGGGCTGGAACTGGGTGTACACAGCCTCGCAAGGACAATTGAATAGCTGTCTGACAATGAGGCAGCGCCACGCTCATGGAGACCAAGATTAACGGCCGAGGGGACCCGAGGCGCTCACCACGCGTCACCACATAATCTGCAGGCCAAATGGCTGGGTGGCGATCGCTTAGTAGGCCTAGGCCCTTCATGGACTGTAGTGCCACGGGGTTTGTTTGTTTGTTTCGTTTTAATGGTAGTTCGGAGACTACTTTTTCAATAGTCTTCTTAGAATGTACAGTATATGGGTGTTAACTTTAAAAATACCCGCACGAGTCTCTCTGGAGGACTCACACATTATTACTATTACGTAAACATATCTTGCATAAGAATCATGGCCCTACTAATAATATAGTTCATTGTAACTTGGTGAGAAAAATACCTTACCTGTAGCCTATGTGCATTTGCTCAAAGAACTTTTTCTTTTCTGAATTTTTATTCCATACATATTATTTTTGTTTTTTTATATTAATATTAGGCATCCACCTATAAATTTTAACTCAACTAAAATTTGTATTATTTTGTGTTCAGAGGGACAGATGACCTTGCTGTTCCGCCCCTTAAACAACAATAACTATCCATACTAAGTGTGATGTTAATGAGCAATTCTGAGAATATTTACAGCGGATCTAGATTGCAGTCATGGATCACCTTGTGGCGTAGTGACTACCATTCTTGGCTGTTGCCCCAGAGGTCTGGGTTTGATTCCCGGCTCTGCCAAGAAATGTAATTCTGGTCTGAGGGCTGAAACAGGGCACACTCAGTCTCGTGAGGCACAAATGAGAAGAGGAGGGTTTGATTCCCACCTCAGCCATCTTGGAAGTGGTCTTCCAAGATTTCCCACTTCTTCTGCAGGCAAATGCTGTGATGGTTCCGAAGTTAAAGCCAATGCCGGCTCCTTACCAATCCTCACCGGAATTGCAAATACACATACTCAGACAGGCATCACAATAACACAGGTTATCAATCAAAATTCCACACTCGCCCAAGTACACGGGGCTAAATGACCACAATGTCCAGGCCGCTGAAATGAAACAACAGATTGCAGTCGATGTACAGAAGTTGTCTAACATGGTGGCCAGATTGCTCCTTAGTGCCTCTTGGTCTATTGGAATGGCTGTAACATCCGGCGCATTATACCATAGTCGAACTGTTCCTCTATTGGAGCACGAAGATTGGGATTCTCTGCCGTCACTGTCTCATGAAGCCATAGCCAGGTGGCTATGCTAATGCTTGTTGTTTCATGTAGGAGGTTGTACATCATGGTCGTCAGCCCTGTGTACTTGGGCGTGAGAAGAAACCCATACAACAGGAGCAATCGAGTGTGGCAACGGGTGGGTGAGAGATTTCACAAGCTCTTCATTCAGGAACGCCTCCAACAGCAAGGAAATTGTCATGTTTTGTGGTGGGATCATGTTTGGTCGACGTACGCCTCTAATTCCTATCCACGGTATCATGACCGGTCTGGTATACAGAGACAACATCCTCAAACCTGTCGTTACAGGATTCGCTGCCACAATGGGTGAGGGCTTCACACTAGTGGACGATAATGCCCATCGAGCTAGGGTGGTCATCAGTTCCTTCAGATGCAAGGCATACGGAGAATGGAGTGGCCTGCATATTCTGCGGACATGAACAGTATCGAACATGCATGGGAAAAGATTAAGAGTGCAGTTTCGCACTGTCCCAATCCTCTAACAAACTAACAAACAAACATTCAGCAACTGATTGAAGCTGCTTTCCAAGAGTGGGATAATCTGCCCTAAACCAGGTTGGTTCGTTGGTTCTCAGTACGGTACGCCTCTTTGTCGGCAAGCATGCCTTAGGGCTCGTGGTGGCCATACATGGTATTGATATGCCCCAACTAGAAAAAGATTGCCACTTTTGTTAAGCTTTTAGTGTTTGTCTCTTTTGCACAACATATTGTGTGTTGTTTTTCTTTGTATGCCATTACATACTACCTTACCAGGGAATTGTTACTGCTACACGTGGAGCACGGCTGTTGTGTATATATTACGTCAGCTCGCCTCGCTATGGCTGCCGCGAGCGGTTGCTGCGCAAGAGGGGGAACGCATGCACAGTCGTACAATGAGAACACACCGCACAGCGCACGACCCAGCACGAATCATGCACACAAATGACATGCGATGAGGTTCGCTGGCGACAACTGCATGTCTATCGCAGGAGTGTGGCTGGGCGGAGCGCATTAGTTCCGATTTCCGCCACCGGTAACAATTCGCTGGTAGGATAGTACACATAGCAAAACACTAAATCGCAATATGCAAAACCTTTTTTTGAGTACTGTTCAAGTTACAAACACTGCTAGTCACCATAACACTCTAGGGGCAGATGACCTCGAAGTTCCGCCCCTTAAAACAACAATTACATTACAATCACCACAACACTGATTATCAAATACCATGCACACACAAGTACACGGGTCATAGACCAAAGAGGTCCTAATTGGAACTATAATGATATATACAGTACCAGTATGTCAAAAAATATGGTTATATAAATGACTCCAGATTATAGCTTACCAAGAGGCATACATAGGCCTACTTTGAACCGGCCTTGGTGGCCGAGAGCGCTAATGTGCTACCTCGTGCCTCGCTGGCAACGGGAGAGCGTGAGTTCGAATCCCACCTCTACAGTCCTGAAAATGGTTTTCGTGGTTTCCCATTTTCACTACCAGGCAAATGCCGGGACGGTTCCTTTCAATAAATCCACGGCCAATTTCCCTCCAATATCCCTTCCCAGACCCGTCCTGAAAAGAAAAGTACATGGCCATTGGCTGCATTAATAAAATTATACATACTTTGAAACTTTAGTGTTTAAAATAAGACTGCTGTTACGACTTGAAACTGAATCCCAGCACTCTGCGCAGAGTGTGAACTGAAAACACCACGATAGCCCTTTGTTAACTCTTGGGCCTAGTAACTGAAGCTATGGCATGTAGTTAGGCCTCCTAATGATCAGTATTAATTCTGCTATGATGTACATGTCGCTTACAGGGACCAACTGGAAAGACCTGCCCCAGGCCTCTCCAAAAGCAACACAGCATTATGAGTCTAACATTTCTCTCATCCAGGTGTAAAAACCATCCATCGCATGGAAAACTCATCCTACATTATCTCCATTTCTGCAGAATGGGGAGAATAAGGAGTTAACATACCACTGACAAGTAAAAAGTGAGGTGCGGATAGATGGCAACTTATTAGTCGTGACGAGGTTAAAGTTAGGTCTGATTGGTGTTAAGCTATGGTTAGAGCAAGTTTAGGACTGAGCGTTTTACTTGATTGATTGGCGACACCATTGCACATAGTGTTATTTACCAGTTATATTACTTTATTACATTCACTAGCGACAGAAAGCAAAGCAAACTTGTAGCTTCACGTGGCTCTCGTGATCATAAGCCACAGAACCTTTCTTTTTTATATTTGGAATTTGAACCACTGGATGCAACTCTGGAATTCTAACATGCATTAACCAAGAATCAAAACCCAGTCCAAAACTATAGTATGACGACTTTAGGATCTCCGAATGGAGATCTGGGTGTGACCTTGGCTTCTAGGATTAAAGAAGCAGGCCTCTGTACGAAGGGTGGTTGGCCGGTTTACTTACTGTAAGCCCTGAGCTTGTATTTCAGCTTTACTTTACTTATTTTTAGGCCATCTGTAGGCTAAACAAAACAATCTACCAGTAAATGTATAGTCTATTTGTTGAATCTGAAAGCTACTTGTTGCTCCTATAATAGCCATACAAAGACGTGGAACTAATAAAGGTAATGAAAAGAGGTTCCTTAGCACATGACTTACAGTACCGGTATTGAATTCTTCTTGGAACACAAGTTAATGAACGGAAGTGTGAGTAGGCTAAGAAATGAGGAGTAAGAAGTAGCCTAGGCATATCATGAAATGTGAAAATAACACTGCATAATAAGGCTGTCCCCACCCATCAACATGACTTTTTTATTGACTAAATAAATTCCCGGGTATTTACGTTAGGAAGCTAAGAACATTAAAAATTAACACTTATTTACAGTTACTGTAGAAAACTTGAATTGCATTATCTCAGACTACAAAAGTTTAAGAAACAAAATCCACATTTCCCCCACACTTTTCAATATATCGTGTGTTAATTTAATCATTAAAACATATCATAACCTTTCATCGTTACGATGCAATCACAATGCGACACCACAGGACTGGAGGAGAAATGTGGTGTTAAACAATAAATTCCACACTTCTTAGAATTAAAACACAGTAGTATTAACACTTTCTATTTTCTTGTTATTTATTTTCTTAAAATATCTGATTATAAAGAGAGCTAGTGTGTTGAAATAGAGTTAAATAAATGACATAAAATATACATTCATCAATCAGCTGTTTATCATGTGGTTGTCCATAAGTGGTGCTACCTAGCGGCTTACAGGTGTATTGGTGCTCCCCCTTATCGATTGTTTTTTTTTTTTTTTTTTTTTTTGAAAATCCGTTCTTCCGGTTTTGCCGAAGTGTCCATACTGTATTGGTATCTATACTGTGGCTAGAGGGTTATCACGGAACCAAATTAAGCTGTAAAATTCATCAATACGTATAAGACGCTTAAGGGGGTCAAGGGGTACTCTAGAATTTTTTCACGCGATTTACACCTGCGGGTGTGGTACGACAGGTCTATTATATTCCTATCCCTATATTATATTATTATTATTAATAATAATATTGTATTATGGCGTACAACGACGAAACAAAGCCCCTCGGTGTCAGAAAAACTCGGGGACCCTAAAGGGTCCTCGAAAACTACATTATAAGGCTCTAAAACCAACAGTTTCAGAAATATACCCGGAAAACAAATTTAATTTTATTTAACAAACTAATGAAGAAATGCAAGTCGGTAACCATGACAACATTATCTCAAGGGGTGACATCCAACTTTCCATCTATTTCTGTAAGAAGCAATGTCACTCCATTTATTACATTTCTGTGAAAGTTTTCAAATGGCTATAAGGTTATAACGGAACCAACGTAGACTGTATAATGCATCAATGCAATTAAGGGGGTCAAGGGGTAACCTAGAATTTTTTCACGCAATTTTCACGTGTGACATATAGTACAGAAGGTCTATGAAATCTCCAAACAGCAACATTATTTTCAAAAATTCCTGAATTGAATCAGCATATTTTGCGTATTTTAGGAATTTGGGCCAATTGAGGCTAAAGTACCTGTTTTTTCATGCACCACAAGCCTTTATAATTTATGAAAGGGGTCTTCCTGTGTTTGGGGACCTAACGCAACGTAGAGGGTCAGTTTTTATGAGACGTGTATTGCGTTTCGTCTACAAGGCTTTCAATTCTATTTCACGTCAGGAAGTATACGTTAGGTGAATTAAGTTTGAATGCACATTTTAACTAATCTTTTTTTCTTCTTCTTTTTTTGTTGTTGTCGACATACGGGTTTCTTCGTGAGGATGAGTTTGTTTGATACTGTGTGGTAGATATACTCATATTTGGATATCTGGGTGATATATTGTAGACAATAGAATTGTCTGTCTGTCTTTCTGTGTATCTTTATGTACGCCTATAACTCGTGTTCGGATGCTTGGTGCATCGCAAAATTAGGTATGGTAACCATGAGAGTCAATACACCAATCATTTATAAAACTCTTCACCGTACTTTTCATACAGTAGAAGGGTGGATACAGGGAAAAACTTCTCAAAATACATGCAAAAATAGGTGAAATATAAAAATTATCATAGAAGGACGACCAAAGCATATGTTGCATTTCTCTATGTGAGACACAAAATACGGGAGTCTATAAAGGGTCTCCGAAAACTACATTTTAAGGCCCTTAAATTAACAGTGTGTGTGATATTCCCAGAAAACTAACTTCGTTGTAATAAACTTATGAAGGAATGACAAACCGCTAACCATTGCCACAGTAGCTCAATTGATAATGTCTGGTGTTAACACCGAACGCCGTTCGAAGAACGGGTACTTCTGCTAGTAAATAAATAAATAAATAAACCCCTTCCCGTGGGCCCCTTAAATGGGATTTAAGAAAAAAAACGGTCGAACACCTATTTACTTATTTCTTAAGCTGATTTTTTTTCCGCTGAGTATCAAACTTCTCGCCTATGTCGTTTAAGAGATACACGCTTCGTTAGGAATCCTTCAACCCTTTCACCTCATAATATACACCAAAACAAATAAAACTTATACACGTGTCTGCTTATTTTTAATGATTAGTCTATATGCCGAGTGTCACAACCCCTAATGAAACCACTCGTGAGATATTGTTATTCAATATTATTCAGTGTGCTTACATTTCTCTATGGGGTGGAACTTAAAAATGCTGACATTATGAACCCTTTAAAGAAAGAAATTGGGCAGGTAATTTAAGCGGCCCATTCACAGCACATTTTACCATACATTTTAAAGCATAGCGGGAGTTTGATAGAGTATATTACCCGTTTAACATTTGATTGCCGCTGAGCCTGGCTGCGCCAGTGTTTGTTGTTTATTGTAGCAGCCGCCCCGGGGGACGAAGCGGGGTACACAGCGATGACAAGAGTTCATTCTGCACATAAGACAAGCAGCATTGCGTGTCACAGGAGCTCATGTCACCATGGACAGTCAAACGATAACTGAGCTGAGTCATATCCTACTCGCAAAACTGTACCTGTCAACGAAGCAGGCTGACGTGTGACACAAGTAAACAAGGAATAGTTCCCATCTCGACCGCCGACAATCAATTCGTGAAAGGGTAATTACACGCAAGTAGTTAGAAAGAAGCAGTGCAAAATTTCCTTCTATCCTTTTTTGTTTGTTGGTTTCTTTCTTTCTTTCTTTCTTTCTTCCTTTCTTTCGATTTCAATGCGGTGGCGTCTAGTAGCTAAGTTCTGAACTTGGCCTAGTAGTCGTTGATGGTGGCGCTTGGCGGCAAAAGTAGGAACTATTTGAAAAATTCTAAGTTGCAGTACAGATAACACACACTAATGCAGTCATCACAATTAACACCGGTTATCAGACAGATTCTACAGTAACCGTACATATACGGGGTCATGGTTGATTATACTCAATGAGGGATACTTAAAAAAAAATCTTTCTCCATTTATTATTTTCATTTAACACTGAGCATCAATCTCTAACACTTCACTTCTCGGGATCTTATCACACAAAACCAAATCATTCTTTCTAATTAGAATCAGACAAAGTCAACAGATACTTCTCTTTTCCACAAAAACCTTTAAGTCCAAGACCGAACACAATAACCATCTAACCTCTTCCCTCATACATTTCTACAATCTCCATAGATACTCTCAAAGATACTCACTACTAATCAGACCTCTAACAAAAAATTTACAGCATGGAATCTAAAATAATAATCAAAGATATATGTAAAAAACAGCATCAACAAGAAGTTCCGTTAAGAACTATACAGCCTACTTTTCATGCCAATGATTATTCTACAGAATATGAACCTATCTAGAATAATGACGAAATTAAGTTGCTAATATCGAAATTTCCAATTAGTTCGAAATACTGTATACCTGGCATAATGTATCCTAATAGAGCACTACAGTTGGCAGCCCTGATGACTGAATATATTCTTAGTTCCATCTCTTAAGGTACAAAATACAAAATTTGGTTGAAGTCCAATGAATCGCATGGACGTTACATGCAGTTAAACATTGGATCTAACAGCGCGCGTAAAATCATGTTGGCAACAATGTCATGCATGTATTGGTCTGAAATAATCTGAAATAATGTGATCTATTGTTGAGCCAATTTTGAATGAAATCCATTAGTTAGTATAGAAGTTACATGCATTTTAAAATTGGACCTATCAGCAGGCTTAGAATCATGTTGGCAGCACTGACGTATATTAGTTACTCCAAATTCGTCTAGAATGCCAGGTACTATACGTGTGCAAATTTTAGAGCTATTGGCTTGCATACTTTCTGATATATTGATATTAGGGTAACAAAAATAGGGACAGCACATATTAACAGTTGGCAGCCCTGGTTGCTCCTTAGAATACGCATAGTAATATCTGTTATGGTACACATAACACATACGAAATTTGGTTGAAATCCAAATGACAGTATGGAAGTTGCATGTATTTAAAGTTGGACCTGTCAGCAGGCTTAGAATCATGTTGGTAGCACTGACGTATATAAGTTACTCCAAATTAATATAGAATGTCAGGTACTTACTATACGTGTGCATAGTTTAAAGCTGTCGGCTTGCATACTTTCTGATATATTGGTATTTGGATAAAATAAATTAGGAGCATTTATTAACAGTTGGCAGCCCTGGTAGGTCTTAAGAATACGCTCAGTCATATCTGGTTATGTACACATACAACATACGAAATTTGGTTGAATTCCAATTGATAGTGTAGAAGTTATATGCATTTAAAATTGGACCTATCAGGAGGCTTATAATCATTTTGGCAACACTGCCATGTTTGGCCTCCTGGAAATTAAACTGAAATATTATGATCTGTACGTGTGCCAATTTTTAAATAGCTCCCATTCATACTTTCCAAGATATCCAACATGGAGCTCAAATTTCAATTGCGATTTTTTAGCAGTTGGTAGCACTGACATCATTTTCAAATATGGCCGTGAGATATTCAGGTGTAGATCTTTACTCCTACCAAATTTTGTTTCGATTGCTGTAGCCGTTTAGGAGTTGATAGGGGGGGACACACACACAGCCAGACAGACAGAAGGACAGACAGACAGACAGACAGACAGACACACATTTGCCCGATCTCATAAGTCTACTTTTTCCTCATTTTTGCAAAATGTGAAAAGTAGGCTAAAAAATATTATATAAAAGATCTAACTTATATGAGCATGGCCTCCCCTACCTCACTACTGAACTATCACAAGGAAGCCATGTTATAACCTTAACCTATAATCTAAGAGATTGTACTGTGACACTAACCCACACCCAAAGTACACGGGGCTACATGACCGCGTTGTCGCAGCCCCTAAACTTAAGAACCAACCAACCAATGTTAAATTCAAGGCAGGAATCTTTGAACTGAACACTCAGACATTAGAAAAATGTAATTGTTGATTCTTTACGGGCTTTGTGACATCGTGGTCATGTAGTCCCGTGTGCTTGGGTGTGTGTATAAGTTGTCTCTACTAGTGTGGGTATTTGTAACTCAGGTGAGGATTGGGAAGGAGGTGGCTTTAAATTAGGAACCATCCTGGCATTTTTCTGGAGTAGAAGTGGGAAACAACGGAAAACCACTTCCAGGACGACTATGGGTTTCGCAGAGGAGTAAGCAAAGATCTGTCCAGGCAGAGACACGAGATTGCAATATACTTCACTGGAAGTACGACACTCATATCGTGCGCAAGCAACGCGGACGTGTATTTACATAAAGTTAGACAGTTCGTACCGCAAATTTTTGTGTCTTAGCTTATTACAGCTGAAGACTGTGTTAAACTTCATCATCAGGAGCAGTGAACTTTGTATTCACCAGGACTTGTGTGATATTTTCTATGCCAGTACAAGACTTTATTCTACAACAGTACAGTTTACAGTATACAAGCATATTATCATTATGACTTCAGAACAGAAGTTGATTGAACGGATACTTCACCAAGACATGACTATGTCACTTATGGGCTAAAATGGAAAGCAGGAATGCAATGCAATAGTGGAATTGACTACTTAGGATGATCACCAGCACCAAACATGGATTATTATGACAGCAGAAAACTCTTTAAGAAGAGGTGGAAGACGTCTTGGAGATGTTTATTGTACATTCATACTGTAACTGCATGAAATATAATGGCATACTACGAATAAGCTCCAGCTATATCTTGGGAACGTGTGAGAGCGATGAACTTGTTTCGCGAACAGCTGTTTTTCCTTTTCAAACGTTCGGACTCGGGTTCGGTTCTCTACAAGATCCAGTCGTATCGAGGACTACGCGACCCGATGAACGAGGGTTCAGTTCCAGAACGAGGACAGTGTGTTTCTCGCATACTCCTATTTCAACCAGATGGCAACATACAAGGTAGCTGACCACCCATTTTCATAATAGACAGTATGAATTAGACATACTCTAGAGTGTTCCTTTTTACCAATTTTTCTTAGTAGTTAGAAAATGCATTCCAGGGCTAGACCCAATTTTCTATCGCTTCGGTCTTGTAGAGTATTTTATTTTTGTAGTTAACATTAATATTTTATAATGCTATTTTTATGCATTAATTCACTTCTTTTTCTTTCTAAATTTGAGCATTTAATGGAATCATATAACTTGTTGAGAAGATTAATATGAAGAGTAGGGAGAAGACTACGATAACTTTATATAAGAATAGTAGTTAGCAAGCAGATGACCAATACGCTACGTATACTTGAAGATTATTTGAATAGACATTTCTACGAATTTCGAATTTTGAAATTAACACTTATGCATTTCATGCGAGTTCCTTTAATAGACGTGCGGGTCTATTTTTCGAGTTTCTTTAATAGACGTGCGGGTCTATTTTTCATCAAGTGCAGCATAAATATGGAAACATACTGATTTATATTGCAGATATTTGCGATTTATGGATTAATTTTGGCAATCTACAGATTTGAGATTTTTTTTTTTTTGGAGTTGTCTTAGACACTATTAGATCGTGCAGTTTCTATTTTGTTCATGATTCGTTTGTTGAACTCCATCCTGATTAAGGGTTGGATTCTAATAGTTTTCGTGTACCTTCATAAGACAGGCTCATTACTATGGTGTAGGATCTTTCGTGTTTCTTTGGGTGAGGATCTACAGTCGAGTTTTTGTCTAGTAGAGCTGAATCGTTCTTTTTACAGTGATCTATCCACAATTTCTTGAAAGATATAGTTATGAACATGAGATTATAATGAGAAATAAATTACTACTAGAAGACCCGTGCTGCTCCGCAGCATTCACTTCAACAATCCTTCAGTACTTCTGTCCATATGACATTTCCATGTCTTCATGCTAGTGACCTGAACAGACATTTACGGTACCGTCGCTTTTGGGTAAATGATGAAGTAGACTTATGAGATCAAATGTGAGGGTGTCTGCCTGTCCTCTGTGTGTGTGTCCCACTATTTACCCTGCGTAAGCTTAAAAGGTGCACGGACGTCAGGCCGAGGTGAACAGCTAACTCCAAACACATAAGCTATACTCTTCTCTGAAGAATTAACTCGACACGACTCGGCAGTTTGATGCTGGCTGAAGCTAGGGAGATAGGTCGCTCGCAAGCTCGTGAACTCACTCTGAAGCTAGTAATTTAAATTTCCACTGAATGGAGATTGCTGGAAGAAATGTAAACGTAAAAACACCTACAGTGGTCGATGTGGGAGCGGTCGCGGACTTTCTTGCAGAACTTTTCATGCTGGACAATTCTCAGAGAATATCGATATTTTTAACGGTTTACCCAGTGTAAGCTTAAAAGACACATGGACGTTAGGTTTTTCTTCAACTCAATTCACTGAAATCGTAAATGCTCGGCTTCTTTTGGTCATAAATAAATGTTTTTCTACCTAATCCTTCATCGAGAAATCCTTTACAGAATAGTGAAAACCGCATCAAAATCCATCAAGTTGCTCTCGAGATTACCCGTTACATCCAAGAATTGGGAACTTTGTTTTATAGTAAGTAGATAGAGATATCCACACAATTTAAGGCTACAGCGGTACAATTTGGTGTTTTGTCTACTTATGAACAATGGTATAAATTTAAAATAAAAGATGTGTCTCTAATATTTGAATTTAGAGATGTAACTCTTGGTTAACATATAGATGTGTGCAAATTAATAGAATTAAATAAATATTTTTAATTAGTCATAATTACTTTTATTGAGAATCATTTTATTGACCAACTTATTTTGTTGTCCTACTTAGTAGTGTTTCCTCTCCCGTTGAATTACACCGTTTCCCATAAGGAATTGCGTCTGGAAACTTTCAGATTATTGGATTCCGAGGGATATCTGAGCTGGGTCCATTTTCAATTTTTCATTGACTTTAGAATTTAAGTCAGGTGATTTCAATGCATTGTTCATGAATCTTTGAATAGTTCAATAGCGTTCATCAGTTAAAAGACCCCAAATCCCTCCGCTCTAAATTCACACGTAAAGTAGAGTGAAGTAATAAAAACGAAACGTGTGGCATTTTGCATTTGCAAGGCTCCTCTGTTAGTGGAAGTTCTTAAAAATCATTTTAATTTGAGTTCCTTAAATGAAAATATAATTAGGAGTCTTGGTTAAACATTTGAAGTAATTTCATCGCCTTGTAAACATACGTAGTGCATTAAACCGTGAAAAGTAAAAATGCAATTTTGGAAAACTGACATCGAATCTAATAATTTGCACATCTCTGTAAAGACAGCTATCGCCTCCACCCCTACAGATAAAATAGTAAGTAAAGGCGATTTATTAGAAATGAAAAGATAACTCTCACAGAAGGAATTAATATTAATTAAGCTGTAAATTTGATAGAGTATATCTATGTTAGAGAACTGAGGGAATGAAATAACAGGATGTAGGATAGTGTACAGCCCGGGGGGCAGTACCCCCTGAGAGCCACCCCCCATCTTTTACCAAAACCACCCCAACTGGCAACACCATAAGACCAGAACATTATCTATACACAGCAAGCGGCGGCCACCCAGCCTTTAGGTTAGCCAACTGCTTGCAAATCATACACAAACATTTACACTTACAACTATCTGGGGCAGCTACAGTGACGTAATACTGACCACGCAGCACCGGAAAGTATAAGAATGGAGTCCTAACTGGAGCCATTATCTGTTCTACTCTGTGCGTCGCCAGCGGCCCTAGCCGACGTCTGTTCCAGTTTCATCATCAGGTGAGATTCAGCCGTGCTCAGGCTCCTTTAAATCTTGTATACACCTACCCCAAACTTGTACACATAAATTGTATTTAACACCTGTCTAAACTTCCCAAGAGGGACATACTAATCTACATCTACTGACCAAATAAACACATGGTCAGTAAGCTACACTTGCATTACTAATTACACTCCTCTTCACGTCCTCATACCCCTCCTGACCTTCGTCACAATTGCCCGTGACCGTAGTAGCCAGTAATTGCTTTGCCAGGCTCCATTGTAATCACGGCACGCGACTCGACTGCACAGCGTCGAGCCGCTGACTTAGCACGTCTATTGTATTACTCATTCCGCCCAGCTGGCAGGCCGGTACAGTAGCCTGCATTTAGAGATCCATCCCCTAACAAATACTTACATCTTTGAAGGAATACCCCCAATAGATTAGACACTAAAACACCAACACACTACACTAGTAGTTTCTCCCAACTACGGGGAGCTACTCTCATTTAGGAACAACCTTCCAAATTAGCACAGTGACACAACGTGTTTTATCATAAACTACCCCCCAACCAAGGGATTAAGACATATTTGGTGGAGGCGCTACTACCACGCACAATAAGGGTAGGACTCAAACAACGAGCCCTCGTGGTAGAACGACCCGTACCGCGCACAGCCAAGCGATAGTTAATTTTTTTTTTAAGACAGCATTATTATTTTTTCTCTTCTCCCTTCACTCTAGAAACACAAGGGAAATCTTAATCAACCCACCCACCCCCACCCCCTGGAAAGAATCAGAAATATAATACATTGCAAAACACACACAGTTCTTTTTATACAGTACATACACTTGATCCAGCATGGCCCCTCTATACCGTTTAGCCGTGCTGAGGAGCATTGGGGAGTACCAGGAGTTAATTGCCTGGCACAAGGTCTTTGAGACAAGACAGGACTACCTCAGAAGGTTTCAGCAACTACTGCACGCCCAGTATATGCGAATTATAAGGGCACTTGTCCGGCCACTCCGCAGCGCCAGGAATCGAAAGATTCGAGCGAAAATCCCCACCCTCCGTACACAAATCATTAAGGCACACTGGCAACTACACTGCCGACACGAATTCAAGTTCCAGCAATGGGAAACAATCATCAGAGAACACCAACGGATAGGGACTAATGGCACCAGAGTTGCCTCAATAGGCAGTACGCCCAAATTTGGGAAGAATATAGGGAGCTCCAGGCCAACAAGGCCATTTTCGAGTTAATGGCAGGGCCACTAGCCCAGCCTAGAGAGGACATAGGCATAGACACATTAACGCAGCAATTCGCACGGATGTCCATCTCAGACACTAGCAAGACACAGGGGAAGGAGTTCGCCGTGGCCACGGTTCAGAGAACGGCCAGGTTAGGCTCCAACACACTACAGGGCCAAGCTCACATGAACACACGTCCCTCAGCTCCGGTTCGGGAGGCAATTTTGCCAGACTGAGGGGCAGAGCCTACGCCAACCCCCTCAGAACGGACGAACGAGAGGGAGTTGACGCCAGGGCTATCAGGAACACACCGTAACACAGGGAGAAACCGAGCGGTAACCATGTCATGGGCTGAGGACATAGAGCCCGTGCCACAGCACGATAAGCCCACACAAACTTACACAAATAGGCAGACACAAGGGAAGGAGTCTACCGTGGCCATAGGCCAGAAATCGGTTAGACTACCCTCCAATACATTGCCAGGGCAATCACAGACAAATACACGACCTTTACCGCCAGTTCAGAGGGCAATTTTGCCAGAATGGAAGCGGGCACTAACATGTGCACCCCCAGTACAAATGCATAAGAGGGTGTTGCCTTCAGGCCCTCAGGGTGCAAAACGCACGCCTGTGCACACTGACCAGCCACAAACACGCAATACACGGGGCATACGAAAGGTTTTATTACCTACCCCACGAGGCCAGGCAGACAGGGAGACACACACCCCTATAAACACTGCTAGGGTGGCGCGGAGCGCAATCAGCCCCTCAGGCACAAGCACACTCAGGCCAATATCCAGGCACTACGGTGAAAGTAGACCCAGACTTACTTTGCTACAATAGTAATCACTAATCACCGATGTAGGACAATAGTATTTTTTTTTTTACCATTACCACAGGACAGTTATCGTATTAGGGATGCGGACGTCCTTGTATAATTGTTATCTAATCTGTGCCCCGTTTGCTGAGGTTTGCTCCTCCGCAACATTCGTTTCAATTTTTTTTCCCCCTTCAATTCGACATTTGCTGTTCGCTTGCCTTTTGGTTCTATTTGAACTTTGACGTCATGAAAGGATTTTGCTCGCGATAGTGCGGCATACAGTTAAGTTGTCCGTGGCTAATCACCGGTTGAGGTAAATAAATGCCTACTTGATCTAGTGTTTGACCTTGAGCTTTATTGATAGTTATACAAAAAGCCAAACGTACTGGAAATTGCCTCCTATTGAAGGAAAATGGCATAGAAGTATATGATGGCGTAAGGTCAAGGAGAGGGAGTAGGACATTGTTTCCAACATTTACGCCAGTAATAATTCCCAGGTGTAAGCAATTGTCATACATTTTCCAAACTAATGGTCTAGTACCATTCAACAGACCTTGGGTAACATTAATATTTCTCAACAAAATCATAATTGAGCCTTCTTTTAGTCGAAGGATATGAGGTGGCAATGCACTTATGTCTATGCTGTCTAAAAATTCTATTGGGAATTGTAGAAGTTCACTCTCATTTTCAGTAATCAAATTATTCACACTGATGTAAGTTCTCGATAAACCTGGGATTAGTCTAAAACTTTGTCATTGATTTCTTTACAATGTTCATTTTTAGGTGCTAAAATCGCTATTTTTGAAAAGCGTGAAATAATTTTCAGCGTGGGACAAATTCTGAATTTTCTCCATCGACGTGAGGGTATTCACCGTTACCAATTTGTATCAAGAAGTTTGCAAAGTCACGTTGATCTGTATCCGTTCGCATATTTTTGTTGAGTTTAAAAAAATTGAATAATGGCCACAAAGGAGAGAACCTTACTGACATTTGGACTGATGCTGCTTTAGATGCGTGAGGCACAACAGGCAATACCTGCCTAAAATCTCCACCTAAGATGATAATTTTCCTCCGAAAGGCACGTCGTTATTCATGATGTCCTTGAGCAACCGATTTTACACACATCAACGCATGCTTATTAGCCATAGGGACTTCATCCCAGACGATAAGTTTTGCTGAACGAATATAAAAAGCTTCCTTGCTGTTAACTTTTATTCCTTAAACAGAACTTTCATGTAAATGTAGAGGTAACTTGAACTGGCTGTGTACAGTGCGCCCCTGAGGTAGTAACATTGCTGCAATACCAGTCCGTGCAACAGAAACTACATTTAACCCCAAATTTGTGCAACTGTGAATCAATCATTGGTAAATAAATGTTTTCCCGGAGCCACCTGGACCGTCAATGAAATATGCATTACTCATCCTTTCATTGCTGTTTTGTACTTACCCCAAAATTTCTGTAATTATAGCCGTTTGGTTTCCATTTGCTTGGTGTATCATCCGACTTAATTGATCCTCATTAAGTTTTGGATAATTCATTGGTAAATTTGACTGAGGGAAATTATCAATAACAGCTGGTAATTCGAGAGAAATAATGGGAAGACCATGGAGCTTTAATGTATTAGAAATATGTATAAGAGTGAACTGATATGCAATGTTAGGTTCGTGAAACTGCAGATAATCTTCTGATAATGAATTCTCGAAAATGTCCCATAACTATCTTACATTTGAAGGGGTCTGAAAGATACATATGTAAGAAAACATTTGTCGTAACTGAGAAGGCATCTGAAATTGTGACGCTTCTGCCAAACAACGCTGCCATTCAGAATCGTCAATCAGTAAACCTCGCTCCTTAGTTGTTTCATTAAAAGTAAAATAGACAACTGCTTTGTATGTTCGTAGATCCTGGAAGCTGGTAGCACCTATGACGTGAAGCAATAACAGGCGTAAATAATACCTTTCTGTTTCTGTAGGCGAAACATTATACATTCTGCCTACAGTTTTTGAAACAATTTTTTCCTTTTTGCCACTGGCAGTTGCTCTTATTCCAGACGTAATGTACTGGTTTCTCAGGATATATTGAACCCTTTTATATTTGTGTTTATATGCAAGAAATCTTGATCAAGGGGTCGCACTCAGTTCATAGTGTGATGTTTACGTTCGCAAAACAACATGCTCTACTGAGGTAAGGGTCATAGGATTAAAACTATAATTAAGAAAGGAAGTGACAAGACGTAAAAAATAGCATAATTTAATGACTATTAGTGCAAATAAAATGAATATAGACAACAACAATAATAAATTTCCTCCTTAAATCTTCCCATGACAGAAATATTTATCAAAAGTTGAGGAGTCAGACGGATCTCCCCCTTATAAAAAATGTGGATCCAAGCTCCACTAACTTGCATTGGATTGTATGTACGCGCAATGACTAACTACGAGGAATGAGTACTTGGATGACTGTTCGTTTACATCGGGTAACAGCCACGACGCTTAGGAACAATCATCTCGTAAATCAACGTTTACGGATATGGGACACAACACTAATAAAACCCCTTAAAAATGAATGCTGACACACAATCTAAAATCTAATAATTACAGGAATCTCCCTCGAGACCCTCCTTCAACGCGATGACGCATCTGAAAAATGAGCTGCCATTACGGCCAATTGCTCAATACACAAACAAGGAAAAGACAGCATCGCACGTGACTGCACGGGTCACTAATACGGAACATAAATATGGAATGAAACCAACAACAACAAAGGCCTCACCGGCTGAGATTACTTTATATGAATAAAAATGGACGTTAAGCTAACGCTTCGGAGATTATAGTGATTCGTAGGCAACTCCCATTTATTTAAACAATTTTTACCATTGATCAGTTCTTATTCTGTATTTCAAGTAATAATACGGAGCCAACAAGCACTCCCCTAATGACCTTGATGCAATCATTTCAGCCCGCCTTGTGAAACAGCTTCCCCCTTTCTCACTCTGTCATCGTCCAGCCCCAGTGTGTAAAAATAACTTGACCCACAGACCGTTATCTCGTAGAATCAACAGCAACAAATCTCAACCACATAAACATATGGTAAGACCTTAATCGAGTCCTCGCAAGGTGACCATATGGACTTGGCACCAAGCTGACAGAAATCAGTCTACGCTGAAATTCCCGCTTGTAATGACCAATAAAATACACACACACACACACACACACTGCTGGGAATGACATAACATTTTTCACACAGGTCGGCTGAATCAGATCCTCACAAACTATTTAAAAAATAGTAAAACCTACGAGAGAGCTGACTGCGCCTCGCCACAATTTACATTGCTCCAACGGCAATAAACTCACTGAATCTGATCAATAATAAACATTACAAGATTAATTTACCCTCCAATCTACTGCATGATTATACTAATTCAGTCCTACTTCTGAAACACAACATATCTCCGAGAGACGCTTTTTAATCGCACTACGTAAACATATTGCGAACACGGTCGTCCACATAGCTACGTTAATTAAAAAACAAACAAGAACTTACGACTGATAAAATGTGTGCGAGCTGTTTCCATGCAAAAGGTGTGTCAGACCAAAACTAAATACACTACGTTAATCAACACAAGCAAGATATTTACAAACAAAATATGTCCCATATACCATAAGTTAATTTGTCAGATAATAAGAATATTATTCATGTACTCATCCTCTGCCAGTCACCGTCAACGAACATCTGCAGCCATTTCCCTACTTAATGCTGCTTAGCTCGTCTCAAACATCTCGATGGAGTGTTGACAGTTCCAAACTTCTTCCAGGATAAGCGATGTCATCTCTCGTGCTGATGCAAAAAGTTATAGATTAATTCACACTCGATATCTGTTTACTAAATTTGCCGTTTTAGGTACTTAATTCCCCAGAACAGTCTGTTGGCGAATTGTCGATGATACTGTCCCTACAAAATAGTACTGTGACTATCTATCCCACTGAATTTAACACATTTGTATTAATAACAATCTGTGTCCTCATGACACGCAAAGTACAAGTGCCTACGTCCTTAGACGCACAAAATGTATTAATCACCTACGTCCTCAGACGCACAAATGTAATAGTAACCTACGTCCTCAGACGCACAAAAGTAATAACAATGTCTTGGCTCTTCACGCCACTTATAAATGAACTGGCCCTAGGTATCGATAGAGGGGGAAATTATATAAAAATTTCTCACAATAATAGTGGTACAGGAATGAAACAAATATCACTGAACTCGTAAAATTGCGCAGGTCAAGAATATGCCCATTAATCCTAGAATCGATCGTAGAGATGTTGTCTAGCCGATCTCCCGCGTTAATACTAGCTGTCGCGTGCCCAAGCTAGACTTGGCGCGTTCGTAAGCATTCATCTCTCATTGGTTCCACTTTTTCAATAACTTCGCGGTTTTTATCAGACCTCGGCCTCGTAGGAGTGTCCAGTATTATCATCAGCCACTCACGTTACTGCATTATATTTTTTCTAGGCGCGAATAGTACAATGCACATGCCATAAGCGTGTCTCACCACGCGTCCCTTCTATTTTGAGGTAGCCACCACCTGTCCTTCTGAAACATAGCTAGGATCTTTCTTTTCACAATGCTAAAGTATTTAGCCTTTTGTCAAACTGCTGCAGGTATGTTCCCACTGTCTCCAACAAATGCTTGAAGTTTCCTCATCTTCGTCTGGTTATTTCATGACGCTGGTGGAAATATTAATTAATTGAAGAAATAAAACATCAAATCATTTATCCATCAGAGGATAAAGGGTTCACAACTCCTTCACTCACAAAATTTCGAACTTAGGATTAAAGTCGATAATTTTTAAAAGACTTCCGTCGGCCAATTTGTTTTATTTCAGAATCACCCCTTTTCTATTACTTGGTCTAGCCGCTCCTGTCTTGAATGGCATTTACTCGTTTTATTTCCTGCTTGGACCTCACCCTTTCAGCTGCTTGCGTGACGCGCTGATGCCTTAGGCAACACTCTGCCCGTCTCGTTAATGTTTGTCAACACCATCTCCACTTCCTTCTTCTCGTGCCGTACTCAACTGCCCCCCGTCCACTTGGTTGATATAGGACGTCCATATATTCAAACTGCATCATTATTTCGGCGCTACCATGGCTCACTTCTTCGATACTTTTTTAAATTGGCTGCATTGTATACCGACATTGTTCCTGTGCTTACCTCTTTCACTCTGTATGCATTATTTCCTAGGTTTCTTACAATAGAATAGGGTCCTATGAACTTTTCACAGAATTTGCTGAAGATCTTCTTCTCTGGATCCGATGTAGCGGGTCGTTTCACCAAAACGAGCTGGTTGATTTCTAGATCACGGTGAAATCTCTTATTTCTCAATCGCCGTAATCTGTGATCTGCTTGTTTTCTCATGTAGGCTCTCGTTCTCTCTATTCAAGAGTCAGGTGCTATCATGGGATCTTTTAGGCAGTTAATGATGCTTTTCCACTTTCTCACTGGATACTCGTTTTTGTGTAAGACCATAGGGATCTGTCCTGTTGACTCGTGCCTGGTAGAATTCATACATGTCTCTACATCCTTAATTTTATCCACCCACTTATGATGTTCTTTGGGAATGAAGATTCTCAAGTATGATGTTACACATTTTATTGCTCTCTCACTTGGATTAGCTTTGGCATGTCGGATACTGCTTAAAACGTGTTTTATACCCATGTCCTCCATACCTTTCTTGAATTCGGCGCTTGTAAAATAGCTGCCATGGTCTGACAATATAAATTCTTGTTTTCCAAGGATTGGAATAACTCTATTTCGAATACGACTGAGTACTTGTTTCGATGTGGTTTTCTGAATGGGGCATAATACGACAAACTTAGAAAACACATCAATGCACACTAGCAAGTGACGGCAACCTCGTCTACCATTCGGGATTGGGCAGAAACAATCCAGGGCCAGTAGCTCGCTGGGTTTCTGAGGTAGCAATGGTCTAGGATACTGCCTCATTAAATAGTTATTGGTCTTTGTCCTCTGACAAGGATCACAAGTCGTAATGACGTCACATATAGTTGTTCTCATACGTGGCCATGTAAATGTCTCTCCTATCGTCGCTTCGCACTTGTCTACTCCGACGTGACCGTAACTTTCGTGAGTATGCCATGTCAATCCTCGCTGTAAAGATGCAGGTACTAGTATGCGTAACTTGGTGTGGTCATTATCTACCCATTTGAGCAGCAAATTGTTGACATAAACATATCTTCCTTCTTTGGCTTTCGCTTCTCGAAATGCAGGTGTTCCTGTAGGTAGTTGTTTTCTGAAGTATTGAATTAATAGCATCATCCATGGTTCCGCTTCCTGTTCTCGCTGTATCTCACGTAACTCCTCCAAGAACTCCCGGTCCTTCGGTGTTAACTCCAAGTGTTTTACCATCGCTGTTTCTTCATCATCAGGCTCTGGGTTCCTGCTGAGTGCATCCGGAATCACGTTCATCTTCCCTGGGCAATGTTCAATCTCAATGCTAAACTGCTGAATATATATAGACCATGTGTCACACGTTCGCTTGCCATCGACGTCTTAAACAAGAATGTTAGTGCCTTGTGATCGGTCCTGACAACAATGGGGTAGCCATAAATTATTCGTTTCCATTGTTGAAGCGCATGAAGGATGGCCAACAGCTCTAGCTCCGTTACAGTATAATTGCGCTCGTGCTTACGCAATTTTCGGCTGACAAATGCCAAATATGTTTTATGTTGCAGGTTAGCTGGATCTTCTTGGTAGAGCATGGCACCTATACCAATTAGTGAAGCATCCGCTTGGATTATAAATTTTTGCTTGAAATCTGGATATCCTAACTTAATGCAGTTTTCCAGTAGCTGTTTTGTTGCTTGGAACGCCTTCTCACATTCCGCATTCCACAACCATTTATTATTCTTTTTTAGCATTTCCTGCATTGGAGCTACAGTCTCCGTGTAACCTGGACAGTTTTCTTTAAAGAATCCTGTTACGCCTAAGAAAGCCCGAATGTGCTTGACTCTCGTTGGTGTAGGGAAATTCTTTATCGCTTCGATCTTAGCTGGGTTTGGCTTCACTCCCTCCTTGTCAATGATGTGACCCAAATATAAGATCTCGCTCTTGAAGAAATGCGATTTCTTCAGGTTTACTTTGAAATTTGATGCATTAAGGTTGCCTAATACTTTATCTAAATTTTCCATGTGAATTTCAATGTTGTCGCATGCCAGCAGAATGTCATCAATGTAGCGCACCGTCATCTCCTTAACTTCCTCGGTTAAATTCCGATCCAGGGCTCGGATTAAAGCACAGCCCGCTGTTTTGACTCCGAAGGGCATTCGGACGAAACAAAACGTTTGGTTATCGAATAAGAAGCCAGTTAGAAGCTGTGACTTCTCATCCAATTCAATATGGTGGAAACTGGACGTCAAGTCAACTGACGAATAAATGCTCTTGTTCTTAAAGCCTTTTAGTACGTCTCTGATAATTGGTGCTCTGTCATACTCAGGAAAAATGAGTCTCATGTTGAGATTTCTGGCATCTAAACAAAGTCTAATAGATCCATTTGGTTTTGTGACTGCCAAAATCGCATTTAGATAAGGTGTAGGTGTCTTCCTTATCACTCCAGCTTGTAACATCTCATCTATAATGACCTTGACTTGACCACGATATTTTTCCGGGATTGGGTACAATCTACTTTTGAAAGGTGACCAATCCTCGACTTGCATTGAATATTTGAAATTTAATATTTTCCCAGGTACTGTATCAAATACTGCTTTGTGCTTCCTTAAAATCTCTTCCAATTGTTTTCTATGTTCACCCCCAAGTTGAATGTCATTGAGCCGCTCCTGTAGTAACTCTTCAAATTGTGCATCACTGTCATCTCCTTCTGTTAATAAAGACCATATATCCTGGGATTCACTCTCCTCATCTAGTTCCACAACAGCTCCTTCTATGATGTTATCTTCTGCCTTTCGTATCTCCTCTTCCGTCTCTTCTGATATTGCTTCCAATGCCCAAGAATTTACATCTCTTCCGGTAGTGATTTCATCCATATGCAATCCCACGTTCTTCAGTTGATCATACTCTCTAAAACTGACTGTATTCTTGTGCAAATCTATCACTGCTTGATAGTCACAAATTAAATTTGCACCAAGAATAATATTGAAATTCATCTTTGCCATGATAATGAATGTTTGCCCAAAAGTGTGTTCAAATATGTTCAGTTCTAAGTATGCCTGACGTTTACAAGTGACGGTGCGTTCAGGAATAACACCCCTCACTTTGAGTTGTGGTACGGGAATCACAGGAATATTCTGACTCCGTCCCAACTCTCGAACCAAGGCCTCCGATACCAGACTGATCTGCGACCCCGTATCCAATAAACATCTTATATTAATTCCACCAATCCTCACGTAAATAATGGGTAACTGCCTAATTTCATCGTTCCGTGGTTTCACCGTCTCATCCAGGCAATCTTCTGGCAAAGCAATCCATTCTTGTATGTTCGCTACTATCCATCCATCTTCAACTTCCGACTGTTGCGTTTGTAGACTGTCTCCTTTATCCAAATTTAGCATTTTTTTTAGCTCCGCTGCGACTCCCGTCATCATTTTGTCGCCCACGCCCCTGATATTCCTCTTGTCTCAGTAGACTTCCAGCTTCCTCAGTATGTGTGTCTGGATTCTTCATGTTCCCAATTGCTTTCTCCCATCGTCCTTGCTCTCCACCTTGACTAGCGTGTAATTCCTCTAGGTAATTTTGTGATTGAGCGTGCCTATCATCCCAGTCATTTCGAAAATTACGTGCCTCTCCTTGATTTTGATCTCTCCTTCCTTTCCATCTTTGATTCCCATTGTAATCACCGTATCTTCCATAAGGCCTCTCATTTCTTCGATTTTCACGCCATTGTTGATACCCTCTCTGTTGATATCTATTGTTGCCTTGATATGACCTATTGTTATAGTTATTCTCGTTACGCTGGTACGGTCTGTTTTCTACCTCTTCCTGATTCCGCCTAGGTGTGGATGTGCTTGCATTTGTACCCTGCGTTTTCGTGTTTGCCTGTTTTGGTTTTATGACCTCTGTCGTATTGACTAACTCCAGTTGTCTTCCTCCTCTATAATGATTATGAGATGTAGTCTCATCTATCTGGCGTAATATCTGTTCTGCATGTAAGGCCGTACTAACGTTCGCTGCGACTAGTACTTGTTGCACGTTGACTGGTAATTGCCGCGCTATAGTCATCACCAGATCCGCTTCATTTAAAGGGTAATCAAGGTCGCGAAATTTCAGCATTTGCATGTTAAAGAAATCTGAGTATTTCGTTTGCTGGGTAGTTTGGTATTTCCTAGAGTAAAGCTCCATTCTTAGACTCTGTTGTAATGCCGGCGACCAGTACTTGCGCAGAAACGTGATTTTGAAATCTGCCATAGTTCCAAATGTATATTTGAAGCTTAAAAACCATGTAAGGACATTTCCTGATAAAAATCTCTCCATCATCCTTAGCCTACGTGCTTCAGGTACCCCAGTGTCATTGTAATGATCTTCAATTTCTTTAATAAAGGCTTTAGGTGTCACCCCTGAATTCTCCGTGTATTTCTGCGGTTTATAATCGTTCGAGCGAATTACTTGGATAAGTTGTGTGGGTTGATGACCGTCCTGTGGCGTGGAACTACTTTCAATATTCTTGCGAAACCCCTCCGTGTTTGTTGTTAATGGGCTCTCTGTCTGAGTTTGACTACCTGCTGTGCTCGTACCCTCCGGGCTATTTGAGTCGTCCTGCTTGTCTTTCATTGTTCCCGTTTTAAATATCGAGGATTGTTCTATCGACCTCAGTTCAGCTTTAATGATCCTGTCTCTTTGTTCTTTAAGTTTACTCTTAATTTCTTGCTCTAATGCTTGAATACGAGTATGATTTTCGCCTACTGTCTTAAGGATGGTTGATCTTTCCTCTTTAGAATCGATATTCATTTTTCGCCAATCTTTTCTTATTTGCTCCTTAATCGTGCTTACTTTCTCCTCAATCTGGCTTTTAGAGTCATCCTGATTGCTTTCTATCTGGCTCAACCTTTCGTCAATGGTATTCTTTAATTGATCCTGATCCGCTTCTAGGCTTTTCCATTGCTCCGCTGATTTTATTTCGAGACGGTCCATATCTTTAATTATGCCGGATATATTTTCATCTACCGCTGATAATTGTTGTTGAATGACCTTGCCGCTTTTCTCCATTTCCTTAAATCGTCCTTCCAACTTATCCTGAGCTATCTTGACCTCGCTCGTACTCATAGTGCATGCTAGTTCAATTTGCTCTAATTTACCTAACACCGTTTCATCCAGAATGCTAAGTTTTTGATCAAATATTATTTCCATTTTCTTAATCTGATCTAATTGTTTTTCATTGTTTTTACTAACATCTAGGGCCAGCAATACCATCTGTTGATTAGTATGTTCCTTCATCTCTGCGGTTAACGAAGCTAATTGGTTCGTGTTTTTAACATTCTGCGCCTCTAACTGCGAATTTATCGTGTCATTGATTTCATTTTTTAGTAATCTAGCTTGTTCCGCCTGATATTCATTTTGTTCAATCCTACTGTTATTTAATTGTGTCCGCAATGATTCACTTTGTTCGGATAGTTTAATTTTTAATGATTCACTCTGCTCAGACAATTTGTTTATAGACTCACTTTGTTCAGATAGTTTTGTGTCTAGTGATTCGCTCTGTTCTGATAGCTTAGTGTATAATGATTCACTTTGTTCAGATAGTTTAGTGTGTAATGATTCACTTTGTTCTACCATACTATTGTTTAATTGTTCAGATAATTTCGCTTTTAATGCTTCACTTTGTTCTAACATACTATTGTTTAATTGTTCAATCTGTTCCGCCAATTTAGTGTCCAACAATTTCTGTGTCCTCCTAGCAGCACTCTCAATGATTTCTTGAATCTGTTCTACTGTTGTTGAGGGGGGCGTGGTGGCTCAGCGGTCTAGCTGTAAGCCTCTAAACAAGGCAGTCCGGGTTCGATTCCCGGTCAATGCATGTGAGATTTTCGAAGTGAAATGCCACGTCCTGTGGTTCGGATTCCACGTAAAAAGGAGGTCCCGTGGCTCATGATCTCTAGATTAACGGTCACGTTAAACTACAAGCTGCCAGCTGCTGTTCTACTGTTGCCATGTTATACAATTTATATGAGACATTAGGGAAATGGCATAAAGCAATGTCCCCTGACACACACATATAATCCCATTGCACATTTAATTTCTTTACCCTACTCAGTTCATTTATATTTTACATTTAATCCCACTAGTCGATTGCATCTCTGAGTGGTTCTAATTTTACTCAATTTAATTTAAACCCAAACACATATTTAGTCATTAAATTGTTATCCTGATCTGATATTAACACTGACTAATTAACAAAGTATTAATTGTCATTTAAGGCTACCAGCCTCCTAACATTTTCATGAGTTTGACTTTCTAAACAAATCTAGTTTTAACTTTAATCATTGGGCTCCCGGTATCACGTATATTATTTTTACTTTAATTCAATAGACAAAAACGTGAACCGTATTTTACATTGCAAACTCCTGATTTTAATTTATATTTCACACAGTTGGCGGTATCCTCTTCGCCTCAATTACTTTTAATAAAACATCACTTTCCGGTGATTAAAATACTGTCATAACTGCCTCCACTTGTGGCCTGTCAGTTTTACTCAAATACGCCAACTAAATGTGTTCCAGCAGCGAACCAGCAACAAAAATACACCTTCATTGTTGCGTCAGTTTGTAAACCCAACTACGCTTACATTGACATGTGCAATTTCCTTGCCGTTACACCAGAGTGAACCGCCCCACGCTTGGCCGTGCCAGTTTACCTCCTATGAACCCTTTATTATTTGTGTTTATATGCAAGAAATTTTGATCAAGGGGTCGCGCTCAGTTCATAGTGTGATGTTTACGTTCGCCAAACAACATGCTCTACTGAGGTAAGGGTCATAGGATTAAAACTATAATTAAGAAAGGAAGTGACAAGACGTAAAAAATAACATAATTTAATGACTATTAGTGCAAATAAAATGAATATAGACAACAACAATAATAAATTTCCTCCCTGAATCTTCCCATGACAGAAATATTTATCAAAAGTTGAGGAGTCTGACGGATCCCCCCTTATAAAAAAATGTGGATCCAAGCTCCACTAACTTGCATTGGATTTTATGTACGCGTAATGACTAACTACGAGGAATGAGTACTTGGATGACTGTTCGTTTACATCGGGTAACAGCCACGACGCTTACGAACAATCATCTCGTAAATCAACGTTTACGGATATGGGACACAACACTAATAAAAACCCTTAAAAATTAATGCTGACACACAATCTAAAATCTAATATTGACAGGAATCTCCCTCGAGACCCTCCTTCAACGCGATGACGCATCTGACAAATGAGCTGCCAATACGGCCAATTGCTCAATACACAAACAAGAAAAAGACAGCATCGCACGTGACTGCACGGGTCACTAATACGGAACATAAATATGGAATGAAACCAACAACAACAAAGGCCTCACCGGCTGAGATTACTTTATATGAATAAAAATGGACGTTAAGCTAACGCTTCGGGGATTATAGTGATTCGTAGGCAACTCCCATTTATTTAAACAATTTTTACCATTGATCAGTTCTTATTCTGTATTTCAAGTAGTAATACGGAGCCAACAAGCACTCCCCTAATGACCTTGATGCAATCTTTTCAGCCCGCCTTGTGAAACAGCTTCCCCCTTCCTCACTCTGTCATCGTCCAGCCCCAGTGTGTAAAAATAACTTGACCAACAGACCGTTATCTCGTAGAATCAACAGCAACAAATCTCAACCACATAAACATATGGTAAGACCTTAATCGATATAGCCACATATGTCCTCGCAAGGTAACCATATGGACTTGGCACCAAGCTGACAGAAATCAGTCTACGCTGAAATTCCCGCTTGTAATGACCAATAAAATTCACACACACACACACTGCTGGGAATGACGTAACATTTTTCACACAGGTCGGCTGAATCAGATCCTCACAAACTATTTAAAAAATATTAAAACCTACGAGAGAGCTGACTGCTCCTCGCCACAATTTACATTGCTCCAACGGCAATAAACTCACTGAATCTGATCAATAATAAACATTACAAGATTAATTTACCCTCCAATCTACTGCATGATTATACTAATTCAGTCCTACTTCTGAAACACAACATATCTCCGAGAGACGCTTCTTAATCGCACTACGTAAACATATGCGAACACGTTCGTCCACATAGCTACGTTAATTAAAACAAACAAACAAGAACTTACGACTGATAAAATATGTGCGAGCTGTTTCCATGCAAAAGGTGTGTCAGACCAAAACTAAATACACTACGTTAATCAACACAAGCAAGATATTTACAAACAAAATATGTCCCATATACCATAAGTTAATTTGTCAGATAATAAGAATATTATTCATGTACTCATCCTCTGCCAGTCACCGTCAACGAACATCTGCAGCCATTTCCCTACTTAATGCTGCTTAGCTCTTCTCAAATATCTCGATGGAGTGTTGACAGTTCCAAACTTCTTCCAGGATAAGCGATGTCATCTCTCGTGCTGATGCAAAAAGTTATAGATTAATTCACACTCGATATCTGTTTACTAAATTTGCCGTTTTAGGTACTTAATTCCCCAGAACAGTCTGTTGGCGAATTGTCGATGATACTGTCCCTACAAAATAGTACTGTGACTATCTATCCCACTGAATTTAACACATTTGTATTAATAAAAATCTGTGTCCTCATGACACGCAAAGTACAAGTGCCTACGTCCTTAGACGCACAAAATGTAATAATCACCTACGTCCTCAGACGCACAAATGTAATAGTAACCTACGTCCTCAGACGCACAAAAGTAATACCAGTGTATTGGCTCTTCACGCCACTTATAAATGAACTGGCCCTAGGTATCGATAGAGGGGGAAATTATATAAAAATTTCTCACAATAATAGTGGTACAGGAATGAAACAAATATCACTGAACTCGTAAAATTGCGCAGGTCAAGAATATGCCCATTAATCCTAGAATCGATCGTAGAGATGTTGTCTAGCCGATCTCCCGCGTTAATGCTAGCTGTCGCGTGCCCAAGCTAGACTTGGCGCGTTCGTAAACATTCATCTCTCATTGGTTCCACTTTTTCAATAACTTCGCGGTTTTTATCAGACCTCGGCCTCGTAGGAGTGTCCAGTATTATCATCAGCCACTCACGTTACTGCATTATATTTTTTCTAGGCGCGAATAGTACAATGCACATGCCATAAGCGTGTCTCACCACGCGTCCCTTCTATTTTGAGGTAGCCACCACCTGTCCTTCTGAAACATAGCTAGGGTCTTTCTTTTCACAATGCTAAAGTATTTAGCCTTTTGTCAAACTGCTGCAGGTATGTTCCCACTGTCTCCAACAAATGCTTGAAGTTTCCTCATCTTCGTCTGGCTATTTCATGACGCTGGTGGAAATATTAATTAATTGAAGAAATAAAACATCAAATCATTTATCCATCAGAGGATAAAGGGTTCACAACTCCTCCACTCACAAAATTTCGAACTTAGGATTAAAGTCGATAATTTTTAAAAGACTTCCGTCGGCCAATTTGTTTTATTTCAGAATCACCCCTTTTCTATTACTTGGTCTAGCCGCTCCTGTCTTGAATGGCATTTACTCGTTTTA
Organism: Meconema thalassinum; assembly: GCA_946902985.2. NCBI lineage: Eukaryota > Metazoa > Arthropoda > Insecta > Orthoptera > Tettigoniidae > Meconema > Meconema thalassinum. The sequence continues at coordinate 1,220,955,436 of OX336388.2, read as the reverse complement.
TTTCCTGCTTGGACCTCACCCTTTCAGCTGCTTGCGTGACGCGCTGATGCCTTAGGCAACACTCTGCCCGTCTCGTTAATGTTTGTCAACACCATCTCCACTTCCTTCTTCTCGTGCCGTACTCAACTGCCCCCCGTCCACTTGGTTGATATAGGACGTCCTTATATTCAAACTGCATCATTATTTCGGCGCTACCATGGCTCACTTCTTCGATACTTTTTTAAATTGGCTGCATTGTATACCGACATTGTTCCTGTGCTTACCTCTTTCACTCTGTATGCATTATTTCCTAGGTTTCTTACAATAGAATAGGGTCCTATGAACTTTTCACAGAATTTGCTGAAGATCTTCTTCTCTGGATCCGATGTAGCGGGTCGTTTCACCAAAACGAGCTGGTTGATTTCTAGATCACGGTGAAATCTCTTATTTCTCAATCGCCGTATTCTGTGATCTGCTTGTTTTCTCATGTAGGCTCTCGTTCTCTCTATTCAAGAGTCAGGTGCTATCATGGGATCTTTTAGGCAGTTAATGATGCTTTTCCACTTTCTCACTGGATACTCGTTTTTGTGTAAGACCATAGGGATCTGTCCTGTTGACTCGTGCCTGGTAGAATTCATACATGTCTCTACATCCTTAATTTTATCCACCCACTTATGATGTTCTTTGGGAATGAAGATTCTCAAGTATGAAGTTACACATTTTATTGCTCTCTCACTTGGATTAGCTTTGGCATGTCGGATACTGCTTAAAACGTGTTTTATACCCATGTCATCCATACCTTTCTTGAATTCGGCGCTTGTAAAATAGCTGCCATGGTCTGACAATATAAATTCTGGTTTTCCAAGGATTGTAATAACTCTATTTCGAATACGACTGAGTACTTGTTTCGATGTGGTTTTCTGAATGGGGCATAATACGACAAACTTAGAAAACACATCAATGCACACTAGCAAGTGACGGCAACCTCGTCTACCTTTCGGGATTGGGCCGAAACAGTCCAGGGCCAGTAGCTCGCTGGGTTTCTGAGGTAGCAATGGTCTAGGATACTGCCTCATTAAATAGTTATTGGGCTTTGTCCTCTGACAAGGATCACAAGTCGTAATGACGTCACATATAGTTGTTCTCATACGTGGCCATGTAAATGTCTCTCCTATCGTCGCTTCGCACTTGTCTACTCCGACGTGACCGTAACTTTCGTGAGTATGCCATGTCAATCCTCGCTGTAAAGATGCAGGTACTAGTATGCGTAACTTGGTGTGGTCATTATCTACCCATTTGAGCAGCAAATTGTTGACATAAACATATCTTCCTTCTTTGGCTTTCGCTTCTCGAAATGCAGGTGTTCCTGTAGGTAGTTGTTTTCTGAAGTATTGAATTAATAGCATCATCCATGGTTCCGCTTCCTGTTCTCGCTGTATCTCACGTAACTCCTCCAAGAACTCCCGGTCCTTCGGTGTTAACTCCAAGTGTTGTACCATCGCTGTTTCTTCATCATCAGGCTCTGGGTTCCTGCTGAGTGCATCCGGAATCACGTTCATCTTCCCTGGGTAATGTTCAATCTCAATGCTAAACTGCTGAATATATATAGACCATGTGTCACACGTTCGCTTGCCATCGACGTCTTAAACAAGAATGTTAGTGCCTTGTGATCGGTCCTGACAACAATGGGGTAGCCATAAATTATTCGTTTCCATTGTTGAAGCGCATGAAAGATGGCCAACAGCTCTAGCTCCGTTACAGTATAATTGCGCTCGTGCTTACGCAATTTTCGGCTGACAAATGCCAAATATGTTTTATGTTGCAGGTTAGCTGGATCTTCTTGGTAGAGCATGGCACCTATACCAATTAGTGAAGCATCCGCTTGGATTATAAATTTGTGCTTGAAATCTGGATATCCTAACTTAATGCAGTTTTCCAGTAGCTGTTTTGTTGCTTGGAACGCCTTCTCACATTCCGCATTCCACAACCATTTATTATTCTTTTTTAGCATTTCCTGCATTGGAGCTACAGTCTCCGTGTAACCTGGACAGTTTTCTTTAAAGAATCCTGTTACGCCTAAGAAAGCCCGAATGTGCTTGACTCTCGTTGGTGTAGGGAAATTCTTTATCGCTTCGATCTTAGCTGGGTTTGGCTTCACTCCCTCCTTGTCAATGATGTGACCCAAATATAAGATCTCGCTCTTGAAGAAATGCGATTTCTTCAGGTTTACTTTGAAATTTGATGCATTAAGGTTGCCTAATACTTTATCTAAATTTTCCATGTGAATTTCAATGTTGTCGCATGCCAGCAGAATGTCATCAATGTAGCGCACCGTCATCTCCTTAACTTCCTCGGTTAAATTCCGATCCAGGGCTCGGATTAAAGCACAGCCCGCTGTTTTGACTCCGAAGGGCATTCGGACGAAACAAAACGTTTGGTTATCGAATAAGAAGCCAGTTAGAAGCTGTGACTTCTCATCCAATTCAATATGGTGGAAACTGGACGTCAAGTCAACTGACGAATAAATGCTCTTGTTCTTAAAGCCTTTTAGTACGTCTCTGATAATTGGTGCTCTGTCATACTCAGGAAAAATGAGTCTCATGTTGAGATTTCTGGCATCTAAACAAAGTCTAATAGATCCATTTGGTTTTGTGACTGCCAAAATCGCATTTAGATAAGGTGTAGGTGTCTTCCTTATCACTCCAGCTTGTAACATCTCATCTATAATGACCTTGACTTGACCACGATATTTTTCCGGAATTGGGTACAATCTGCTTTTGAAAGGTGACCAATCCTCGACTTGCATTGAATATTTGAAATTTAATATTTTCCCAGGTACTGTATCAAATACTGCTTTGTGCTTCCTTAAAATCTCTTCCAATTGTTTTCTATGTTCACCCCCAAGTTGAATGTCATTGAGCCGCTCCTGTAGTAACTCCTCAAATTGTGCATCACTGTCATCTTCTTCTGTTAATAAAGACCATATATCCTGGGATTCACTCTCCTCATCTTGTTACACAACAGCTCCTTCTATGATGTTATCTTCTGCCTTTCGTATCTCCTCTTCCGTCTCTTCTGATATTGCTTCCAATGCCCAAGAATTTACATCTCTTCCGGTAGTGATTTCATCCATATGCAATCCCACGTTCTTCAGTTGATCATACTCTCTAAAACTGACTGTATTCTTGTGCAAATCTATCACTGCTTGATAGTCACAAATTAAATTTGCACCAAGAATAATATTGAAATTCATCTTTGCCATGATAATGAATGTTTGCCCAAAAGTGTGTTCAAATATGTTCAGTTCTAAGTATGCCTGACGTTTACAAGTGACGGTGCGTTCAGGAATAACACCCCTCACTTTGAGTTGTGGTACGGGAATCACAGGAATATTCTGACTCCGTCCCAACTCTCGAACCAAGGCCTCCGATACCAGACTGATCTGCGACCCCGTATCCAATAAACATCTTATATTAATTCCACCAATCCTCACGTAAATAATGGGTAACTGCCTAATTTCATCGTTCCGTGGTTTCACCGTCTCATCCAGGCAATCTTCTGGCAAAGCAATCCATTCTTGTATGTTCGCTACTATCCATCCATCTTCAACTTCCGACTGTTGCGTTTGTATACTGTCTCCTTTATCCAAATTTAGCATTTTTTTTAGCTCCGCTGCGACTCCCGTCATTTTGTCGCCCACGCCCCTGATATTCCTCTTGTCTCAGTAGACTTCCAGCTTCCTCAGTATGTGTGTCTGGATTCTTCATGTTCCCAATTGCTTTCTCCCATCGTCCTTGCTCTCCACCTTGACTAGCGTGTAATTCCTCTAGGTAATTTTGTGATTGAGCGTGCCTATCATCCCAGTCATTTCGATAATTACGTGCCTCTCCTTGATTTTGATCTCTCCTTCCTTTCCATCTTTGATTCCCATTGTAATCACCGTATCTTCCATAAGGCCTCTCATTTCTTCGATTTTCACGCCATTGTTGATACCCTCTCTGTTGATATCTATTGTTGCCTTGATATGACCTATTGTTATAGTTATTCTCTTTACGCTGGTACGGTCTGTTTTCTACCTCTTCCTGATTCCGCCTAGGTGTGGATGTGCTTGCATTTGTACCCTGCGTTTTCGTGTTTGCCTGTTTTGGTTTTATGACCTCTGTCGTATTGACTAACTCCAGTTGTCTTCCTCCTCTATAATGATTATGAGATGTAGTCTCATCTATCTGGCGTAATATCTGTTCTGCATGTAAGGCCGTACTAACGTTCGCTGCGACTAGTACTTGTTGCACGTTGACTGGTAATTGCCGCGCTATAGTCATCACCAGATCCGCTTCATTTAAAGGGTAATCAAGGTCGCGAAATTTCAGCATTTGCATGTTAAAGAAATCTGAGTATTTCGTTTGCTGGGTAGTTTGGTATTTCCTAGAGTAAAGCTCCATTCTTAGACTCTGTTGTAATGCCGGCGACCAGTACTTGCGCAGAAACGCGATTTTGAAATCTGCCATAGTTCCAAATGTATATTTGAAGCTTAAAAACCATGTAAGGACATTTCCTGATAAAAATCTCTCCATCATCCTTAGCCTACGTGCTTCAGGTACCCCAGTGTCATTGTAATGATCTTCAATTTCTTTAATAAAGGCTTTAGGTGTCACCCCTGAATTCTCCGTGTATTTCTGCGGTTTATAATCGTTCGAGCGAATTACTTGGATAAGTTGTGTGGGTTGATGACCGTCCTGTGGCGTGGAACTCCTTTCAATATTCTTGCGAAACCCCTCCGTGTTTGTTGTTAATGGGCTCTCTGTCTGAGTTTGACTACCTGCTGTGCTCGTACCCTCCGGGCTATTTGAGTCGTCCTGCTTGTCTTTCATTGTTCCCGTTTTAAATATCGAGGATTGTTCTATCGACCTCAGTTCAGCTTTAATGATCCTGTCTGTTTGTTCTTTAAGTTTACTCTTAATTTCTTGCTCTAATGCTTGAATACGAGTATGATTTTCGCCTACCGTCTTAAGGATGGTTGATCTTTCCTCTTTAGAATCGATATTCATTTTTCGCCAATCTTTTCTTATTTGCTCCTTAATCGTGCTTACTTTCTCCTCAATCTGGCTTTTAGAGTCATCCTGATTGCTTTCTATCTGGCTCAACCTTTCGTCGATGGTATTCTTTAATTGATCCTGATCCGCTTCTAGGCTTTTCCATTGCTCCGCTGATTTTATTTCAAGACGGTCCATATCTTTAATTATGCCGGATATATTTTCATCTACCGCTGATAATTGTTGTTGAATGACCTTGCCGCTTTTCTCCATTTCCTTAAATCGTCCTTCCAACTTATCCTGAGCTATCTTGACCTCGCTCGTACTCATAGTGCATGCTAGTTCAATTTGCTCTAATTTACCTAACACCGTTTCATCCAGAATGCTAAGTTTTTGATCAAATATTATTTCCATTTTCTTAATCTGATCTAATTGTTTTTCATTGTTTTTACTAACATCTAGGGCCAGCAATATCATCTGTTGATTAGTATGTTCCTTCATCTCTGCGGTTAACGAAGCTAATTGGTTCGTGTTTTTAACATTCTGCGCCTCTAACTGCGAATTTATCGTGTCATTGATTTCATTTCTTAGTAATCTAGCTTGTTCCGCCTGATATTCATTTTGTTCAATCCTACTGTTATTTAATTGTGTCCGCAATGATTCACTTTGTTCGGATAGTTTAATTTTTAATGATTCACTCTGCTCAGACAATTTGTTTATAGACTCACTTTGTTCAGATAGTTTTGTGTCTAGTGATTCGCTCTGTTCTGATAGCTTAGTGTATAATGATTCACTTTGTTCAGATAGTTTAGTGTGTAATGATTCACTTTGTTCTACCATACTATTGTTTAATTGTTCAGATAATTTCGCTTTTAATGCTTCACTTTGTTCTAACATACTATTGTTTAATTGTTCAATCTGTTCCGCCAATTTAGTGTCCAACAATTTCTGTGTCCTCCTAGCAGCACTCTCAATGATTTCTTGAATCTGTTCTACTGTTGTTGAGGGGGGCGTGGTGGCTCAGCGGTCTAGCTGTAAGCCTCTAAACAAGGCAGTCCGGGTTCGATTCCCGGTCAATGCATGTGAGATTTTCGAAGTGAAATGCCACGTCCTGTGGTTCGGATTCCACGTAAAAAGGAGGTCCCGTGGCTCATGATCTCTAGATTAACGGTCACGTTAAACTACAAGCTGCCAGCTGCTGTTCTACTCTTGCCATGTTATACACTTTATATGAGACATTAGGGAAATGGCATAAAGCAATGTCCCCTGACACACACATATAATCCCATTGCACATTTAATTTCTTTACCCTACTCAGTTCATTTATATTTTACATTTAATCCCACTAGTCGATTGCATCTCTGAGTGGTTCTAATTTTACTCAATTTAATTTAAACCCAAACACATATTTAGTCATTAAATTGTTATCCTGATCTGATATTAACACTGACTAATTAACAAAGTATTAATTGTCATTTAAGGCTACCAGCCTCCTAACATTTTCATGAGTTTGACTTTCTAAACAAATCTAGTTTTAACTTTAATCATTGGGCTCCCGGTATCACGTATATTATTTTTACTTTAATTCAATAGACAAAAACGTGAACCGTATTTTACATTGCAAACTCCTGATTTTAATTTATATTTCACACAGTTGGCGGTATCCTCTTCGCCTCAATTACTTTTAATAAAACATCACTTTCCGGTGATTAAAATACTGTCATAACTGCCTCCACTTGTGGCCTGTCAGTTTTACTCAAATACGCCAACTAAATGTGTTCCAGCAGCGAACCAGCAACAAAAATACACCTTCATTGTTGCGTCAGTTTGTAAACCCAACTACGCTTACATTGACATGTGCAATTTCCTTGCCGTTACACCACAGTGAACCGCCCCACGCTTGGCCGTGCCAGTTTACCTCCTATGAACCCTTTATTATTTGTGTTTATATGCAAGAAATCTTGATCAAGGGGTCGCGCTCAGTTCATAGTGTGATGTTTACGTTCGCCAAACAACATGCTCTACTGAGGTAAGGGTCATAGGATTAAAACTATAATTAAGAAAGGAAGTGACAAGACGTAAAAAATAACATAATTTAATGACTATTAGTGCAAATAAAATGAATATAGACAACAACAATAATAAATTTCCTCCCTGAATCTTCCCATGACAGAAATATTTATCAAAAGTTGAGGAGTCAGACGGATCTCCCCCTTATAAAAAAATGTGGATCCAAGCTCCACTAACTTGCATTGGATTTTATGTACGCGTAATGACTAACTACGAGGAATGAGTACTTGGATGACTGTTCGTTTACATCGGGTAACAGCCACGACGCTTACGAACAATCATCTCGTAAATCAACGTTTACGGATATGGGACACAACACTAATAAAAACCCTTAAAAAATTAATGCTGACACACAATCTAAAATCTAATATTGACAGGAATCTCCCTCGAGACCCTCCTTCAACGCGATGACGCATCTGACAAATGAGCTGCCAATACGGCCAATTGCTCAATACACAAACAAGAAAAAGACAGCATCGCACGTGACTGCACGGGTCACTAATACGGAACATAAATATGGAATGAAACCAACAACAACAAAGGCCTCACCGGCTGAGATTACTTTATATGAATAAAAATGGACGTTAAGCTAACGCTTCGGAGATTATAGTGATTCGTAGGCAACTCCCATTTATTTAAACAATTTTTACCATTGATCAGTTCTTATTCTGTATTTCAAGTAATAATACGGAGCCAACAAGCACTCCCCTAATGACCTTGATGCAATCTTTTCAGCCCGCCTTGTGAAACAGCTTCCCCCTTCCTCACTCTGTCATCGTCCAGCCCCAGTGTGTAAAAATAACTTGACCAACAGACCGTTATCTCGTAGAATCAACAACAACAAATCTCAACCACATAAACATATGGTAAGACCTTAATAGATATAGCCACATATGTCCTCGCAAGGTAACCATATGGACTTGGCACCAAGCTGACAGAAATCAGTCTACGCTGAAATTCCCGCTTGTAATGACCAATAAAATTCACACACACACACACTGCTGGGAATGACATAACATTTTTCACACAGGTCGGCTGAATCAGATCCTCACAAACTATTTAAAAAATATTAAAACCTACGAGAGAGCTGACTGCTCCTCGCCACAATTTACATTGCTCCAACGGCAATAAACTCACTGAATCTGATCAATAATAAACATTACAAGATTAATTTACCCTCCAATCTACTGCATGATTATACTAATTCAGTCCTACTTCTGAAACACAACATATCTCCGAGAGACGCTTCTTAATCGCACTACGTAAACATATGCGAACACGTTCGTCCACATAGCTACGTTAATTAAAACAAACAAACAAGAACTTACGACTGATAAAATATGTGCGAGCTGTTTCCATGCAAAAGGTGTGTCAGACCAAAACTAAATACACTACGTTAATCAACACAAGCAAGATATTTACAAACAAAATATGTCCCATATACCATGAGTTAATTTGTCAGATAATAAGAATATTATTCATGTACTCATCCTCTGCCAGTCACCGTCAACAAACATCTGCAGCCATTTCCCTACTTAATGCTGCTTAGCTCTTCTCAAATATCTCGATGGAGTGTTGACAGTTCCAAACTTCTTCCAGGATAAGCGATGTCATCTCTCGTGCTGATGCAAAAAGTTATAGATTAATTCACACTCGATATCTGTTTACTAAATTTGCCGTTTTAGGTACTTAATTCCCCAGAACAGTATGTTGGCGAATTGTCGATGATACTGTCCCTACAAAATAGTACTGTGACTATCTATCACACTGAATTTAACACATTTGTATTAATAAAAATCTGTGTCCTCATGACACGCAAAGTACAAGTGCCTACGTCCTTAGACGCACAAAATGTAATAATCACATACGTCCTCAGACGCACAAATGTAATAGTAACCTACGTCCTCAGACGCACAAAAGTAATAGCAATGTCTTGGCTCTTCACGCCACTTATAAATGAACTGGCCCTAGGTATCGATAGAGGGGGAAATTATATAAAAAGTTCTCACAATAATAGTGGTACAGGAATGAAACAAATATCACTGAACTCGTAAAATTGCGCAGGTCAAGAATATGCCCATTAATCCTAGAATCGATCGTAGAGATGTTGTCTAGCCGATCTCCCGCGTTAATGCTAGCTGTCGCGTGCCCAAGCTAGACTTGGCGCGTTCGTAAGCATTCATCTCTCATTGGTTCCACTTTTTCAATAACTTCGCGGTTTTTATCAGACCTCGGCCTCGTAGGAGTGTCCAGTATTATCATCAGCCACTCACGTTACTGCATTATATTTTTTCTAGGCGCGAATAGTACAATGCACATGCCATAAGCGTGTCTCACCACGTGTCCCTTCTATTTTGAGGTAGCCACCACCTGTCCTTCTGAAACATAGCTAGGGTCTTTCTTTTCACAATGCTAAAGTATTTAGCCTTTTGTCAAACTGCTGCAGGTATGTTCCCACTGTCTCCAACAAATGCTTGAAGTTTCCTCATCTTCGTCTGGCTATTTCATGACGCTGGTGGAAATATTAATTAATTGAAGAAATAAAACATCAAATCATTTATCCATCAGAGGATAAAGGGTTCACAACTCCTCCACTCTCAAAATTTCGAACTTAGGATTAAAGTCGATAATTTTTAAAAGACTTCCGTCGGCCAATTTGTTTTATTTCAGATTCACCCCTTTTCTATTACTTGGTCTAGCCGCTCCTGTCTTGAATGGCATTTACTCGTTTTATTTCCTGCTTGGACCTCACCCTTTCAGCTGCTTGCGTGACGCGCTGATGCCTTAGGCAACACTCTGCCCGTCTCGTTAATGTTTGTCAACACCATCTCCACTTCCTTCTTCTCGTGCCGTACTCAACGGCCCCCCGTCCACTTGGTTGATATAGGACGTCCATATATTCAAACTGCATCATTATTTCGGCGCTACCATGGCTCACTTCTTCGATACTTTTTTAAATTGGCTGCATTGTATACCGACATTGTTCCTGTGCTTACCTCTTTCACTCTGTATGCATTATTTCCTAGGTTTCTTACAATAGAATAGGGTCCTATGAACTTTTCACAGAATTTGCTGAAGATCTTCTTCTCTGGATCCGATGTAGCGGGTCGTTTCACCAAAACGAGCTGGTTGATTTCTAGATCACGGTGAAATCTCTTATTTCTCAATCGCCGTAATCTGTGATCTGCTTGTTTTCTCATGTAGGCTCTCGTTCTCTCTATTCAAGAGTCAGGTGCTATCATGGGATCTTTTAGGCAGTTAATGATGCTTTTCCACTTTCTCACTGGATACTCGTTTTTGTGTAAGACCATAGGGATCTGTCCTGTTGACTCGTGCCTGGTAGAATTCATACATGTCTCTACATCCTTAATTTTATCCACCCACTTATGATGTTCTTTGGGAATGAAGATTCTCAAGTATGAAGTTACACATTTTATTGCTCTCTCACTTGGATTAGCTTTGGCATGTCGGATACTGCTTAAAACGTGTTTTATACCCATGTCATCCATACCTTTCTTGAATTCGGCGCTTGTAAAATAGCTGCCATGGTCTGACAATATAAATTCTGGTTTTCCAAGGATTGGAATAACTCTATTTCGAATACGACTGAGTACTTGTTTCGATGTGGTTTTCTGAATGGGGCATAATACGACAAACTTAGAAAACACATCAATGCACACTAGCAAGTGACGGCAACCTCGTCTACCTTTCGGGATTGGGCCGAAACAGTCCAGGGCCAGTAGCTCGCTGGGTTTCTGAGGTAGCAATGGTCTAGGATACTGCCTCATTAAATAGTTGTTGGGCTTTGTCCTCTGACAAGGATCACAAGTCGTAATGACGTCACATATAGTTGTTCTCATACGTGGCCATGTAAATGTCTCTCCTATCGTCGCTTCGCACTTGTCTACCATGCCATGTCAATCCTCGCTGTAAAGATACAGGTACTAGTATGCGTAACTTGGTGTGGTCATTATCTACCCATTTGAGCAGCAAATTGTTGACATAAACATATCTTCCTTCTTTGGCTTTCGCTTCTCGAAATGCAGGTGTTCCTGTAGGTAGTTGTTTTCTGAAGTATTGAATTAATAGCATCATCCATGGTTCCGCTTCCTGTTCTCGCTGTATCTCACGTAACTCCTCCAAGAACTCCCGGTCCTTCGGTGTTAACTCCAAGTGTTGTACCATCGCTGTTTCTTCATCATCAGGCTCTGGGTTCCTGCTGAGTGCATCCGGAATCACGTTCATCTTCCCTGGGTAATGTTCAATCTCAATGCTAAACTGCTGAATATATATAGACCATGTGTCACACGTTCGCTTGCCATCGACGTCTTAAACAAGAATGTTAGTGCCTTGTGATCGGTCCTGACAACAATGGGGTAGCCATAAATTATTCGTTTCCATTGTTGAAGCGCATGAAGGATGGCCAACAGCTCTAGCTCCGTTACAGTATAATTGCGCTCGTGCTTACGCAATTTTCGGCTGACAAATGCCAAATATGTTTTATGTTGCAGGTTAGCTGGATCTTCTTGGTAGAGCATGGCACCTATACCAATTAGTGAAGCATCCGCTTGGATTATAAATTTGTGCTTGAAATCTGGATATCCTAACTTAATGCAGTTTTCCAGTAGCTGTTTTGTTGCTTGGAACGCCTTCTCACATTCCGCATTCCACAACCATTTATTATTCTTTTTTAGCATTTCCTGCATTGGAGCTACAGTCTCCGTGTAACCTGGACAGTTTTCTTTAAAGAATCCTGTTACGCCTAAGAAAGCCCGAATGTGCTTGACTCTCGTTGGTGTAGGGAAATTCTTTATCGCTTCGATCTTAGCTGGGTTTGGCTTCACTCCCTCCTTGTCAATGATGTGACCCAAATATAAGATCTCGCTCTTGAAGAAATGCGATTTCTTCAGGTTTACTTTGAAATTTGATGCATTAAGGTTGCCTAATACTTTATCTAAATTTTCCATGTGAATTTCAATGTTGTCGCATGCCAGCAGAATGTCATCAATGTAGCGCACCGTCATCTCCTTAACTTCCTCGGTTAAATTCCGATCCAGGGCTCGGATTAAAGCACAGCCCGCTGTTTTGACTCCGAAGGGCATTCGGACGAAACAAAACGTTTGGTTATCGAATAAGAAGCCAGTTAGAAGCTGTGACTTCTCATCCAATTCAATATGGTGGAAACTGGACGTCAAGTCAACTGACGAATAAATGCTCTTGTTCTTAAAGCCTTTTAGTACGTCTCTGATAATTGGTGCTCTGTCATACTCAGGAAAAATGAGTCTCATGTTGAGATTTCTGGCATCTAAACAAAGTCTAATAGATCCATTTGGTTTTGTGACTGCCAAAATCGCATTTAGATAAGGTGTAGGTGTCTTCCTTATCACTCCAGCTTGTAACATCTCATCTATAATGACCTTGACTTGACCACGATATTTTTCCGGAATTGGGTACAATCTACTTTTGAAAGGTGACCAATCCTCGACTTGCATTGAATATTTGAAATTTAATATTTTCCCAGGTACTGTATCAAATACTGCTTTGTGCTTCCTTAAAATCTCTTCCAATTGTTTTCTATGTTCACCCCCAAGTTGAATGTCATTGAGCCGCTCCTGTAGTAACTCTTCAAATTGTGCATCACTGTCATCTCCTTCTGTTAATAAAGACCATATATCCTGGGATTCACTCTCCTCATCTAGTTCCACAACAGCTCCTTCTATGATGTTATCTTCTGCCTTTCGTATCTTCTCTTCCATCTCTTCTGATATTGCTTCCAATGCCCAAGAATTTACATCTCTTCCGGTAGTGATTTCATCCATATGCAATCCCACGTTCTTCAGTTGATCATACTCTCTAAAACTGACTGTATTCTTGTGCAAATCTATCACTGCTTGATAGTCACAAATTAAATTTGCACCAAGAATAATATTGAAATTCATCTTTGCCATGATAATGAATGTTTGCCCAAAAGTGTGTTCCAATATGTTCAGTTCTAAGTATGCCTGACGTTTACAAGTGACGGTGCGTTCAGGAATAACACCCCTCACTTTGAGTTGTGGAACGGGAATCACAGGAATATTCTGACTACGTCCCAACTCTCGAAACAAGGCCTCCGATACCAGACTGATCTGCGACCCCGTATCCAATAAACATCTTAAATTAATTCCACCAATCCTCGCGTAAATAATGGGTAACTGCCTAATTTCATCGTTCCGTGGTTTCACCGTCTCATCCAGGCACTCTTCTGGCAAAGCAATCCATTCTTGTATGTTCGCTACTATCCATCCATCTTCAACTTCCGACTGTTGCGTTTGTAGACTGTCTCCTTTATCCAAATTTAGCATTTTTTTAAGCTCCGCTGCGACTCCCGTCATCATTTTGTCGCCCACGCCCCTGATATTCCTCTTGTCTCAGTAGACTTCCAGCTTCCTCAGTATGTGTGTCTGGATTCTTCATGTTCCCAATTGCTTTCTCCCATCGTCCTTGCTCTCCACCTTGACTAGCGTGTAATTCCTCTAGGTAATTTTGTGATTGAGCGTGCCTATCATCCCAGTCATTTCGATAATTACGTGCCTCTCCTTTATTTTGATCTCTCCTTCCTTTCCATCTTTGATTCCCATTGTAATCACCGTATCTTCCATAAGGCCTCTCATTTCTTCGATTTTCACGCCATTGTTGATACCCTCTCTGTTGATATCTATTGTTGCCTTGATATGACCTATTGTTATAATTATTCTCGTTACGCTGGTACGGTCTGTTTTCTACCTCTTCCTGATTCCGCCTAGGTGTGGATGTGCTTGTATTTGTACCCTGCGTTTTCGTGTTTGCCTGTTTTGGTTTTATGACCTCTGTCGTATAGACTAACTCCAGTTGTCTTCCTCCTCTATAATGATTATGAGATGTAGTCTCATCTATCTGGCGTAATATCTGTTCTGCATGTAAGGCCGTACTAACGTTCGCTGCGACTAGTACTTGTTGCACGTTGACTGGTAATTGCAGCGCTATAGTCATCACCAGATCCGCTTCATTTAAAGGGTAATCAAGGTCGCGAAATTTCAGCATTTGCATGTTAAAGAAATCTGAGTATTTTGTTTGCTGGATAGTTTGGTATTTCCTAGAGTAAAGCTCCATTCTTAGACTCTGTTGTAATGCCGGCGACCAGTACTTGCGCAGAAACGCGATTTTGAAATCTGCCATAGTTCCAAATGTATATTTGAAGCTTAAAAACCATGTAAGGACATTTCCTGATAAAAATCTCTCCATCATCCTTAGCCTACGTGCTTCAGGTACCCCAGTGTCATTGTAATGATCTTCAATTTCTTTAATAAAGGCTTTAGGTGTCACCCCTGAATTCTCCGTGCATTTCTGCGGTTTATAATCGTTCGAGCGAATTACTTGGATAAGTTGTGTGGGCTGATGACCGTCCTGTGGCGTGGAACTCCTTTCAATATTCTTGCGAAACCCCTCCGTGTTTGTTGTTAATGGGCTCTCTGTCTGAGTTTGACTACCTGCTGTGCTCGTACCCTCCGGGCTATTTGAGTCGTCCTGCTTGTCTTTCATTGTTCCCGTTTTAAATATCGAGGATTGTTCTATCGACCTCAGTTCAGCTTTAATGATCCTGTCTGTTTGTTCTTTAAGTTTACTCTTAATTTCTTGCTCTAATGCTTGAATACGAGTATGATTTTCGCCTACCGTCTTAAGGATGGTTGATCTTTCCTCTTTAGAATCGATATACATTTTTCGCCAATCTTTTCTTATTTGCTCCTTAATCGTGCTTACTTTCTCCTCAATCTGGCTTTTAGTGTCATCCTGATTGCTTTCTATCTGGCTCAACCTTTCGTCGATGGTATTCTTTAATTGATCCTGATCCGCTTCTAGGCTTTTCCATTGCTCCGCTGATTTTATTTCGAGACGGTCCATATCTTTAATTATGCCGGATATATTTTCATCTACCGCTGATAATTGTTGTTGAATGACCTTGCCGCTTTTTTCCATTTCCTTAAATCGTCCTTCCAACTTATCCTGAGCTATCTTGACCTCGCTCGTACTCATAGTGCATGCTAGTTCAATTTGCTCTAATTTGCCTAACACCGTTTCATCCAGAAAGCTAAGTTTTTGATCAAATATTATTTCCATTTTCTTAATCTGATCTAATTGTTTTTCATTGTTTTTACTAACATCTAGGGCCAGCAATACCATCTGTTGATTAGTATGTTCCTTCATCTCTGCGGTTAACGAAGCTAATTGGTTCGTGTTTTTAACATTCTTCACCTCTAACTGCGAATTTATCGTGTCATTGATTTCATTTTTTAGTAATCTAGCTTGTTCCGCCCGATATTCATTTTGTTCAATCCTACTGTTATTTAATTGTGTCCGCAATGATTCACTTTGTTCGGATAGTTTAATTTTTAATGATTCACTCTGATCAGACAATTTGTTTATAGACTCACTTTGTTTAGATAGTTTTGTGTCTAGTGATTCGCTCTGTTCTGATAGCTTAGTGTTTAATGATTCACTCTGTTCAGATAGTTTAGTGTTTAATGATTCATTTTGTTCTACCATACTATTGTTTAATTGTTCAGATAATTTCGCTTTTAATGCTTTACTTTGTTCTAACATACTATTGTTTAATTGTTCACTCTGTTCCGCCAATTTAGTGTCCAACAATTTCTGTGTCCTCCTAGCAGCACTATCAATGATTTCTTGAATCTGTTCTACTGTTGCCATGTTATACACTTTACATGAGACATTAGGGAAATGGCATAAAGCAATGTCCCCTGACACACACATATAATCCCAATGCACATTTAATTTCTTTACCCTACTCAGTTCATTTATATTTTACATTTAATCCCACTAATCGATTGCATCTCTGAGTGGTTCTAATTTTACTCAATTTAATTTAAACCCAAACACATATTTAGTCATTAAATTGTTATCCTGATCTGATATTAACACTGACTAATTAACAAAGTATAAATTGTCATTTAAGGCTACCAGCCTCCTAACATTTTCATGAGTTTGACTTTCTAAACAAATCTAGTTTTAACTTTAATCATTGGGCGCCCGGTATCACGTATATTATTTTTACTTTAATTCAATAGACAAAAACGTGAACCGTATTTTACATTGCAAACTCCTGATTTTAATTTATGTTTCACACAGTTGGCGGTATCCTCTTCGCCTCAATTACTTTTAATAAAACATCACTTTCCGGTGATTAAAATACTGTCATAACTGCCTCCACTTGTGGCCTGTCAGTTTTACTCAAATACGCCAACTAAATGCGTTCCAGCAGCGAACCAGCAACAAAAATACACCTTCATTGTTGCGTCAGTTTGTAAACCCAACTACGCTTACATTGACATGTGCAATTTCCTTGCCGTTACACCACAGTGAACCGCCCCACGCTTGGTCGCGCCAGTTTACCTCCTATGAACCCTTTAGTATTTGTGTTTATATGCAAGAAATCTTGATCAAGAGGTCGCGCTCAGTTCATAGTGTGATGTTTACGTTCGCCAAACAACATGCTCTACTGAGGTAAGGGTCATAGGATTAAAACTAGAATTAAGAAAGGAAGTGACAAGACGTAAAAAATAACATAATTTAATGACTATTAGTGCAAATAAAATGAATATAGACAACAACAATAATAAATTTCCTCCCTGAATCTTCCCATGACAGAAATATTTATCAAAAGTTGAGGAGTCAGACGGATCTCCCCCTTATAAAAAAATGTGGATCCAAGCTCCACTAACTTGCATTGGATTTTATGTACGCGTAATGACTAACTACGAGGAATGAGTAATTGGATGGCTGTTCGTTTACATCGGGTAACAGCCACGACGCTTAAGAACAATCATCTCGTAAATCAACGTTTACGGATATGGGACACAACACTAATAAAAACCCTTAAAAAATTAATGCTGACACACAATCTAAAATCTAATATTGACAGGAATCTCCCTAGAGACCCTCCTTCAACGCGATGACGCATCTGACAAATGAGCTGCCAATACGGCCAATTGCTCAATACACAAACAAGGAAAAGACAGCATCGCACGTGACTGCACGGGTCGCTAATACGGAACATAAATATGGAATGAAACCAACAACAACAAAGGCCTCACCGGCTGAGATTACTTTATATGAATAAAAATGGACGTTAAGCTAACGCTTTGGAGATTATAGTGATTCGTAGGCAACTCCCATTTATTTAAACAATTTTTACCATTGATCAGTTCTTATTCTGTATTTCAAGTAATAATACGGAGCCAACAAGCACTCCCCTAATGACCTTGATGCAATCTTTTCAGCCCGCCTTGTGAAACAGCTTCCCCCTTCCTCACTCTGTCATCGTCCAGCCCCAGTGTGTAAAAATAACTTGACCAACAGACCGTTATCTCGTAGAATCAACAGCAACAAATCTCAACCACATAAACATATGGTAAGACCTTAATCGATATAGCCACATATGTCCTCGCAAGGTAACCATATGGACTTGGCACCAAGCTGACAGAAATCAGTCTACGCTGAAATTCCCGCTTGTAATGACCAATAAAATACACACACACACACACACTGCTGGGAATGACATAACATTTTTCACACAGGTCGGCTGAATCAGATCCTCACAAACTATTTAAAAAATATTAAAACCTACGAGAGAGCTGACTGCTCCTCGCCACAATTTACATTGCTCCAACGGCAATAAACTCACTGAATCTGATCAATAATAAACATTACAAGATTAATTTACCCTCCAATCTACTGCATGATTATACTAATTCAGTCCTACTTCTGAAACACAACATATCTCCGAGACGCTTCTTAATCGCACTACGTAAACATATGCGAACACGTTCGTCCACATAGCTACGTTAATTAAAACAAACAAACAAGAACTTACGACTGATAAAATATGTGCGAGCTGTTTCCATGCAAAAGGTGTGTCAGACCAAAACTAAATACACTACGTTAATCAACACAAGCAAGATATTTACAAACAAAATATGTCCCATATACCATAAGTTAATTTGTCAGATAATAAGAATATTATTCATGTACTCATCCTCTGCCAGTCACCGTCAACGGACATCTGCAGCCATTTCCCTACTTAATGCTGCTTAGCTCGTCTCAAATATCTCGATGGAGTGTTGACAGTTCCAAACTTCTTCCAGGATAAGCGATGGCATCTCTCGTGCTGATGCAAAAAGTTATAGATTAATTCACACTCGATATCTGTTTACTAAATTCGCCGTTTTAGGTACTTAATTCCCCAGAACAGTCTGTTGGCGAATTGTCGATGATACTGTCCCTACAAAATAGTACTGTGACTATCTATCACACTGAATTTAACACATTTGTATTAATAAAAATCTGTGTCCTCATGACACGCAAAGTACAAGTGCCTACGTCCTTAGACGCACAAAATGTAATAATCACCTACGTCCTCAGACGCACAAATGTAATAGTAACCTACGTCCTCAGACGCACAAAAGTAATAGCAATGTCTTGGCTCTTCACGCCACTTATAAATGTACTGGCCCTAGGTATCGATAGAGGGGGAAATTATATAAAAATTTCTCACAATAATAGTGGTACAGGAATGAAACAAATATCACTGAACTCGTAAAATTGCGCAGGTCAAGAATATGCCCATTAATCCTAGAATCGATCGTAGAGATGTTGTCTAGCCGATCTCCCGCGTTAATGCTTGCTGTCGCGTGCCCAAGCTAGACTTGGCGCGTTCTTAAGCATTCATCTCTCATTGGTTCCACTTTTTCAATAACTTCGCGGTTTTTATCAGACCTCGGCCTCGTAGGAGTGTCCAGTATTATCATCAGCCACTCACGTTACTGCATTATATTTTTTCTAGGCGCGAATAGTACAATGCACATGCCATAAGCGTGTCTCACCACGCGCCCCTTCTATTTTGAGATAGCCACCACCTGTCCTTCTGAAACATAGCTAGGGTCTTTCTTTTCACAATGCTAAAGTATTTAGCCTTTTGTCAAACTGCTGCAGGTATGTTCCCACTGTCTCCAACAAATGCTTGAAGTTTCCTCATCTTCGTCTGGCTATTTCATGACGCTGGTGGAAATATTAATTAATTGAAGAAATAAAACATCGAATCATTTATCCATCAGAGGATAAAGGGTTCAATATATACGGACTTCTGGCTTGCAAATCTTGATTTAACTTGAACCACGCTTGTAATTCCATGTTGCGCAACTGTGCTTGAAGTAACATATCTGGAGCGTTATAATTTTTAAATAGATATTTTGCAAGTTTGGCAAGTGAACTGGTAATCGCACCATAGAATGTGACTGTTCATGCATGTGAAATGAAAATATTTTGGTGTTTGAAAATATCCTGAATGCGGCTTCTGTTGGACCAAGAAGTAATTTCATCGTAGTTCACCGTTTCGCCTTCAGGACATATTTTAACAATGCAGCAGTCATGTCCTTTATACACATACTTGTGGATTTTAATATATAAGATATTTGTGGATGTATTTAACACTCCGAACACTTGAGCATATTTCAACATTAATATGAGCTTGCAAGTAAAGTAAAAGAAATGGATTGTAGGGAACAATGAATCGACTATCGATTTCAATGTCAATGCCTCGAATTGTTTTAATAATAATCCGTCCATTATTTCTTCTATACGAAGGATAACCATTGGCATTATCTTTGGTCTCTTCCTAAAACTGTTAAGGGAAATCTTTCTTACATACGCTATCTTTCATACAGACTAAAGAAGGATTCAAAGATCCGCGAGGACCATGTACCATATGACACCTTACCAACTCGTATAGCGCTTCATCCTCGAGATCTGGTATTTCGGCTGACACCGCACTGTCAATATCAGATATTTCTCGAAACTTACAGTACAATCTTCCGTTAATGTTAAGAGAAAATGGATGTGCGGGAGACCTCGTTTTTGAAATTCCACTGTATATAGATATGCTTTTACCGAAAATTACATTAACATTAATCAATCGTAGCAATTCCTTTACTTTGCAATGGAAAACTCTCACTTCAATATCAGGCCTATTATTAGCCGTTTCCCCGAGATGAATGCTGTTAAGTATTTGTGGCCAACCCGCATTATAGGGGAACGTAATGAATAAATCTGGCTTTCCAAACTTCCTCACTATCGCCATCGCATCTTCATAATTTTGCAATATTTTCCTTGAGCTACCTGTAAAAGAAGATGGCAAAACTACAATACGACCGACTCAGAGATTTCCATTTTCTGCTCGTACATGCAAAGCGTCTGCTAAACCGGCATATGTATCAACTCGTAACTTCGTTTGTTGATGACGTATATATTTTAACCGGCCACCTTCCATACGACAGTAGTAATCTACGAATAAATATCCATTTTGCAAACTTGAGCAGCGTCAACTAGTCCACTTCGTAGCGCAGCGGTTAGCTTTCTTAGGTGTCTCCCCGGAGGTCCGGGTTCAATTCTCGGCTCTGCCAAGAAAGTTATTTCTGGTGTGAGGGGTGGAGAGGGATTCCGCAACCTTGTGAGGCAGAACTGAAAAGAGGTGGGTTCGATTCCCATCTTAGCCGTAGCCATCTAGAAGCAAAGGTTCTGCACCATGACTCCGAGAGGAACTGTGAGTATGGAAATTGAAGGCTTGAATCGCGGCGCTTACAGTGGCCATCCTGAGTGTGGCTTCAACCCCAAGTTTACCCACGCTCCCTTCAAGCAAATGCTGGATCGGTACGTCGTTTCAATTCCTTGGCACCTACACCAATCTTCGATCATATTATGAGTTACATCCCCACAAAACGCAGGCAATTGGACAAATTCGAAACTCACAACTGTATACCGTACAAGACATGCACTAGTACCACAGTAGGATCATTATGCATTCTTCAAATAGTATTTCAATACTTATTGTCTGAAATGTCAGCCACGTATGGATATTGAGTTTTGTGTTTGAAATTGGTGTTCTACACTTTTTCACAACGTAAGTCGTGTATCATGAGTTATTTAGTACATCACATGCCAAAAGGTTTAGGGACACCCATATATTTCAGACTTGAACAGACTGTCCCTAAAGTTTTTAACTTATCATGCATTTTAAGTACAACTAATGTAAAGAACTCTAATATCGTGTTTGGTTGAACATTTGAGTACTGTAGGCCTAATAACACCGACTTTTGAATTGCTACAACCTGTAGACCCCCCATTGCAAATAAATGAATGAATATGAATATGAATATGAAAACAAAAAAGGTTGGTTTACGAATACACGCAGAGGAGGAGAGTGATGAGCCGAAAGTAGCCTGTTATTTCCATGCGTCGATTGAACATTCGGGTTATCCTGTCTAGAAACCGGAAGGATTTGGGTTCGCATCTCGAAAGACTGGAATTAAAGTAGGGAACTTAAGAAAGTTCACCCTAGGATGGATGATGGTGGGATTTGAACCTATTCAATTATATCGAGTTCACCTGTCCCAACCCTCATACCTGATGGAGTCGGGAACTCCTAGTTAGAGATAATTGCGCTACCCCTACGCCATGGCGCCGGCTCGACCAAAGTGTTCCACTTTAATAATATTAAGCTTTGAAGCCATATTAACATTTAACCCTTGTAGTGTCACTCACATATGTTGAACTATTCGTTGAGTGATAATTATATTTTTAGGAAAAATTTAAGACATGCTTAAATATTTTTACTCTTTTATAATGCTTAGTGATCACTTTTGTGATACTTTCAATGTTTAGCTTGGCCCATTTGTCGGTCAAATTTTATTTATTGTTACTGAGATCCCCGAATGGTAATTATTTCTTTACAAATGTTAATTGCTTAAACCATATGCATAATCTTGTTATCAATCACTTATTCATAGATATTATAGTTCTCACCTCGAGTGTTACAGGCGCTCGCTACCTCAGGCGTCCTCACTCCCGATATACAGGACATCTACTGGTTGATCCACTGTCCGCTGAGTAGTGTCGACTAACGTCACCCTGACTTTCGTTCGACCAATGGCAGGTCTTTGTCTGGTCGGGCGATCTCCAAACTTCGAGAGAGTTCCATGGTCCCTATTTAAGACGCCGCTTGCTGGCGTTCTTCACCACTTCTGATCAACCACCACTTCTGATCCACCACTTCTGATCAATCATCACTTTGGATCACTTCAACCTGCTGGTCACCGCTACTGCATCTCATGACACCATCGCTGATATCTACGCTACCGAGCAGTTACGTCACAAGATCTGCACCATGACGTATTGCTCAAGATGGCAAGAATAATTGCCAGCCGCTGTACTCTTCACCTTCACCTTAGAGAGGATACTTGGAATCTTCTTTCGAAATATTGCTGGATCAGCTCTTGGAAATTATAAATGTCATTCCTGCGCAAGAAAAGAAGAGAGAGTTGACATTTTATCGATGGTGCACATAACTCTAGGCCATGTACGCCTCCTTCCGAGAAAACCGTGAAGACTTTTAAACCAACATTTATGCTAGCTGGAACTTTTTAAGGAGCTGGCTCTTCAACCCTCTTCAAAGATAAGTTTACTTTTATGAAGAACTTATATCATACCAGTTATTACACTCTTAATCATTTTTTATGGTTCTCTCTTTTTATAAACTGCATTTTTATATGTTAAGCTCAACTTTTCTCCAATCAAGCAAGCTTGTTTCATGGACCTTTCTATAATCTGGGTTTCTGTCATCAGGCCCTCACACTTTGCTACATTTATAATTGTTCATTTCTGTGATAAGCACTTAAGTGCAATTTGTTTGTTCATTATAAATTTATTATTAGGAATAAAAATTGTTAATGTATTGCTCCCTATGGTTTTCTAGTCACGTATTTCATGCCCAATACCCCGCACCGCTTCAGTCTAATTTTCTTGACCACAGTAGTTATTTTGTCCAGGCTTTCGCCTGATGCGTTTCGTTCTCCCGTAAGGGGAAGTTTTAGGGCAGAATTTATACTTCTCCACTAAGATATATATTAAAAATTTATAAAAAGTACAAAGTATGAATCAGTTTACAGAAATCACGGTATTTACCCGCGGAAAGCAGGCATATCTTGGAATAGTACACCTATACTTTATCTGCAACCCCGCGGTCCTCATCTCTATGAGTTTCATTATCACTTGATGATAAATCCTCGGTCTGTTCAACACACTGTAACCACTGTCCGATTCGTCCAAATACATTGTAATCGTAGCAACATTTTTAGCCTACTTTTCACATTTTGCAAATATGAGGGAAAAGTAGACTTATGAGACGATCCGGGAAAATGTGTGTCTGTCTGTCTGTCCGTCTGTCTGGCCTTCTGTCTGTCTGGCTGTGTTTCCCCCCCTCCCCCTATCAACTCCTAAACGGCTGCTGAAATCGAAACCAAATTTAGTACGAGTAAAGACGTATACCGGAATATCTGACGTCCATATTTGAAAATGATGTCAGTGCTACCAACTGCTGAAAAAACGCACTAGAAATTTGAGCTCTATGTTGGATATCATGAAAGATATGCATGGGAGCTATTCCAAAATTGGCACACATGTAGATAACACTATATCAGTTTAATTTCCAGGAGGCCATTCATGACAGTGTTGTCCAAATAATTTTAAGCCTTCTGAAAGGCCCAATTTTTAAATGCCTATAACGTCTACACTATCAATTGGATTTCAACCAAATTTTGTATGTGATATGTGAACATAAACAGATATGACTGAGCGTATTCTTAGGAGCCACCAGCGCTGCCAACTGTTAATAATTGCTTTCTCTCTATTCTTTTATCCAAATACCAATATATCAGAAAGTATGCAAGCTGACAGCTTTAAGCTTTGCACACGTATAGTACCTGCCATTTTAGATTAATTTTGGAGTAACTTATATACTTCAGTTCTAACAACATGATTCAAAGCCTGCTGATAGGGCCAATTTTTAAATACATGTAACTTCTATACTAACAAATGGATTTCGTCCAAAATTGGCACAACAAGACATCATAATATTTAAGAGTAGGCTATTACTGACCAGCACACGCATGACATTGTTGCCAACAAGCTTTTATGCGTGCTGATAGATCCAATGTCTAACTGCATGTAACGTCCATTGGACTTCAACCAATTTTTTTTATTCTGTACCTTAAGAGATGGAACTAAGAATATATTCAGTCACCAGGGCTGCCAACTGTAGTGCTCTATTAGGCTACATTATACCAGGTATATTTCGAACTAATTAGACATTTCGATATTACCAAATTTATTTCGTCATTATTCTAGATAGGTTCATATACTGTTGATTAATCATTGGCATGAAACTTAATTTTAAGAAAAGAAGGCTCTTTAGTTCGTCACGGAACTTCTTGTTATTATACGAGCCCGCCATTTCACTGTTTGCATTGTACAGTACATCAGCTGAAAACTGTCAAACTTAAGTATCTCTCTAACCTATAGTGATAAATGTAAATACAATATTCACGTGGTCATTTATGCTTCCATGCGCATTCGTAGAGGTTGTCTAGTACCATCCTATCACCTACCGTCATTAAATATTAGTTTATGATAGCCTGCGAAATTTTCCGTACACGACCTGATAGCGCGATGAATTACGTTGCGGAATAGGTCCGGAAAAGACACGGTAAGGGTTAAATGTTATTTTATTAAAATTGGAAACACAAATGTATGCCCAATTACATTGAGCTGGAATATGAAATACCACAAGCAGTAGTTTCGTGAAAAACTAACTAGCATATATTCATATATTCTACTGGTGTTTTCCATTAAAACTCTCCAGTCTAGTAATAGGACAGTGCTGCCAAAACGTTTAGGGACACCCATACATTTCAGACTTGGAAAGACTGTCCCCATAGTTTTAAACATATGATGTATTTTAAGTACAACTAATGTAAAGTACTCTAATATCGTGGTTTGGTTGAACATTTGAGGACTGTAGCTCAAATAGTTCATGAGTTATAATTCCTTTTGTCATTTATGGCCACCAAAAAGTAAGCTTGATTTTGAAGAAACCAAAGAATATAATTAAAAAGCTATCCAACAATACATGCTGATTGTTATGTGGTTGCTATGAGATAATAATAGCTTTTAAAATGATGCCTGTTTGAAGGCCTTAAAGAAGTTCTTACTCATTCTGCCTCATTTTCGTAAACTTTCATTTCCCGTAAATTGTAGGCCTAATAACATCGACATTTGAATTGCCACAACGTTTGAACGGAGGTAGCTAGCGCGATGAAGTTTTCTTGGCTGGCTTTCTTGTGTTGCAGTGGTGGGGGAGCAGCTGCGTACGCTATCACCAGCCTACAGGTCTACAGGTTGCAGCAATTCAAAAGTCGGTGTTATTAGGCCTACAGTACTCAAATGTTCAACCAAACACGATATTAGAGTTCTTTACATTAGTTGTACTTAAAATACATGATAAGTTAAAAACTTTAGGGACAGTCTGTTCAAGTCTGAAATATATGGGTGTCCCTAAACCTTTTGGCATGTGATGTACTAAATAACTCATGATACACGACTTACGTTGTGAAAAAGTGTAGAACACTAATTTCAAACACAAAACTCAATATCCATACGATGCTGACATTTCGGACAATGAGCATTGAAATACTATTTGATGAATGCATAATGATCCTACTGTGGTACTAGTGCATGCCTTGTACGGTATACAGTTGTGAGTTTCGAATTTGTCCAATTGCCTGCGTTTTGTGGGGATGTAACTCATAATGTGATCGAAGATTGGTGTAGGTGCCAAGGAATTGAAACGACGTACCGATCCAGCATTTGCTTGAAGGGAGCGTGGGTAAACTTGGGGTTGAAGCCACACTCAGGATGGCCACTGTAAGCGCCGCGATTCAAGCCTTCAATTTCCAGACTCACAGTTTCTCTCGGAGTCATGGTGCAGAACCTTTGCTTCTAGATGGCTACGGCTAAGATGGGAATCGAACCCACCTCTTTTCAGTTCTGCCTCACAAGGTTGCGGAACCCCTCTCCACCCCTCACACCAGAAATAACTTTCTTGGCAGAGCCGAGAATTGAACCCGGACCTCCGGGGAGACACCTAAGAAAGCTAACCGCTGCGCTACGAAGTGGAGTGTAACGTTCTGTGAGCGTACCTGCGCGTGGTCTGTCTGTCCTACACGGGAACATCTTCAATTTGCGGAACGCCTGGCTCATGGAATGGAGAGGTTACCGAGCTCAGAAAAGTCAGTGACCCCTAACTTGCGGCCTACCGCTCTTGGGTAACAAGAACAAGAGCTTTCTTTACATTGTCACTCATGATATTCTGAGTACCCCGGGGCGAAGTCGTGCACGCTACATCGTGCACCATGGCCGTGAGGGCAGCTGCAGTAAGATCGGAGGTTCAAATACCTGCGCTGACAGCGGCTATCCTGAGCAGTGGCGTAACTACGGGGGGTGATCAACGGGATCAATCCCCCCACAGCCGAATAATAAAAATATGAAATGTGTTTAAGTTTCTTATTAGGCGGCTTCGGTGGCGTAGTTGGTAGCATGCTGAGCTATGCAGGCCCGACGAGAAGGAGGGGAAACGGGGCTGTAGCCCTGGGGCCTGGTCTTGCTGAGGGGCACGCGAAAGTAGAAATTTTACGTATTTGCCAACAAATTTGACATTTTATGAAATTCAGTGTATCTGAATCAATTGAATATGCTACAAAATACTATCAAGAGAACAAAATAACCATTATCTTCATATATTCGCGGGCAGAGAAATAGTTAAGATTCCACTGTTTATAGTGAGGAATGTTTCTAAATAAAATTTCAACTCGGCCTATTTGCCGCTAAGCTACATTAATGTACCTTCGCAAAGTTTAGTACATAATATTGTAAAAGGCGTTGAACTTGTTCTTGTGATGAGAGAGAGAGTAAAATTTTCGGTCAGATACATCAGAAACGGCATTGCAAATTTACAGTCAACAAAATTAGTAAGTTCCAAGAAAAGTAATTTAAAAAAATGCACAACGTTTTTAGGGGTATTTAAAAATAAGAAAGCAAATTTGATTTTTACCCGATGTCAATGGACAACAAATACAGAGGGGGCCCGTAAGTGATAGCCTTAGGGTCCGTACTCGCTCTCCACGGCCCTGCTTCTATGCCCAACGTCGTGGGGTCAGGCCAAAGTCGTCGGATTTTTTAAGAGCGTTAAGAATCCCTCAGTATGCTTTCCTTTGGAAGGGAAGTAAAGCCAGCTGCCCCATGTCACAGATTTATGGCATGAAGAAGAACCTTCTACTAACTACACTTGGGTGAAGCCAAAATTTGTACGTTAGAATTGATAAGGCTCTAATAGTTCCAACGTTCGCCTCCAGGTGTTAACTGCGATGCCATCTAGTAACCAAGTACGCAAGCTAGGTGTCGTGGACGGTAGCATTTGGTAGCGAAAGTAGGATCTACTTGAAATTATTGTCTGCAGTCCTTACTTGAATTAAAAACAGATAACACACACTAGTACAGCCATCACAATTAACACCGGTTATCAGACAGATTCTTCACACACCTAAAGTACACGGGGCAACATGACCACGTTGTCGCGGCCCCTAAACTAAGGAACAACCAACCAAGGTTCTTATTTGGAATAAAACCAAGCATTGGATTGATGTGAAAAGATTGAATTTTGTAAGTTTTTACTTACTTATCTGAAAGAATTTCTTTTCACTCGTGTATTTTTTAACCTAATTAACACTTACTGAATGAACAATATGGCCAGCTGTTCAGTTAGCCCCAGAATGGTGGCTGTGAGATGTGTATGGCACTATCTTTCCTCATCCCTTTCCAAAAATACACCACTTGTTAGTTGCCAATCTGTTAGTATCCGAGTGGGAGTGTCATTGTGGAAAGTGATGGTTGGTTGGTTCCTCAGTTTAGGGGCTGCGACAACGCGGTCATGTAGCCCCGTGTACTGTGGGTGTGTGTAGAATCTGTCTGATAACCGGTGTTAATTGTGTTGGCTGTATTAGTGTGTGTAATCTGTATTCTAATTCAAGTTAGGATTGCAGACATTCGATTTTCAAGTAGTTCCACCATTTGCTACCAAACGCCACCGTCAACGACCAACTAGTTCTGAACTTTGTTACTAGATGCAACCACAGTCGGCTCGTGGCGACGAACGTCGGAACCTAAGAGCGTTAGTCAAATATAACATGTAATACAAGTGTAATTGGTGGAAGGTTCATTATCATACCATAAATCTATGACATGGGACCGCCAGCTTTACTTCCCCTCCGAAGGAAGGCATACTGAGGGACTTTTAACGCTCTTAAGAAATCCGACGACTTCGGCTGGGGCGATCTTGGGCATAGAAGCTCAGCATGCTACCAACTACGCCACCGAAGCCACCTTGTGGAAAGTGAATAATATTGTGTTAAGTTTTAAGTTAAACTTAAGTTGGGAACTGTAATTTATTAATACATATACTGGCCACGGTGGCTGAGAGCGCTAACGCGCTACCTCGTTCCCCGCTGGCATTTGGAGAGCGTGGGTTCGAATTTCATCTCGGTCGTCCTGAAAATGGCTTTTGTGGTTTCCCATTTTCAACACCAGGCAAATGCCGGGATGAATCCTTTCAACAGGTCGATGGCCGACTTCCTTCCAAGATCCCTTCCCTGATCCACCTTCATAAGAAAATGATTGTCTATTGGCTGCATTAATAAAATTATTAATATATATATATATATATATATATATATATATATATATATATTCATCATATAGAAAGATACACGGCGCTATTCTCCGAGACGGAACTTGGATCAGACGATCTACAAGTAACTCTACGGAAACACAGACACCATCACAGAGAAATTTACGAAAAGACGCATGTAGTTCTATGGACACCTGTGGAGGATGGATGGAAACAGAATCACTAAGAAAAATTTTAACATCATTAATACAAGTAAATTAAAGACCAGTTGGATAAGAGAAACACAGGAGGACCTGGAACGATTCAAAATATCTGAAGACGATGTTAAGGACAGAAATCAATTTCGAAATAAAATCAAAAACAAGAAATTTGAACAATACTCAAGAAAAACAATGGAGAAAACATGGACAGAGGAAAGGAAGAAATAACACAGTGAATTAATAAAGAAGTTTTGAGAAGAGAAGAGAAGAGAAGAGAAGAAGAAAATGAAGTGAGAGTGTGATGGCTTAAGTTCGCAAGCTCTCCCAAAGGGGCAAAATCGATAATAATAATAATAATAATAATAATAATAATAATAATAATAATAATAATCAGCATAATGCCGGGGAATATAAAGAACCAGATGATTTCGCGATGATAATTTGACTTAATAATTGAATATTAACAAAACTGCTAATTTTCGAAACCTCAGCACCCCCCCCCCCCCCGATTGTAATTTTGATTTCCAGCTTCACACACTACCTAGATCATCAATTAAATACAGGTTATCAGACAAGACGGGGCTGATGACGAATATGTACCATGCCCCTTATATGAATTAACAACAACAGCTACTCTGAGTATTTGTTGCAGAAATCCCCGTATTACAAATCACTGTCATCACCAATGACATTTATTTTGAGGGAGGAAAAGTAGTCAGCTTGAACCGTTTTTATCAGGTTCATTATTTTTTGTCATATTATTATTATTATTATTATTATTATTATTATTATTATTATTATTATTATTATTATCATCATTTCCTTCATGTCGCATTATTGTGACATACGTTTCTCTGTCTCACCTACTGCGTTCAAACTTTGTAATTCTGCGTAAACGTTTCACCAGATGGTGAAACTTTTCACCCCTACTGACACAGTTTTACCATTGGTTGAAGCATAACTTGTTGCTAAGCTTTGCTTCTCCCATTGGCCCCCTTTATGTTCTGGAGAGGGGGTGTTCTACGACTTATTTTTCTCGAGCGCGTTACTGCGTTCCTTTAGAGAAGGTTGCTTCCTTCCATTTCCGACCGTCATGTGAAACGGTCACAGCCGTGTGTGTCGGGCTTTCGCCCGTGCCCAACGCAACTAAGCGTAAGTACGATTCGATCACTTGATTTATCCGGCATGCTATCATTTTTGAATTTCAGTTTATCCATTTTTTATTTTATTTTTGTGTCTCCTTTGATTCACTTACAATTTCCCTTTCTTATGATGATGTGAATTCGATCCATGAACCAAAGTCCCTTCGCCTTTGTTTACGTTAGTTTAGCGAAGCCTCTGTGTTTATTTGTCATTCCTACCTTTCATGTAATCGGTTTTATTTTTACTCAAATCTCTCAGGTCTGAAATATATGCTATTTTTCTGCGAGGCTTTCTAGCGCTCTGTATTACGTCACAAATTGATGTGCACTCTTTCGAGGCATCTTTCATTTGATTGTCGTATCAGAGTTTTTTTTTTTTTTGGGTCAAGGTATCATTGGAGTAACGGAGTCATGTCCCATTTCACCTCCAAGTTGATCCTTTCCTCTGTTTTAGGAAAAGTGTGTGAGCGATGGTCTTTGTGTTAGTCACCGTCCATTCGCCATACCTTAATTCCTTTGTTTCTTCGTATGTCGTTATATTTAGACATTACTACCTCTATGTAAGCCTATATTTTCCTACAAAGCATATTTCTTAGCTGATTGATTTTTCCTTTCATTTCCTGTCCCGGTAATGTCAATTAATTTAATGTAATGCTCATTTCCTTTATTTTTATGTGTTAATTTTGTGTTGCTTCCTCTGGCTTCGTTATATTACGTAACTCCGTGTCATCCCCCCACCCCCGTTTCCTACATACGCACTCCTCCAATCCCCACCACTTTCACCCCCTACCCCATGATTTCACAACATCATGAGCGTCTTAGTTCTGTTTTTGGCGCGGAGCATTCCAGTCCAGGTCATCCTCGTAAGTAGAGGTGTTCTCTTATTCGACTCGTCCATACTCTCTATCTTTTTTTTTTTTGTATTTTAAATTTTGGTTATCGAGTCGCGCTTACGGTTTAGTTGCACATTGATTGTAAGTACATTTCAATTAATCTTGTTTCATCTTTGTTTGTGCTTAAGTTCATTTATACACTTTTCTCTTGATATTGTTTTTGTGTACCCCTTTCTTGGGTACCATCATTAGTCATTAATTTTATTTTGTTTGTTATTAAGTGATTTTAATACCTCTTCAAGTTTACCTTTCATTTTGTGTTTAGATTAATCCTTACTCTTATGCGCACCTGTTTTAGTTTACTTTAAATACATTAGTAAGTAGTTCACTTTGGTTTCGTCCTCTTTCATTTGTAATTTTAAGTTCCCTCATCTCTCGTTCGATTTCGTCGGTCTTGGCTTCGTACTGTAACGCAGTCACGACCTACACGCTTCTGGGTTCTTCGATCAATTAGATAAATTTAATTCCGCTTTTGATTTGTTTTAAACAATTCATTCGTTTCCTTTTTTGGAAAGTATCTTTCTTTCGATCCGGAATCTTGGGCCCAGCACGCATCGAAAGAGACATCCTTTCCCCGCTCCTTAGCGATCCTGTTTAAGTTGTTGTTTTCGCTTCCACTGTATTCCTCATGCCTCTGCTATTTTGTTTAACGTAAAAGCTCAAGGCGGTGCAAATGGTATAACAGAGCATGGTTTTCGCGCGAAATCGTCCCCTTTAGGTTACCAAACTTTTTTTTTTTCAATTATTACAATGTTGTCTTTCTGAGTTTAAGATACCTGTACTGAATTGTTCCCCCATCCCCGAAGAAAGTGTGGAGTGTGAAAGCATTTCTCGAGTAAACAAGACATCCACAGAATCTAGTTCCGAGGTGAAGAATGCAACAAGTTAGTGAGTACTTCGCAACGCTGGAATAGGACACATTACGGTATTGTGACCTTTATTTTACTAAGTTAAAGTGTTTTACTTTTCTCCTTGTCTATTGTCATGTCTAAGTCAGAATTCCCACCCGTCAAAAAGGAGTTAAATTTTATGGGCTTTGAATCCTTAACAATGCCCACGCCACTATTGCAAGATACGACACAGGACCTGCTAATGATAGACTCTCCCCTTTTAGATTGCTCCATCGCCCCTGTTGGTACTGTTAATAGTGCTCGCCACAACGAAAATGTTGCATCAGTAGTGAGTAGGTGGGGTTTGACGTTTTCCGGAGAAAACAATACCTCATCAGTTTTTTGTTTTATCCAACGTGTGGAGGAATTGTGTTGTTGTCACGATATTAATCCCGACAGTATTGTACGTTGCTTACCTATTCTTTTGTCTGGAAAAGCGCTGATGTGGCATCGCACTTCTCCAAATTTTTATAAGTCATGGGACGAATTTGTTGGGTGCATTAAGGACCGTTTCACGCCACATGATTTCAATTTCGCTCTGAAACAAGAAATATACTCCCGTACTCAGGCTCCTGGGGAGATGATCGACGATTATGTAACCGCAGTCCGTCTGTTAGCAGCGAACCTCCCCCAACCCTTTCATCCCAGGGATCTGTTGGAAATTGTATACAGGAATTTAAATCCCACTTATAAATACTTCATTCGGCGTACATCCGTTTTTTCCATCGAGGACATCATATTGCAAGACCGTGAGTATGAATTAAATGCACGAGCCTGTTCGAACTATACTCCACCTCCAAGAGCCGATAATACGATTTTCCCCGAGTTAGCCTACTCCCCCCAGACAACACTGTCTAGCCCAGCTGTCGACCGAACAAAAGACGACACCTTACGGTTTAAGCCGACTGCTCGCCGTGCTGAGTCCCTTTCTAGGAATTCTAATCCAAGCCCTTCTGTGGCTCGTAATTCTTCTGCTGTTTCCCGTGAAAGGACTACACACAACCCAACAACAATCACACGCAATGTTTCTTCTGGTCGCATAACTTGTTGGAACTGTAATGAACTTGGACATCATTTTAAAATGTGTTCTTTAAAACGCCGAAAATTCTGTTTTGGCTGTGGGATGAATGAGGTCACGACTCGTTCCTGTCCGAATTGTAATTCCAACCAGGAAAACTCATAGGGAGGTGTTCTGAGTTCGACTCCCGGAGCAGTCCTCCATCCAAACTTGACAATGCATCTAATTTTGATGTTGTGTTACAACCAGGAGTCTCAGTAAATTTCGATAATGTCTCGGCACCTGCTATTTTGGATACAGGCACCACCAGAAGTTTCATCTACCGTTCAGTGGCAGATAGCATTCGATCTTCGCATAAACACCCCATACAGAATAAATGTCAGTTCCTCTCTGCGGGATCGTCAGTTATCGACGTTGCCGAAACTATTCTATGTCGCATTAAAATTCACGGATTTTCTTGGAAACATGTTTTTCATGTGGTTAACAATCTCTCCACTCAATGTATTTTAGGAATTGACTTTATGCATAAAACTGGTATGCAGTTGGATTTTATTAACGATTCATTTTGTTTCAAATTTCGCTCAGATAAAATATTCCCCTTTGAAGAATGTACTTCTAACTACGTTGATGTGTCTCCTGTATTTTCCGTACATCTTCCATTAACTTTGATGTCCGAGCAACGTGATACTCTGAACGATTTAGTTGAGGAATTTTCTGATGTCCTCACAGAAGATTTAGGTTCTGCTGTAAATCACGAATGCCACATTGACTTGAGCGACAATGTACCTGTTCGAAGTCCTCCGTTTCCTTGTAATCCACCCAAGCTCTTGGCCATGAAAAAGTATATCAATGATTTGCAAGATCGGGGAGTAGTAGTTCCTTCCAAATCAGCTTATGGGTCTCCTGCTTTCTTAATTTCCAAGAAAGAAGAGGGCGAGTACCGGCTAGTCATAGACTACCGAAAATTGAACAAGAAGGTAGTCTTTGATAATTTCCCACTGCCTACTATTGAGAGTGCTTTTCAACATTTCCACGGGGCCAATGTGTATTCGATGATTGATCTAAATAGTGCCTATTATCAGATTCCTTTGGATGCTGAGAGTCGCGACTTCACTGCTTTTAACACCCCTTTTGGGTTATATAATTTCAAGCGTCTCCCGATGGGTATAGCTGTTGGTGCGCAAGTCCTCAGTCGCGTGCTAGACGACATCTTGGGAGACCTGAAGTTCAATTTTGTATTTAATTATCTTGACGATTTAGTCGTATACAGCAGATCTTTTGAGGAGCATGTCGTTCATCTTAGGGAAGTTTTCTCCCGCCTCAGGAAGGCCGGTCTCACTATCAATCCAAAAAAGACCTCTTTGGGCTGCACTCAAATTAAATTTCTGGGCCACATTCTGTCAGCCGATGGTATCCGTGTCATACCCGAGCGCGCAGATTGCATTCAGCAGTTACCTGTACCCACCACAGTTAGGGCCTTGAGAAGAGTAATGGGTATGTTCACGTTCTATTCTCGTTTTATCAAAAACTTCTCTGACATTTCGGCACCTCTAAATGCTCTCAAAAAGAAGAATGTGAAATTTGTGTGGGGGCCAGAACAGGACAAAGCTTTCAATGTTTTGAAAGAAGCCCTTATGTCAGCACCAGTACTGCACACGCCTGATTTCGAATCAGCTTTCTTTTTACATTGTGACGCCAGTGATTTGGCCATTTCTAGTGTTTTGAGTCAGCGTGTGGATGGAAAATTTGCACCAGTGGCCTTCGCGAGTCGTATGTTAAATCAACATGAACGACGTTACTCAATTTTCGAGAAGGAAAGTCTTGCTGTGGTATTTGGATGTGAAAAATTCAGGACTTTTTTGGAACACCGTCACTTTACTGTTTTTACCGACAATGAGGCTTTGAAATGGAGTCTTTCTCACGTGAAAAAGCTAGGACGCATCAACATGTGGATTTTGAGGTTGTCATCTTTTAAGTTTGATATCATACACGTAAAAGGCAGCGAGAACCCGGTAGCTGACTGCCTGTCACGCATGTTTGAAGAGACTCCTAGGACTCCAATCGAGAGCGTTTCTATCAGTACACCACTTCAAGAAAATCTTTTCCTATTGCAACATTGTCCTTGGTCTTTTGTGGATATCCGGAAATTCCAGTCTGAGGATCCATTTTGCACTGACCTCCGTGCAAAAATTGCAAACAAAGATCCGGCAGTAAGCAACTTTTGTGTTCGAAATGATGTTATTGGCTATGTTCTTCCTAACTCTTCTAAATTTAGAATTTTTGCTCCATTAGCAGTACGTGATATTCTTTTGACATATTATCATGATTCTGCACTGGGAACTCATGCAGGGATGCAGCGCACTTTCCGTAAGATATCCGGTGAATTTTATTGGCCCTCAATTAAGGTAGATACTTTTGCTCATGTCAGAAGATGTTTAACCTGCCAGCGTTCTAAACCTGCCCAGAACACTCGTGTAGGCTTCCACCAAGCTGGTATCGTCACTCGTCCCGGCGAACGCCTTTTCATTGATTACTTTGGTCCAGTCGTGAGATCAAAATCTGGCAATCAAGCCATTTTAACTGTCATTGATGGTATTTCGAAGTTTGTTTGGTTATTTCCAGTAAAGAATATCACTTCTCAGACTACTATCCATTTCTTGTCTAGATATATATTTGGAGTTTTTGGTCCTCCCAAGTACCTTGTGTCAGATAACGCCTCTGTATTCCGTTCCAAAGCTTTTGAAACTATGGTATTTAACTGGGGCATCCAACACATTTTCTTGTCACCGTATCGACCGTAGGGAAATCACGTAGAGCGTTTTCACAAAAACTTGAAGGCTTGTATGTCCGCTTTTCACAATGCCGATCAAACCTCCTGGGATACGAACCTACAGTATTTCAGTCTCGGGTTCAATACCTCTTTCCATTCGTCCGTTCAAACTACTCCTGCTGAATTATTCCTAGGCCGAACGCTTGTCGACCCCTTGCTGCTCAAATGGAATATTGAATATCTTTACGAACCTTCTCGCACTACCTCTGTTGCTCAAAAATGGGCCATCGCTACCGGTCACCTCAAGAAGGCAAAAGCCAGAGTAGCGAAGCGTTACAACTTAGGCCGTCATGATGTTAAATTCCAAATTGGGGACAAAGTTTTGTGTCGTTTACATACTTTGAGTGACGCTACCAAACAAATTTCCAGTAAGCTGTGCTTACGTTGGTCAACTCCCAAGACTATTGCTCGGTTTTTAAATCTGGTCTCAGTTGAGTTAGTGGACGATCACGATAATTCAGTGACTTCGGCCCACGTCACGCAGTTGAAAAAAATTGTCAAATGATCTTGTGAATTTCACCTCGCTATAATGTTGTATTTTTGTTTCCCTTTTATTCTAATTGGATGCCCGAGCTCCTTAATAGCCAACCTAGCATGTGTGCATATTCAGATTTTAATTCGTGTGCTTCCTTTTCATTTATTTCCTGTGACAAGACAGGAGACACCCGTGGCCTTTTTCTCGTACGCGAGTGTGTCGTGAATACTTGACATCTCTGTCGAGCTATATCTTTGCCTGAGGCCATCAGCATATACCTGGTCGGTCACTATTTGCAAACCACTCCTACTCCTCTTTTGTTCTGCTCCTCGGCTTAACTCCTATTGTTCGGCGACAGACAAGGACCCTTCAACACTTCCTGTTTGACCTTGTAGGAACTTTGTATTTATTTTAAATTTATTGATGTAATTGACTTTTTGTGTCATGGTTTTGAGATATCATGCACCTTTGTGTCATCTTGATTTTGATGTTTATTGTGAGGTCAAGTATTTTGTTTGGTTTTAAATTGTCAAGTGTTCTTAGAATGTCGTGTATTGTCTAGCAACCATCCAGACGGTTAGCGAGTAACAACAAGCAGCCTTTGTGTACCTGGGCTAACACAGCTGGGGGTCTTCTCGGAACTCGTTAACGGACCAGTCACCCTCCACTGGATCTATACATGGCTTTATTTTCAGCAGCTGAAAAGGAGAGTACTTTCCCTTTCGAAGACATTATGACACTATTGCATATTCCTCGTTGACGCAACGAACGGTCCTATATACAGGGTGTCCCAATTGTATTTTTTTTAATGTGATCACGATTTAACTTTGTCTTTTCTCATCAGAGGCTGGAGAGATTTGCAGTCTCGGGGTAACGTCCATCTTGAAGATTTCGACATCCGCATCATCATGAACTAGCAAGAACAATGATCACTATTTAATATATGAACTCACTGTATTTCTTTTTGAACGCAGTACTTTTGACGTTAGTGGCTAGTGTTGACGAGCAATGAAGGGGGTACCACCTTCATTTCACGGTCAGATTAGTCAACTGTTCATTTTTTTGTATTCTCCTAGAGGTCTTTAGTACCCATTTTTTTAGTATTCAATTTTTTCCCCCTTTACGATTTTTTTTGCCTCTCCATTTGTACGAAAAAAGAAATTTCCATGGCCAGGAAAATTCCTTTTTTTTGGGAGAGCAGGGGAATTTTGAACCGTTTTTATCAGGTTCATTATTTTTGTCATATTATTATTATTATTATTATTATTATTATTATTATCATTTCCTTCATGTCGCATTATTGTGACATACGTTTCTCTGTCTCACCTACTGCGTTCAAACTTTGTAATTCTGCGTAAACGTTTCACCAGATGGTGAAACTTTTCACCCCTACTGACACAGTTTTACCATTGGTTGAAGCATAACTTGTTGCTAAGCTTTGCTTCTCCCATTGGCCCCCTTTATGTTCTGGAGAGGGGGTGTTCTACGACTTATTTTTCTCGAGCGCGTTACTGCGTTCCTTTAGAGAAGGTTGCTTCCTTCCATTTCTGACCGTCATGTGAAACGGTCACAGCCGTGTGTGTCGGGCTTTCGCCCGTGCCCAACGCAACTAAGCGTAAGTACGATTCGATCACTTGATATATCTGGCATGCTATCATTTTTGAATTTCAGTTTTTCCATTTTTTATTTTATTTTTGTGTCTCCTTTGATTCACTTACAATTTCCCTTTCTTATGATGATGTGAATTCGATCCATGAACCAAAGTCCCTTCGCCTTTGTTTACGTTAGTTTAGTGAAGCCTCTGTGTTTATTTGTCATTCCTACCTTTCATGTAATCGGTTTTATTTTTACTCAAATCTCTCAGGTCTGAAATATATGCTATTTTTCTGCGAGGCTTTCTAGCGCTCTGTATTACGTCACAAATTTATGTGCACTCTTTCGAGGCATCTTTCATTTGATTGTCGTATCAGAGTTTGTTTTTTTGGGTCAAGGTATCATTGGAGTAACGGAGCCATGTCTCATTTCGCCTCCAAGTTGATCCTTCCCTCTGTTGTAGGAAAAGTGTGTGAGCGATGGTCTTTGTGTTAGTCACCGTCCATTCGCCATACCTTAATTCCTTTGTTTCTTCGTATGTCGTTATATTTAGACATTACTACCTCTATGTAAGCCTATATTTTCCTACAAAGCATATTTCTTAGCTGATTGATTTTTCCTTTCATTTCCTGTCCCGGTAATGTCAATTAATTTAATGTAATGCTCATTTCCTTTATTTTTATGTGTTAATTTTGTGTTGCTTCCTCTGGCTTCGTTATATTACGTAACTCCGTGTCATCCCCCCACCCCCGTTTCCTACATACGCACTCCTCCAATCCCCACCACTTTCACCCCCTACCCCATGATTTCACAACATCATGAGCGTCTTAGTTCTGTTTTTGGCGCGGAGCATTCCAGTCCAGGTCATCCTCGTAAGTAGAGGTGTTCTCTTATTCGACTCGTCCATACTCTCTATCTTTTTTTTTTTTTTTTTTTTTTTGTATTTTAAATTTTGGTTATCGAGTCGCGCTTACGGTTTAGTTGCACATTGATTGTAAGTACATTTCAATTAATCTTGTTTCATCTTTGTTTGTGCTTAAGTTCATTTATACACTTTTCTCTTGATATTGTTTTTGTGTACCCCTTTCTTGGGTACCATCATTAGTCATTAATTTTATTTTGTTTGTTATTAAGTGATTTTAATACCTCTTCAAGTTTACCTTTCATTTTGTGTTTAGATTAATCCTTACTCTTATGCGCACCTGTTTTAGTTTACTTTAAATACATTAGTAAGTAGTTCACTTTGGTTTCGTCCTCTTTCATTTGTAATTTTAAGTTCCCTCATCTCTCGTTCGATTTCGTCGGTCTTGGCTTCGTACTGTAACGCAGTCACGACCTACACGCTTCTGGGTTCTTCGATCAATTAGATAAATTTAATTCCGCTTTTGATTTGTTTTAAACAATTCATTCGTTTCCTTTTTTGGAAAGTATCTTTCTTTCGATCCGGAATCTTGGGCCCAGCACGCATCGAAAGAGACATCCTTTCCCCGCTCCTTAGCGATCCTGTTTAAGTTGTTGTTTTCGCTTCCACTGTATTCCTCATGCCTCTGCTATTTTGTTTAACGTAAAAGCTCAAGGCGGTGCAAGATTCCACGTGATTCATTTCGGGCGAGCCCCCTCCTGTGGTCTCCAGTTACGTATTGCGACTCCGGATCCAGAAGTCCTGGGTTAAATTCTCAGTTCTGTCAAGAAGGCTGGAACGGGGTACACTTAGGCTTTTGAGTTGGGTTCGATTCCCTCTTCTGCCATCCTGGAAGAGATTTCCGTGTTTTTTTTTCACTTCTACTCCAGGAAAATGCCAGAATGGTACCTAACTTAAGGCCAAGGCCCTCTTCTGCCTAATTCTAACTCAAATTACAAGTACACACGCTAATACAGCCATCACAATAACACAGACTATAAGACAGGTTCCAAACGCTCAAGTGCGCAGGGTTATACGACCAATAGGCCCTATGTCGAAAAAGTCTTAAATGAATCAACAACAACATTCTGGGGGAAGTCCACAGGTACATACAGCTGGTAGCCACCGTCATGGTCTATGGGAAGTATGGTATTACCACCCCAGATGGCCCAGGTTTGATTCCCAATATTGCAATAATTGGGGGTTTACATCCTGTGGGGGTGCGGCAACGTGGTCATCTATTCCCGTGTAGTTGGGTATGTATAGAAGTTGTTTGATATCCTGTGTCACTGTGGTGCCTATATTAGTGTGTGTATTTGTAATCGAGGTAGGATTAAGGTATGAAGCAGCCGTGACCTAAAGTTAGGAACCATCCCGGCATTTGCCTGGAGTAGAAGTGGGAAGCCACAGAAAACCACTTCCAAGATGGCTGAGTTGGAAAACGAACCCTCCTCAGTTTTGCTTCACGAGCCCTCAGACCAGAATTAAATTTTCTTGGCAGAGCCGGGAATCGAACCCACCCAGCAATAAAACCCAGATTCAATTCAACAGTTAAGCGTAGCTTGGTCGGTTGGTTCTTAAGTTTAGGGGCTGCGACAACGCGGTCATGTAGCCCCGTGTACTTTGGGGTGTGTAGAATCTGTCTGATAACCGGTGTTAATTGTGATGACTGTATTAGAGTGTGCTATTTTTTTTTAAATTTAAGTACAGACTGCAACTTAGAATTTTTCAAATAGTTCCTACTTTTGCCACCAAGCGCCACAGGTGTAATTAGTGGAAGGTTCTTTAACATGCCATATATCTATGACATGGGACAGCCGGCTTTACTTCCCCTCCGAAGGAAGGCATACTGAGGGATTTTTAACGCTCCTAAAAAATCCGACGGCTTCGGCCGGGTTTGAACCCACTATCTTGGGCATAGACGCTCAGCATGCTACCGACTACGCCACCGAAGCCGCTTAAGCGTAGCTTAACGGCCAACTATAATGGTGAGCTTTGATATTCCAGTTCAGTTCACAGGGGTACACTGGATTTTATAGAGAACTATCAATGTTAAGCACTTGAGAAGAAAGAATATAAAATGCGTATTTTATATTCGGTACAGATATATGGCCGTTCAGCAACTCTGCAATATCTTCACCAGCAGCCACAGGTCGGTTCTAAAGCGTTGAAATGTGCATTCACAAAGCGGTAATGAGCCGCGAGAGATACGCGCCGGTCTGTTCCGTCGGTCCAGTCGCTGCAATCTCGTTAACCTAACCGCTTCTATGGCCTCCTCGTTGTGTAATGCGCCGCATATCACCGGCTTCTTGGCGCACCGTAGCAGAGAGCGGTCAAGTGGAACAGTTTAGCAATCACGTCTATTTAAACGGTCTGCTTATTGAAGGATTTCCTTGCAAAATAGCAACACTTCTTGGCTCACTATAGCCGCAAAACCTTTCCACCGCAACAGCAAAAGTTGCTGATTGTAACTCTTCATTCGGTCAAACTTCCTATAATTTACATGTATTGTTTTCTCTTTAAGTCGAATTTCTCTAACTTCTGTAGCTTAGCTTCTGTCTTTTGTGTTGATCGACTGGAGAGTTACAGTCAACTGTTTGGGTTTAATATAGACTATCACGATACGTAGCCTACTGTACGTGTATAGTGGAAGGTCAATGACGTCACGGATGACGTGCCTCTGGCTATCCGAGATTCGGAACAGAGGGTATTCTACATCTAGTCTATTCTTAAACCGAGTTTGCCAACCTTCACACCGTTTATTAGATAACAACACGTAAGATAACCTACAATACAAAGTGTATTGAAGATATTGATACAGCTTCACTTCATGTAGATCGCATGTTCTATCTACTGATTGGCTATGATATAACAAGATTACGCCATCCAGTGTTAAGGCTGGTTCACAATCAATCTCCGGGAACGAGAAGCTAAAAGTAGCCCGGGAAGGCCAACGGGAAGCCAAGACCGACTACAATATCTCAGACCGTAACATCAAAACCAAGATGGCGGCAATCGTAGGGGAACAGCTGTAGCGACTGGCGGGCATGGCGCCATCGAAATAGCGGCAAATTCGAAGACAAACATTCGCATAATTGATTAAATTTCACCA
The DNA here is from genome assembly GCA_946902985.2 of Meconema thalassinum. Classification (NCBI taxonomy): domain Eukaryota; kingdom Metazoa; phylum Arthropoda; class Insecta; order Orthoptera; family Tettigoniidae; genus Meconema; species Meconema thalassinum. The sequence goes on along the minus strand of OX336388.2, from coordinate 1,220,913,636 downwards.
GAAATTACAGGTTTTTATGTAATAAGGCACAAATTCAATATAAAACCCTGACGTACTTCGCTACAAGCAACGCGAACAGACAGTAGCTAAAAATACAGACATAAATAAAGCAGAGGTAAGACATAATGTTAACAAAATTCAAATACTTCTAAATGGAACTACAAGAATAGTCAACCAACAACAAAGTCAACCCCTGGCACTATACAGCCCATGAAGGGCCTAGGCAAATATAAAATGCAAATATAAATGGTTGTTGCTTATATTAAGGGCTACGACATCGTGGTCTTGTAGCCCCATGTATTCGTGTGTGGTATTTGTGTGATAACCTGTTTTATTGTTATGGCTGAACTAGTGTGTTTGTAAATTGGGGATTGCAGTGGGAAGGAACCGGCCATGGCCCTAAGTTAAGAACCATCCTGGCATTTGCCTGGATTAGAGGTGGGGAAACCATGAAAAAACACTTCCAGGATGACTGAGGTTGGAATCGAACCCTCCTCTACTAAGTTGCTTCATGAGGCTGAGTGCACCCCGTCCCAGCCCTCACATGAGAATTAAATTTCTTGGCAGAGCCGGGAATCAAACCCGGACCTCCGGGACGACAGCCAAGAACGCTAGGCACTACACGAGGTGGTCTAATAGAATGGTAGCACTGAATGAAAGTAGAACGAATGATAACATTCTCTATAATACATGAATTAGTCAAAATACCTTGTCAAACAACGAGAAATAAATCAGGGAATGATGTTTTAATAGATGCTTCCTCCTCCGCTGTCTGTGACCCACCCAGCCATCCCAAATAGCATCACGACTCACAATTTTGCTTTAGGAGAGGAAGATGCACAATCCAGGCAATTCAAGGTCTTCAAACTGAGATTGCGTCTACCCTGCCAGTACCGAAGGGAAAGTTACAATCCATATTCATTGATTCTCTAAAGCTTTTGACTCGATTAGCAGGAAGAAAATATTGGAAAAACTAGACAGACTATTGAGAGGTAACAGCTAAACGAAACGTCTTGTCAAAAGTATTTTAGGCTCTAACAATATAGGCCTAGTCATTAACGATGGCATTACAACATCAAGCCCAAAAGGGCAGACTACAGGCGTGCTGCAAGGAGATCCATTAAGCCCTCTGTTATTTATCACTGCTATGGCAGATAATATCACAGATATATTATCAGAGAGGGTACCGGGTGAGTTAGCCGTGGTGGTTACGGCATGACTGATGGCAGTCGCTCACATCCGGGAGGCGAGGAGGTTCGAATCCCCCCGCCGGCAACCTTGAAGATGGTCTTCTGTGGTTTCCCATCTTCCTTCCAGGCAAATGCCGGGGTTGGTCCCTAACTATAGGCCACAGCCGCTACCTTCCAACTCCTCGTCCTTACATTCCAACTTCCCTCCTTCCCTCCCCAACGGTACTTGTGGCTCACCCATTGGGTGTCCGTCTCGAAGCAGCTACAAAAAAACTGGCGAGCCGAACATGTCCTCGGACACTCCCGGCACTAAAAAAAGCCATACGCTAAAAAAAAAAAAAAAAAAAAAAAAAAAATCAGAGAGGGTAATCTCATTTATATACGCAGATGACATGGTGCTCGCTTCAAGTTCACAGGTCGAATTGCAATCTGCTCTCGACGCCTTAGAAGGATGGGCGTTACACAATGACCTTAGGTTAAACATAAACAAGACTAAATCTATGACCTTGAGGAAAGGGGGAAAGCCAGCAATTTTTCACATTGCAGGAAAACCGCTTGAGAGTGTATCTCATTACAAGTAGTCCTACTTAGGACTTACATTACATACAACTGGTAATGTTTTCACACTGCACATCAAGGATAGACCCAGCGTCGCTACCAAAGCCATCAACGACATAAAACATTTGACTAAGCTATCAATAAAAACAGCCTTAAAACTTTTGCGGTTAAATGTTACCCGTATTGTGACTTATGGACTGGAGAGCATTTGGACACATTTAAATATGAAGATTTTGGAACAATATGAAGAAACTGAAGGCGACTTACATAAAGAAGGCCTTGGGTGTATCAAAGTATACACCTTCAAGACCGGTGTACAAGGTGACTCGCGAGGTTTATAATGTAGAAGAACTCCGACTTCAAATGCTGCTATCTTCTACTCCAGGATATTGTTACGGCTGCGAGGTTGTTCCGTCGCCTCGCCGCGTGAGTCACAGCCGCCCCGGGCTATTCCCTGCCTCTGTTACCTGCGCCTTACGCAACGGGGCTGCGAGGACAAAAGGGATATACCAGAATATTCGTGACCCAGCTAGTGATGGAAATCTCGAGAAGCTGTGAATCCTGGACGTTCTAGAAGCATTCATTGAGTCACCAGCCCCCTATATAAAGCGACCTGTTCAGCGAGGGTGGAACAGTGTTTTTGAGCGAGTGCGACAATAGTTGGTGACGTGACGTGCGAAACCCAAGTTAGGCTATTGCATGCGGAGAAGTGCTGTGTGGATTGCGAAACGCAGTGGACTGTTTTCTTAGCCTGCAGACAACGAGACAGCGTACATTCGGAACAAGTGAGTGTGGCTTGTTTACTTGAGGGAGAGTGCCGTTACTTCTAGCCGAGGACACAGATCTCATTACGGTAGGATTAACTGCATAACTGAGTGAAAGGGTGAGTCGAGCTCCATAGAGGCAGCTTCTGTAAGACAACTAATTGCTTGTATCTGTTTATTGTGTGGTGAACTGTGACTTGCTAAGACCTGCAATAAAACTACTATTTCTTTAAAAGGACCACTGTGTTGTGCTTCTACCCACCGTAATCCAGTTAACGAACTAGCCACTAGGGGTGGCACGTTACAATATGTAAAACTCATGAACACACTAGAGTCAAAGGACATTTGGTGGGATTTTTGCGCCACGGACGCTATGGTTTTTGACGATTGGAAGAGTGGGGGGTACGAGCTGAGACCATTGAACTGTAGGTACTACTGGAACAACTCCTCCCATGGTAACCCTCGCTGAAAACTGCTTCCTGGTGCACTACCAGGCGTAACTAGTCGCACCAAAAACTGTCATACCATTTAACTCTAGGTTGCAAGTTAGCTGATATGTCGTGATTCTTTTCATATATTTGATCGTACGTACCTCTGTGCAACGTTATTAGTATGGTATTTTCCAATAATACGGTAGGTTTACGGTCTACTTTATTTTCGAATTGAGATTTGTAGTGAAGTAGCCTATTCTGCGTTTATGGATACGTCTTACATCAAATGTTGACATAATAGGCCTAAATAGCACATGACAAATATACGTAGGCCCTATTGTAGGTTATAAGTTATTAGTCACAGAATTATAACCTAGGCCTAGCTTATATTACAGATTTCCAAGGAAACGTCCAGATGTAGACCTATTAAAGAAATGGGTTATAGCTGTGACCACTCTTATAAACATGCCACTTGTTTCATTCAAATAGAAGCAAACCACTGCTTAAAGATGAGGCGGTACCTGCAATTTTCAATTTTCCACAGCATCTGCTTCAGCCACCCAAGAAAAGACCGAGAGTTATTGAACAACAAGTATCCTAATATTTACTGTTACTTTTTTCATCAGCATAGGCATAAAATTTCACATTTTCCAGTATACTTTTATGATGTCAGTCTTGGAGATGATAAAAAGAATTCGGCTTAAGGGATCTTCCCTGCAGGACCTGTTCGTTTGCTGTATGACTTATGTGAGGTCTAAGTTTCGACCTGCTTTGAAGAAAAAGAAGCTTGTAGTTTTACGTGACCGTTAATCTTGTGATCATGAGCCAAGGGACCTCCATTTTACGTGGAATCCAAACCACAGGACATGGCATTTCACTTCGAAAATCTCACTTGCAATGACCGTGAATCGAACCTGGTCCACCTTGGTGAGAGGCGAATAGCTTGACCACTGCGCCACCACGCCCCATTGCTTTGAAGAATATTGAACATGTGGTTGTTTTATATATATAAAGTAGGCTATGTATTTTTGTTCACTAAGCATCTATTTAATTGTTTACTTGTAGGCTTATGCATATTCACACACATATGAATGCTGCCTTTGAGTTAATAAAAATGTTGAATAACAATCAACATATTTTTTGTTCTTTATTCTTAGTCATTCCCAGCCGAACCTTATTTTTATTTTATTTTAATGTACGTACGGCTAGTATTTTTTGCCAGTAGGCCTAGTCTATAGTTATTGTGTATGCTGCCTTTGATCAAAGGATAAAATGATGAACAATCAGGCTGCAATATAATATTTTATGTTGGCGTATATTCCTAGCCATTTTAAGTATCAAATTACTATGATATTTTGAAATATGTATTTCGGCGTAAGTTCCGTTTAGTTTACCGTTCGCCTAAATGTTCAAAAGTACCTCTTTTACTTGTATCTCATCGTACGTACGTACATCTTCCTTTCGTTCGTATACGTCAAACTCTCCTCCTTGACGTGCACTACCAGGCGTAAATAGTCGCACCAAAAACCGCACTTTCCTCCCATACAGTCGGCATTCCAGTATTACTTAGAGTTCAATGGCTGAGAAATATTCTCACGCGCGTTGCCATACATGGTCTCCGTTATAAAATGTGTCGCACCAAAAAGTTCCATCATCCGTGTGGCGAATGTTTGTGTGAGCGCTGTGGAGAACAATGTGGAAGATACCACGCTATATTCTGCACATTAAGATATGAATCTTTGATATTCCTAGGGAATAACAATTAGTTTACTGTATGATTTTAGATTTTATTGATTATATGCATGGCCATTGGCTGCAATAAATCCCTTATTATTATAGGCTATAGGCGAATTTCCAGCTGTGGATGCCATTATTCACATCAACCATCATCAGAACAGTGCTGCCAACCTCACCATTACGGTACTATGCCACACCAACACCCAACCATTCTAACCTCCGTTTAGTCCAATCCAATGGTTACAGCCTAAAGCGTCCAGATCAATGGTTTTGTGTCAACCTGCCCCGATAGCTGTGCGCGGTCAAAGCCGCAACTACACTCGACCATCCTAATCTTCGATTTGTCCAATCCAATGGTTTTTGACAATGGTTACAGCCTAACGCATCCAGAACAATGGTTTCTGACAATGGTTACAGCCTAACGCGTTCCGATGAATGCCTTCTTAACAACAGTGATCTGCTAATAGATGTTGTCTCCTCCGCTGTCTATAACCCACCCGCCATCCCAATTTATAACACGACTTAGGCCTATATAGTGAAATTTCAGTTGTGTCGGCCATTGTAGGCTTGGCTTAGCCTATTTGACAAATAAGATATTGCCAACCCTACGTATACCGTAAACACGGTCGTGTGTTGTTTGTTTTGAGCGGAGAGAGCTATGAGAGCGCACTCGCTTCTATCTTTTTGTATAGGGGCATCCTGAACTAGCTCCAACAGATGGCGCACAGGTACTATCATTTTGTTCTTTATTTCAAATAGCATTTGCCAATAACACACAATTGACTGTTACAAACTCTTTAAAATGAAAATTTACTGTATTATCAACTTGTCATTCTTCAAATTCGATGTGTATAGAATTCCAACGGAAGGCAAATCAATTGGGTCTTGAAGGCTATATATATATAAACCTAACCTAGGAGCGGACAAAAATTCTATCTTATTAATGTTTTACATACAAAAACAAACCTAACCAGTGGCTAACACGCCAGACTCCCTTGCCTGTGGTACTAACAGTAATTTTCGGCCAGGCAGTAGGCCTACCTAACCTAGTAATGGACATAAATTCTATCTTATTAATGTTTTACATACAAAAACAAACCTAACCAGTGGCTAACACGCCAGACCCCCTTGCCTGTGGTACTAACAGTAATTTTCGGACAGGCAGTAGGCCTACCTAACCTAGTAACGGACATAAATTCTATCTTATTAATGTTTTATACACAAAAACAAACCTAATCTGAGGTTAACGCCCCAGGTCCCCTTGCTTGTGATACTAACAGTAATTCTATTTACATACCTGTCGCATTTTAAATCACTGCTTCCATCAGTCTGCAGTATCCACTTAAATTTGCCCACAAGCACACAAAGATTCTTGATTCATGATTCTTATAGAATACATTACACTTAAAGAACTTGGCACTTTAGAACACACTGACACTGATGGTATGTCATTAAAACTACCATTATCTACTTTAACAAACAGGAGTTGTGTGGTAGGACGGTTAATTTGGGAAAATTGTCGGAATGGTCAACACCACCTAGTGGAATGGCATCAGGGGTTAGTTTGGGAATTTCCTAACCACAACATACAACTGTTTTAACTTCGAAAATTATCCCGGTGAATAGTTCTTATCCACTTCTCTTTCAAAGATTTGTCTTTAGGAAATTTAAAAGTTGAAGTATCTGCAGCAGTATTAAATTTACAGCCGGGTACACAGACAATAACAATGAACAGACAATACTTCTCACATTAGGTATCACCGGAATGTATAATTATTAACAGTGCACTACACCACTTAAGGTACACTGTTACAAGAAATAACAGCACGAAATCACTTGAGATATGCAACATTTGAACGAAATTCTGGCAGCAGACACACTTAAATGTTGGTTCACCAAATGTAAACAATCCCCTACGAATTCCGCCATTTTCTACAGTATTGATAGTGGTTTTGCGGTCTGATATATTGTAGTCGGTCTTGGGGAAGCAAGATGGTAAGTTTCATGTTTGACGTTCTCGGAGCTTCCCGAAGCCAATCAGAAACGTTCTACCTGCACATGCGCAGTACGGAAGGAGTAGCCAAAGTACGCTATCGCTATGTCATCATCCTCGATTACCATCATGTAACTATTTTAAAGCGCATGGGCTATACTTCATACACACAATAGAGTAAACAAACAAACTTATATTTTATAGTATAGACAAGTGATAGCTGATTGCGCGCGCATGTACAAGTTCGCGTTCCCGGGCCAATTGTGTACCGGGGCCCCGGGAAGCTTCGCGTTTCGTTTCCGTTCTCATTCCCGAGACAATAATTGTGAACCAGTCTTTTTTGTTATTGCGACGTGATTTTATGACAGTTACGAAAGTAAATATCTATGTTGGCAGCATTGTCTCGGTCGAGAAAGTTTCTTCAAAGCAGTGGCGGCTGGTGGTTTGAAATCATGGGTGTGCACTGTTTTAAAAGATTATCTAAATTTGATATATATGCATGCTTACCTAACCATACAAAATAACAGCTTCATTACGATGTCACGATTTTAATAACTTATTGCTTATGATATGAACAATGTATTAAATATTTATAAACGAAATGTTTTACTTTGAAAACTGGTCAACGCAAAATGTTACTTTAACATTATTGTATTTACAGTAGGTGTTCAAGAATTGAACTTTAAACAATTATAACAATTAAATCCTTCGGGAATATTCAAAACCTTAATTATAACTGATACAGAAATGTACAAAAAGTATAATTTACCGTGCCAATCCTTCCTACTACTGACATGAATCCAATGCTGTATGGACAGTCGGAAATTTTCTGATATTTACTCTGACGAAGTCACTCACATTATTTTCCCCAAGTTCACTAGTGGCACTTTGAGTCTATTTACAAGAAAATTTGTGAAATGCACAGATTAATTATTAAGTAGCCTATATGGCTTGAAACAATGAATATACCAATGTAAAAAAAATCCACAGCCTGCTTCCAGTCTCCGACCGGGTCAGGAATGGAATGAATGAAGCCCCCAACTAGCGGCGAGGATATGAACTGTGCCGGCTGCCGAAGCCTGTCGCACTCCTCTGGGGCAATGATTCAATGAATGACAGATGAAATGAAATTATAGTGGAGAGTGTTGCTGGAATGAAATTTTGACAGGGAAAACCGGAGTGCCCGGAGAAAAACCTGTCTGCCTCCGTTTTGTCCAGCACAGATCTCACATGGAGTGACCGGGATTTGATCCACGGACCCAGCGGTGAGAGGCCGGCGTGCTGCCGCCTAAGCCACGGAGGCTTCAATGAATATACCAATGTAAAACCCCAAATTACGTTTGTATCACTCTTCTGTGATTCTTTCTTATCTCCTTTCGGTAGTCCTCACGCATGTACATAACTTCTAATTCAGCTCTCAATTTGGATCTGTCAATAAGAGGATAGGCTCGGCAAGCTTGGAAGACAAGGGCGATACAAGCAGCAGCGAAATGTCACAACCTAGTAAGGTAATCTGTGGTCACAACCTTCCAAACTGCGCGTGAATTGCTACTTGGTACACTAATTCTCCAACAGATAGTGCGGTAATTGTTATCGAGGCTCGTGTCTGAGTAATGGTCAAGACTTGGTCTGTCACTTGTTGTGAAGGAGATGGGAAATTAAACTGAGCATGCGCAAGTCTTTCCGCCAGGCAAGGATGTGGCTCCGCTGCTGTTATTGTTAACACACTCCCCCTCTTACCCCCACTGCAGCCGTATAGCCTAAAGTCTGACTCGGTCTGGCTACAAAGCTGCAACTGGCGAACGGCAATCACTGGGCGATACCCGAGCCAACATACAGCGAGGAGTAGCAAACACGGTGTACAGGACGTTTGTTGACGCGTTATAATACCATAAAATCATGTTGTTATTTACATATTCCTGTTTATAAAACTAAAATGCAAAGCCAGGTTAATATTGCAAAAATGGGTGTGCACTGGTTCCAGGGCGAATACCCAGACACCACCACTGCTTCAAAGAATAAATAACTTGCCGTTTGGTAAGATATCTATGAGCGCTCGCCAAGTGGTAGCTGGTCGCCTCGTGCTCCGACCAGTTTTCTGTATCGGCCGGTAAGGCCCAGACACTCCCATGTCCTTAGATCTCGGGTGTAAAAAGGCTCGGTGAGGGGTGAACGAAAATATCCCAGCAGCTCTGTGTTCTGCTGAGCAGCCACTGTCCCACAATGTAGTGCCACTGTGTAGTACTTCCGGTTCTTTATCACAACACTACGGTAATACAGTTTCTATAGTATAGAAATGTTTATTTATTTATTTATTTATTTACTTATTTATTTATTTACTGTGAAAAACATTTTATTAAGGTTTGAATATTGCTAATTTACTGATTTTGTCTTGAGCTGGAGGGACTTCAATACTGTCTGTTCCTTAAATATGGGTTTCGAGACTTTCGACTCTACCTGTAACTTTTCAAATAGATATTCCTCTGTCGATAAAGAAAATCATCTACTTATTAACGATAATTTGAGCAAATCATCTGTCACACAAACAAAGCAATCGATCAATAAAATGCACTATTATAAAATGAAAGCTCTGCACTCCTGCCAACCCACGAGCCCTCCCAGGACGCTGCTGATTTCCTGGTGACAAAGTGCAGTAAAACTAGAATTTACAATACTATATCAACCGATAACAAACGAGGTTATACGATACAGAGAGGGTAAAGATGATGATGATCATATTCTTGTTCTTGACGTTTCGGCCAGCAACGGACCACTTTAATTCAACTGCTCTTTTCCTCGAGCTTCAACATTCACCCAGTAACGTCTCAGTCTACGTCTTGTCTCTTGTTAGTTTAGGCTTTTTCTGGAAACTCCTGTGTTCTTATAGTTTCATTTTAAGGGGCGTACGCACCTGAATATCGTTGTATGTATTAATAATTAGGGCTCAGATGTTTAAGACCTAAAATAGCTCGAATATGCAAGCAAATATGGCCTCAAAAATGACGAAATATGGCTAAAAAATTACAAAATGTGACCTAATTTAAATACGGCCGTTTAAAAAATATATATAAATCCCAGTGACAATCCCTTCGAGATTAAATTGTTAAATCAATTCGTTATTCCTATTTTCATATTAATTTTCTGAATGTAAACATGTTTAAGTGGTTATTTACAGTATATTTCCCTTGACTTAGCCTACTCATCAAACACTTTCGAATACATACCTATAAAAGATTTTCACTAAAATGATCAGATCACACAAAATTTTAAAAGTCAGAATATATTTCCACACTGCAACGGTGGTTTGAAACATCAGAAAATTGGAAATGTATCTTATTTTTTAAAAACAATTTTAGAGTGGTGAAGCCCATTAAACATTTTTATATTCAAATGTGTTAAAGTTTTAATTGAACACTACAAAATGAATTAGATGTCATTCAGTGCATTCTACACTGGTAGAAGTATTTTCCTTAGACATAATGGAATGCGTACTGGAGTGCAATTCACCGTAAAATGACGCTTGTTCAAGTAAAAGAAGGAGATGTAATTAGCCAACTGCTGGGATGAGTTTTTCAATATTATTTCTGACTCTACCTGTGCGACCATCCTGCCGAGTACAATGTGGTGGTAAAAGATGTGCTGTGAGGTGTATGACCTTCATCTCATACAAAAGGTATTCCACTTAAAACGACTGCCGTTGTGACATCCAGATTCAATTTCTGTAAGCACTATACTCTGAATTACCAATAAAGCTCGCTGACAGCTGTCAAAGCTAGCACGTGGGTAAATGCTGCGTTGCCACTGAGGCAGATCATGACTCATAACATTCCAAGAGTCTTGTAGGAAGACACAAATACTGGGGAAGTTAGCCCCTCTGCCTGGCGCTCTAATAACCGTGACGAGTGAAGACACACTGAGTAAAACCATGAGCTTACTGCTGTGTCACCGGGTGAGTTAGCCGTGGTCGTTCCGGCATGACTGTTGGCAGTCGCTCACATCCGGGAGGCGCGGAGGTTTGAATCCCCCCGCCGGCAACCTTGAAGATGGTCTTCTGTGGTTTCCCAGCTTCCTTCCAGGCAAATGCCGGGGTTGGTCCATAACTATAGGCCACAGCCGCTACCTTCCAACTCCTCGTGCTTACATTCAAACTTCCCTCCCCAACGGTACTTGTAGCTCACCCATTGGGTGTCCGTCTCGAAGCAGCTACAAAACTGGCGAGCCAAACATGTCCTCGGACACTCCCGGCACTAAAAGCCATACGCTAAAAAAAATTGCTGTGTCGGAATACATAGCAACATTGTTCACTTATGCCATGGAGACCGTTACCCCTCTCGTCTCCACTCCTCATCTCACCCATCAAGCGGATGACAGTTTTCAACGAGCATCTTTTGTAAATCAGAGTATAGTTCCCGTTCGGTAAGTTCAGGATTATTGCACACCTACAGCTGCCGTCAAACTACCGACTTACAAAAAAAATGCTCTAAATATGACCTAATGATTTAAAAAATGTTCGAAATATGCATTTATATGGCAAATAAAAACCACTGTATTGTGCGATAATCACTTGATTTGCATCAGAAACTAATCGGGCATGAAAATAGAGGCAAAGAAAAAAAGATGACTTTTCCTAAACATCCGAGCCCTATTAATTAACAGGTTAAACCGGGGTAATTAGGGCATGGATTAGTTAGAACATTACCCAGTAAATATCATATGTAGGGAAATAAGATACAACATTGATATAGAACAATGTCTTAGGGTAGTTCTGAATCTGTATATCACATTTCATCGATTAGTAGTGCTACGTGTCTAGACAAACATAAAGCAGCGCTTTGCGGTCAAGTGAGGAAAATGTTTATTTCTCTCCGAGGACGAGATTGTCAAGGCTGTGCAAGAAAAGGGGAAGTGACGCTTCGATTCGGTCGTGTTTTTTGAGATTCCATGAAAAAGAGAAGAAGAATGGAGTGAGTAAAAAGATCTCGTAAGATGTCAAGAAACTTATCGTTCAATAAATATTAGAATTAGGAAGAGAGTGTCTAATTACTTTATGATTTGACCCACGAACCGTAACAGTATTCAGTGTTATAGAATGTATAGTGTTTCTCCTAATTGTGTCCAAACCGTAGCTTCTGCGTTGGCATACACATTATGGGTTTAACTCAATTTGTGCAACAGGAAGTTTGCTTATTTACAAGTATTCATATTGAGTACCGGTACTCCCTTTTTAGCCTACTTTCGATTTTTTCAAAACACAAAGTAGACTTACGGGATCTACACGGGCCGAAAGTTGTCAGTCTGTCTCTGTGTGTGTGTATCTGACCCCCGCCTCTATATCAATTCAAACACGACGAAACCGAATTGAACGAAATTTGGTACAGACGGAGCACTAGCAAAGGTAACCTCAGTGTCATGCTTTATATCGCTGCCATCCTGACGATAACGTAATGGCGGTCGCCCAAATGTTCAAAGCTGAAATCAAATTACAACTAACCTAATCATCTGATCTCTACCGGGTGAGTTAGCCGAGGTCGTTGCGGCATGACTGTTGGCAGTCGCTCACATCCGGGAGGCGAGGAGGTTCGAATCCCCCCGCCGGCAACCTTGAAGATGGTCGTCTGTGGTTTCCCATCTTCCTTCCAGGCAAATGCCGGGGTTGGTCCTTAACTATAGGCCACAGCCGCTACCTTCCAACTCCTCGACCCTCCCTTCCAACTTTCCTCCCCAACGGTACTTGTAGCTCACCCATTGGGTGTCCGTCTCGAAGCAGCTACAAAACTGGCGAGCCGAACATGTCCTCGGACACTCCCGGCACTAAAAGCCATACGCTTAAAAAAAATCTGATCTCTAACAAATTATGCAACAACAAGCCTTCATGTGGAAAGTTTTGTTTAAAAAAACTACTAGGTCATCAACCAAATAGTTTGAAGATGGCGGCCGTGTATTGTACAAATCGACCCCCCTATCAATTCAAAGACAACGAAACCAAATCGAATCACCTTTGGTACAGAGGTAGCACTAGCAAGGGACAATTCAGTGTCATGCTGTATATCGCCGCCATCATAACGAAAAAGAATTGGCACCCACCCAAATATTCTAAGCTTTAATCAAATTACGACTGACCTAATCATCCGATCTCTAACAAATTTTCCAACAATGTACCTTTGTGGGAAGTGTCTTTTGCCCAAACTACAAGGTCATCAGCCAAAATAGTTTCAAGATGGTGGAAGTATGAATCATGCCAGTATTATAGCCTAACCGTTACGTACGATTCAACAAGGCCCGGTCTCATCGAATCCGTTTATCGTACAGTGGGTGGCTTAAACTGTCCTCAAGGAGGTGACCCATAGGATATTAACATCTTATTTATTTATTTATTTATTTACACTGTTTACGCCCACATTGGAGCACCAAAAATCAAACCTGATATACAAAGTCTTCCTATATTTCAACAATAAGTTCAGTTCTTAATTCTTGCTAATTTTTTTCTTTCCCAATACTTCTTCAGTCTGGAAGATCTTGCAGCTCGTTCTTCTTCTGATATAACATACTGCTTACGCTGTGAAATTTTGAATGTTAATCGAGTGTATTTGTTATTCAGAAGCCGTTTCTCCTCTCTATGTTTAATATGATGCTTAGTAATTTTCAATTCGTCTAAATCCATTTGTATTTCTTTAAACCATGTGATTTTTGTTTTACTGTTCCAAAAGAAGTCAAAAAGTTGTTTCAGTAGTCTAGTATTTGGCAAGCGGGATATGTGTCCAAAAAACGCAATCCTTCGTTTTCGCATCGTGTCAATGATAGATTCATTTTCCTTGTAAAGTATTGAATTGGGCAAAAGTCTCCACTGGCCCTCAACCTGGTGTTTTTTATTGAGTATTGTCCGAAGAATCCGTCTATCAACCTTCTGTAGTTTGTCAGTTGTTGATCGGGTGTTTAGTTTAAATAAAGTTTCACCTTCTGGCTTAACGACGGAGAAATAATGTCGAAGTTTAGCATTAATCGAAAGAGACTGTTTCTTATATGTTGGCCAGGTAATCTGTTGTGCTCGTCGCAATTTTAGAGTTCTTTTATCTATTGATGCTCTCTCATTGGCATTCCAAGTGATGATCTCACCAAGATATTTAAATTTTTTCACAATCCTTATTTTCTGGGCATTATGCAGTACAATATGTGATGTGTCAACTTGAAAAGATGGCATCATTTCTGTTTTCTCAAAGGAAATTTTCAACCCAACCTTTGCTGCTAATCGTTCCAATTCCTCTACCTGAAATTTAGCTTCTTCGATACTAGTTGCTAATAATGCTAGATCATCAGCAAAGGCGAGACAATTTAGTCGAGCATTTTTTCCAATCTTGACATTCGGTGGACAAACCTTATTCCATTGACGCATAACTTTTTCCAGCACACAATTAAACAGCAATGGAGATAATCCATCTCCCTGCCGAAGACCAGTATGGATTTCAAATGACTCAGAGGTTTCACTTCTAAACCTAACTCTAGATTTAGTATTCTTAAGAGTGACCGCAATAAGGTTAACAAGTTTTCGATGTAAACCAAATTCAGTAAGGACATTTAATAGAGATTCGCGATGGATACTATCATAAGCTCTTTGAAAATCAACGAATGTGATCACTAAATCTTTGCTCCTAATCCTGTGATGTTTTATAATCCATTTGAGACTGATAATTTGATCTGGACAGCTTCGTCCTGGACGGAAACCACTGATATTCACCAAGTTCATTATCAAGTTGTTCGTGAATTCTGGAATATAAAATCTTTGAAAAAATCTTATACGTGACATCCAGCAACGATATCCCTCGATAATTACCAGGATCTGACCTATCGCCCTTTTTGTGTATGGGATGTATAATTGCAATATTCCACTCTTCAGGCAATTTTTCTGTATTCCAAATGTCAATAAGATGTTTATGTAGGTTATGAATAGTCTGTACATTAGCATTCTTCCAAAGTTCTGCTACTACTTTATTCTCTCCTGCCGCTTTAAAATTCTTAAGTGAATCAATCGCTGTTCGCACTTCATCGTAAACCGGCGGTATGATCTTTTCCAGGGGTGTTTTATTTCTAGGATAGGGATCGAATTCAAAAGAATCTTGAGGTTCATCACTATTAAGTAATTTTATGAAGTAATCGGCCAAAATTATTGCATTGTCATAATCATTATGGGCCACCTGCCCGTTCGTATCTTTCATCAAAAGAGTAGGGGGAGTAAATTTTGATTGGTATTGTTTAAATGTCCTGTAATAGTCCCTTCTTTTATGGCGATTGAAAGCTTCATCAATTGATTTTAATGTTTCCTTCTGATATTCTCTTTTAACCCTCCTGATTTCTTTGGCCGCTAACCTTCTAGCAATGATTAATTCTTCCCTAGAACTTTCTGTTTTTTGTTGTTGGTCCTTCAACCAAGCTGAATGCCGGCGTAGAATTGCTAAATCACAATCCTCATTCCACCATGCATGTTTCTTTCGTTTTTTAATGGGAGCAACGTCTTCTGCTACGGCTTTTAATTTGTTAACAGTGGTCCCCAAGTTGTCACTCAAAAGCGTGATGGATTGCTCAAAATATACTGGATTATTGATAACTGAACTAGGATCATACAATCTTTTGCTATTGAATTTTTGAGGTTTATTTTTCCTTTTAGGAGTCAATTTGATTTTAATCTTGGAAATGTAATGATCCGAATCAACATCAACACCACGAAGGACTTTTACATTATAAATCTCTTTGTGAAATTTCCGATCCATGGCCACATGATCTATCTGAAACTCTCCTAACTTAATATTAGGACATTTCCAAGTCATTAATTTATGTGGTCTCCTCTTGAACCTTGTTGTCTCCATAATTAGACCATGGTTAATACAAAATTCAATTAACCGTTCACCATTCTGTAACGTTTTGTTACTAACCTTGCACGAAAATATACATATATAAGAAACTCCACAGTTGTGCGTCCAAATGTAACGTTTTCGCTCCACGTTGAGCGCACAAATGTAACGTTCCTGGTCCTTCTAAGTGACCAAAGGTTACGTTCCTGGCGGGGCTCCAATATTGCGTTCTCCTGGAGTACAGTAGAAGAATCGCAACAAGAACAAGCACCGCTTTACTCACACCACCAATAGCATACTTACCTCTTACCTGTTCATTAGCAATGATTATAATCAGCTCGTGTGGGCGCCAGGACACCTAACATTTACTTTAGATGTGCCAAAGTATTTAATTAAAATAGTGATAGAGCACTCGAAACGTCTTTCTCTCAAGCCGTGGTATAGCTGAGCCATTAACCAATTGTCTTATCGCTACTGGGAGAAGGTATGCATTATGTCTAAAGCTAGCTACTGGAAATGAAAGTCCTACCATTACTTAAGAACAAAATTTAATTGATCAAAATTTAAAGCAGCAAAAGACGTAAAAAGAGAAACAAATGAATTTTTAAAAAAATCTGGAAGTTATATTAAATTGGCGAGAGTTACAAAATGGAATATGAATTAAATTTAAACAAAAGCTGGATTCTAATTTGCCATAAACAGAATTACAGAGACTTGATTGGATTTAGTAAAGGAACTCACGGCCGTCTTCTTCATAGTGGTAGTCTGGTTTTCCCTCTGATCTTGCTAGCGGATGTTGTTTGGTTCTGCCTCAATATTGTATAGATCCTTATCTTGATACGGGCAGGGAACCAATTTGTCCCGTCTCCCGACTGACATATGTGAATGGCTTTGCTCCAAAATTCACTTTTGTGAATATGATCAAGGACACGATCATATTCACGTCAGTAGTATTAATTTTAAAACTTCTTGAACTGATAAGTTGCGATCTCGCAGCGAAGATGTCTGATAGACGTGAAGATTCAGAAAATCTGAGAAGATTGGGGCTTGAGAGTAGATGACCATTGGTTTTTATGGAAGAAGAACTTCCCCACTCTGCAGTATTTCTCGACCAATCAATTAGGTATCCTGATGACGTAGCTCCCCACTCCAGATCCCTAAGTTCTGATCATGCCTCTTCATTAGTTGGGTTAACCACGTGGGGTTGCTTCTGAAGTAATTTTAAATCAGCGTCCTGATGCGATGTTCTTCCGAGAATTCGTGACGTCAGCGCTAACTGACCAACTTGCTTTGTCTAGAAGCCTCGCGTCCCCGGAATGTTTGTACATATATCTCGAAAGTCAAGTCTAATTTTGGCGGACTACCCGTGGCGAAACTGACGACACGTTGAACGACATATTTCCCAATCAAGTCTTGTACAAAATATAACCTATAACGAATCTAACTAAAATCTCCATTTTATAACTTCCGCCAAACAATAATTAAACCCCTTCCATATATATAAAGAAATTATGGACTAAATCTAGAATCGATATGATAATTAAAATATACATAATAATAATAATAATAATAATAATAATAATAAATTTTGCTGCTTATAAAACATATAAATTAAGGGGAAGTATTCGGACTGTTACATCGCCCTTAGAATTTTTTTGTCCAATCTTAGATTTGGGCGAACAAATTATATACACATTTAACCTAACAATTAACAGCATCATACAAAATTATACCCTTCAACAATAAAAATATACATATATACCCTTCAATATTTACAACAATGAATACTTTGTTGTTGCTTTAAAGCGTCAATGTTCATTTCTTTCTTCCTGATATGTATGATTTCATTCATACTAACACTCGTTTGTTAGGCTGATATTCTGAGAGACTTGTATCGTTTTAATTCAAATCGTTATTTTTCTTGTCTCCAGAATAATTATAATAAATATTGCCTTCACTAATTCATCACACGACACATCACACGCATGTGATAATCCTGCATACTTGATTCCTCGCAAGTACTCTGTAATGAATTTTCAAAATTTTACCTATATCACATAAAACAAGAAAGCATAGTTTTATACATAGGCATAATATTTGAGTGCAAGTTACCCCATTAATTCCAAAATATAAGGTACTAGGTCACCCTTCGCTTATCTGATTCAGATAACTCACTCATTCCAGTATATGTGTCAACAGTCGGATATGCCTCTTGTAAACTTAGTTACCTATCTCTTTAAAACTACTAATTGTATACCAGGGCATTGACACATGTTGTTCCGTTACACACGAGTCCTTACCTGACTCATTCCACGTATTTTCTTAAAGGGTGTACTCATCTTTAGGTACGGTACTTAGGGAGTTAGCATAAGGGCTTATAGATGGTTCAATGATCTTATCTCTTAACATGTCGTCAATCTGCTGTTGTACTGCCTCTTGGTATTTAAATGGGATAGGGGATCTATTACCTACAAAGACTTTGCGATCTATTACATTTAATGAGTGTGTGTAGCAATTGGCCTCGCCAATCCGATTCTCAAAAACTCTACTATTCCTTACTAAAACATCCAATAATTGATCCCTCTGATCAATGCCTAAAGAACTTTCTTCCACAGCCTGACATAATGCATCCTCTAGATTGTCATTAGTCAGCAAACTGCCAATAAAATTAAAACCATCGTCACTACTTCCCACCTTATTGTCACCTGACAAAATCACTTTAATAACGCACACTCTTTGAGAATAATCACTCTTACCTGGCTCATTAAATGCAATAATCACAGCTTTCTTCCCCCCTTTCATTCTAATACACCTCTCATCGTAACACACCTGAACCTGATTAGCAGACAACCAATCAGTACCCAATATCAAGGAAAACACAAGGTTTGGGATCACCAAACATACCTGCATACCTATTACATTATTAATACAAATTTCCACCAGAACCTGCTTAGAAATGACATGAGACTTTTTACCTACAGCTGTTATTACAAAAGTTGATTTGATAGGGATTTCTTGAAATATTACACCTTCGTCTCTCATCCTATTATAAAATGACAAGCTAATGCAACTCTTGACACACCCTGTATCTATAAGCGTATCTATACGCGCCCTCAACACATTTATGCTAATGATGGAATTTAAATTTTCAATATCACTAGGTTTTGTCACCTTTTCATCATAATCGCACAAGAGATCATCTCTTACATTTAGGTCATAACCACTAAATAGAGTATTGGCTGGGAATATCAACGACTGGAAATCTGACCTCGCATTACATGAATGCCCTACCGTGCCTTCCTAACTTTTTATCATCCTCCTCTTTTTCTTTCTCTCGTTTCACTGTAATTATTTCTTCTCTTCTAAGAACGATAGTTTCTCCCTCCTCAGTACTACTCTTATCAACCAAAAAACTACACTTCCCCTCTCCCCTAGTTTCACCTACCGTAGCCACTACTGTAAGCCATTGCATTCTATATTCTTTATCTCTTTCTTTCAATCTTCCTTCCATTTCTTCTAGCATCGTAATCTGTTTCTCTACTTCCTTTCTACTCCTAGGACTTCTAACTTCGATAATCTGCTCGTTACTTACCTCTAAACTCCTCTTTCCTACATCCAGCATTTCTTCATCCTCTACACGATTTTTCTCTAACGTCTTCGTTAACTGCTGCTCTTTTTCTCTACTCTCATCTATTTCCTGCCCCTCCTCAACATCTATTCTATTTTCAACTAATGTCTTCTCTACCGTAATATTCTGCTTTTTCTCCTTCCTTCCCTTCCTGGCCTTCCCCCCTTCCACCTTCTGTTTTTCGTGCTTGTCTGAGACCCCTTGTTGCATTCGATCCAACATACGTTTCTCCAGACCAGCTAATTTAATGCTCATTCTTTCATCTACCTTTCTCTGAAAGCTCTTCCTCATCTCCTGCTGTGATTCCTTTATGCTAACATTGAATTCTTCTTTCATCCGTCTATTTTCTTCATCAATGGCTTTCTGCATTTTCATCTCCTGAGTATTTACTACTTTCCTTATCCTCGTTATTTCTACTCTTATCTTTTCATTAATTCTCTTCTCCTCTCTCTTACTATGCTCTTTTATCTCAACCGTTACTTCCTTAACTTTCTCCCCTATCTGCTGGTTAAGCTCCCTAATTTCATTTCCTACCACCTGTAACTTTTGTTCAATTTCTACCCTTATTTGACCTGCTTCCACCTTCATGTACCTCTGAATGTCTTCCTTCACTGTTTCTTTAAATGTTGTAATATCTACTTCAAGCTGCTCATACATCTTACCTAACCTCTCTGTCTCTTTGACGACCTTATCTACTTTCTGACTATTATGCTTTAGTCCCTGATTTAATTTCGTCATCTCCTGTTTTAATTCTTTATTTAACTTCTGACTATTATTTTCCATCTGTTTTAATTCTTTATTTAATTTTTGATTATTACTTTCCATTTCATGTTTTAATTCTTTATTTAGTTGCTCAAATTTATTATTATTTTCCTGTCTCATTTGAACTAATATACTCAAAATGCTATCCTGTGCTGACATCTCCGATGAACTACCCTCTACACTAGTCGCATTAGAATTTACCTCCGCTAAATTCCTAGCTTCGTCTATCTCCATCTCCAGATTCACGCTACTACCATTCTCTTCACCATCTCCCGTCACCTCTATACCACTTCGCAGCTTCATCTTATCTTTATCCGCCATACCGACACACACAAAAAAACTTATTATCACCCCCAAAAATACTTGCACTGAAATATATCCTTTTCCCTTCACGACAAACAATTGGTTTTCGGGCCTACGCTTGTGGCGCCAAATGTAACGTTTTCTCCCCACGTTGGGCGCCAAATGTAACGTTTTGTTACTAACCTTGCACGAAAATATACATATATAAGAAACTCCACAGTTGTGCGTCCAAATGTAACGTTTTCGCTCCACGTTGAGCGCACAAATGTAACGTTCATGGTCCTTCTAAGTGACCAAAGGTTACGTTCCTGGCGGGGCTCCAATATTGCGTTCTCCTGGAGTACAGTAGAAGAATCGCAACAAGAACAAGCACCGCTTTACTCACACCACCAATAGCATACTTACCTCTTACCTGTTCATTAGCAATGATTATAATCAGCTCGTGTGGGCGCCAGGACACCTAACATTTACTTTAGATGTGCCAAAGTATTTAATTAAAATAGTGATAGAGCACTCGAAACGTCTTTCTCTCAAGCCGTGGTATAGCTGAGCCATTAACCAATTGTCTTATCGCTACTGGGAGAAGGTATGCATTATGTCTAAAGCTAGCTACTGGAAATGAAAGTCCTACCATTACTTAAGAACAAAATTTAATTGATCAAAATTTAAAGCAGCAAAAGACGTAAAAAGAGAAACAAATGAATTTTAAAAAAAATCTGGAAGTTATATTAAATTGGCGAGAGTTACAAAATGGAATATGAATTAAATTTAAACAAAAGCTGGATTCTAATTTGCCATAAACAGAATTACAGAGACTTGATTGGATTTAGTAAAGGAACTCACGGCCGTCTTCTTCATAGTGGTAGTCTGGTTTTCCCTCTGATCTTGCTAGCGGATGTTGTTTGGTTCTGCCTCAATATTGTATAGATCCTTATCTTGATACGGGCAGGGAACCAATTTGTCCCGTCTCCCGACTGACATATGTGAATGGCTTTGCTCCAAAATTCACTTTTGTGAATATGATCAAGGACACGATCATATTCACGTCAGTAGTATTAATTTTAAAACTTCTTGAACTGATAAGTTGCGATCTCGCAGCGAAGATGTCTGATAGACGTGAAGATTCAGAAAATCTGAGAAGATTGGGGCTTGAGAGTAGATGACCATTGGTTTTTATGGAAGAAGAACTTCCCCACTCTGCAGTATTTCTCGACCAATCAATTAGGTATCCTGATGACGTAGCTCCCCACTCCAGATCCCTAAGTTCTGATCATGCCTCTTCATTAGTTGGGTTAACCACGTGGGGTTGCTTCTGAAGTAATTTTAAATCAGCGTCCTGATGCGATGTTCTTCCGAGAATTCGTGACGTCAGCGCTAACTGACCAACTTGCTTTGTCTAGAAGCCTCGCGTCCCCGGAATGTTTGTACATATATCTCGAAAGTCAAGTCTAATTTTGGCGGACTACCCGTGGCGAAACTGACGACACGTTGAACGACATATTTCCCAATCAAGTCTTGTACAAAATATAACCTATAACGAATCTAACTAAAATCTCCATTTTATAACTTCCGCCAAACAATAATTAAACCCCTTCCATATATATAAAGAAATTATGGACTAAATCTAGAATCGATATGATAATTAAAATATACATAATAATAATAATAATAATAATAATAATAATAATAAATTTTGCTGCTTATAAAACATATAAATTAAGGGGAAGTATTCGGACTGTTACAATTCTTGTTTGTCAAGTTATGTGCTGGCCATCGCCCCACCACTAGGCGAAATTTCCTATCACGTCCAATCTTTGCATTGAAATCTCCAAGTAAAATTTTAATATTAGCATCAGGTATATTCGTTACCAATTGGTCAAGTTCATTCCAAAATTGATCCGTCCCTTCAGTATCAGTTCTATTTTTGTCATTTGTTGGTGCATGAACATTTATCAATGTGTATATCTTGTTTTCCACTTTAACTGTTAACAATGCAACTCGTGGGGAATTTGAGGAAAAATCCGTAATGGAATCTAGTATTCTATGGTGTACCAAGAAACCTACTCCAAATTGAGGGACATTTTTCATTACCCTTTCTCCTGGAGGCCCTTTATAGAGACGATACCCACCTGATTCAATTGGGTTCTGATCAGTATTACGTAATTCTTGAAGAGCAGTGATCACAATTTTGTGTTGATCCAAGATATCAGTTAGATGCTTTAACTTACCAACCTTCATCAAAGAATTAACATTTAATGTTGCCAAATATGAGAACTTTCCCGGCTTGTTGAATTTAAGTACGTTCTTAGTGTGATTAGTCTGCATGCTTGGACATTGTATCTCGAGGCGCTCCGACTCGCCTTAATCCTCTACCCGACACCCCACCGTATCCGAATGGTGTCTTCGCTTGGTTAATGATGTAAGTGTATAAACCGGTGGATTTCAATAGAAGACTCTCCATATTCATTTGATTATCAGATCAATGATCAAGAATCTGACCGTGGTCAGGGTTTACAATCCCAGATGTGATCTGGGAAGGTGATGAATGAAATATGATATGATGAAACATGAGATTGTGGAGTGTGTTTGGTCCGCGAGAGCTATTTTATTTCGCTCAAGTCCGCCGGTAAACCGGTGAGGACCCCCCTATCCGCCACCTGGGACGCGCCACGTCGGAGTATCACCTCTCCGCCTGCTACGACAACGTAGTAGGTTCGTGGATTAACATCTTATAATAGAATAGATAATTATACCATAAAAGTGACTAAGTCGCCTCCGTAGCGTAGCGGTCAGCATGGTTAGCTGCCGACCCGGAGGTCCTGGGTTCGATTCCCGGCTCTGCCACGAAATTTGAAAAGTGGTATGAGGACTGGAACGGGGTCTACTCAGCCTCGGGTGACCCAAATGAGTAGATGGGGTTCGATTCCCCCTCAGCCATCCTCGAAGTGGTTTTCCGTGGTTTCCCACTTCGTCTTCGGGCAAATGCCGGGATGGTACCTTCTTCAAGGCCACGGCCGCCTCCCCCTCTTCCTTGTCTATCCATCCTAACCATCCCTTACCTTCCCTCAGGAGGCCCCTGTTCGCTTTGTAGGTGCGGCCGCCTGGGCGAGGTGCCAATCCCAC
Organism: Meconema thalassinum; assembly: GCA_946902985.2. Classification (NCBI taxonomy): domain Eukaryota; kingdom Metazoa; phylum Arthropoda; class Insecta; order Orthoptera; family Tettigoniidae; genus Meconema; species Meconema thalassinum. The sequence goes on along the minus strand of OX336388.2, from coordinate 1,220,890,304 downwards.
CTCACCAGTTGTATCCTTTCCGATTCGATGTTCCCAGCGCTAGGACACTGTCCGTAGAGGCGGTAGTGGTGAGTTCCCTTGCTGAGTCCGTGGGTTCCACCAACCTGGAGGGTAAACGACTAAAAAAAAAAAAAAAGTGACTAACAGATCAGGCTGACCGTGCCACATCGTGCTGGGCCATGCCGTTGCGTCAAAATGGAGGCTATTGTTTGCTCGCAAGTCCATATTTTAGTAGATTGATAGTCTTCCAGGAATGTACTGAACAAAATAATACAAATTAGTATCAAATGGTTTATTATAATAAACGGCATGAATCGCTAATGAAAAAAAAAATGCTAGGCAATTATACTAAAGCTGTTGTTAACGTTGCTAGGTAGAGTGGACATGTGAAGCAGCGTGGTAGCATGCTAGAATCCTAACCTGAAGGTTTGAGGTTCAAATCCTAGCGGCTTCAATTTTGTTTACTTGCTTTTTTATATATATTTATTGATTTATAACTACTCACTACTTAAGCATATATAGTGTGTAATTGCAATCGAAAATATTAAATATACTTATAACACCACATATTTTAACACTGGACTACAGCGATTTTAAAATCGTTGTCTTTGATCCGCGGTAGAGTCTGCTGTTGTTGATTCTTTAGGTGCTTAGCGGCATCATGTTCATGCAGCCCCGTGTACGCGCGCGTGTGTGTAGAAGTTGTCTGATAACCTGTGTCACTGTGATGACTGTACTAGTGTGTGTACTGGTACAGTAAATGAGAAAGGATTTGTGTCGGTAGCTGTCGTTAATCCGCGGTAGAGTCTGCTGTTGTTGCTGCTGTTGTTGATTCTTTAGGGGCTTTGCGGCATCGTGGTCATGTAGGCACGTGTACTTAGGTGTGTGAAGAAGTTGTCTGACAACCTGTGTCACTGTGATGTCTGTATGTGTATTTTTAAACGAGGAAGGATTTGGGTTGGGCTGTTGTTGTTTTGTTTCATTTGAGAGGTTTGGACATCATGATCATTTAGCCCCGTGTACTTTGGTGAGTGTTGAACGTTGTCTGCTAAACTGTGTCACTGTGTGTGCTGTATTAGTGTGTGTGATTATAATTCAGGTGGGGATTCAATCAAATGTATAATAATTATAGCACGTTGTTATTCAACAAGCTACTGCAACCAACATTCAATTATACTCCTTGAAAAGTACAATGAGTTATAGGAGAAAGTAGGCTATATGTTCTTCACTAAACATCTTGTTTGTTTTTGTTTTTTGTTGTGAATGGCAAAATTTATTAGATAATATTCTAAGTAAGTTGCCTCATGTTCTCATTACTCCCGGCTCGATAATAATAATAATAATAATAATAATAATAATAATAATAATAACAAATATTATTGCAATGTTCACATTTAATTTCAATTATCGTTCTGTGCTCCACGACAGTAGACTACAAATTATGTAAGAACTGCTGTTCAAGAATCCAAGTTTTTCTCTCTGCATTGATGAAGAGGAATTTACAATAAAGCAGCTTGGGTAACCTGTTTATGTTGTTAATTCGTATTAGGGTTTGGGACATCTTTGGTCATCAGCCCCATATACTTGGCGCCTGGATTACCACAGCCACACCCACAGTTATATACTTTCATTCAAAACAAGGAGTAGATTTCAAGAAATCGGATAGTTATTTACTATATTATGGCTATGACGATAATGCAGTGACAGCAATTATTTTGCGTCTAATAATAAATGGAGAAATTTACACGGGCCAGACCCTGCCTAATAGTTTCCGGGTGTCAGAGAGGGGAATGACCGAAGGAATGTTATGCTCAGGACTACTATAGGGTTATTGCGTGAAGAGTTTTAAAATAAATATGAATCACTTGGATTTCAAGCCGTGAAGGAGCTCTGGCCAAGACATTTAATGACCAAACCTCCATCAAAGGATAAAATACACCAGTCGCCACTGGAACCGACATGTCTACACCTGCAAATAAAGAAAGCTTTCCAGTCGGGCAACACAAATTGTGCCCAATTACATTAGGCGGGAATCAAGTATTTACAAACACTGACCTGCAAGAAACTAGATATTATTACACACTAACACGCTTTGTATTGTGAGTAACTTCAGTACAGATAATAATTCAATAGATCACATGCAACATATTCAAACCGCATTAATCATCATCATCTTGCACAGTTTACAGCCACTGGCCGGGTCTGTTTGGAACACAAGCCCCTCCAACGTCTTCTGTCTTCCCACCATCTCTCAGCTTCCACCCTTGTCCAGTCTTCCCCTCTCTTCTTCACGCTTTCTTCCACCCCCTTCAGCCACATGTCTTTCGGTTTTCCTCTTGGTCTCTTTCCTTTCCACTTCGTCTCGTGTATCCTCCTGGGTATCCTGTGCTCCATTCGTTTTACATGTCCATACCATCCAAGTCTAGATTTCTCTATAGCATCCTGTAATGGTTCCTCCATTATTAATTCTCTGGTCCTCTCATTTCTCATTCTGTCCATATTTGTAGCTCCAATACTGCTTCTCAAGAACTTTATCTCACTGGCCTGTATTTTTCTCTTCTCCCTTCCTTTCATAACCCAGGTCTCCGAGGCATATGTCAGGATAGGGACATAGTACGTCCCATATAGGACCTTTCTGCTGTTCTGAGGGACATCCTTGCTCCATATCATGCTTCTCAACTCCTCCGGAATGCTTCTGCTTGTCTCCCCTGCATTAATAATAATAATAATAATAATAATGCCGTGGCATTAGAGCAGGCCTGTCGTAGATCACGAAACCTTTATGCCTGGTTTATTGATTACCAAAAAGCTTTCGATTCCGTGCCTCATACATGGCTTATACAGAGCTTGGAGATTTACAAGATCAACCCTATTATAGTGAACTTCCTGAAAAGCGTAATGGTTTCATGGAGCACTGCCCTCCAACTTACAGTGGGTGGCACTCGTTTAACATCTTCATTAATACCGATTCGCCGAGGAATTTTCCAAGGAGACTCGCTAAGCCCACTCTGGTTTTGTCTGGTTTTGAATCCTCTCTCGCAAATCCTGAACAGTAGCAACTACGGATTTAGTATTAAGGGTAATCATGGTGAAGCGTACAAGATTAACCATCTTCTTTATATGGATGACATTAAACTGTATGCATCAACTAAAGTGCACCTGCAATACCTCATCTCTATCACTCAGAGCTTTTCCTCAGATATCCATATGCAGTTTGGTTTTGATAAGTGCAGAACACAGACTGTTATTAGAGGCTCGCACTCTGCACAAGTAATACCTGTTGGAGAGGGACAGAGAAGTATTCAGCCGTTGGAGGAAGGCGCATTGTACAAATATCTTGGGTTCGCCCAGAGTACCCGTCTCAGACATGGTGATATCAAGAAGAACATAACTGAGCAGTATACTTCACGACTTCGCAGTGTTCTCTCTTCAAAACTTAGCGCTAAACATATCATTAAGGCAGCTAACACATTTGCAATGCCCGTAGTTACATAACCCCTTTGGTATCATCAGGTGGACTCAAACTGAGCTGCACGATCTTCAACGAAAAACATCGGGGCTTTTATTACGCCATCGTATGCACCATCCGAAATCAGCAACAGAGCGCCTGACTCTACCTCGGTCTGAAGGTGGTCGAGGACTGATAGACATCATGAACCTTCATACAAAACAAGTGACAACTCTGCGTGCATTTTTTCCACAACAAAGGAGAAACGTCCCCTCTCCATCGCACTGTATCTTCAGCTGATGATAATTACACACCGCTCCATCTGTCATCTTTAGATTCACCAGTAAACGAAGTGAAAACTACTGAATATAAGATCGGGAATTGGAAACAGAAGGCGCTTCATGGGCAGTTTCCACATGAGTTGGACCAACCTCACATCGACAAGTTAGCGTCGCACGCATGGCTGACCCACTCGGTTCTCTTTCCGGAAACGGAGGGATTTGTTGTAGCTATCCAAGACCAAGTTGTTGCTACTCGAAGTTATCGGAAATTTATCATAAAAGATCCAGCAACAGAGAGTGAGAAGTGTCGCCGCTGTGGCAAATGTAGTGAGACCATTCAACACATATCAGGTTGTTCCCACCTTGCCAACACTGACTACAAACATCGACACGATCAAGTTGCCAACATTATCCACCAGAAACTGGCCTTGAAGTACGAACTCCTTCAAAGCTCCGTCTCCTATCGGAAATACAAACCATCCGCAGCACTCGAAAATGCCACACACAAGCTCTACTGGGACAGAGGAGTTGTGACAGATGTTGCAGTCAGTAACAACCGGCCAGATATCATTGTCATCAATAAAGAACACAGAGCGGCATTACTGATAGATATCGCATGTCCCAACACTCAAAACATCCAAACAACAGCTGCTACTAAAATATCTAAGTACACAGAGCTGGCAATTGAGATAAAGCAGATGTGGAAACTTGAGTCGGTGACTACCATCCCAATAATTGTATCGTGTACTGGTGTTATACCAAAACTCTCCACAGTAGTCTATCAATATTGAATCTACACCCGCAGATATATATTGAACTACATAAGGTAGTTCTGTTAAACACCTGCCATGTTGTCAGGAAGTTCCTCGGTGACCCTCGCCGAACACTCAGCAAGGCTCGACGATGATCCAGAAGGAAATTTAGCTCATTCTATAAATGAGTGAGACTCGTGAAGAGTCCGGACACGAAATTAATGTAATGTGAGGTTCCTATAATTTACATATATTGTATTTCAGTACAGATGGTTCCTTGCTAAGGACGAACCAGGCTGTAATATAAAATGTAACCGGTATCTGCCGTGTTAATGATGCCAAAAAATAAACAATAATAATACCAATAACGCAACAATCATAGAAGTGTACTATACTGTCTGTAAATAATTTTGACGTGTTACACAAGTTCTTCTGTAATATAAAAATTGTATATATTTGTGATTAGGTGTACTGTAATTCATAATCACCGTATACCAATTAAGCCTAAGTGATCAAGATCTGAAGATGAACGCTTGACGTTCGAAACATGTCATCCAATTAAGTAGCCCATTTTGTACATAAAAACGTGTTAGTGTGTAATAATATCCGTTTCTTTCAGGTTAGGGTGTGTGAATACTTGTTTCCCGCCTGATGTAATTTGACACAATTTGTGTTGCCCGACTGGAAAGCTTTCCTTAATAGAATTAGTCAACAATGAAAAATGGCTTCATACAAACTTGAGAATGGCTGCGAGGCTCAGCGGCAACGTTCTCGCCTGCTGTGCCCAAGGTCAGAGGGTGTGCAAATGCGAGGGAACTGTGTCAGTAGATTTACTGGCATGTTAAGATCCTCTTCGGGGCAAGATTCTGGCACCCTAGCGTCTCTAAAAAGTCTCAGTAGTTAAAAGGGACGTAAAACCAATAACATTATTATTGTTATTGATGTGTAACATCTTTCCGCTCGGTTGCTGGATAGTTTTGTGGGAGTGATTTTGAAAATTGCGGACGGAAGTGAATCGGGCGGAAGTGGATCGAAAGGAAGTAGATCGGACGGAAGTGAAGACGCACTGCCAGCTGGATGTACAATTGAAAATGTGTGTATTGGAAACAAGGCAGTGTGTGCTCTGTAGCGCGAGAATATTATGGCAATACAGTAGGCAGTGCATTTAGCAGGCACTGGTTTGACGAGCACAGTGGCAAATGTTTCACCGACTTTCATTTGTCATTGAGCAGTTTATGAAGCTTCACGTTCAAGGTTGAATATCACATGGGGTAGGACAAAGACGACATGACATTTAAGTAAGCGGCATTATTGTCAAGCTGTGGGTGAGTAGTCAAATATTAAATGCATAATAGAATGTTGTTATATGAGTGGAATAAAAGCTGTATTTTCATCATATGTGAGACTAGGTCATTTCATGATTGTAGGAAGCCATGTTTTGATTGTTTACGACGAACTGTAAGAGAGCCTTGAGAATAATGAATGTTATAGTTACTGAGGAATGTGCTCACAGTATTTGAGAGTACTGTCGACGTTGTGTGTCACTTTGTTATTATGAATTATTAATGTAAAAGGAAGGAAGGAAGCTTGTAGTTTTGCGTGTCCGTTAATCTCACGATCATGATCCACGGTACCCGTACCTCCCTTTTACGTGGAATGCGAACCACAGGACATGGCATTTCAATTCGAAAATCTCACATGTATTGACCAGGAATCAAACCCGGTCTACCTTGGTGAGAGACTAACAGCTTGACCGATGCGCCGCAAATAAGACAGTAGCATATCTCCAATTCAATCTATACATTCATCATAGTACCAGTATGAAAATGGAGTGTAAATTAACATTTTAAGAATGTCCAAGCTGTGTAGTATACGAGTAGGATAACATGTCAGATGTTACACATCATATGCGACTACTGTAAGGCTCGTATGTTTTTTGATATGTAACATCTTTCCGCTCGGTTGCTGGATAGTTTTGTGGGAGTGATTTTGAAAATTGGGGACGGAAGTGAATCGGGCGGAAGTGGATCGAACGGAAGTGGATCGGACGGAAGTGAAGACGCACTGCCAGAAATATGGGACGGAAGTGAATCGGGCGGAAGTGGATCGAACGGAATTGGATCGGACGGAAGGGAAGACGCACTGCCAGCTGGATGTACAATTGAAAATGTGTGTATTGGAAACTTTTTTTTTTTTAGCGTATGGCTGTTGTGCCGGGAGTGTCCGAGGACATGCTCGGCTCGCCAGTTTTGTAGCTGCTTCGAGACGGACACCCAATGGGTGAGCTACAAGTGTCGTTGGGGGGGAGTTGGAATGTAAGGGCTAGGAATTGGAAGGTAGCGGCTGTGGCCTATACTTAGGGACCAACCCCGGCATTTGCCTGGAAGGAAGATGGGAAACCACAGTAGACCATCTTCAAGGTTGCCGGCGGGGGGATTCGAACCTCCTCGCCTCCCGGATGTGAGCGACTGCCAGCAGTCATGCCGTAACCACCTCGGCTAACTCACCCGGTTGTATTGGAAACAAGACAGTGTGTGCTCTGCAGCGCGAGAATGTTATGGCAATACAGAAGGAAGTGCATTTAGTAGGCACTGGTTTGACGAGCACAGTGGCAAATGTTTCATCGACTTTCATTTGTCATTGAGCAGTTTATGAAGCTTCACGTTCAAGTTTGAATATTACATGGGCTAGGACAAACACGACAAATGGCATTTAAGTAAGCGGCATTATTGTCAAGTTGTGGGTGAGTAGTCAAATATTAAATGCATAACAGAATGTTGTTATATGAGTGGAATAAAAGCTGTATTTTCATCATATGTGAGACTAGGTCATTTCATGATTGTAGGAAGCCATGTTTTGATTGTTTACGACGAACTGTAAGAGAGCCTTGAGAATAATGAATGTTATAATTACTGAGGAATGTGCTCACAGTATTTGAGAGTACTGTCGACGTTGTGTGTCCCTTTGTTATTATGAATTATTAATGTAAAAGGAAGGAAGGAAGCTTGCAGTTTTGCGTGTCCGTTAATCTCACGATCATGATCCACGGTACCTCCCTTTTACGTGGAATGCGAACCACAGGACATGGCATTTTAATCCGAAAATTTCACATGTATTGACCGGGAATCAAACCCGGTCTACCTTGGTGAGAGACTAACAGCTTGACCGCTGCGCCACAAATGTGACAGTAGCATATCTCCAATTCAATCTATACATTCATCATAGTACCAGTATGAAAATGGAGAGTAAATTAACATTTTAAGAATGTCCAAGCTGTGTAGTATACGAGTAGGATAACATGTCAGATGTTACACATCATATGCGACTACTGTAAGGCTCGTATCGTCTTTTTTATATACAGATGTGTGCAAATTATTAGAATCAAATAAAGAATGTAAATCAGTCACACTTTCTTATTCAAAATCGTTTTTATTGACCATCTGCTGGCATCTTTTGTAATCCTATTTAAAGTATTGGTATCGTTTCCTCCCCCGTGGACTCACACCTTTTCCCATAAGGAATTGCGTCTGGAAACTTTCAGAATTGGGGATTCTGATGGATACCTGAGCTGGGTCCGTTTCAGGCGCGGATCCAAGAGGGGATTGCATCCCCGCCCCCCGAAAATTTGGAAACTATTAAGGACGTAACTAAAGATAAAAGTATTCACATTAATTCAATATATTCAAACGATCAGAGCGTTTTCTACGTTAATTATTTTCATTAAAACACTGAATGTACATGTAATGTCCTATAGGCTTTATATTTTCCTTCCTTTCATAGATTATTTCATGAGTCAGCTCAAGGACATATTTTTGAATAATAAACGGATCCTACAAACCATACAGACGTTGCTGCCCAAAAGCTTTGTGCAAGCCTCAGATGAACATCTGCAAAAAGCATTTGATGCCATAGTAAACCAATGGTCGGATGATATTGATGCATCACCAGAATCATTCTTCAGTGAGCTTAAGAGGTGGAGAAGAAGTTTCCTTGAACAGAATGATCATCATGAGTTCCCTAAGGATTTTATATCATCTTTGAATAGGTGTACTGAAATTATTTTCCCCTTCATACACAAGGCGTTGAAGATTTTCTGCACTTTACCGGTAACTACAGCAACACCAGAACGTTCGTTCTCAACATTAAGGTATCTGGAGACCTATTTGAGAAACACCATGGAAGCAGACAGTTTGGATGGACTACCGTTAATGTATATACAGTACAAAAAATTGTGAAAATTAAAACTCAAGACGTACTGGATAAAATGTGTAAAAAGCCTTGTAAGCTTCTTCCTTAAAAGTAATTGTTAAAACTGTAAATCTGATATAATTATGTTTACGAATTCGATGACATTTCCAGATTTTCTAATTGTAGCACCTCTTCAGATCCCCCATCCCCCTTCCCTCCCTAAAACAAATCCTGCATCCGCCCCTGGTTCGTTTTCTATGTTTTCGCTGACTTTGGAATGTGCCATCTAAGTCAGGTGATTTCAATCCATGGTTTATGAATCTTTCAATAGCTCAAGAGCGGATCATCAGTACAATGACTCCAAAACTCTCTGCTCTAAATCCACACGTAAAGTTGAGTAAAGTAATCAAAACAAAACGTGTGGCATGTTGCAGTAGCAAAGTTCCTCGGTCAGTGGAAATTCTAAAAAATCAATATACTTTGAAATTCTGAAAAGAAATTATAATTAAGACTCTTGGTTAAACATTTGAAGTAATTTCAGCGCCTTGCAAACATATTTAATGTATACTTAATAAGCCGTGAAAAGTATACAGGCAATTTTCGAAAACTTGCGTAGTTTTTAATAATTTGCACACCTCTGTACACTTGAGTATTGTCATTTAGAATTGCTTCCTAAAGCTCCGTCTAAATTGTAACTCACAACTCTGAGTGAATTAATTACGGGCTGGACTACGCTTGAGAGAGTTTCAACCCGTTTGAACGGCTACTTCTACGGAGCTAGCCAACAGGTGGGAATCCTCTGTCTTGTTAGAGGTTAGTTGATTTTTGCCATTTATAGAGAAGTTGCAGTGTTCGACCATCAAGAAGCGACATATTGAAGGTGACAAATTGGGATTCGGCAGTGTATGCGCTGTTCCGTATCATTAGCCTATACCTGGCTGGAAGCAACACTACATAGCTCTAGCAGCGACGTCCGACAGACAGTCCATTAAGGTAGAATAACATTAACTTTTAATCTTGATCTTTTATACATTATTTTTTGTGAACTTTCGTGTATTTACATTCTAATGCTTTTGTAAGGATATTCATTTTCTCTTTGTATTTGTTATCATAGTTTTTAAGATTCTTTTTATTTAATTTACGCTGACGAAGGTATCATTGTTATACCAAACATGTACGTTTTAGCTTAATTATCAAACTTCTTAGTGTTTGACAAGGCGGATTTTATAATTGGAGATGAATAATTACAGCTACCATATAAAGGAGTGGTGTAGGTACTTTGATGAGTGAACTAACCGCTGGATTTCCACAAAGTCGGGCCCGTGGTGAAGGGGCAGAGCTCCTGCCTCTCACCCTGTTCGATTCCCGCTCCATCAGGGATTTTAGAAACTGACGCGAGGGTTGGAACGAACCGCACTCAGCCTCGTCAAGACAATTCAGTAGCTGTCTGACAGTGAGGCAGCACCCCGGTCTCGTAAACCAAGATTAACGGCCGAGGACCGGGTGAGTTAGCCGTGGTGGTTACGGCATGACTGATGGCAGTCGCTCACATCCGGGAGGCGAGGAGGTTCGAATCCCCCCGCCGGCAACCTTGAAGATGGTCTTCTGTGGTTTCCCATCTTCCTTCCAGGCAAATGCCGGGGTTGGTCCCTAACTATAGGCCACAGCCGCTACCTTCCAACTCCTCGTCCTTACATTCCAACTTCCCTCCTTCCCTCCCCAACGGTACTTGTAGCTCACCCATTGGGTGTCCGTCTCAAAGCAGCTACAAAAAAACTGGCGAGCCGAACATGTCCTTGGACACTCCCGGCATAAAAGCCATACGCTAAAAAAAAAAACGGCCGAGGGGACCCAACGCGCTCATCACACTTTACCCAGCAATATGTAGCCTGAATGGCTGGGCAGCGGTTGCTTGGTAGGCCAAGGACCTTCAAGGCTGTGGTGCAACGGATGGGGGAAATATCACAAAATAAAGATTTTATAAAGAGGCACCTATAATCGGGTTTTACTAATTTTTACGGAAATTAAGTTGAGAAATGGGTTATTTTGAAGAAAACAGAGGAAAATGTTTCCTCAAGTTCGAGCGATCGCTGACTACTGTACTGTATGTATGGTCGGTATGCTAGGAAGCAAGGAAGAAAAGATGTATACTATTTTGTAATTTAAGTAAACATCCGGTGTTTTGTAATGTGAAACATTAACGGTATATTTCCTCACATCCACTTACATCGGTGAAGAAATTTGCCATGTTTAAGTGGTTTGTTTTCTTCAAGTGTAATGACCTTGCTTTCTTTATTGCTTATAGTCCTTTATTTTCAAAATAACTACAAGAAACTTACGCTGAACAAGGCAGCAGCGGAAGTTATTTTTCCAGGGATCACTTAGATCCTCTATCGCTATCACTCCATTGATGGGTATGTCCATCCATTCATTCAGGTATGTGCCCTTAAGTAGACTGAGCACTCTGACAAAATAACGTTGTTGTATTGTTTAAGGGTTTATGACATCGTGTTCATCAGTCCCATGTAGTTGGGTGTTAGTACAACCTGTCTGATAGTTGGGCCTGTACAAATGTGTGTATTTGCAATTGGAAGAAGAATTTGGATGAAGAGGTGTAAGGTCTTAAATTAGAAACATGTGGGCAATTCTATCATGGCAGAAGTGATAATCGAAAACATCTCTACTCAGCTTTGCCTCACCACGTTCTTGCCATAAAACATAAACGAAGATGAGGTCGTGTATCCCCAATTAATTGGGATATAAGACTACCTTGTGGTGTAGCAGCTAGCATTCTTGGCTGTCACCCCGGAGGTCCGGGTTCGATTCCCGGCTTTGCCAAGAAATTTTAATTCTAGTGCAAGGACTGAAACTGAGAAGGGGAGGGTTCGATTCCCATCCTGGAAGTTGATTTACGTACTTTCTCCAGTTCTACTCCAGTCAAATGTTGAGAAGGTTCCTAACCTAAGGTCACGGCCGCCTCCTTCCCAATTCTATCCCCAATTTACAAATACACACACCAGTACATTAAAGAAAGCTTTCGAGTTGGTCTAAACAAATTGTGCCCATAACACATGTACATGGCATGTTTCGATTGTCAATCGATCATCATCAGATCCTGCTCACTTAGTTACTGTTTTTTAAGGGGCGGAACTACAAGGTCATCTTCCCCTCCTGTTCACTTAGGCTTATCCCCCAGGAGCTCACATCTAGTGGGACGTAGGTTGGTGACCACGGGGCCCCAGCTGAGTCCGGCAATTCTTCCACTTACTTGTGCCGGGCTCCTCTCCGTCTTCTTTCTGTCGACCTCACTCGGTCAACTCTTGTTCTCTTCCGACCCCGACGGTATTAGGGTATCCGAGGCCTAGGGAGTCTCTTCCTTTCCCGCCTTAATTGGCCCTTGTCTCATCTTTTCTGATACTCTCCTTCTGCGTGGGGTCAGCCTTCTTTTTCTTTTCATGTTATCTCCTGCCTTCTGCTCAAGGCCCTCAAGGAGGCAGGGTGTATGTCGCCCCACCACTTCTGGTGCACCCTGGATATTGCTACACCCACAGGGGCTCACGGCTGGTGAGTTCGGGAGTTGGCGACCCCGAGGGATTCCTGAGCTGGGTCCAGTTTTCCCCCTTTTATCCATTCCCTCTGGGGCGGACCCTCTCCCCTTTCACTTTCCTATCTGCCTTTCAAGGCTCTCCTTCCTTCCAAGTCCCTTAATCCGCATTCTTCGAGGGTTGAGGGCATTTCGTTTCCTCCTGTCCTTTATTTGCCTTGCTCTCCTTTTGTTTTCCATTTCTTATTCTAGTATATAAGTTAGTAGTTAGTATTAGTTATAGTTTACATTTCATTTTCATCTTCACGATCACCCACTCCATTAGGGGCCGATAACCTTGATGTTAGGCCCCTTAAAACAACAATTATCATCATCATCATCATCACTTAGGCTTAGTTAATGTAAGATTTTTGGGCACAATTTGTTTTGCCTGACTGGAAAGCATTCTTTAATAGTACTAGGCAACACTGAAAAAATGGCTTCTAATACTTCAACACACTAGTACAGCCATCACAATAACACAGGTTATCACACAAATTCCACATTTTCTCAAGTGCACAGTGCTTCATGAACACAATGTCGCAAAGCACCTAAAATATGCAACAACAACAACAATTATTGTGATTAGCTGTTGAAAGGTTATTTCTTTTATTTGTTTTTTAAATTTTATTTTAGGAAATAAAATTATATTCTTTGTGGAGTTGTTTGCCAAATTGAATTATTTGATGTTTGTTACAGGGCAAGTCTAAGATGGTGGTTCAATAACAAGTTGTAGATCTGCTCTATCTTAATCTACCCTGCTGATGGGGACGTGAAATGGATATAGTTCGAGAAGCTTAGTTTGGTCTTATCGCCGGGAGCGGGTGATAAAACGGGATTGGTTCCAAAGCTTTACTGTGATTGAGAGTGCTCTGATCCGACCAATGTGCTTGTGGGTGCATTGAATACGATTGTGTACCTAATGGAATTCACGCTTTGGACAAACCTTCGAAGAAACAAAACTGTTTGCATTACCAGGAAATAAAATATCTACTACTCCACACCATCTGGAGAAAAATAATAATAGGTTGTTGTTAATTCTTTAGAGGCTTTGCGATATCGTGGTAATGTAGCCCCGCGTACTTGGGTGTGTGTGAAATTTGCCTGATTACCTGTGTCACTTTCTTTTCGTCGTGTGAACACCTGAGATGCCAAGTGCAGGTCTTTCTAGTCAACGCCCGCGGGCGACCTGTCCGCCGGGGTGAGAGATGGTATGGATGAAGATGAATGAAACTCGGCGAGGATGTGGAAGGAAGCGGCCGTGACCTGTCAGAAGGTACCGTTGCAGCATTTGCCTGATGTTGAAAATGGGGAAACCACGGAAAACTAGTTCAAGGACGGCCGACGGTGGGGTTCGAACCTACGCGCCTACCGAGTCAGCAGAGAGCTTGGCCCCATGACGTAACGCTGCGCTTTAGCGAGCGTACCCACCGCTGTTGGTAACCTGTGTCACTGTCTGCCAAGAAATGTAATTCTGGTCTGAGGGCTGTATCGGGGTACATTTAGCCTCGTGAGGCAAAACTGAGAAGAAGCAGGTTCGATTCCTACCTCAGCCATCCTGAAAGTGGTTTTCCGTGGTTTCCCAGTTCTACTTCAGGTAAATACCGGGATGGTTGCTAACTTAAGGCCACAGCCGCTTCCTACCCAAATCCTACCTCAATTACATAATACACACTCTAGTATAGACATCGCAATGGCACAGGTTATCATACATATTCTACACACACACACCCTGTTACACGGGGCTACATGACCAAGATGTCGCAAAGCCCCTAAAATAAGCAATAACAACAACTTATTTGACAAATGTATGAAGTAAACAATCGATTGTTTTAGAGATTGAATTAGGACGTTTTCGCCTTATGAAGAGCTCTTGAACTTTTGTATGTTATAAATTATGTAAATAACTCCGACAACTTTGCTATTTCCCAGGAAGAGATATGAAAAAATATATGATTTTTGGAAATTCACTTTATGTTCTTTTTATGTTTTGGATTCCAGTCACTGGTTGCATTTATATCGAACATACAGAAGTCCATTCCTTCACAGCCTCGTTTTCCTCAGTAGGTTCGGGCCCCGGGTTACAGCACGTTTGTACCCATCTCGTCAGGCCTGGTTGTATTAGCTTGGTACATTTAATCTCGTGACAGATACAAGTGCCCTCCGTTTATTAATACAGTGAGTCCGGGAATGTTCTCCGCAGCACCTACATGCGTCTGCGAGAGCTAGCTACAGAAGTTATGTTGGCAGCACGGCTGCCGCTTGCATCATATTAGCCTTTCCACGGTCGACTATAGACAGGTCGGAAGGCTGAGACTTGGCAACATGTTCATCAGTCATACCCTTGTCAGGCGGGAGCACGAGGGAACGTTCAGTCTGGCAGGTGTTCTTGTTTATCTCATAGGGATATGTCCTATATTTTGTTTCTTACGCTTTGTACGTTTATACGCTTTATAGTAGCGTTTATACTACCCTTCCAGATGAGTTTTTCTTTTACTGTAATCCCTAATCGAGAACACACTGACGAGTGTGCTTTGTATCTGGCAAATATGGTATTTTTAAATGCTACGGTATATGGAATTATCACATATCGTACTTCATGTTTTAAACTTTGATTTTCCTGGAATGTTTCGGCACCGTAACAATGCCAGATACATGTTGTATCCCCAACTGTAAAGCAAATTAACCAAGTAAGGGAGGCTACACGCCAGTGTTTAGGTTCCCAAGTGACGAAAATCTGCGCCAGGCCTGGATTAGGGAACCTTCGAAATGGTTCGTAGATTGCATAAGTTAGTCAATTAAATGAAAAAAATACTTTCAGTTATTGCCACTGTATTGCTAAACAATTATTCACAGGCAAAGAATGATGCTGTTGATGTCAGCAAACTTGGTTATGGGAAGAGAAAGTTGCAGCACTTTAGGAAGGAAACAGAACTAATCTGATAGAGTTATGGAATACCAGCAGCAACAGACTATATTCTCTATAATGGTAGTAAATTATCTACACACATGTGCGGTGGAATCGAAGGTTTATAGGCCTACAGTGTGAAGATGTTATGGGAGATAGCCTACATTTTTGCATCACATAACCCTCTACTTACTCCAAATTATAATTATTATAACACCGCCAATTGTATTATTACCATACTTCTGAGTAGTAAAATACGAAAAGAAACCAAAATAATTGTCTTTATTTTACTAAACACTTTTATGTTGGTAATTTATTTCCGTGTCACTCATGCCTAATATCAGCTGCTTGGCTCTTATAACAACACGTTATTCATTTATTTCCGATTGTAACACTGGTCATGTGTAAATAAAAATCAACAGATGTTTTGCTAAACATGTACATTATGTTTGTCCAATATTAATTCCGTAGTTTTTGTCGCCTCCGTTGCTAGCAAACAGCTGTTTCAGTTCAGGCGCTCGTGACCGCTCGTGACGAAGTATGACTGACAATAGCCGTAGCTACAGTGTTGTCAGATTGAACCTTCCGACCTTTCTAGAGTCGACCGTGGCCTTTCACGAAATGATTGCCGGCGGTCGAGATGGGAACTATGCTTTGTTTACTTGTGTCACACGTCAGCCTACTTCGTTGACAGGTACAGTTGCGTGAGTAGGATATGACTCAGCTCAAGTAGCCTCTGTCATCGTATAACTGTCCGTGGTGACATGAGCTCCCATAAAGCGCAATGCTGCTTGACTTATGTGCAGAGTGCATTCTGTCATCGCTGTGTTCCCTAATAACAAGCAAACAGTAAACTTTGTACTCACCACAGCCATTCATAACAGATGCTGGAAGTGCTGATGACACATACGCTCGCTAATTGCAATACACACTGACGATTTCGACAAGCTACAGCCCACACGTGTGGGATTCATCCTGTCAAAGACACCGTGCTACCAACTAAACCGATGAGGCAACCACTCACAGCTGCACGTAACCACCGCGGAGAACATTCTCGGGCGCCCTGTATAATCGTCGTGTACTTGAGTGTACAGTGAAACCTGCCTAAACTGGTCCCTTTATATACTGGAAACCTGGACAAACGGAAAACAAAATTCGGAACGGAGGTTATTCCTATGTAAAATGACACTGTAAACAAGTTTTTTTTAGCGTATGGCTTTTAGTGCCGGGAGTATCCGAGGACATGTTCAGCTCGCCAGTTTTTGTAGCTACTTCTATGCGGACACCCATGGGGTGAGCTACAAGTATCGTCGCGTGTGGAGTGTTGTCTGGGGAGGAAAGTTTGAATGTAAGGACGAGGAGTTGAAAGGTAGCGACTGTGGCCTATAGTTAGGGACCAACCCCTGTATTTTCCTGGAAGGAAGATGGGAAACCACAGAAGACCATCTTCAAGGTTACCGGCGGGGGGATTCGAACCTCCTCACCTCCCGGATGTGAGCGACTGACAGCAGCCACGCCGTAACGACCACGGCTAACTCACCCGGTACTGGAAACCGTAAAACTGCCTAACGCGGAAACGGAAATAAATTCCGGAACTTTAGGCGTAAATAACCTGACTAAGACGAATTATCTTATCCATAATACAAAGCTATGTACTAAATTTAGAGCGCGACTGTACTTGCACCTAAGTTCTAGGAAACATTAACTCTAGTTTTTCCTCAAGGACGCCTCAGGTATGCTACATTTCACAACATCTGTACCATTACTTCCTCCAACCCTCTTTCCTTCTGGCAAATGAGAGTAAGTTAGAAGAAAACAGTGAATTTGAGTGATCATTTTACTGTGTACTGCATTTATTTACGAACTGTAATTCAGTGACAATGGCTTTTAAACATAAGACACACTGGAGGAGAGTTATTGAACACGAGAAAATCAAACGTCCGACTGAAGAATTGTGTTGTTTAAAGTGGGGAAAACTCAAATTATTTCATTGAAATCCTATGGGATAATACAGTATTTCTTTATAGTGTATTTTCTCTTATTAAAACTCGACCTGTCGCCTCCGTATCGTAGCGGTCAGCATGGTTAGCTGCCGCCCCGGAGGTCCTGGGTTCGAGTCCCGGCTCTGCCAAGAAATTTGAAAAGTGGTATGAGGACTGGAACGGGGTCTACTCAGCCACGGGTGGTCCAAATGAGTCGAGGGGGTTTGATCCCCACCTCAGCCATCCTCGAAGTGGTTTTCCGTGGTTTCCCACTTCGTCTTCGGGCAAATGCCGGGATGGTACCTACTGTAAGGCTACGGCCGCATCCTTCCCACTTTCTTGCCTATCCGTCCTAATCTTCCCCTCTCTTCCCTCATGAGGCCCCTGTTCGCTTTGTAGGTGAGGCCGTTGTATCCACTCCGACTAGATCCGACCAGATGTTCCCAGCTCTAGGACACTGCCCGTAAAGGCGGTAGTGGTGAGTTCCCTCACTGAGTCCGTGGGAGCCACAAACCTGGAGGGTAAAATCGTTTTTTTTTTTTACCCAACCCTTTGTAAAGCGGAAACCTGTGAAAACGGAAAAATAACTCCTAAACTATTGCTTTGCGCTTTAGGCAGGTTTTACTGTATATGCTGTTATTCCTTTCTATTCCAATACTGCTAACACAGGGCCGTTGCTCAAACTACTGTGGTGTTAGGAATGAGTCACCGACCAATGTATTTGGTTCTGTACTATGCACGGACCGAGAAACCTCATCACTCGTCAACACTACTTCTCATAGTCCCCGATGCACATTCCTCTCAGGTTCACGCAGCATAGACCCGAGCTGAGTACACCAGGTTGTATTGCCTGCCTTATAAATTGCACCACGCCAACTTGCTAAGCCATGCGACCTGCCATGAGGCAAGACCAGTTTCTCTACTTCTTGTTTTCTTCTAGCTTTAGTCAAGGTCATGAAGTCAATTACTGACCGAGGTTCAAATGTTACACACTATCACGTGAATCGTCCACACATGCCTTGTCATCTGCCTTGAGGACAGCAGGATTGGCTCCGCTACACTGGGGATGGTAGGTGTAGGGGAGAGTGACCACGTGAATCTCTTGAAGCTTTCTTGTTGTTTGATTTGAGAGGTTTAGACATCAACCTGAGCATTTAGTTCCATGTATTTGTGTAAGTGTAGAATTTGTCTAATAACCTGTATTATTGTGGTGTCGGTAGTAGTATAAGATGCGTTCAAAAAGTAACGAGCCGGAGGCATAATTACAGAAACCAGCACCTGTATGTTAGAAGTATTGGCCCTGGCTGTTGAGGCACTTGTCCCACTGAGACATGAGGAGGTGAATGGCTGTCTCATAAAATTCCCTGGGCTGCGATGTGAACAAGTTCCGCAAGTACAGCTGGACGTCGGCGTCCGAGGTGAATCGTTGGCCCCGCAGAGCCCTTTTCAGGGGACCAAACATGGCGTAATCACTGGGAGAGAGGTCTGGACTGTATGGGGGGTGGCCGAGAACCTCCCATTTGAATTTCTGCAGGAGTGCCGCGACTGTGTTGGCCGTATGAGGTCGTGCATTGTCGTGGAACGACCACAGCGGCTATGGCGTTCACTGTCACTCGGCGACCCTGGGTAATGAGTGCATCAACCAGCTAGACGTTGTCATCGGTAATACAGGGGGTGACCCAGACCGGGCATCATCGGCTAACGACACCCGTCCTTCCCTGAAGCGCTTGTGCCACGCCTTGACCCTTGCAAGGGACATGCAGTGTTCGTCGTACACTTGTGACATTGGACGATGAATGTCCGTTCCCCCTACTCCTTCCACTGTCAGAAACCGAACACCTCTTTGCTTTTCGGTTGATGCTTCCATGTCACTGTTTGCAATGCGACTGGCAGCGTTGGACGATTGATGCATGCTGCTGCTCGCTTTGTATCGTCACGTGACGTGCACGCGTGCCCTCTAGCGACGGGCTGTGACCTTCCACGCTCTGGTTGGGACCACACCTCGTTACACACGCCACGATTAGCCGATGTTGTCACCGGTTTGCGCATTCCAGCCTCCGGCTCGTTACTTTTTGAACGCACTTTATATTTGTAATTTAGGTAAGGAATGGGAAGAAGTCAGAAGTTAGGAACCATCACCGTATTTGCCTGGAGTAGAAGGGGAAACTTCGGAAAACTACTTCCAGGATGGCTGAGGTGGGCATTAAACCCGCCTCTTCTCATTGTTTCCTCACGAGGCTGAGCGTACCCCGTTCATCCCTTGAATAGAGCCTGACCCCAGCCACATTGCAGACGGTGAAATATTTTACCGGTTATCAATAAATCCGAAATTTTCCTGTATATTATAATAGTTTTATAATAATAATAATATAAATAGCATTAAAAATGATAACAACCACCCTATTCGCAAGAAACAATCCATAAAAAAAACATTCAGCGAACTTAACGCAACTTTCAAGATCACTTCTTCATGAAATTGTTGACAACACAGGCGGCAACGTTTAATGAAGAAAGCATACAATACTGTAGTTCGCGCCACGCTATGATAAGTGCCTCCAAAAATGGTGGAAGCTATGTGGGAGGATAGTTTACGATGTGTAATTTGTTTTGCAGTAAATAGTTCGTCTGTTTATTTAGTCATTTTGCCTTTATTACCAAACGGAACTTAATGTATTTACGATAATGTAGTTAATGCGCATAAGCTAGGCTATTATCTTCATTTCAAAAAAGAAAGTGCATGAAATTATAACATTTTGAAGTGTAGAATATAAATTCCTTAAATGAGGATTAAAACAGTTGTTATTGCTTCACTTGGAGACTTAGGATATATTTGAGCATCATTCATTCATATATTACCGACAGTGGTGGCAACGCTCGCTAAAGCGCAGCTTTGGGTCATGGGACCAAGCTCTCTGCCGACTCGGTAGACGCGTGGGTTTGAGACCCACCGTCGGCCGCCCTTGAAATGGTTTTCCGTGGTCTCCCATTTTCAACACCAAGATAATGCTGGGACGGTACCTTCTGACAGGCCACGGTCGCTTCCTTCCACATCCTTGTCCACTTTTATCCATTCATCTCATCTCTCATTCCGACGCGCAGGTCGCCCACGGGTGTCAACTAGATGACCTGCACTCGGCCTCTCAGGAGGCCACACGAAGGAAAAAACAAGAAAGCAACAAGAAAAATCATTTATTTACTTAATTTGCAAGTGGTGTTAATTCCCCGGTGGAAAATTGTACAATTACAGAAAATTACCAACACTAATATCAAACACACTTAATGTACACAAGTCGCGATTTGGGAGCTATAGTAATTCTTCTTCTTCTTCTTCTTCCTCTTTACATCATTCCCACTCCTATGTGGGGTCGATGTTTCTGACAGCTCTCCTCCATTTAGCCCGGTCATGCACATCCTCTTCTGACAACTGTTTTTCTCTGAGGTCCACCTGTACACAATCCATCCATCTTCGTTTAGGTCTGCCTCGCATTCTCACTCCCTGTATTTGCATGTCTAGCATCTTCCTCCCCACGTAGGATTCCTCCCTTCTTCTCACAAGCCCGTACCATTGAAGTCGCTTTTCTTGTATCTTCTTAGATATTTCCACAACCTTCAATGTTCCTCTTATTTTGACATTTTCCACTCTATCACGCTTAGTCACTCCACTCATCCACCTGAGCATTTTCATTTCCGTGACGTCAAGCCTGTGTGTGTGCGTTTTGCGTGCAGGCCATGTTTCAGAGCCATACAGCAATGCAGGTCTTACGACAGTTTTATATATTTTCCCCTTAACCTTTGGCTTGATCCTGCAGTCACAGAGCTCTCCTGACATTTTCCTCCAGTTCATCCATCCTACCTGAATCCTGTGTGACACTTCCACATCCAGCTATAGTAATTACATCGGAGTATTTACACAACATTTCAGTCTTCTCTTAAACACGTCAATATGTTTGGGGAAAGGCTCCAAGACTGAGGCTGGTAATGGGTTCCAATTATCAATACCCCGATTAATGAAAGAATATTTCCAATAATGTGTACACTGTGGTCGGCCCTTCACTTTATGTAGAGGATCTGCCCTGCTCAGGTAGGTGGGATTTCCCCGACGTTTGCTTGGTTCTCCCCATGCTGGCCGATTAGTGTAAGTGTTAAACATAGCGTACAGTCTTTCTTCCAGAGATTCCCACCCTAGTTTTTCTATCATTCGAGTTACACTACTTCTAGAATTAAAATCGTTGACCACGAACCTAGCAGCCTTCCCCTGTACCATCTCCATCTAGTTGATGAGCCCTACCTGATATGGGTCCCAAACTGCTGAGCCGTATTCCAAGATTGGCCTCACCAGGATCAAATATCCTAATTATTTCCCTGTGGAACTACTGCCTTTTACTACCCCACTGATCCCATTAGCATGTTGCATTTTAAATCTCCGGCAACTTTTACCAGAGTCAGCCAACCATATCATTTTCTCCCAGGATGCTTTCATTTGTGTATTTATTTTTTAAATTCATGTCTTTAGTACTGTAGAGGTCCTCTCTTACACTTAACCACGCAATATGGGACCGGTACATATTAGACAATAAATGCCTTAAGAGTAAATTAATTATGTTAAATACTAATGTGGCATATGAATAATAATAGACTAATAATAATAGCAACAATAATAATAATAATCACAATGTTACAAACCACTCTATAAATTCCTAAATATTATCCTAGCTCAGCCATACGTCCTTCCATCCATCACCATTTACACGGGTCAATCAGCAGTATTCAACAGGTTATCTCGGTATGCGGCCTTACATTTCTTTAATGTTTCTTTCGTTCTGAATACGCTGTGTAATTACAAGCAATCGGCCGGTTACCTTGGTGCCATGGGACCAGGTTATCTTCGGACTCGGGAGACGAATGGTCAGCCGTCTGAGAAATGGTTTTTCAAGTTTCTCAGTCCAATTCCAAACGAATACCGGGACGTATTACCTTCGTAATAGGCCACGGCTACTTCATTCCAACTCCGATTTGGGCCGATAACCTCGATGTTAGGCCCCTTAAAACAACAACAACAACAACAACAACAACAACAACAACAACAACAACAATCATTATACTTACCCAATTTAATTAAATCTCTTGTTAAATATCCTGATTGTATTGGAGTAGGAAGGGCATACGGCCACAAACATAAACGTTCTGCTTTTGTGTATTATAAGATTTAAGTGATTATTTGTTATTTGCAGTATTCCTCTTTAGTAATTAAGGATTTTAGCATTAGTAAATTAAAATATGGTCGACAAAAGTTGTGCCAGCAGTTGCAATAATATCACCTCACCCAGACTTCACTGAAATGGGCATAATATGGAGCAACACAGGAGAAGGGACTTTCCAAACGCAGATAGGTTGCTGTCAACATCACCGAGCAAAGTATTGTTACCTGAAGGACATCATGTTAATGAGAGCTCATTACTCAAGAGAGAGAGAGCATAGCTAGTCAATTAAACGCCAATACAAGAGCTGTCGCTAGGAGACGTGTTCAGAGACCGTTCCGGGCGTCTTCGTTCCAGTGGCCACATCTCGTGATTACACGTTACATTCATCGTAGAAAATTAGAGAATAGTAAACCACTGTGAAACTTGATATGCTCTGTCCGAGAGGGTCTTTCGCAAAGAGAAACGGCTGCTTCGTGGACACCACGTTATATTTTGGCCCTAATGGTTCGAGTTCGATTCCCGGCTAAGTTGTGGAATTTTAACTTCTTACTGTTAATTCCCCTGGCTTGAGACTGGGTGCTTGTGACGTCATCCTCACCACTCACCACCTCACGACCTCACCTAAAGACCGGTATCACTAAAATTACGAAGAGGAACAAAGAAAAACAAAACTTTCAGTAAATAGCATACTTTTAAATTTATTATACATTACTTATCTTTTCCTTATCATGTTCTTAAATCGCGTATCCTCCAAACTCGGCTTTACTCAAGATCTCTGCGAGGGATCATTCCTCTACCGTCCCAAGGACGCCGTCTAGGAGATGAACACACTTTGTCAGTACATACAACTGGGGATGCTGGCAGGCCGATCGCTAAGTTGGGTCTAATTAAGGAAGGGTCAGGGAACGGATTTTGGAAAGAAGTCAACTGTGAGCCCGTTGAAAGGAACCGTCCCGACATTTACTTGGTGGTGAAAATGGGAAACCACAAAAAACATTTTCCGAACGGCCGTGGTGGGATTCGAACCCACGCTCTTCCGATCCCAGTGAGGCACCAAGCTAGCGTGTTAGCGCTCTCGGCAACCGTGACTGGTTTTCCTTATCATGCAGTATAATTTTGTAGGATGAGGGTGGTGATCTATTAATTCTATGTACAGACAACGCGCTGTAAACCAGTATGGTTCATATTACAGAAGTATATGACATACTTGCATAGTGGCGTTCATTTGATTGTGAGAATTCACTGATTCTGTACCTTATACAGTGAGTGCGTCTTGTAGAAGTCTGTTACCGTAACAAGTGTTATCAAAACATGAGTGTAGGAGTCAAGCTGCCTACCTCTCTCCAAGGCGGACCGAGTTCGATTCACGGTCAATGCATATGAGAGTTCAGAGTTAAAATATCACGTCCTGTGGTTAGGATTCCATGTAGAATTGGAGGTTTCGTTGCTCAAGATCGCGAGATTAATGGTCACGTAAAACTGCAAGCTTCCTTCCATATTTTTAATCATCATAACTGCTTTTTATTGGACGATACCCGTTTAAACATTTTGTATTTCCTTGGCAGCTGTTGAACAGAAAATATAAAGGATTTGATATTATTGTGACAAACATTTATGTCTCATCTTGAATGAGACTCCTCGTTTACCAAGTTTCGTTGTAATTCTTCTATTGCGTTATCTTAACGTTTGCCTACCCAACATATTGAATGTATGGAGTCGTTGATCTTGTGCCTTTTGCAGAGAAAGCCTCTTATGTGAATCTATCTACATGTTATGTTTCGCTATTGTAAAATAATGAATTATATTTTCAAGATGACGGATGTGACAGTCCTACGTCCAGTGGTAGCGAACAATATTTTATAATGCTCTAAGTTCACCAAGTTTCGTGCCAATAGTTTTATATGTAGGCCATAGAATTATGTACCAGTAGAGGAGCATTAGGCTATATAAGAGATTCATTATAAGTTACAATGTTTTACTTAGATCACTTGATTAGGATGCAAGAAATAAAAATATGATTTAAAACATTATCCCACCCACCATATTGAATTTTTCAAATATTTGAATTATTTCCACGCCATTATCAAAATGAAGATATACATTGCCAAGTTTCACTGCGCTCGGGTGATTCAGTCAGAAAAGCCTGTTAAAGTATTCGAACTTAGACTACTATTCAAAATGACTATACACGTTTTTGTGGACCCTCTCAAAATGTACATCACCTGGTTTTCAACTGCCCTGCTTTTGAAACAGAAAGACTTATTATACAAGTAGTTCCGCGAAGAACTAAATAGCCTATTTTCGTATATCCTACTTAAGCAACGCTAACGTTATTGGATTTACGTCCCTTTTAACTACTCTGGCTTTTGGAGACGCATCCTACTTAAGTTAATTGCCTCTATCAACATACAAAATTTCAGTTTAGTTAGTTAGTGATTGTTGTTGTTTTAAGAGGTCATCCGTCCCTAAAAATTCAGTTTGATTGCTGCAATAGATTCGTAGATATTGAGAACTGTCTAAATATTTCGGATGGTCGCACTGTTCGATTTTATAAATGTAGGCCGTACAAGTTATGTACTATTACATGAAGATTATTGCGTACGTGTGTTATTCAAACTTCAATCGCATGATTAGGACACAAGATATTAACACGAGATTTTAAAAAATTCACACAGCCGCCATCTTGTGGTTATGAAAACAAATTAAATAAAGTAGATGTCAGTGGATTAAAATTTGTATAAGCATCTACCGTACCAAGTTTCACTGCGCTCGGATGGGTAAATCGAAAGGAACGTCCATTTAAATATTCAAATTTCGCGTCACCACCATGTTGATTTTGTGCTCACCAGTTTATTGAAAGTCCCATAGGTGAACTTATGTTCATAGCCTTTATCAACCTATAAAATTTCAGTTTGATTGCTGTCATAGATTAGTAGATATTGAGAACAGTCTAAATATTTAGGGTGGTCGCCATGTTGGATTTTTATATACGTAGGCCATAGGGTTATGTACTATTAGATGACGATTATTGCGTAGGTTGATTATTCAATCGTTGCTTCGATCGCATGGTTAGAACACAAGAAATAAAAATTTAATTTGAAAAATTCGCACAGCATCCATCTTGAGGTTATGAGAACAATTGAACTAAATTAGATTTCAGTGCATTACAATGTATACAAACATTTGGTGTACCATGTTTCACTGCACTCGGATGGTTAAGTCGCGAGAAAAGTCTATTTAAAAGTTTCAACTTCGCTTGGCCGCCATATTCATTTTGTACTTAACAGGTTTTGGAAAATTACATAGGTAAACTTCCAGTAGTGCTCTTTATCACCGTACAAAATTTCAAGGTGATATCAGTAATAGTTTCGATGATATAGAATGCTGGTGAAATATTTCGCACAGTCACCATGTTGTATTGGTGTGCCCTATTAAAATTTTAAGAACACGGACGGGGTCCAACAAAATATTACTATGACCTTACCGAGGTTCATTGAAATCGTTGCAGCCGGTTAGATTTTATTAGGGTCACACACACACGTACGTCGTACACTGACTTCAAAAAAGAAAATAGGCTAAAAATGCAACCTGAGCTACTGCAATAACGAACTGACAAAACCTCTGTATCCTATATTTAAACAAATAGTTCCGTGAAGAACCAAACAGCCACTTTTCATATAGGCCTATCATTCTTATGTTAATAGCCTCTATCAACATACAAAATTTCAGTTTGATTGCTGTAATAGATTCGTAGATATTGAGAACCGTCTAAATATTTTGGATGGTTGCCATGTGGATTTTTATATATGTAGGCATTAGGGATATGTACTATTACATGAAGATTATTGCGTAGGTCTATTATTCAAACATCAATCGTATCATTAGGACACAAGAAATAATAACAAGAAGTTCCATAACGAACTAAAGAGCCTACTTTTCTTAAAATTTAAGATTCATGCCAATGATTAATCTATATGGATCTAGCTAGAATAATGACGAAATTAAGTTGGTAATATCGAAATTTCTAATTAGTTCGAAATACTGTATACCTGGCATAATGTAGCCTAATAGAGAACTACAGATGGCAGCCCCGGTGACTGAATATATTCTTAGTTCCATCTCTTAAGGTACAGAATGCAAAATTTGGTTGAAGTCCAATGGATAGCATGGATGTTATATGCAGTTAACATTGGATCAAACAGCGCGCGTAAAATCATGTTGGCAACAATGACATACATGTATTGGTCAAAAATAACCTGAAATAATATGATCTATTGTTGTGTAAATTTTGAATGAAATACATTAGTTAGTATAGAAGTTACATGCATTTTAAAATTGGACCTATCAGCAGGCTTAGACTCATGTTGGCAGCACTGACGTATATTAATTACTCCAAATTAATCTAGAATGCCAGGTACTACACGTGTGCAAAGTTTAGAGCTATTGGCTTGCATACTTTCTGATATATTGATATTAGGGTAACAAAAATAGAGACAGCATTTATTAACAGTTGGCAGCCCTGGTTACTCTTAAGAATCGGCATAGTCATATCTGTTATGGTACACATAGCACACACGAAATTTGGTTGAAATCCAAATGATAGTATAGAAGTTACATGTGTTTAAATTTGGACCTCTCAGCAGGCTTAGAATCATGTTGGTAGCACTGACGTATATAAGTTACTCCAAATTAATATAGAATGTCAGGTACTATACGTGTGCATAGTTTAAAGCTGTCGGCTTGCATACTTTCTGATATATGGGTATTTGGATATAAAACAAGTAGTTCCGTGAAGAACTATACAGCCTATTTTCATATATCCTACTTATGTTAATTGCCACTATCAACATACAAAATTTCTGTTTGATTGCTGTAATAGATTCGTAGATATTGAGAACCGACTAAATATTTCGGATGGTCGCCATGTTGGATTTTATATTATGTAGGCCCTAGAGTTATGTACTGTAACATGAAGATTATTGTGTACGTGTAGCATTCAAACTTCAATCGCATGATTTGGACACAAGAAGTAACAAGGAGATTTTAAAATTTCGCTCAGCTGCCATCTTGTGGTTATGGAAACAATTGAAATAAATTAAATGCCAGTGGATTAACATTCGTATAAGAATTTACTGTACCAAGTTTCACTGTACTCGGATGGTTAAATTGCGAGAAACGTCCATGTGAATATTTATAATTCGCGTCGCCGCCATGTTGGATTTGTTATCACCAGGTTATTTAAAGTCCTATAGGTGAACTTAAGTTCATTGCCCCAATGAACATAAAAAAATCAGTTTGATTGATATAATAGATTCGTAGATATTCAGAGCCGCCTAGATATTTCAGATGGTCGCCATGTTGGATTGTTAAATGTATAGGCCAGAGAGTCATGTACCATTAAAGGAAAAATATTGCGTAGGTTCCTTATTCAAAGTATCACTTGATCGCATCATTATGGCATAAGAAATAAAAACTTAATTTTAAAATTCGCACAGCTGCCATCTTGTGGTTATGGAAACAATTGAACTAAATTAGATACCAGTGCATTACAATGTGCATAAACATTTCCTGTACCAGATTTCATTGCGTTTGGAACATTAAATCGCGAGAAAGTTCTATTTAAAATTTCCAAATTCGGAAGGAAGGAAGGAAGCTTGTAGTTTAACGTGACCGTTAATCTTGAGATCATTAGCCACGGGACCTCCTTTTTACGTGGAATCCGAACCACAGGACATGGCATTTCACTTCGAAAATCTCACATGCATTGACCAGGAATCGAACCCGGACCGCCTTGGTGAGAGGCATACAGCTAGACCGCTGAGCCACCACGCCCCCTTTCAAATTCGCTTGGCCGCCATGTTCGTCTTGTAGTTAACCGGTTTTTGAAAGTCTTATAGGTGAACTTCCAGTAGAGCCCTTTATCTCCGTACAAAATTTGAGGGAGATACCGCTAATAGTTTCAGAGATATAGAATGCCGGTGAAATATTTCGCACATCCGCCATCTTCTGATTATGTAAACAATTGAACGAAGTTAGATGTCGGTGCATTACAATGTATATAAACATATACTGTACCAAGTGTTATTGCGTTTGGTTGGTTAAATCGCGAGAAACGTCTATTCAAAATTCGCAAATTCGCGTGGCCGCCATGTTGGTTTTGTTGTTTCCAGTTTTTCAAAAGTCACATAGGTGAACTTCTAGTAAATCTTTTCATCACGTAATAAATTCCAGGGTGATATCGGGAATAGTTTCGGAGATATTGAATGCTGGTGAAATATTTCGCACAGCCGCCATGTTGGGTTGGTGAGACGTAACAAAATTTGAAGGGCACGGTCGGGGTCGCCCGGAATAGTGCTATGAACTTACCGAGTTTCATGAAAATCGATCCACATACACACATACACACATACGCACATACACACATATACACACACACGTACAAAAGATGATCCCATTGGCCTATTTATTTATCATAAATGAAATTAGGCTAAAATTCATGTTGTTATTCTCATTTTCTTACCTTCATCCATCACATCTTCCAGAAGTTATTATAATGTAATACTAGTAGTAAATATTCTGTAATTGTCGAACTACTGTATAACCCTAATAGCCTATGCTAGGCAAATTAGGGTTCCTTCTATGTTTTGGAAACTCAATAAATAAATAAATAAATAAATAAATAAATAAATAAATAAATAAATAAATAAATAAATAAATAAATAAATAAAAGTATTCGAGCTTTGCGTGTTCGCCGTTTTAAGTTTATGTTTATCCTGTTTTCTAAGGTCACCTCGTAGACTATGTGAACTACCTGTTTTCCATGAGCTCATATCAGAGACTGTATCCATGCAAGGCACATGATCAGTGATTTAATAAATAATGCATGATGGCGGTTGGACGAGCCAATAAAACATTAAAATCAATTACTCAGAATGTGGTTGCGTCAGCTTACCTTCTTACGAAGTTCGTCATGATAGCTTTAATGGACTGTAAGTTTTCGACTTTAATAATATTTAATGCAGCCAAATAACCAAATAGGGTAACAATAATACAATACGTTACTGATCTCTCTCATATCTGGGGGCGTGGTGGCGCAGCGGTCAAGCTGTATGCCTCTCACCAAGGCTATTCCCGGTCAATGCATGTGAGATTTTCGAAGTGAAATGCCATGTCCTGTGGTTCGGATTCCACGTAAAACGGAGGTCCCGTGGCTTATGATCGCGAGATTAACGGTCACGTTAAACTACAAGTTTCCTTCCTTTTCTCTCTTATCTTGGCATGTTCGAGTTATATGGGAACATGACCGATCACAGGTTTGCTTACATAGCTTATTTGGGTCGTGAAATGATGTATTTTGACAGATAGGTGATGGCAGCCATGACTTATACATTGTGTCCATTAGTAGAAGTTGACTGCGTCTGAGTAATTGTGATGTCAGTACTAGTTTTTAGCCTATTTTCAATTTTGAAAAAATAGGCTTATGAGATCACCTTTTGTCCGTGTGTGTGTGTGCGTGTGTGTGTGTGTGTGTGATTCGTGTGTGTGTGTGTCCCCCTAATAAAATCTAAACGGCAGGAGCGATTTCAATGAAACTCGGAAAGTTCATAGCACTATTCCCGGCGACCTCGACGGTGCCCTTCAAGTTTTGTTGCGACTCACCAATCCAACATGGCGGCTGTGCGAAATATTTCACCAGCATTCAATATCTCCGAAACTATTACCGATATTACCCTGACATTTTCTATGGCGATAGAGGGGACTACTATAAGTTCACTTATGTGACTTTTGAAAACATGGTAACTACAAAACCAACATGGCGGCCAAGCGAATTTGCGACTTTTAAATAGACGTTTCTCGCGATTTGACCAACCAAACGCAATGAAACTTGGTACAGTATATGTTTATATACATTGTAATGCACCGACATCTAACTTCGTTCAATTGTTTACATAATCACAAGATGGCGGATGTGCGAAATATTTCACCGGCATTCTATATCTCTGAAACTATTAGCGGTATCTCCCTAAAATTTTGTACGGAGATAAAGGGCACTTCTGGAAGTCCATCTATAAGATTTTCAAAAACCGGTTAACTACAAAACGAACATGGCGGCTAAGCGAATTTGAACATTTTAAATAGACCTTTCTCGCGATTTAATCTTCCAAGCGCACTGAAACCTGGTACAGGAAATATTTATACACATTGTAATCCACTGGTATCTAATTTAGTTCAATTGTTTACATAACCTCAAGATGGCGGCAGTGCGAATTTTAAAATTAAGTTTTTATTTCTTGTGATGTAGTCATGCGATCGAAGTGAAAGTTTGAATAATGAACCTACGCAATAATTTTCCTTCAATGGTACATGACTCTATGGCCTATACATTTAACAATCCAACATGGCGACCATCCCAAATATTTAGACGATATTGAATATCTACGAATCTATTTAACAATCAAACTGCATTTTTTAATGTTCATAGGGGCTATGAACTTAAGTTCACCTATAGGACTTTAAATAACCTGGTGATCACAAATCCAACATGGCGGTGTCGCGAATTATAAATATTCACATGGACGTTTCTCGCAATTTAACCATCCACGTGCAGTGAAACTTGGTACAGTAAATCCTTATCCGAATGTTAATCCACTGGCATCTAATTTATTTCAATTGTTTCCATAACCTCAAGATGGCAGCTGTGAAAATTTTTAAATCTCCTTGTTTTTTCTTGTGTCCTAATTATGCGATTGAAGTCTGAATGCTACACGTACACAATAATCTGCATGTAACAGTACATAACTCTAGGACCTACATATATAAAATCCAACATGGCGACCATCCGAAATATTTAGTCGGTTCTCAATATCTACGAATCTATTATAGCAATCAAACTGAAATTGTGTATGTCGAAAGAGGCAATTAACATAAGTAGGATATATGAAAATAGGCTGTATATTTCTTCACGGAACTACTTGTTACATTTGTAGCCCAATTGGAATTATGATTGGGAAGGAAGCAATAATGGCCTCACGTTAGGCACCACCATTTGCCTGGAGAAGAAGTAGTAAACCACGGAAAATCACTTCCAGGATAGCTGAGATGTCAATTAAACCCATCTCTTACCAAATATCCTCACGAGGCTGAAAGTTCGCCGTTCCATTTCTCAGATCATAATTACATGTTCTTGGCAGAAGCGGGAATCAATCTTTGGAACAGGAGTTGCAAGACGTACCCCTAGATCCAACGGCGTAGCCATGTGCGTTAAGTTGCGCACCATGACGGAACCGGAGGGCAGCATGAAGTTCGGACATTGGAGATTTGAATCTCGGCAATGACAGTGGCCATTCAGAGTGGGGTTTACACCGAGATTTTTGCACACGCCCACCAAGTAAATAAATTAGCAACAACAACAACGTACCCGTCGATGGTGGAAGATGGCGTGTTGGAATGATCGACACCCATCGCGTAGAGAGTTTTGTCCACAAAAATTCTTACAAGACAACATTCCGGCACCAAATCTCTCTCAGTCCATAATGTGCTATTAAACACTTCTCATTAGTTAAAAGTCATTAAGCACAATGTAACGTTACTGGAAAACATAATTACTGGAAAATTAATACTTGAGAAAGAGTATTCCTGGAAATGTACTAATTGAGAACGAGCTGGGTTATTCATTCGTAGTACTACTTGTATTTGCTATTGAGAAAATGTATAGGAAAATTATTTCCCAACCTGTTTCACCTTTGGTACTTACTTACTCAATTTTATTATTTACCCCTTACTCATAAAATCCTTGTACAGCCTTCAATAGTTTCTTCTCCCATTTCGTCTCCCTGTGACTGGGCAGGAGGGAAATTCTTCCTTCTCCCTCTCCCGGCAGATAGCAACAACGCCATATGTGGCGTTCTGAGAAAGAGCAGGAATTTCCTAGCGAGCAACACGCAGAAAGTACATGGGTGTACAATCAACTTATTCCCACGGCTTCGTATGCAAGAAATTTGTTCCTGTAGGCATTCACTAGGTCGATAATCACTTGAAATTGAATCCAAACTTATGAAGAACTTTAGAACAATGACCAATCATGCAGATCGTGCAGATCTGGGCGTTTTTTGAAATTAGGTTTGGAAGTTTAGTACTCTTGTAAAGAACATAGATTGGATTACAAGGAAACATAAATATTCAACCAGTGTTTAACCATTTCTCTAAAGACTCTCTGAGAATGATGAACTACTTGGCTTTAGCAAGCAGCCGATTGGCGACATGCTGTAGAGACAAGCCTGTTAACTATCCAAGCTGAGCTTACATTGATCATTCTCCTTTTCGCCAAGAGTATTTGTTCGAGTGCTTCAAAACATAGTCTTAGGGCAATACTTTAATATAATGCTCATAATTTGCAATAAAATGCAGTTAAAATGTGCAATTAGATCAACGTGTGCACCGCTCGAAATCTGAAAGCACTTCTCAACTCTTGCCTACTCGATATCATAATCTCTTGTTGATATTATCAGACCAGGCTGTTGGGTACGCACTATTATACATCAATAGGATCAAACACCAAATTCGAGGCTTATATTGTGAGCAGAAGGGAACTCCCACCGACTGTAGCAACTGGTAGTCCTGATCCCTCATGCTAGCAAAAGTCCTCCTTCACATTATCAAAGAGAGGCACAAAGCCTTCCTGCTGCCACAAATCACCGCAGAGCAAAGTGGTTTCTTCTTACCAAGGAAGGGTACAAGGGAGCAAATCCTGAACGTCCACCAGATCGTGGAAGAGGTCCTGGAGTTCAATGTAGCGACATTCCTCTGCTTCGCGATTATAAAAAGGCCTTTGACTCAGTGAATTGAGAACCAAATCACAGGAAGTCCAGGTCACCTAACAAAAAGCGCTCTACACCAACAACAGAGCCAAGGTCAATGAAACCTCCTCAGACACCTTCAAGACCGAGGCAGAAGTTAGGAAGGGGTGCACACTCTCCCACTACTTTACAGTACAACATCTACTCCAAGCACATTATGAGAAAGATGCTCGATGATTGGGAGGACGGCATATTAGCGGTAAACACCAGGGAGCTGGAGAAAATCTCTACGAGAGCGAGCAGGGAATGCAGCCTCGACATAAACAATGCCAAGAAGAGGGTCATGATGGTAGACAGGTCAAACAACAATTTACACCACCTAAGAAGAGTTGCTGGCTTTGAGAGATTCATCTGTCGTGCTTGGGAGCCATAATCTCCAATAATGGACGCTGATCCGCTGAAATACCGACAGTAGTGGCTCAGCTGGCTAAAGCGCAGCATTAGGTCATGGGACCAAGCTCTCTGCTGACTCGGTAGACGCGTGGGTTCGAGCCCCACCGTCGGCCGTCCTTGAAATGGTTTTCCGTGGTTTCCCATTTTCAACACCAGGCAAATGCTGGGACGGTACCTTCTGATAGGCCACGGCCGATTCCTTCCACATCCTTGCCCAGTTTCATTCATTCACCTTCCTCCATTCCATCTCTCATCCCGACGCGCAGGTCGCCCACGGGCGTCGAATAGAAAGACCTGCACTCGGCCTCTGAGGATGCCACACGACAAAAAAAAACGCGGAAATAAGAAGACATCTTGCAATGACTCGTACAGCGACTGCCAATCTAACCAAGAATTTGGAAAGACAGGTGCATCCCAAAAAACACCAAACTTAGGGTGGCCAATACGCTGATATTCCCGATCACCACGTATGCCATAGGAGCATGGACCGTCAAGACAAAATGTGGGTGTACCACCGTGTCTTGGAAATATCTGGGACTTAACACTGCACCAAAGGTTTCTTTTTTTAGAAACTCAAGTTCAAGGATAGGCTCATGAAGAAGATTAGCCAGACTTTCTTCAGATAAGTCGGCAACATATCAAGACGTATTGGAGCCATAGTGAAAGTTGAGATGCAAGGACAAGGACGAGATGTGTTGACCAGTTGAAGATACTGATAAGGAAGAGACCTCACGTCTTGCTAAGGACCAGAAAGCACGCCGGAAACTCTCCAAATACACTTCACATGGCGCCACACCCTGTCAAGGATTCACCGACTGAGAAAGGAATTGAGAGCAGACAATACTTAACCAGAAAGATTGGTTAAAAGTTCAATTTGGGTAATGAAACCCTTTCTCTGTTTATGGGGATATTAACTTAATTGTATCCCATCTTTACTCCAGGATACATCTCCAAACTTGTCAATATCAATGTACACTTTTCAGTAGGTCTAAACGCTTTTGGCCAATTAGACGGGGTAACTATATTATACCTAAATCGCACTTTCCCGAGGAAAAAAAACATGTATTCATACTATTCACTGATACAGGAGGAATTTTAGGATTACGCGTTTCGACCGTCACGCAGTCATCAACGGATCCTGATCACTAGGGTAGAAGTTTTAAATTATACAAATATTTAGAAATGTTTTGCTATACTTTGTATATCTTGTCTTGTTTATGAATCGCAGTGAATCTCGTTATTTGAGAAGGTTAGTCATTTATACGATGCATTATATGGTTGCAATCTACGTATGGATATTATGGACGTATAAATAATTAAGCTACACAATAATATTATAAAATTAGACCATGCAGACTGATTTTTACTTAACTGTTAGAGTATCCTATTCAAGTACAGTCATCGCACATGTGTTCACACTTGAATAGCTTCAAAACTTCACAAAACTTGTGAATATTTTGGGCGTGGACGTTCTAGGGAACATTAAAATTCATAATTACATTTTATCTTCTGTTCTCATTGAGCAGTGGGATCAGTACAGTTAGGGTAGTTACATTTATGCGTCATGTACCAACACTATTCTAGGATAAGTATTACCGTATCAATTTATTGCTCATATTGGTACACAAGTCTCTTTTTATTCTATCTTGCGAATTTTTGTGCATGTAGCTGTAGTAGATGCTGAGTATTCAATTTTAATATTTTATGTATTTATTCGAGATGGCAGCTATGTGTACTGTTCAAAATAATAGTCATGCGGCTTAAAGACGTGATTTCCATTATTTGTAAAAATATTCTAAGCTATCGTTTTTAATGTTTTAACAGTACGCTTGACCGGAATGACTATTAAGGCACTACTGTAGATGATGAATTATTGATTTTAATAGTTTATACATTCAAGTCGACGGTTGTGCGTAGAGTTCTTCCGACAATAATTATCTGAACATTGCACAGAAAGTTTATCATACGGTACATTTTTCTTGCAAAGTTGAAACATTTAAATAGACTTTTCTCGCGATGTAACCATCTGAGCGCGGTGAAAATTGGTACAGAAAATGCTTATACACATTGTAATGCACTGCCATCTAATTTAGGTCAATTGTTTACATAACCTCAAGATGGCGGCTGTGCGAAATTTATAATTAAGTTTTTATTTCTTGTGTCCTAATCATGCAATCGAAGTGAAAGTTTGAATAATGAACCTACGCAATAATCTTCATCTAACGGTAGGCTACATAACTCTATGGCCTACACATATAACACTCCAACATGGCGACCATCCGAAATATTTAGACGGCTCTCAATATCTACGAATCTATTACAGCAATCAAACTGATTTTTTTAAATGTTGATAGAGGATATTAACTTAAGTTCGGCTATGGGACTTTTAATAATCTGGTAATCACTAAACCAACCAACCAACATGGCGGCCAAGCGAAGTTTCAAGTTTCAACATTTAAATCGAATTTACTCGCGATTTAATCATCCGAGCACAGTGAAACTTGGTACAGCAAATGTTTATACAGATTGTAATGCATTGCCATCTAATTTAGTTCAATTGTTTACATGACCTCAAGATGGCGGCTGTGCAAAATTTTACATTTTTAAATTTTTAAAATTTAAATGGATTTTTCTCGCGACTTGTCATCCGAGCACTTTGAAACTTGGCGCGGTATATCTTCATACAAACCTTAATATACTGATGTCCAATTTAATAGAATTTTATGAGAACTTAAAATAGGTGGCTGTGCATTTTTTTAATATCTTGTTTTCGTTTTCGTGTCCTAAGTAAGACCAGTAGGATACATAAAAATAGGCTATTTAGTTCTTCACGGAACTACTTGGCAGATACTTCTCAAACAAATGTTCTGGTCAACACTCGTTTCCCTCCTACCCCGTGGCCATTAGGTTTGCGATTCAACACCTACCATTTTCTGACCCAACACCTCCTTATAAACATCCTTCTTCCATCTTAAGTCCTGGCTCCGTGGCTCCCGGGACCCTTCAGGCCAAAGCCTAGCTCGGCTAGCACGGGTTCGATTCTTGGCCGGGCCATTGGGAATTTAATCTCGTGTGGTTAATTCCTCAGACTCGGGGACTGGGTGTTTATGAGGTCTTCATGTACAAAGAAACCAAACACTGGAAACAAATAGAAACAACAGAAACAAGTAAAAGAAAGAGACAACGCTAATTACAATCAATCGAAATGCCGAGAGTCATGCTGAAGTGTTATAGCGAATGTTGTGGATGGCTGAAGAGTGGAAATTGCCGGTGTTGGACAAGGTCACACACTGTTGTGCTTCTCGGCTTGGTCTCCACTCACGATCTTCAAGGTCACATGTCCACTTAAAACATCAAGTCATACACCTAAAAACGAAATGGTAATATGGAACAATTACAATATAACAGAATTGGATATTCACGACAGTATTGAAGGCAAATGGTTGTTGTTGATTCATTTTAGGGGCTTCGAGCATCTAGGCTATCAGCTCCTATTTATTTATTTATTTATTTATTTATTTATTTATTCATCGTATGGCTTTTAGTGCCGGGAGTGTCCGAGGACATGTTCGGCTCGCCTGAGTCTGTAGCTGCTTCCAGCGGACACCCTTAGAGTGAGCTACAAGTTCCGTTCAATTTCAAGTAGTTCCAACTTTCGCCACCAGACATCAGTGATACCTAGAGGTGAACGTTGGGACTTTGATAGAGCGTTCCGACGAAATCTAACCTAACAATTTAGCTTCACACAAGTTTAGCCTGTGGATGGATCTTTTACATGCCATAAATCTATGACATGGGACCGTCGGCTTTACTTCCCCTCGGAAGGAAGGCATACTGAAGGATTTTTAACGCTCTTAAAAAATCCGACGACTTCAGCCGGGTTTGAAGCCGCTATCTTGGGAACAGCAGTTCAGCATGCTACCAACTACGCCACGGAAGCTCCATGTACTTGGATGTGTTTTTGTAATGTGTATGATAACCTGTATTTTTGTGGTGACTGTAGTAGCGTGCGTAACTGAAATATTAGTAGAATCGGGAATAGGGTAGGTGCCCCAGGACTTAAAGTACGGTACTATCCAGGCAATTTCCTGGTGGGAGTTTGGAAAAACCACACTCAGGATAGTCGCTGTCAGCACCGGGATTCAAACTTCAGATCTTAGGTCTTGCTGTAGCTTCCTGTCGAGTAGTGATGAGCGACTTAACGTACACGGATATGCTGCGCTATTAGGTCGTGTATTGTATAGACAGTAACACTTATTGTTTGAAACATGTGTCGCAATCGCAACAATAACTTCAACCCTGATTCAACCGAACAGTAGGAAATACACTCTAAATCACCATGTTTGTAGTGATGGGGGACAAATGATAAGGTAGTAAGTTATTTAAGATTTTAAAAAATCAACATAAAAATTTAATTACTACATATATGTGACAAATTCAGTTCTTATTAGCCTACTTTCGATTTTTGCAAAAAATGAAAGTAGACTTATGAGATCAACACAGGGCGAAAAATTGTGTGTCAGTGTGTGTGTGTGTCTGTGTGTGTGTGGGTCTGTGTGTGTGTGAGTGTGTGTACTCTGAATGTCTGCCCCCCCCCCCCCCTATCAATTCGAACACGGTGAACCCGAATTGAACGAAATTTGGTATAAAGGTAGCACTAGCAAAGGTCACCCCAGTGCCATGCATTACATCGCCGCCATCTTGACGGAAACGTAATGGCGGCCACCCAAATGTTCAAAGCTTAAATCAAATTACGACTAACCTAATCATCCAATCTCTACCAAATTTTGGAACAACATACCTACATGGGGGGAGCATCCTTTGATCAAACTAATAGGTCATCAGACTAATAGTTTGCGGATCGCGGCCATCTTTGAGTGAAAATCGATTCCCCCTATTAATTCGAAAACGGTGAAACCGAATAGAACAAAATTTGGTACAGAGGTAGTACTAGCAAAGGTCACCCCAGTGCCATGCATTACATCGCCGCCATCTTGACGGAAACGTAATGGCAGCCACACAAATGTTCAAAGCTTAAATCAAATTACGACTAACCTAATCATCCGATCTCTACCAAATTTTGCAACAACATACCATTATGGAGGAAGCATCCTTTGACCAAATTAATAGGTCATTAGCCTAATAGTTGGCGGATGGTAGCCATCTTTGTGTCAAAATCGATTCCCCCTATTAATTCGAACACGGTGAAACCGAATGGAACGAAATTTGGTACAGACGTAGCACTAGCAAAGGGCGCTTCAGTGTCATGTTTTATATCGCCGCCATCTTGACAGAAACGTAATGGCGGCCACACAAATGTTCAAAGCTTAAATCAAACTACGATTAACCTAATCATCCGATCTCTACCAAATTTTGCAACAACATACCTTTATGGCGGAGTATCCTTTGACCAAACTAATAGGTCATCAGCCTAATAGTTTGCGGATGGCGGCCATCATTGTGTGAAAATCGATTCCCCCTATTAATTCGAACACGGTGAAACCGAATGGAACGAAATTTGGTACAGACGTAGCACTAGCAAAGGGCACTTCAGTGTCATGTTTTATATCGCCGCCATCTTGACGGAAACGTAATGGCGGCCACACAAATGTTCATAGCTTAAATCAAATTACGACTAACATAATCATCCGATCCCTACCAAATTTTGCAACAACATACCTTTATGGAGGGAGCATCCTTTGACCAAACTAATTGGTCATTAGCCTAATAGTTTGCGGATGGTGGCCATCTTTGTGTGAAAATCGATTCCCCCTATTAATTCGAACACGGTGAAACCGAATGGAACGAAATTTGGTACAGTGGTAGCACTAGCAAAGAGCACCTCAATGTCATGTTTTATATCGCCGCTATCTTTACGGAAACGTAATCGCGGCCACCCAAATGTTAAAAGCTTAAATCTAATTACGACCAACCTAATAATCTAGTCTCTACCAAATTTTGCAACAACATACCTTTATGTGGAAAGCATATTCTGACCAAACTGCAAGATCATCAGCCCAATAGTTTGCAGATGGTGGCCAAGTATGTGTGCAAATCGATTCCCCCTATCAATTCAAACACGGTGAAACCGAATGGAACGAAATTTGGTACAGAGGCAGCACTAGCAAAGGGCACCTCAGTGTCATGTTTTATATCGCCGCCATCTTGACGGAAACGGAATGACGGCCACCCAAATGATAAAAGCTTAAATCAAATTACGACCATCCTAATCATTTGATCTTTACCAGATTTTGCAACAACATGTCTTTTTGTGGAAAGCATCTTATGACTGACTACAAGGTCATCAGCCCAATAGTTTGCAAATAGCGGACATGTATGTGTGCAAATCCATTCCCCATATCAATTCAAACATGGTGAAACCGAACTGAATTAATTTTTTTTACAGAGGTAGCACTAGCAAAGGGCACCTCATATTCATGTTTAATATCCCTATAGCACGTTGTATTTCAACAAGCTACTACAACCAACATTCAATTATACTCCTTGAAAAGGACAAAGAGTTATAACAATACCCATGCATTTAGGAGAAAGTAGGCTATATGTTCTTTACTGAACATCTTGTTTTTTTACCTGGCATGGGTTGTCTAAATCAATTAATAACATTTTTGAATAAATTAAATGTTGTAACTTTTTAGGAGTCGCCTCCGTAGCGTAGCGGTCAGCATGGTTAGCTGCCGCTCCAGAGGTCCTGGGTTCGATTCCCGGCTCTGCCACGAAATTTGAAAAGTGGTATGAGGACTGGAACGGGGTCTCCTCAGCCTCGGGTGGTCCAAATGAGTAGAGGGGGTTCGATTCCCTCCTCAGCCATCCTCGTAGTGGTTTTCCGTGGTTTCCCACTTCGTCTTCGGGCAAATGCCGGGATGGTACCTTCTGTAAGGCCACGGCCGCCTCCTTCCCTCTTCCTAGCCTATCCATCCCAGTCTTCCATCCCTTCCCATCCCTCCTGAGGCCCCTGTTCGCTTTGCAGGTGAGGCCGCCTGGGCGAAGTGCTGATCACACCTCCCCAGTTGTATCCATTCCAACCAGATGTTCCAAGCTCCAGGACACTGCCCATAGAGGTGGTAGTGGTGAGTTCCCTCGCTGAGTCCTTGGGATCCACCAACCTAGAGAGTAAATTGACTAAATTAAAAAACAAAACTTTTTAGGACTTTTACATTTCGTTGATATTAGTGTACCGCGATACCTTGTCTAAATCTACAATATGATAAGTCTAATAATTGGCTTCATTACTACCACTACGGTATAAATGTATCACCGAATACATGCGATTTTATAAATACTTGACCAAAAAAATACAACACAGATTTTCACGATTTTACCACCCGGTGGTAGCATTTGTCGCTTCGAAATCCATAGTAAATAGAAATTAACTAATAATAATAATAACTAGCGGACCCGTGCGAGAACTCTCGCATAATGGGTTGTGTGCGCCCCATGTGTACAGACTATCCGCCCGGCACTAGTGCTATGCGGGCTATACGCGGTACAGTTCTGTTTATTTGTTTAAACACACACAAATAATATATTTCTGTTGACCTTCCAAGAAATCCAAGAATTTTGCTGAACTATTGAGAAGATTTGGAAGATTTTGGCACAAACCACACCTTCTAACTCCCTCTGGTTTAGGAGCTTGAGTTTTGTGAAACATACACCTTAGCGTATTACTGTTTGTACACTAATAAGGTAATGCTATTGGTTTTACGTCCCTTTTAACTACTCAGGCTTTGAGAGACGGCAGGGTGCCAACATTTTGCCCCGAAGGGGATCTTTAACATGCCAGTAAATCTACTGACACGGCTCCCTCCCATTTGCGCACCCTCAAATGCCAGCTGACTGCGCCAGGATTCGATCCTGCAACCTTGGGAACAGCAGGCGAGAACGCTACCGCTGAGCCACGCAGCCAGCCAGAAATTAATTAGTTGACTCAACACAACTGGTGAGGTGAAATAGTCTTTTGCACTGGGGTATCTCTGCTGAAAAAGCATGTTTCAAGTACTGCGGAGTTAGCAGTCTCCACTATGTTTTATCTGTTGCAATACTCAGAATCCGATCACTTTTCAGATTAATTATTGTTCTATCGAGTATTGTTCGGTCTATTCCCATCACATTTTACCGCATTCTCCAGCATGTACATTCCTTGTTACAGTATAATGTCATGTAATCTCTATAATTTAATAATGATGCAAAGCAACTGAAGAGTTTAATCACTTCTATTTCGTGGTGGTTGAGAGTTTTCAAGGGGTGGATCATTGAGGTAATCAGCCCCTCATTTCTATTTCCTTGAATAGTTAAGCATAATAGACCAAATAAATTCGTTTTGATTCCAATGCAGCTTGTGTACTGCTCGTGTTCTTGCTTTATGAAATGCGCCTGATGTTCTGTCTAGCCCACTGATCATAATGGGTGATGGCTAGTGTTCGTACCTGGAATGGAGATCGCATGTTGTCTGGTCTGTCGCAAACCTCTGGTATGCTCCCTCAAGCCTTTCTCTGCATACGCCCTTGGTGTATTCCCACTTTCCATGCATCCTACCTAGGAACAATCTTGGATAATCATTGCACGTCAGTTTGTCGGAAAATCGCATTCACCAGTAACAGTGCTGATTAGTATTGAATTTATGTGCACCAATCCCTGATTATTCCCTGCTACGTGTAACTTGACGTCCGATCAGAACTAATGAACCTGCGGTGATTGTTGGTCCGTTTCACGTGACTACCATATGACTTCCATCAACTGACCAATAACAAGGCGTCTTCTCGCAGATGTTTGGGATGTCGATGTTCTATTTGGGCGTCAAATTATTTGGAACAGGGAGCAGTGTATTGAGAGAGCTCTCCTGACATAGCTGAACAGTGTGACTGTTGGCAGATTCTTACTGCCTTGAGCTCAGTGGCGGCAGGTGGATAATTGTTCTGGCTGTTGCACTATTGATATCAGAGAAGACGTGATAAAACTGATGTAGCTTATTCGTCACAAAGCCATAGTCCAGACATCACATTCACCTTGGAATTAAATGGATTATCTTCTTCTACGCGAATAGGTCTCCTAGGACCACGCGGAATTAACACTTATTGACCTTGATGTTTGCCCA
Organism: Meconema thalassinum; assembly: GCA_946902985.2. Classification (NCBI taxonomy): domain Eukaryota; kingdom Metazoa; phylum Arthropoda; class Insecta; order Orthoptera; family Tettigoniidae; genus Meconema; species Meconema thalassinum. Next base: position 1,220,847,600 of record OX336388.2, on the reverse strand, counting down.
ATAACTCTTCATGCGCAACCATCGAGCGAGTCTTCGTTGATGCGACCAGACGTGTCTGGTAGGTCTTCTCTCTTCTCCCTCAAAACCCCGTGTATAAGTGAATGAAAATCCACAGCCTGCTTCCAGTCTCCGACCGGGTCAGGAATGGAATGAATGAAGCCCCTATCTAGCGGCGAGGATATGAACTGTGCCGGCTGCCGAGGCCTGACGCACTCCTCTGGGGCAATGATTAAATGAATGACAGATGAAATGAAATGATAGTGGAGAGTGTTGCTGGAATGAAATTTTGACAGGGAAAACCGGAGTACCCGGAGAAAAACCTGTCTGCCTCCGTTTTGTCCAGCACAGATCTCACATGGAGTGACCGGGATTTGAACCACGGACCCAGCGGTGAGAGGCCGGCGTGCTGCCGCCTAAGCCACGGAGGCTTCCGTGTATAAGTAATTTTCCTAATTTCCTCTCGATCCTTGAGATTGGCAAAACCTAATTCAGCCAAGTCCTTTTCCGCCTGTTTGTACCAATTGGACCGTGTTGCCTTTTTCTGCAAAAACGTATAGATTTTATGTCTTAACCTAGTTGGGTCCATTTTGTCCAAATGTCCCATGAATTGGATCCTTCTCATACGGATTGTGTCTGTGATTTTAGTAATTTTCAAATAGACGTCAGCATTAGTTTTTGGAAGGTGAATTCCATCTTTCATTCTTGGTCCCTAAATTTTTCGCATGATTTTGCGTTCCTTAATCTCCAATTGATTTCTCAGTGTTTTATGTTGTAGATTAAGTGTCTCGGCTGCATAAAGGGCAGCAGGCAAGACAACTGTTTTATAATGTTGAATTTTACACAATTCCAAGAGAGGCGTTTTTTGTTATAAACTTGTTGTCAAATGGAAATCAGTTTCCATTTTCTGTAGTCTTGCTTCTATAGATTTTCTTTCGTTGCCAGATTCATTGATGGATTATATTTGAAAAACATCACGAGAACAAAACAGCGTAAGCTACACACAAAGTTGAGATAGAACCACGAGTGCCGTACTTACGCGCAAATCACGTAACGAGGCAATGGAATCTGCAGGAGACGGAGCATCTGGGATGTCTTCGTCCACCCCTCTTCGTCCTTGTATCAAACAGCGGACAACGACCAGCCAAGTTAACTGTTGGGATAGGACTTACTCTGCCATATCCTCCACTGTTGAGGTATGGTCGGTGCTCACATCACTGTGAGCGCTCCTGCGTTATTGGAGCGCTTCACGTTCTCAGACAGTTCATATTACTACAAAATTATTAAAGAACGAAACCTATGAATTCTTATGTATCTAAGAGGAAACGCATACTGGTAGCTTTTTATAGCCAACGGTATTATTAGTAGGAGCCTGCATAGTGTTTCGGGAAGCTCTCGAGAAGGTTACAATCGGGGGGGGGGGGGGAATGATGAGAGTTCTTCAAGGAAATGTTCACAGAAGTTTGACTGCCAGTGACCTCTTGACGCAATTGGCATTTGACATGGAAGTGGATATTTTTATCCTGAGTGAGCAATATCAGAACAGGGATCATCATGGGTGGTTTGCGGACAACCTTGGAACAGCCACAATTTTCATTCCGGATCTGGGAAAATATCCAGTGACAGATCAAGGATCTAAGGACGGTTTCGTCTGTTACTTCACTCCGAACGAGCCCATTGATGATTTCCAGAAAAAGTTGGATAGCCTTGAGGACACATTCAATGGTATGGGAAATAACCTTATTCTAGCTGGTGATTTCAATGCCAATGGGGTATGCTGGATGTAGATTCCAGAGGACGTCGTATAGTGGAAATGGCTGCAAGGTTGGGATTGATGACCGTAAATGTTGGAAATACGCCTACATTTCGACGACCTGGCTGCAAAGGAATCATACCAGATGTGACTTTGCGTCAGACGATCATTTGTCAAGAATATCTGAATGGCGGGTGATTGAGGACTACACAGGAAGTGATCATCAGTATGTTACTTTCTGTGTGCTTCAACAAAATCGACAACAAAGAAGAGGGAAATGGATGCTATGAGCGTCAGTGATAAACAGAATAAGGAAGGTGCAGCTTAAAAGGCCCACTAATTCGACACCGTTCTGAAGTTATGCGAGAGGGGTTCCCGGATGGACTGTCAGGATGGAAAGGGTGTGTTTTTTTAGTGGGTAAGAATCCCACACACTTGAAGAGTGTGGACCCTCTTCAAGCGTCTTGATAGAAGATTTTTCCACTTCCCTCGTAAAAAGAAAAATAAATAAATAAATGAATATACATTACTTATTGAATAAATCTGGTCGTTGTGCAACACTGCAACCTTATTACTGGTCGCCACTGCTTAAGCTACTCCCGTGAAGAGACCTGAACACTGTGTCCATTGTTAACCTGATGTCATCATCACAAGTACAGTACACTCAATGGCCGCAACAACGCTCAATTGCAACATTTCTCGTTTATACTGTTCTTGCATTTTATCTCACAGCCTGACCACCTCGTGGCGTAGTGGCTAGTATTCTTGGCTGTCGCCCTTGAGATCCGGGTTTGTTTGCCGGTTCTACCAAGAAATTTAATTCTGCCCTGGGAGTTGCATCGGTCACACTCAGTCTCGTGAGGCAAAACTGAGAAGAGGTGGGCTCGAATCCTACCTCAGCAATCCTGGAAGTATTTTTCCGCAACTTCGAACTTCTACTCCAGGAAAATGCCACGATAGTTCCTAACTTGAGGTCACGGCTGCCTCCTTCCCGACCCTAACCTGAATTGCAATTATACTCACTAATACAGACATCTCAACAACACAGGTTCTCAGACAACATTCCGCACACACGATGTCCAAGTCCCTCAAATAAAATAAGAACTAAAATTATCTTGCAGCCCCCTGCTTCTTTCTTTATAAGATTAGACCCATTGAGAACAATCTCCAACGATTGTAATACGGGAAAGGAGACAGCCGCTAAATGGTTACTGTCGATAATACACTGCTCAAAGAATAATGTTTATCCCTTATTATTCTTGGTATTGAGGATGAGATGCGATGAATTTATCCTTGGCGGATAGTTGTTCGGCCGGATTCGCTTCTTTATGTCACAAACACATGAGAGGAGTTGATGAGACATGAAAGGAAAGTCCATGGGTGAAACTGGACAAGGAGTTGGAGGGAAGTGCCCGTGGCGAATACATGAACAAAGCGACCAGCGAATTAAGCGACCATCACGAAATACGCGAACTAAGCGGCCAAGCTACCCTGACTCTTGGAATACCTGAACAAAGCGACCATCGAATTAAATGACCAGCACGGAATATGCGAACTAAGCGGCCAAGCTACCCTGACTCATGCCCATCACATCGCCCGAAGTCATTCAACCGGGTTATTCCCAACCGGATTATAGCTAGACCTGCCCCTAATTCTGACACTGTATCACTCTCACCATAACTGTTCTATCCGTCGTAACCTGAAGATCGTGTGATTTAGTTAATTAGTTGTGTAAGTGTTTTGTTGATTTGTGCTATCAGTTTTTTTTATCAGTTTGCAATATGGAACTTACTACAATTAGCAAAGGTAAACAGTGCGCGCTCTATGACAGTTACTCTTATAACTTCAAGCGACAAAATGTGGAAGGGACGATATTCTGGCGATGTTCAAAGGAGAGGTCAAAAAGGTTTCGAGGTATCATGAAAAGTAAAAATGGCGAGATCTTGAGTACGAGTGAACATCAGTGTGGCGCTCCAGATGAAGCATGGTTGGAGGTCAGAAAAACTCTTCAACAGGCGAAGAAGCGGGCCAGGGAAGAACATACGGTTCTCTCGAAAATCTACAATCAGGAATTAGGCGAACTTCACAACAAAGGGTACGAATTCGTAACAGACGGTGTCCGGACAGTTCCCCACACTGACACTTCCACACACTGCAAAAAATACTGACACTTCCCCACAGCCCTTGGACGTGGCTACCTGTTTAATGACTCAGAAATAATCTCGAGTGACATTTCCACACACATCTTCCTCCCACCACCAAGGCTACTATGAAAACGATCAAGTTGAGTACCGAGAGAATAACGAAATCACCCTTCATGTCCGTATGTGCGCAGCACTTGCGTTTTTAAAGCCTGAAGATGTGCTCAATGGATGAGTGGAAATGCACTCTCAAGCCCCAGAAAGTCCCAAACTTAGCCAGATTATTGACTACTTCGTTGACAACTGGCTAGATAACCAAAACATTCCAATCGAGATGTGGAACTGCCACCAAGCACGACACAGGACAACGAATGCTGTTGAGGGCTGGAACAACCGATTCAACAATCTTGTCGGGAGACCTCACCCCAAATTAAAAGAGGTTGTCAAAGTGTTGAAGACAGAAGCTGAGAAGACAAACTGCGCATTTGTAAAGGCCGAGCTCAACATGGAAGGGAAAAAAAGAAGACGAAAATATGTCAAACTGGACGGACGGATTGAGAACATTCAGAAAAAGTTCGAAAATGACAACAGCAAAAAAATGACGAAGCCTAGAAACTGATTTTAAACACGCCAAAATGATAACAACAAAATGACCGGTTTTGTTATTAAGTTGCCAGTCCACAGCCTGGATAAAGTGTGATGGAAATCACACTCTGCATTTATTTTATTTTGATGGAAATTACACTACATCACAATGATATTTTCGAGACCGTGTTAGTAATGAAGTACATAGACCGAGCGCTTTTCTTCACTCCGAAGGAGTATTATGTTAAGGTGCATTGTCACTGTAACGATGATCGCTGAAGCCTATAGCTTTAGGGCGGGGGGGGGGGGGATGTGTGTGGAACAGTCAGTCGAGATGATTTCTGAGTCATTAGACAGGTAGCCACATCCAAGGGCTGTGGGGAATTGTCAGTATTTTGGGCAGTGTGTGGAAGTGTCAGTGTGGGGAACTGTCATGTAATCTAACAGACATGTCAGCTGAACTTACGACAAAGAGAGTTCTATACAAACAAAGGTGCACATCTCAAGAAAATCAAGCAGAGCCAGAGAAGCGCGATGATGTGCTTCTTGACGAAGAAATTCTGAAGATGAAACACGGCTAAATAATAGAAATCAGTGTTGGAGGAAGAATTCATTGTCCTCTCAGGTAAAGATAAAAAAAAATTGATGTACTAATGACGCTGTTTTAAAGCTGATTTTAAACACGCCTAAATAATAGAATAATAATAATAATAATAAAGTTTTTGGCTTTACGTCCCACTAACTACTAAAATTCCGTGTGGTCGCTTAGTTCGCTGGTCGCTAAATTCACAGAAGTGTTGACCTTCGAGGCGCAGGTAAAATTTCGTGATGGTCGCTTAGTTCGCTGGTCGCTAAATTCGCTGGTCGCTTTTTTCGCGACACCCCCGTGGCCTATTACAAAGTACCGTCCCAGAGTCTCTACGTAGCTGAGTCAATGTGCTTAACATATAGTACTAACATTACCCGTCAGGCTTCGCCCGCGAATATTGTAATTGTAAAGAGTACACTTAGCAACGTCTCAATCGTGAATGCTATGACTTATTTATCATTTAATTTTGAATAATAATAATGATAATAATTTGGTGAAGACCCTAAAAACAATCAGACAATAAAGACAATATAACTCAACAATGGCATATAAATATCAAAATCTCACGAACATCACGTCGCATCACATGCATAAAATTTGACTTAAAATCACAACCCTCTAATAAACACCTTGGGTGATTACCGTGCGCGGGGGAATCCCCATAAGCGCCCCCGCATCATTATAGAATAAATACTTTCCAAACCATGCTACTATAGCACTATTACTTTTCTTCAAAACTGATATCTTCACCCATTCTTCATTTTCTGACTCTTTCTAAGATTTACTCGCTTCTACTATCCTTTAATTTCTGTATTTCAAATGTCATTGTACATCAGGTCATATTCTGGCCAGTTTGATTCACGGTAATCACCCAAACCCCCTCATTCAATTGTAGTCGGTCGTATATACTGGTTAAAGCTCTCAAGGCCCTCGGGCCGATAGGCTACAAAACACGCAACGAAACCGGCTGGGCCGGTTTCGCTTGCTTGGGCGCTGACGCTGACAATCAGCCATGGCCAACATCCGCAATAAACTTTGGCAAACTAAACTAGAAAACATGGCAGGAAACTCTAAATCCCTGTTCGGTATGGCTAGAAAGCTGCTTATGAAAAGAATTGGCATTCCACCATTACACGGGGTACGTGGAATGGTAGACAAAGCTAACGCCCTGGCGGATACCTTCGAAAGAGCCTGTGAGCCAAAGCGCGAACCTTATAACGACGACTTGGTTGATCTCGTTCGTCATGATCTTCGTGGTGGCTTTCAGGGGGATCTCCCCGGGGCTTTAGATTTGTCTCCCCTACCGACCTGCTCAAGACTCGCAAGGCCCCCGGACCTGACGAGATCGCTGCGCAATAACTTAAAAACCTCAGTAAAAACGCTTTAACCTGTTTAGTCAAAATTTTCAACTCCATTTACCGCTATGGGTATTTTCCTGCAGCCTGGAAAGTTGCAAAAGTCATTATGATTAAAAAGCCTAACGCTGACGGTACTTTCCCACAGAATTACAGGTCGATCAGCCTACTCTCTATAATATCTAAATTATTCGAGATGACTCTGCTTTCCAGGCTGAACACCTACATTTCAAATGTCATTAACGACGGGCAGTTCGGATTCCGCCACGGCCATTCCACTGTACATCAACTATTAAGGCCTATAGAAGTCATTACGCGCGCCTTTAACGAGAACCGTATGAAAGGAGTTTGCTTTTTGGATATAAATCGTGCTTTTGATAAAGTCTGGCACAGCGGCTTGCTGTACAAGATGAAGCACAATGGATTCCCAGATCATCTACTCAAGGTCATTGATTCCTACCTCAGGAAAAGGAAATTCTATGTCCAGGTGGCAGACGATAAATCCTCCTTGAGAAGGATTAAGGCCGGCGTGCCTCAAGGTAGCGTCATAGCCCCAGCCCTTTTTAACATCTATGTCTCTGACATTCCCAGAACTGACGCTACCAGTCTCCACCTTTATGCAGACGATACTGCTATCTCCGCCACCTCCTGGCGTGGACATAGAGTTCAATCCAAACTCCAAGCGGCATTACGCACCTTAGAAACCTGGCTAAGGGATTGGAGAATCAAGATTAATGTTAGTAAATGTTCCGCCACACTGTTTACCAAGAAACGCAAACACACAGAAGTCCAGGATCTCATCTTCTTTGGCGAGGTAATCAGGTGGCAACCTGCAACTAAGTATCTGGGAGTCACGCTGGATCGAGGCCTTACTTTCGCTCAGGAGGTTTCTCAGCGCGCTAACACAGCGAAAGCGATCCAAGCGCAGCTCTGGCCTTTAATTAAAGCCCAGAGCTCTCTAGACGATTCCAGCAAGCTCTTGTCTTATAGCACCCTTGTGCGCCCTGTGATGGAATATGCCAGCCCTGTTTGGGGTTACGCAGCTCCCTCAACCCTCAAGAAACTTCAGGTTGCCCAGAACCGAGCCTTGCGAACGATATCAGGAGCTCCCTGGTACGTTCGCAATGATCAACTACACGCGGACTTCAACCTCTCGACCATCAATCAGAGGATTCACCGACAGGCAGTTAAAATGTACAGAACATCGACACTCAGCACAAACCCTCTCATCAACAGTTTGGGTGATTACCGAGCAAGGGGTTGCCGCCACAAGCGCCCCCGCATTATTATAGAGTAAATCTTCTCCTAATCATGCTACTATAGCACTTTTATTTTTTTCTTCAAAACCGTTATCTTCACATCATTCCATTTCCGATTTCACTTTCACGAACTTCTCACTTCTACTATCCTTTCAACTTCTGTATTTCTAATGTCTCTGTACACCAGGTCATATTCTGGCCAACTTGACTCACGGTAATCACCCAAACCCCCCTCATCCAATTGTAGTCGGTCGAAACAGTTTGTTAGAGCTCTTAAGGCCTTCGGGCCGATAGGCTAAAAATTCACGTTCGCTTGCTTGAGTCCAGGCCAGGCCAGGCAACACGGTTTCCGACCACGAACGTAGGCCTACATAGCCTATAAAATAAATGAGATATATTTAACACAGTGACTAAAAACAAAATTAATTTATCTAAATTCCTATGAAAAAAGTACACATCATAAAATTACACAAATGAACATTCTCTACGCCCTCACCTCATAATATACACCACATCTAAAAACCCTTAGACACGTGTCTGTTTACTTTTAATGATTAGTTTATATGCCGAGTATCACATGATCATATCCCCAAATGAAAGCACTCGTGAGATATTGTTATTCAATGAAATGCAGTTTCAACCTCCTTAAGACCCCTTTAGAACCTGAATAACAAAAAAAAAATCCTTAGTGGACGCTTTCGACATACAACGAACATATTCCCAAAATTTCATGTTTCTAACCTCAACAGTTTTGGCTGGGCGATGATGAGTGAATGTCCAAAATTCCTTCCTTAGTGGACGTTTTCCCCCCCTGAATTTCACCCCTCCCCATGGGTCCCTTAAATTGGATTTATGAAAAAACAGTCGAACGCCTATTTACTTATTTTTTTAAGCTGATTTTTTTTTTTCATGAGTTTCAAACTTCGCGCCTATGTCGTTTCAGAGATTCAGGCTTCGTTAGGAATCCTCCAACCCCCACATTTCACCCCTTTCGTCTCATAATATACACCACAACGAAAAACCTTTAGACATATGTCTGCTTATTTTTAATGATTAGTTTATATGCCGAGTATCACATCCTCAAATAAAACCACTCGTGAGATATTGTTATTCAATGAAATGCAGGTCTACCCTCTTAACACCCCAACAGAACCTGAATATCCAAAAACACTTCCTTAGTGGGCGTTTTCGACATACAACGAACATATCCCCAAAATTTCATGTTTCTAACTTTAATAGTTTTGGCTGGGCGATGATGAGTGAGTGAGTCAGTCAGGAGACCTTGGTCTATCCCTACAGTGGTTATAGGACATAACGTACCACGGGCATAACGTACCACTTGGCCGGCTGATTACCTGCGAAGAGTCAGCTAATGACCTTAAAATATTTAGGAGAGGACATAAAGTACCACTTGAAAAAGTGGGAAGTATTTAGGGTGCATTAAACCCTAACTGCATGGCCACTTGCTCGGTATTGCTCAATTAATCCTGGAAATAAATACGTGGTCAATAACATAACATAAACTAACATAAAATATGATAAGTTTGTGGATTCCCATCACACTTCATCCAGGATTTGGACTGGCGCGTGTTTAAAATCAGCAGTCTCTGGTCATTTTTGGTTTTCTTTCCTAAAAAAAATGTTTTTGGTGGGTTTTATATCCTAGCGAATAGCAAGTTCGCCATGTGAAGTTTCATTCCAAATTCTGCAATATGAGAGAGCTCTCAAGCAAGATTTCAAGTTTCCATTCTCTTCATACCGCTTCATTATTCTGTCAAGCCGTTCATCATACTTGGCATATTTCTTTTTTCTCTTTGAACTTGCAATGTACAATTCGTACTTCATCCGTCGAAGTGCGCACATAAACCACCCTTATTCGTTGTACACAACTCCATGTTACAATACCAAAATGTTTAAAGCCGCACAGTGTGATCGCCACTGATGTTTATGTGGTAATGAACCTGTAACTGGAATGCCCGTCAGACGTCAAGTGGTAAGTTATGTCCTAGCGTAAATATTTGGGGATTACGGGAAAACCGTTTTTAGGTAGATAACAACCTAGGTGGTACGTTACGTCCTCGAAAATCAAGTGGTACGTTTTGTCCGTGGTACGTTATGTCCGGACATCCCCTACAGTTTTTGTCCTCAACCCTTCCTACCTCAACTAAGATTGCTATTCCTGTGTGTCTTAGTATGTTCCCTACCAACCTATCTCTTATCCTCATTACCAGTCACGAGAAACATCTCTCCTATCCCACTGGTCTTAATACCTTTTCAATTGCTACTATATCTTCATAATTCTCCTGTAACACCACATTTCAAATGCTTCTATTCTCCTCTTTCTGCTGCTCCAACAGTCCAAGTTTCACTTCCATACAGCGCCACGCTCCAGGCATAGACTTTCAAAAATGCCATTCTAATATCTAAATCTATATTTGATGTCAACAGATTCCTTATCTGTAGAAATGCTTTCTTTGCCTGAGCCAACCTACATTTTATATCCTCTTTGCTCCGTATTGGGGGCCTTGAAGAAGTTGTCTAATAAGTTATTTCCCCCTTCCATAGAAAATGTTCTTTTCCCGATACCCTCAGTTTTTTCCTTCCTCTACTGGCCAATTGTAGGCAGATGACCTCGATGTTTCGCTCGTTAAAATAACAATCGTCACCACGAACAACATAACCTACTGTAATCTCGAAGTGAAGATATCAACCTGACTTAGACATTGCACTGCGTAACGCGGAAGGAGGCAGTCACACGCGTACAGTACATCATTGTGAACTCTCTGGTCTGTTTCAACAGTAGATTACAACACTCAGGGTCACAATCGTGACTGTTGTAAGCAGGAATGCGGCAGGTCGAAATTGTCACAATTGTGTACGGGAACATCTCTACGGTCCCTAAAATGTAGCGGATAATTCACCGCAAATTAACACGAGAAAGAACAAAATCTTCAATACTGTAACCACTGTACTGTAAGAAATTAAATTACGCTGATACATGTTGTTCATAATTGTAAAATAATTTTAGATATAACGTTTTTCTTTTGTAATAAAACAAAATAATACCTATGTGAACTCTCTTCTTTCATTTTTCTCAAATGCAATTTTTCAAGGATTTCAGTTACATGCCACATTTGAAGGAACCACTGGGCCTACAGGTACCCGTCGAAGCTCAAATTAAAGGTAAACAAATAAACTTCAAGTTCATTATCAATGACATTTCTCATAGGATGAGTATTTTGAACAATATTAGTCAAATTAGGAGACCAAAACCAACAATTTTTACTTTTTTTAAGAAAAAAAACATCCAATCTTTGAATAATTGTATCTCAGGAACTACTAAACATACAGAGCTCGCATGGGACTCAAATTGTAGACAATTTAATATAATTGTAAAAAGGTATTCACAATGTTTTCTCTCAGACGGATAGTTTAGACGATATTGAACAAACACTGAAGAAAGTGCAAATATCTGGCTGTTTTTTGGCTATTACACAGCTAGCACAGAACTTTCGAAGTTGCAAATTTGGTTTTTACTATTGGCAGAGGTCCAAACCACATGTAAAAAATTAGAACTACATGACCTTTTGCAAGGTCGGATGTATATTTTGACTGGACTACACTTAGTGTCGGAATGAATGTCACAGTTCACTCACTGCTGTCTATCAAAGTACAATTCAGGCTCTACATGGGCTCAGTTTGATGGTATTTCAGAGTATAACGTGGTATAAGTGACCTTACAATTCGTACTACCTTAATGTCGGAAAATAAGTTAGTCATGAGCAGGGCCCGGATAATTATGTGCTTACATTTTCAGAAATATGTATTTATTTATGTGCTTAAAAGAGGAAAATTTGTATCATACTTATGTCCCCCAGTTACTCGAAATACTCGTCTAGTTGAAACGTTCGGCTGCTTGAATAATCCAGTCTACAGTACAAATGTTCCCGCTTAATAGGCCGGGGCTTGCCTCTGTTTCCGAATCCTACAATATTTACTGCAGATGCGCGATACGAAATCATGTATGTGCTGTTTTCGAATTTCATTCTAATGAGCAGAAGAAAAGGTCACTTCAAAAACTTTCATAGCACTCTGTCAATTCTCACAAGTTTCGCAAGTAAAGTTTCTTGTCAAGATAAGGCCAATTGGAGGCATAATGAGACTGTTGACTTCACTTGACGTTACAGACAGTTAGGAACGGGGCTCCGAGTGAAAGCCGAAGTTAAACGATTGACTTCGCGTCACCACATGGTAGCTTTACGATTGGTTACAAAGTGAGAAGCTTATTTACCTCTCTGTTTCAAAATAAATCATATGATTGTGCCAGAACTTATCTACACTTTACTAAATGTAAAATACTGTAGTGTAATATTCAACATATCATATTCTCAGAATACATTACATTGAAGTACCTCCATTTTCTGCACAATGCACATCGCTCTGTTGGTCTAGGGGTATGATTCCTGCTTTGAGTGCGAGAGAACCCGGGTTCAAACTCCGGAAGATCCTAGCATTTTTATTACTTTTGTTTTTATCTCTTGAAAAGATTCAAAAAGTATGTAAAAGAACCTTAGGAACGTTCTTTTTTTCGGGCGAGACTTCCGGTAATTTAAATACATAGGTTGAGGTAAACGCTTCTTTTTTCCCCGTCGGTTTACCCTCCAGGTTGGCTTTTCCCTCGGACTTAGGTTGGTTGGTTGGTTGCTTCCTCAGTTTAGGGGCTGTGACAACGCGGTCATGTAGCCCCGTGTACTTTGGGTGGGTGTAGAATCTGTCTGATAACCGGTGTTAATTGTGTATAAGTGTGTGTTATCTGTTTTTAATTCAAGTAAGGACTGCAGACATTGATTTTTTGAAGTAGTTCCTACTTTTGCCGCCAAACGCCACCATCAACAACTACTAGTTCAGAACTTGGTTACTAGACGCCACCGCAGTCGGCTCCTGGCAACGAACGTTCTTCGTTAAAGAACGAAGGTTCTTTAACATGCCATAAATCTATGACATGGGACTGCCGGCTTTACTTCCCCTCCGAAGAAAGGCATACTGAGGGATTTTTAACGACGGCTTCGGCCGGGTTTGAACCCGCGATCTTGGGCATAGAAGAACAGCATGTACCAACTACGCCACCAAAGCCGCTACCCTTCCTTGGACTCAGCGAGGGATCCCACCATAACCACCGTAAGGGCAGTGTCCTGGAGCTTGAAACACCTGGTTGGGGGATACCACTGGGGAGGTGGGGCCACCCTCCTTGCCTCTTCCTTGCCTATCCCTCCCAATCTTCCCCTCACTTTTCATCCCTCATGAGGCCCATGTTCGCTTTGCAGGTGAGGCCGCCTGGGCGAGGTGCTGGTCCCACCTCCCCAGTTTTATCCTTCGTCCAGGTGTTTCAAGCTCCAGGACACCGCCCTGGTGGCGGTAATGGTGGGATCCCCGCAGAATCCGAGGGAAAAGCCAACCTGTAGGGTAAAGCGACTAATATAAAAAATTGCGTTTGACCTCAAACTATGTATTTATATTACTGGCACACAGTAAGTACAAGTCTCGCACGAAAAAAAAAAAGTTCGTAAGGTTCTTTTATATACTTTTTGAATACTTTCAAGAGATAAAACAATAGTAAATATGCTGGGCACTTCCGGGATTTGAACCCGGGACCTCCGGCACTCAAAGCAGGAATCATACCCCTAGACCAACAGTGCGATGTGAAGTTTGAAGAAAATGGAGGTACTTCAATGTACTGTATTCTGAGAATATGATATGTTGAATATTACATTACAGTATTTTACATTTAGCAAAGTGTCGTAAATATAGATAAGTTCTGGCACAATCACATGATTTATTTTGAAACAGAGAGGATAATAAACTTCTCACTTTGTAACCAATCGTAAAGCTACCATATGGTGACGCGAAGTCAATCTTTTAACTTCGGCTTTCACTCGAAGCCCCGTTCCTAACTGTCTGTAACGTCAAGTGTTGACTTCAGCCCCCCTGCTCTACTTAATGACTGGGGAATTCCTGTCATGAAATACTACTAAAAGGGTGATACCGAGCTCCGCTAATGAGTTCTCTTCACAGGGGACAATTAGGAAAATCCTAACAGGGGAAGTTGCCTGAGGCGTGTTTCACGGCCTGCCCCCCCCCCCCCCCCCCCCCCACCACCACTCCAAACTGGGCGTGAAGGCAAATATATTTTGGAATGTGTTAACCTGCCCTGATCTTCACGGTGTTCACCACTATCTACTCATGTTATCTCGAAGACGTTTTCGATACTAATTAGCAACATTTGGTATTATTCCAGATTCCTGGATTTCTTTAGCCTTACACTTGATAAAGATAAGGTTCGGTTATTATCGTTGTGTTTCACAGTTACTACTCAGATCAACACATTTTAATGTTTATGTTGTAGCTTCGTAAACATGCAAGTTATATCCTGTACTATGAATTATAAAACGATATCGTGGGAACCAAAATGCTTATAAATCTATTCTGCTACAAAATAAATGAATTCCTTGATGGAACACCTCCACGTTTGGCCCCGTTGTGACAACTCAAACTTGAGCATTTATAGTTTTCTATAACTCGCAATCCTGCACTTCTTTGACTGTACATGGATAACATGTTAGCTGCACTGATTATGGTATCTACGGTAACTCCAGGGGGTCCAGGTGTATATAGCTGTTATTAGTCAACTCACGGCTTAACCAACATTTCAGGAGAGGTTGCCTACCCCCACTCTCTTCCCAAACCCATTAGCGTGAGCTGACAGGACTGTTTGGAGTGGAGTTCGACATTCCCGTACTAGAATACAGAGACAAAGGTGCAATCACAAAATAGAGAAGCAAATTACGGGAATTACCAAGGATTGAAAATGTAGGCAGCAGTCATCTACGGAGTACAACATACCACCAAACATAGGAAATATGTACTTGAGTCAGTACGCCAGAATATGTATTAACCAGTATTTATAAAAACGGCAAAAATATGTAAATAAATAGAAAATATTTAGTTAAATAAAAAATATTTAAACACATAACTATCCGGGCCTTAGTCATTAGTATTTTCCACACACACACGCCCGCAAATTGTATTTCCACGGCTGTTTCCTTGCATATTACAGCCAATAATCGATTGATTACTGTTTTGATGTTTGGGAGAATGTGTACAGTGTACAATAATCAGATTTTAGATTTGTGTCAAATTACCTTTTTCAAAATATAAAGCATATAAGTGCTAATTTTGTCATCTCTTAGTGCACGGATTTCTAGGTCTAATAAGTACACTTTATCAGATAAATAACATGTTGCTGTTGTTAATTATTTTTAGGGGGTCGTGACATCTTGGTCATCAGCCCCATGCACTTGGGTGGTAAATATGTATGAAAATCTGTGTTTTTGTGGTGACCGTAGTAATGTGTGTAGCTGTAATTATTAGGGTCGAGAATGCGATCGGTATCCTGGGACTTAAATGAGCTAATATCTCGGCATTTGCCACGGGGAAGTGTGGAAACTCCGGGAAATACACACTCAGGATAGCTGCTGTCACCGCCAGGGTTCGAACCTCCCATTTTTGGACTTCTGAAGCTCCCCATCGAGGTCGTAGTGAACAGTTTAACGCACACAGCTACGCCGCAAACTTAGAATAAACACACTACGTGGTTCAGGTTAACACACAAGATGTTTAGCAATGGACTGGATAATTATTGTTCTGTTTCAATATCCCCGAGCTCACATGAGCCTTACTATGTTCGTTTCATGTAGACATCTTTTTAGAAGAACTAAAAAAAGGAAATAACTTTTTACCTACACCCTGCTTTATTTGCACGTTTGGACAGGAGATGCTGAAAACGCAGTTAAATTATCAGCACTCCACAGGAAACTATCCGGAGAATAAGTGATACTACCAAGCCTTGTCACATTTTTTTAAAAGTCAAATCAACTTTTTTTTTTTTTTTTTTACACTTTGAAGACTTCCTCCACAAGTTGAAGAAAATAATAATAATAACAAGTAGTTCCGTGACGAACTTAAGAGCCTACTTTTCTTAAAATTTAAGATCCATACCGAGGGATTGGAGAAAATCTTACATCAGACGCTTGAGGAGGGTCCGCATTCCTTAAATGTGTTGGATTCCTACCCACTAAAAACCACACACCCTTTGCATGTCATCCTCCTGCAATTTTTTCAACCCAATTTGAATCTCCATCTTCATGTTCTTTTGGGGAATATTCAATATGCTCCCCAAAAGTGCCTTAGCAGTATAAAGATACTCCTGCTCTTGCCTTACATTCTCTAATACCTGCTGTCGTAAATAAGATTCCATTGCTCCTTGACTGTGTATGTCCTCCATCCCAATATAACCGCCAAACCACCTCTAGACCAACGCCGTCTAGTCTAAGTAGATTGCGTGTACCCTATTTCCGTCTCCAGGCGGCAGGACACTTTTCTATTACAAATACCAGACGGCTTTGGATAATACGGCAAGACCTTTTACTATACTAACCTCTCCTCATGTCAGAAATGTTATTTAAACTCCCAACACATATTTTAGTAATCGCGTGTTCGCTATTGGGCCAAGAGTGACGGCTGCGCCCAAAACATCGACGAGAAGAAAGAAAGAAAGAAAGAAAGAAAGAAAGAAAGAAGATGCTCTTGTGTTTCGGATGATATTTGCAGTACCTAATCTCAAATTGGTTACGATGTCTCAATATATACGCAATATATATTTTAAAGAGTCTATTTCACAAACCCTAAAGAATATTTATGAACTCAAATGTAAATTGACCTGTTCACAAGTACAGGACAATTAAATGGTCACCTTCTTTCCGTGCCAATCCTTAATTTTACACATACACATTACATTATATGACAATCATGACTACCCTCTATCCAGTGCTGTAGTTGGGCCGGTACGGGCCGGTACGGGCCGGTACGGCGTACCCCCTAAAATCCAAACTCGTTATAAGCGTACCGGTTAAACTACCTTTTTAAATCTGTAAAAAATAGCCCTACTGTAAATTGCCCAATGGATTTCAGAAAGAAAAATCGGTAATGATTATTTACTTGTTCAGAGTTATCTCGTGGCACAACTTGGAACTAATTGGGCCCATTAGAGTTGGAGTTTGACATTTCAATCGCACCCGGATGTATAATACATGTTCACCTGTTGGCAACATTGTGAACTTGGTTTCTTTTGGCGGTAAACGCTTGCATGTGTGTTTTCAGTGCCACGCTGTGCCGTTGTTTGAATTGAGTCTGATTTGTCGTTAGGTACTGTCTGTGTAAAGACGTAAAGTGTGTGTGTATGTGTGTGTGTGTGTGTGCGTGTGTGTGTGCGTACATACATCATAATTTCAAAGTAATAATGAGCTTGCTTAACTGGTTAAATAGTGGCAAACGCAAAACTCCAGATGATAACAGGGATGTTGAAGAGAACAGTGCTAGCTGTGACCAACAAGGCCCTTCGAAAAGATCGATCATCTCAAAGGACAAATATTTTGAGGAGGAACTTAAGAATGTAGGAATAAAAATGGGAGAGTGCAGGAAGAACAATGCCATGTGCATAGGTAATCTACTTATGGAAGCTATTGAGTTACTTAATGACCCCCAAGGAACTTTGACATCAAATGATGAAGACCAGTACAGCAATGACTACGATGCTCTGGACTCTACAGAAGAATCAGGTGATGAATGAACATTAGACATTTTGTTATTATTAAGGGGAGTGAGATTAATGAGAACATTACTTGACGAATTGACGTTTTCTTTTTATTTGCAATGGGAGAAATAGGCCTAATATTCAATATATGTTGTCTTTACTTCCATGCTTTTCTAGAGAAATAATATTGTTTTCGTGTGTGAAGTATGTTTACTAAAACTATGTCATTAACAGAACTGTAAAATGAAATTTTGTCATAAAGAAATTGTTTGTATGATTTTGAGGAATATTTTTATTTTTATTTTTAGAAAATAAGTGTTATTTCTTGTGCATATTTGGTTGTTCTATGTTTAATAACAATTTAATATACGTTTTTAATCTGGATGATTTTACACACAGTGACTTCGTCTGTTCCCTCAAATAAGGTGTAACAAGAATACTTGACTGAAAGTCTCATTGTTATTCATATTTTATCCAGTTTTAAATAGTATGTTTACCACTGTCATAAACTATCATATACACATCTAAATCGTGATTTTTACTACCAAAAATGGTTGACTCTTGTGTTGCTTTCGGTCATTTTTAGCCTATTTTCAATTTTGAAAAAAAAAATAGGCTTATGAGATCACCTTTTGTCCGTGTGTGTGTGCGTGTGTGTGTGTGTGATTCGTGTGTGTGTCCCCCCCTAATAAAATCTAAACGGCTGGAGCGATTTCAATGAAACTCGGTATGTTCATAGCACTATTCCCGGCGACCTCGACCGTGCCCTTCAAATTTTGTTACGTCTCACCAATGCAAAATGACGGCTGTGCGAAATATTTCACTAGCATTCAATATCTCCGAAACTATTACCGATATCACCCTGAAATTGTGTACGGTGATAAAGGGTACTACTAGAAGTTCACCTATGAGACTTTCAAAAACCTGGTAACTACAAAACCAACATGGCGGTCAAGCGAAGTTGAGACTTTTAAATAGACTTTTCTCGCGATTTAACTATCCACACGTAATGAAACTTGGTACAGCAAATGTTTATACACATTGTAATGCACTGGAGTCTAATTTAGTTCAATTGTTTACATAACTTCAAAATGGCGGCTGTGCGAAATATTTCACTGACATTCTATATCTCCGAAACTATTACAGATATCACCCTGCAATTTAGTACGGTGATAAAGGGTACTGATACAAGTTTACCTATGTATATTTCATAAACTTGTAAAGTAGAAAACGAACATGGCGACCAAGCGAAGTTGAGACTTTTAAATAGACTTTTCTCACGATTTAACCATCCAAACGTAATGAAACTAGGTACAGCAAGTGTTTATACATATTGTAATGCACTGGAGTCTAATTTAGTTCAATTGTTTACATAACCTCAAAATGGCGGCTGTGCGAAATATTTCACTGACATTCTATATCTCCGAAACTATTACAGATATTACCCTGCAATTTTGTACGGTGATAAAGGGTACTGGTACAAGTTTATCTATGTATACTTCATAAACTTGTAAAGTAAAAAACGAACATGGCGACCAAGCGAATTTGAAATATTTTAATAGACTTTTCTCGTGATTTAACTCTCTGAGCGCAGTGAAATGTGGTACAGTAAATGATTTTGCAGATTGTAATGCACTGCCATCTAATTTAAATCAATTGTTTACATAACCTCAATATGGCGGCTGTGCGAAATTTTTAAATTAAGTTTTTATTTCTTGTGTCGTAATCATGCGATCGAAGTGAAAGTTTGAATAATGAACCTAGGCAATAATTGTCCTTGAATGGTACATAATTCTATGGCCTATCCATATAACAATCCTAAATGGCGAGCTTCCGAAATATTTAGACGGTTCTCAATATCTATGAATCTTTTACAGCAACCAAACTGATTTTTTTATGTTCATAGAGACTATAAACATATGTTCACCTATAGGACTTTCATTAACCTGGTGAGCACAAATCCAACATGGCGGCGACGCGAAGTATAAATATTTAAATGGACGATTCTCGCGAATTAACTATCCGAGTGCTGTGGAACGTTGCACGTTAAATGCTTATACAAATGTTGATCCACTGGCATCTAATTTATTTCAATTGTTTGCATAATCACAAGATGGCTGCTGTGCGTAATTTTAAAATCTCGTTTTTACATCTTGTGTTCTAATCATGCGATTGAAGTTTGAATACCACACGTACACAATAATCTTAATGTAATAGTACAAAAATAAAAATCCAACCTGGCGACAATCTGAAATATTTAGACGGTTCTCAATATCTACGAATCTGTTACAGCAATTAAACTGAAATTTTGTATGTTGATAGAGACAAGTAACATGAGCAGGATATATGAAAATAGGCTGTATAGTTCTTCACGGAACTACTTGTTAACACCTCACCCCTATATATTTACCCCCCGAAGATCGTACACTTTAGACGATGCCAGAAATGAATTCAGAGACCTCGAAAACGGTATATTGCCAACTTTTAATAGAATCCCAGCACTATTAACGAAGTTATTAATTTTTTCCACCTAGAATTGGGATTCGACACACTATGCAGCGTGTCGAAAATGTGACCCACTCAATGAAGTCCACTACGAGTCCATCTGGAACCTCATTCAGTGATTTTTGGTGAGTACCGCCTAATTTTTTTCCCAACTACAGCACTGCCTCTATCCCAATCGAACGATTAATCTATATGGACCTATCTAGAATAATGATGAAATTGGTAATACTGACATTATTTTTAATATTTTTTGAAATATACCTGAAATATTGTAGCCTAATAGAGCATTACAGTCTGTTTGAAATACAGTAGATTACTTTCATGGACTATGAGATACAGAGAGTCTACGGCTCAAATACTCAGAGAGAGTTATTAGGTAGTTGGTAGGTCTGCTGTCTCTGCAAGCATACTCACACTGTATATAATTTCTTAGTTATCCATTAAATATCATGGAAGTTAAATGCAGTTCAACATTGAACCTATCAGCACGTGTAGAATTATGCTGGCACCACTTTCACGTATAGGCTTTCGAAATGAACCTGCAAAATTATCGTCTATACAAATGTGCCAAATTTTGAACTGTTTGCCTGGATATATTGATGCTAGGGTTGAAAATTATGGAGAGCATTTATCAAAAGTTGGCAGGCCTGGTGACAATGAATATATTCTCAGTTCCATCTCTTAAGATGCAGAATGCACATACAAGATTTAGTTGAAGTCCAATGAATAATATGGACGTTACATGCAGTTAGACATTTAATCTATCATCACGCATAAAATCATGTTGGCAACAATGCCATGATTGTGTTACTCAGAATTAATCTAAAAATTATGATCTATTAGTGTGCCAAATTTGGATGAAATCCATTTGTTAGTATAGAAGTTACATGATTTAAAAATTGGTTCTATCAGCGGGCTTAAAACATGTTGGCAGCACTGACGTATATTAGTTACTCCAAATTAATTTAGAATGTTAGCTGCTATACGTATGCAAATTTTAGAGCTGTTGGCTTGCATATGTTCTGATTTATAGATATTAGGGTAAAAAATACAGAGAGCATTTATTTACAGTTGGCAGTCCTGCTGGATCTTGAGGAAACGCATAGTCATATCAGGTACGGTACACAAAGCACGTATGAAAATTGGTTGAAATCGATTTGTTTGTTTAGAAATTACATGCATTTAAAAATCGGACATATCAGCAGGCTTAGAATCATATTGGCAGCACTGACGTATATTAGTTACTCCAAATAAATGTAGAAGGTTGTGTACTATACGTGTGCAAAGTTTCGAGCTGTTGGCTTGCATACTTTCTGATATACTGTATTGGTAATAGGATTTAAAAAATGGACAGAGCATTTATTAACAGTTGGCAGCCCTGCTTGTTCTTTAGAATACGCATAGTCATATCTGCTTTTGTACACATAGTACATACCGAATTAGGTTGAAATCGAATTGATAGTATGGAAGTTACATGCATATAAAGATATGACCTATTAGCAGCCGTAGGATCTTGTTGACAACACTGTTATGTATGACCTATTGGAAATTAAACTGAAATATTATTATCTATATGTGTGCCAACCTTGGAGTAGCTCCCATGCATATCTTCTGAGATATCCAACATGGAGTTCAAATTTCAATTGTGATTTTTCAGCAGTTTGACGTCATTTTCAAATATGGCCGTGAGATATTCAGATAGCCTATAGATCATTACTCATACCAAATTTGGTTTCAATAGCTGCAGCCGTTTAGGAGTTGATAGGGGGGGGGGCACACAGACAGAAGGACATACAGACAGACTGACATTTGCCCGGATCGATCTCATACTACTGCAGTCTACTTTTTTCTCTTCTTACAAAATGTGAAATATAGGCTAATAATGATGATGATATTAATAATAATAATAATAATGATAATAACAGCACTTAACCCCTTAAGGGCCTTGGCCTACCAAGAGACCGCTGCCCATCTCTGTTGGCCTACAGATTGTGAGGTGATGTGTGGTGAGCACGTCTGGGCCCCCTCGGCTGTTAAACTCGGTTTTCTTGACCAGTGCGCTGCCTCACAGATCAGACAGCTACTCAATTGTCCTCACGAGGCTGAGTGCACCCCGTTCCAGCCCTCACATCAGTTCTAAAATCCCTGACGGAGCGTGGAATCGAACCCGGCGTCTCCAGGTGAGAGGCATGCGCGCTACCCTAACATCATTGGACCTGCAACAATGATGATGATGATGATAACAATAGAGCCACGGTCGTGATAATCTAATTGTTAAAATCGCGCCCACAGTGGGCTACAATTTCAGCGCTGTTGTTGTTGTAGCAGAACCTAGGTGCACTGATATCCTTGTCAGAGAATTAGAGTGTCTGCTGACCCATCTCGTCGTGTAATGGTTAGTGTTGTTGGCTACCATCCATAGTGCCCAGATTCAATTCCCGGCTGTCAATAAATTTAATTCTGGAACAAGGTCCACTCAGCCCCTTGAGGATAACTGGGTCGAGTGTAGGTTCGATTTTGAACTCACCGATAATAGAAGTGGTTTTCCTTGTTTGTCGATTTCTACTCCAGGCAAATACTGGGATGGTTCATATCTTACGGTTACGATTACCCTCTTCCCAATCCTAGCTTCAAATACTTACGATGCACACACCCAACCAAGTACACGGGTGGAGGTTAACTCCTTCCCCATTCAGCCTGGTAGATCCTTATAAATAAATATCATTCACTTATTATCTCTTTCTTTCTTTCTTTCTTTCTTTCTTTCTTTCTTTCTTTCTTTCTTTTCCCTTTTATGCTATCCTTTCTCTTTGTTTCTACGTTTATTCGAGCATTTTAATGATTCGACTTGTTCGTCGATTCTTTCGGTTATTGACTGAATAACTTAGTCGGGTTATTCCACTAATAGGCCAGCCAAAGTGATACAAAAATGGCTAAATTCGCAAAACATGATGTATCTCGTGATTTTTAGTATGTTGTTTGGACCCATTAGGGCTATGTATACCCAAATTTGCAACTCTCAAAAAGTTGTGGAAAAATGTTTACACACCAAAAACCGCGAAATGTTTGGACTTGTTTCATATTCTGCTCTATATCTCCTAATACATGCATTCTTCGTCGAAAGCTATTCTATACATTTGTTAAGAGCATTAAAAGTGTGACAATTTATGTCCAACCAGAGCTCTGTAGGTCAATTGGTTACTGAATTATGACACTTTGAAAATAGGCCTGGTTTTCCAAAAATTGAACATTTTAGTTTTAGACCTTCTTTGGACCTAAACTGCGCCGAAACTGTTGATCCTACGGGTAGAACTTGCAGAATATAATTTGTAGGCAATTTAATTAGCTTTAAAGTAAGTGCTGAGCGGGGTCTGTATGCCTCATAGTTCTCTCAAAATTTCAAAAGCCCATATAAGAAAAAAGATCGCATTTCTCCAGAAATGTACCTAACCACTTTTTGTTGCATGAAGTGAGATTTAAACATGCAAAACGTGTTATGAATCTAGGGGAGAGCGAGAAGAGAGATCACCCAGGGCTCCGCGGTCCGGGATGGGGGGTGGGGGCACGCCATGGATTTTTTTAAATTTAATTAATTAATTAATTAACTAATTATAATTTTATAACTAATTTATAAGTCATATTCCTTTTTTCAGTGCAGCTATGACCTCCCGTGAGACAGAGAGGCTCTTGCTTGTCACTTAGAGGTCACAAATACTGTTTGCAGAAGACAATGAAAATGTACAAAGTGTAACTGCCAAATTCAAAAGCGCCCTTGAAAAACTTGAAGAAGAAGGCCCGACCGAAAATCTTTGGGTACTCTACTTTCGAATGACCTTACTCATGAAGCAATTCATTCAAGCCGAAAGGATGGGAGATTGGAACCTTCACCTACAAATAATCAGCCAAATGCTCATATTCTTTCACTCGTCTGGACACTTCTTCTATGCGAAAAGTGCTTGTTTATATTTACAATATATGAGCACTCTGCAAGACCGGATGGACCCAACCGAATATCAATTGTTCACGAAAGGATGCTTCACCATCCCCAGATCCGACAAATTTTGGCCAGGTCTGTGGACTGACTTGACAATTGAACAGGTATTGATGCGTTCAATGAAGAGCCAGGGTGGCCTAACCCATGGCAGAGGTATCTCTAAAAGTGTGCTCTCTCGTTGGACGGGCGGGATGGTATATATGCTGAATATATGTGAAGAGGTAGAGGAGTATTGGGATATTTCCTCCACAACAAGTGAACAGCATGTCGATATGCGACCTACGCAAATTGCACGAGATACCTCTGACGTGAAAAAAACTGAAAGCCTGGTTCAATAACCATCCACCGTTCCCATCGATAGATAAACTCGTATCCATCAGCAGTGGCACTGTAGGTGGCCCCAAAATAGATTGCCACACTGCCCGAGAAGAAGGACTGAAAGGGGTGAACCAAATTATTGGAAAAACGTTTGGGAATGTTAGTTTCTCTAGGAAAGAAAAAGTCTTCTTTTTGACAACACCTTCCACCTCTATCAAGATCCACAAGAAAAGAGTCGATGTCGAGCCACTCACCATCTTCCAGCGCATGCGTATCATGAAACAGTCAGACCTACAGGTGAAGGCTCACTTCACATAAGAGCTCGCTCCATTTCCAATGGCCCTATTTTCCGACGAAGGGATGCATAAAAGCACAAAATCAGTTTTTTACGCTGCTTTCACACAAGCCACAGAGAACGCCAGTGTGAAAGCAAAAACATTTACTGTCTTCGATGGAGGCTACCTCCTCCATAAAGTCGTGTGGCATCAGAATGATTCGGTACGGGATATCACAGCAAGCTACTTAAACTACATATTTAACCACTTTGGGAGAAATGTGTGTGTAGTCTTCGACGGGTATCCTGAGGATGGCACCCAAAAGAGCACCAAATTTGCAGAGCGATCACGACGGTATTTTGCAGCATCAGCGGAAATTGTGTTTGACGCATCGACCATCATCACAGTCCCCCAAGAGAAGATGCTCTCGAATGACAAAACAAGGTTCGTC
The DNA here is from genome assembly GCA_946902985.2 of Meconema thalassinum. Lineage (NCBI taxonomy): Eukaryota > Metazoa > Arthropoda > Insecta > Orthoptera > Tettigoniidae > Meconema > Meconema thalassinum. The sequence continues at coordinate 1,220,822,729 of OX336388.2, read as the reverse complement.
CCATTGAGCATCTCTGTTCTGATTTTGCTCTCGAGGGGATTGAGACAAGAATATCAAAAGAAGACGCGGACCGCGATATCGTCGTGACTGCTCTGCAAAAAAAGTACTTCCAATGACCACGTCATCATCTTTGGAGAGGATGTGGATTTGCTTGTGCTCCTCTGCGGTCTAGGATTCACTATGACTAAAACGAACGTATACTTCCAGAAGAGTGGCAGAGGTGAGGCGGGTTGCGTCCAATTCTCCACCAGCCCATTCAACCAAGGGGAAGGGAGCTACCACCTGGATTTGAACTTTTCATCCACGCATTTATTGGGTGCGACACCACCTCTGCCCTCTTCTTCAAGGGAAGATGAAAATGTGGGGCCACTTCAGACAAAATCAAGCCCTAATGGGCCAAGCAAGAGTTTTCCTCCAGACAGATGCCACACACCAACACGTCGCAGCAGCCGGTGACAAGTGCCTAGTTGCCCTATATGGAGGAGACCAAACGACAGACACCCTCAACGATGCACGCTTCCAAACTTTTGTGAAGACAGCAGCCAATGCCAAAGCCAATCTGGCCCGTTCGCCCCCAACCACAGACGCTGCGTCGTATCACCACTACCGCACATACCACCAGGTGCAAAAGTGGTTGGGGGTGGAGAAAGAGGCCACCGACTGGGGTTGGGAATTGAACTCGGCTGGACTCATCCCCATTACCAGTTGGCAAGCTCTTGCCCCGCAGGGCTCCTAAAACTCCTCTCTTGCAAAAAGGGATGCAGAGGTGGCTGCACTTGCCTGAAAGCAGGGCTCAGATGTTCTGTGATGGGTGCTACCTGCTCTGGGGAAACGTGCCAGAACGCTGCCCTTATCATCATTCAAGAGGACGACGACGACGAGCCTCAAGACAACCATGACGATCCACCAATACTGGAGTACCTACGTACAGGGGACGAAGACGACGAGACACCAATAGTGGAAGACCTACCTATTGAAGAGAGCAACGAAAGTGACGGCCCAGGGCCATCAAAAACAAGGCGACGAGTTTGACTATGTGCCTAATTTGATTGACTGATTGATTGATTAACTGTACTTTTGATTTCTTATGTTTATTTTATTATTATGTTATTATAGTATATATTATTATTATTATTATTATTATTATTATTATTATTATTATATAAAAATACATTTCACCGTTTGTTAATGATTATTTGCCTTCTTTTTCATTACCAAAACAAACAAAAAAGGATAGGAAATGTTAAGGAACATTTCTGGAAAAATGCGATTTTACCTTATATGGGTTGTTTTGAGATTTGGAGAGAACTACGAGGCTTACAGACCCCGCTCTGCTCTTAATTTAAAGCAAATTTAATGGCCTACAAATTATATTCTGCAAGTTCTACTCGTAGGATCAATGGTTCCGACAAAGGTTCGGCCCAAAAAAGGTCTAAATCTAAAATTTTCAATTTTTGGAAAAACTGGCCTATTTTCAAAGTGTCGTAATTCGGTAACCAATACTGTACTGTACCAATTCGGTACAGAGCTTCGATTGGGCTTAATGTGTCAAACATTTTATGCTCTTAACAAATGTATAGAATAGCTTTCGACGAAGAATGCATGGATTAGGAGATATAGAGCAGAATCTGAAACAAGTCCAAAAATTTCGCGGTGTTTGGTGTGTAAAAGTTTTTCCACGACTTTTTGAGAGTTGCAAACTTGGGTATACATAGCCCTAATGGGTCCAAACAACATACTAAAAAATCAGAGATACATCATGTTTTGCGAATTTGTTGTCACTTTTGACTGGCCTATAATGCGAATATTTCGAAATTCAAAACTTCAAGGCGGCTTCGGTGGCGTAGTTGGTAGCATGCTGAGCTTCAATGCACAAGATCGCGGGTTCAAACCCGGCCGAAGTCGTCGGTTTTTTTTAAGAGCATTAAAAATCATTCAGTATGCCTTCCTTCGGAGGGGAAGTAAAGCTGGTGGGCCCATGTCATCGATGTATGGCATGTAAAAGATCCTTCCACTAACTAAACGTGTGTGATGCAAACTTTATAGGTTCGTTTGATTAATGCTCTTAAGTTCCAACGTTCGTCACCAGGTGCTGGTTGCTATGGCATCTAGTAGTAGCCAAGTTGACAGCTAGGTGTCGTGGACGGTAGCATTTGGTAGCGAAAGTTGGAACTACTTCAAATTATCGTCAGCAATCTTTACTTGAATTAAAAACAGATAACACACACTTATACAATCATCTCAATTAACACCGGTTATCAGACAGATTCTACACACCCAAAGTACACGGGGCTACATGACTGCTTTGTCGCAACCCCTAAATTAAGGAACCAACCAACCATCAAATCTTCAAACAGGTTGGAAACTCGAAAAAATCGAAAATGCTATGTTCGAATCAAATATTCGAATATGTACATTCCCTGCAATTATCGTGTAAGTTTGTTTTCTGACTTGTGGCAGACTTCTTCCAGGGTTGCGGTATCACCCGTGCTTGTGTTGGTATATTTTTTTAAACTATTGGCTTAAGCATACAGTAGGTTATAAGCACAATGTAGCTCTTATTTAGAGAATAATTCATGGGACAAGTCTGATAAATGCTGGTAAATCAAAGCCACCATGGGTGGATGCAGCCACCAACAATGTAAAGAACATGGGGAACTACCGTTCAGAAGACACACGTATGCACATAAACGAAAGTCATTTGTCGGTGGACGTTTCCATTCATCAAATTTGACAGCATGGATTTGCTTTTGCGCTGGGGGTCTATCTGGTATTAGCGTGGTCAGTTCAGCGTTAACACTTTTGCATGGACAAATTTCCAACAACCAGTTACCATGGCAACAAGTCAAGCGCACTGTTCCCACTCGTTGAAGCATGCGTGGTACTTATAATACGAATAGACGAATGATACAACATATCCATATTTGATTCTCCAACAAGTTGTTTCATCATAAAATTCGAAGATTAAACCTATAAGACTTTCTAAATTCACTTGCGTCCTCGATCTATTCAGTGATATTCCTCCAACTGAACGGCTGCACGTCGTAGTGGTCAAGTTCTTACCTGCTGTGTCCACAGTTGCGGGTTCGAATCTTGGCGTAGTCCATTGACATTTGAGGAGACGTAAATGAGTGACCCTGTCAGCAGATTTACTGGCACGTTAAAGACCCCATTCAGGACACAACTCCAGAACCCCAGTGTCTCTAAAGTCAAAGCAGTTTTAAAGGGATGTAAAACCCATATTATTATTATTATTATTATTATTATGGAGTTATATCACGAAAACTATGTCATATCTTCGAATATAGTAAATAAAATGTTTAGTTCAGTATATACGCTTGAATACTAATGAAGAATCCGCTGCGTGGGAAATGATTTACAAACAAGGACATCGTAACAGTGTTTCGACGTGAGGTGGTATTGTTGGCAGTTGGCAGTCAAAGTGAAAGGTCGTGTTTTACCCGTGCTCGCAGGTGTGTTGAAATGGGTTGTTCTCTGGAGGCTTATCGCGCGAGGATCGGACTGTGGTACGCGAAGGGTAGTCGGACTCGGGATCTCCGCTGTTTGTGTGTGCATACGGGCCCTAGTAACCTGTGGTTTATAGCTCTAGTGATAGCTGTGTTGTTAGTTATTGGTGGAGTGGAAGTGAATCCTGGCCCTGTTACTCCAAATGGGAATCAGGCTAATGCTCCAGTGGCAGCTTTAAAGTGTTCTACGTGCAGCAAAACATTGAAGAACGGTATTGGGTGTGGAGTATGTGAGAAATGGTTTCACTTTGGCTGTATTAAGGTCAAGGAGGATTGTGATGTCGGGAATTGGTTTTGTAAAGTATGTGATACGCCGGACTGTTTGAGGCTGCAAATCAAAGCAAAGGATCAAATAATACAGGAACTTAGAACAAAGCTTCGCGAATCAAAAGAAACGGTGAACGATGTGACTGAACGGCTTTCTACTGGGATTAGTGTGGAAGAGGGCGAGCAGGAGCAAACTGATAACAATGACGTAGGCCTGCTCATAATGGGTGATTCGATGATTAAGTGGAGCGGGGATATATCGAGGGAAACGGGCAAGAAAGTGATGTGCTATCCGGGAATAAAAATTGACCAGATCGCCCATCAAGTTGAGGAAGTGCCAATAGAAGATTGTGACACAGTTAAACTATTGCTTCTCTATGTTGGGACTAACGACTTAAAGAAGAGGGCTACAGCTGATTATATTATGGGCCAGCTTTACGAGTAAGGTACGAAAGCCAGAAATAAGTTTAGGAACGCGAAAATTGTGTTGAGTGGCATTGTGCGGCGGGGAGATGTCCCACTATGGGCCGGTTTTACAATGTCCAGATATCCCTCAGTTTAAGATAAATCACGCTATCAGTCACTAAGTGCGTTCTACAATATTCAGATATGTTACTGATATAGCTATCCTAGAGATACATCCCAGATAAACTAACCCGCTCCATGAGAGGCTGATAAGTCTGTATCTAGGGGACGATAACCTAGATGTTAGGCCCCTTAAAACAACAATTATCATCATCATCATCATCAAGTCTGTATCTGGTAGATTAAAATGGCGAATCATACAATGATGAAAACACCAATATCCGTAAATACGTTATTTCACGCTTTTGGAAAGTAATTTCGTGCCCGTTCAACACAGGACTTAAGTTTTATCTTATCTGTGCTAGTCTGCAAGTGCCATTTTGTGCTTGGATAAGATTAATTCCATTGCTACCGCATATAAACAACGAGAACGAAGTAAAGCCTACAGTATTTTTGATATCTTACATCAATGCCTAATTGTCTAATGCACCCCTTACTCTGTAAGTCGGGACGATATTCCTCTGAAACTATCTACCGGTACCGAAGGCTGCGAATATGTACAGTATCAACACTGTTTTTCCTAGGGTTGAAGAATAATTAGAGTGAAAAAACACTGTTTTTCCTAGGGTTGAAGAATAACAAGAGTTAAAAAACACTGTTTTTCCTAGGGTTGAAGAATAATTAAAGTGAAAAAACGCTGTTTTTCCTAGGGTTGAAGAATAATTAGAGTGAAAATATTACGATACGTAGGTTATGTTTCTTGTATGTCTGACATGGCATGTAGCCTATTGTGTTAAGTGGTAGGCTAGTAAGATACGGTAGAGAATACAAGCTAGGCTATTCGTTACATTTTAATGTACGGCATATATCAAGCTGTTATAGGCCTACCGTATTCCAGAGATTCGGACTAGCGAACGCATTTTATTTCGGTCATTCAAATTTAAGAAGCTAGCTTAGGCCCATGTCTGAGTACGGTATGCCAAATGTTTCATTCGAAAAATCATGATGGCTTAAATGTTTCGTGTTGATAAGAATATATATCTCCATCTGCAGTTTCCCATTTTCATATCCAGGAAAACGCCGGGATAGGCCACGGCCGTTTCCTTCCAAATCCTTACCCAGTGTCATTCATGTAGTATCTCACTAACTCCTCTCATGAGGATGGCGTCAGGAAGCGCATCCAGCCGTAATTTATTCATTACCGTAACCTAGCTGTGCTATAGGCTACAGGTTTTAGTTAATACAATTTTCTTTTTCAATCAATTTAGATGGCAAAATTATTTTGAAATACTGCAAGAATATACATCAGATTGCCCCTACCTCTCAACTAGAGGTATTTTTCTGAGTCATCACCCCTCTCCCCTCTAATAGGGGCTGATGACCTCAAGGTTCTGAAACGTTTTGCTAGCCCCTAACTGTTGGGTGAGAAATGTAACTGTTTACCTTTGCCTAAGCTATGTTGTTTTAATGGGCGCCAAGACCTCAACGCAATGTTGAAATCTAAATTTGTATTTAACAACGTCTAGCTCTGGCAGAACACATTCAAGACTCTATTCACTCAGATCGTGGTATGATTTGATCATTAACCCAACAAACAATTGTATCAGGAGAAGGAATTGGTCTATATCTAATGCTACCTACTGAAAGCAAAGATTGCATTGTAAAAGAAATGAATTTATTATATAAAACAAGTACAGCAAAATTAATAATAATAATAATAAGTATAAAATTTAAATTGGAGCGTTGTGATTTGAATATTACCGATAGAAAATTACGTGAAAACGGAGTCTGATAAATTATTGATTTTACTCTTATTCCCAAGCTATGAAGTTACTGAAATATGAAATATAAAACAAAGAAAATGAGAGATTGCGTATTTCTGCGTCATTTGCGCTTACCACTGGAAATTGCTAAAGCATTTCCCTCGTACTGGATGATGCTGTGAACTTCCCACAGTCTCCTGGACGTCGACATCTTCGTCGATATTTGATGAGATTCTGGTAGATTAGATAATTCTATGGTCTGTACCTCGGACCCAAACACTCGTACAACCGCACTGGTTAAGTTTTACAAAAGTTAGTCCTCCAATCCACGGAACTTCGGAGCGATTCCCGCGTACAACCGCACTCGTTAAATTCTATACAGATCGTCGCTAACTTCACCGAACATCGGAGCCACTCGCACGCGCACCCATACTCGTCAAGTATTTCACAGATTGTCCTGGTTCCACGGCGCGTCGAACGATATATGCACCTGTCGGCTCCCCCACTCTTCAGCCGACTTCAGCTTACGTGGTCTCCACTGATTGGCTCTGCCACCCCGCTACTTCCCCTCCTCTAGTTCATTACACTCGGCGCGGCGATGATGAAGTCGATTTCCGTTCCAACTATTCGCCTTTCCTGGACGCTGCGACCCAGGATTGCGTCATGCTTTCCGACAAGATTAAGCGTGTACTTGAATTCCCAGTGAGTCACGTCTCTCGATATACCCTAACTGACGAAAACTCCGTAAAATTCCGCAATCAAATAATTTTCTATGATATTGTCGTTCGTAATAATTTGCTTGATAGCGTTTTCTAAGACATAGAAAACCTATCTGAATGCTAATAATTTTTATAAAATGCTCCGAAAATACCTTAATAATAATTATAATAAATTAATAATAATAATAAATTAACATGAAAAATTATCTTGGCTGAACAATTTGCCGCGTAAATAAATATAGAATGGCTCCCTACTGACTTATGCCAGTTGCATAAAAACCCCTCGAAAAACACGTTACATATTCGCTTCGGATCATCGGATGATTTACCGTGACGACGGTCCATTATCCGATTATCCCAGACACGTTAATAAACCCCATCCAAAATACATATTACATAAATGAAATCTCCCTAAATTACAGATATATACACTCATAATTTTTCTTCATGCACTTTGCGTCAAAGTTTGTCGTTACTATGGATTGCACTTTGCAACCAGTCCAATGTTTCTCATATAAAATAGTGTTCCACGGATATTTCCGCCTCTCAAATTTCTCTATGTTGGAGAAATAGACATAATTAATGTGTGAGCACTATGTATTTATGATGTCATATCACACGCATTGAAGGTGTTCTGATATATTTATATCACCATAGAACTTCCTAATTTCACTGGAGGTCCCTTATGGTGAAATTTAATCTCACTTAGCACTGAACACACGATCACACTATTGTGGCAGCGCCTCGTGACCATAATACTTAATCTCTCTTTAAAGTAGATTAAATTAATATTGACTTCTGAAAAAAAAAACAGTAAATGCGCATTACATATAACACCAAATATTTCTGTGCCGTAATCGCCCTGTCTTGTTAAGTTCCCGTAGACCATATTCTACTTAATACTAGTTCTCAACACAGACCATTTCTCCTGACACAAATAATACCTTTGTACAAATTACCTTAAATTACACACTTACAAATCTTACATGGCGAGGCCGTAAACAGAAATCACGTGTGCTGATATGTATGAGTTTCATGAAGGACTGTCTCGCATTCTGATGGCCCATCTTTTGCCTCGTGGACGCCTTAAGCAAAAATACCCTGTTCAAGCGCTCACCCATCTCTAGGAGGCAAATGGGAATTCACCAGCGTTACCAAATTCTGGCCTTGGAGTATCGAGACATTTTAGTGCTCAAGAGCATCCGACAATCCCGTCATATTTCCCTGTACCTTAAAAACTCTCATTTACTTACATACTACCCCCCTGTGTGACTTCTGATACGCCTGCCTTGAAGACCAGATCTTCTCCCACGCACCAAATACCACACTTACTCATTTGATAGGCTGGCTCGCCAGCTAAACACACTCGCTTTATGACACATATTTTCGTAGACTATGTATATTATACGTTCCGTATAATCTGTTTCCCTCACTATTCTCCAGCACTAATGCTGTTTTCCCAATACGTTTGGAAACTCTAAATGGGACCTCGTAGAGATAAAAGAACTTGGACATGACTTTCTCTAGCTTATTTGACTGTTTCGGCACTCTAAGTAAGACTCTGTCTCCCGGCTCGAATAGGTCAAATTTAGTTTCTTTTTGTTGGCGAATTCTCTTTTGTGCTGACTTAGATAAATTCTGTTTCGCCAACTGGACAATGTAATCCATCCCCGGTTGCTTACCCTCATTTAATCCCAACACCCTCGCTAGTTCATTTTGTGGTCTTTTTCCGAAGTGAACTTCGTATGGCGTCAATTTCGTGCTCTCATGCTGGACAGAATTCAGCCAAGTCTCGACCTTGGGAAGATGTCCAACCCAGGCCGCATGCTTGTCATGCACTAGAGTCCGAAAAAGACGAGCCACTTCCCTTAATGGACGCTCTGCAGAATTACCCTGAGGGTACCTTACAGAGGAATGAACGTGTGTTATACCAGCTTCCTGCATACTGGTTCTCCATTTCTTTGCAGTAAACTGTGGTCCACTGTCAGATAGTATCCTGAGAGGAATGCCAAACTCAGGTACATACTTATTAATGATCAGACGGCTACACGCTAGTCCCGTGGCTTTCCTTAGCGGATATAGCTTGACATACTTGCTAAAAGCGTCAATAACTATAAAAATGTACTCGTAGCCGTACTGTCCTTTAACGATCGGGCCAAATAAATCCACACAGAGTAGTTCGCCGGGACTACTGGTGAGAACTGCAGATCTCTCCCCCACTAAATATTTAACTGGATATTTACTCCTTTGACAGGTGTCACACTTAGCTAAAATCCTCCTAACATCCCTTCCCATTTTACTCCAAATGAAGTCACGACCAATTTCATAGAAGACCTTGGCAGCACCAAAGTGTCCTAATTCCCTATGAATGAACCAAATTAGCTCCTCCCGCAAAGTGGCAGGAACACATATTGCCCACCGATTATTCCTACATTTCCTTGCAAGAAGCCCATCCTGCATCTTGTACGTGAACCGTCCTACTTTCACAAACTCTTCTTCACCTATTTCCAACCTAGCCAGTGGCTCCTTTAACTTAACGTCATCACGTTGCTCCACTAGCATATTTGTCAGTGTCTGTAACGATGCCCTGTTGCTACTGTCCACACATGCACATATTAAAATACCGTCCTCTGCTTTAACCACAGGATAATCCCTACATAAATTAGTGTCCCTCGATAGCATGTCTGCAAGAATGTTATCTTTACCTTTAATATATTTTACTGTGAATTCCTATTCCTGCAGAGCAAGAATCCACCTACTAACTCTGTTAGAACTGAGTTTACAAGTCCTCATATACAATAATGCATGGTGATCTGTGTGGATCTCAAATTTCCCCCCTACTAAATACATTCTAAATTTCCCTAAACTGAAAACAATACCTAAAAGCTCTAACTCAGTAATCGTGTATCTTTTCTCTGCTGCTGTCAGTCCTCGCGAGGCTAAAGATACAATGCACAGGTTACCCTCATCATCTTTCTGACATAATACTCCAGCAATGCCTATATGTGAAGCATCTGTCATAACCACATATTCCTTATCTTTTAACGGATATTTTAGCACTACAGCTTTCTCAAAACCTTCCTTCAGCGCTCTAAAAGCCTGATCATGTTTGGACTCCCATCTCCACCGAGTCCCACTTTTAAGCAATTCCCTGAATGGTTCTACCAACCCTGAGTATTTAAGAACGAACCTCCTGAAAAGTTGCAAATTCCCAGGTATGTTTTTAACTGTTTAACATTCTGTGGCACCTCTGCGTTAAGTATCTTATTAACCCTACTTTCTTCTGGTGTTACACCTCTACTCGACACTCTATGACCTAAAAATGTCACTTCTGACTGACAGAATGACGACTTAGACAGCTTCAAAGTGAACCCTGCCTGATCTAACTTCTGAAAAACTATATCTAAATGACGTAGATGCTCCTCAAAACTGCGTGAAATAATTACCATATCATCTATGTAAATGGTTACCAACTCTCCTGTGTCATCCCCTAATGCGATGTTTAAAGCCCTAATTAAAGCTGCTGAACTACTCTTTAACCCATAAGGTGTTCTACAAAATTGATAAAAGTTATATTTATGACTAAAAGCTGTAAATGGTCTATCTTCGTACATAAGTGGCACTTGCCAAAATCTGGATCTCAAATCTACACAAGTGAAATACTTCTTCCCCTCAAATGTTTGCATTAATTCTTCTATTGACATAGATTTCAGCTGATCTGAACTAATTCTACTGTTAACCAAACGAGCGTCTAAATAAATACGAACAGTGCCGTCGGTCTTGGGTACCGTGATCAAAGAATTAACATATGGACTGTTAGAGTGCTCAATAATCCCATCTTCAAGCATCTGGTTAATTTGTGCCTCAACTGCACTCTGATAAGCGAAAGGTACAGGATATCTATGTCCTGTGAATACTGACCTATCAATAACGTTCAATGAATGTGTATAGCAATTGGCCATACCAATGCGATCCTCAAAAACTCTCCTATTACACAATAACACATCATAGAGCCGAACACATTGTTCCACCTCTATATTACCCTGAAATGCAGCATCACGTAACGAGTCCTCTAGACTTCCGTTCGTAATCACACTGCCCACAAAACATGGAGAACCCCGCTCTACGGCTGGCGATATCTCATTTCAAGTACAAATCACACCTACAATACTACTCCTCTGAATATGGTCATTGAACGCTACTTCTACTTGAGAATCTCCCCATTTAAATTTCAAACTCCCTACATCATAACATAAGTTACCAGACACTCTACTTAGCCACTCTGAACCCAAGATAACACTGAATACTAAATTTGGAATTACAAGACAAATCTGCTTCTCTACATGATTATTAATTTTAATGTCTACTAAAACTTGCTTAGAAATTACTTTAGACCTCTTCCCAACAGCTGTGATAACAAAAGTGCTTTTAATTGGCATCTCCTCAAAATTTACTCCAGTTCCTTTCATTTTATCATAAAATGCACTACTTATGCAACTCATCATACAACCACTATCAATTAAAACATCTGTGTACGCCTCGGACACGTTAAATTTAACTATGGGGCTCTACTAACCACTTCCTGAATAATACCTTCATCATTTAGTTCATGTAATAATTCATTTCTTACATTTAGGTCATAGGGTTCCTGTATAATTGTATGGACAGGGCATGCTACAGACTGAGATTCTGACCTTACTTCGCAGCCTGGTTCGCGTTTAAAGAACCGCTACAGCTGGCCGTAGTACTACCAACTACTAAACTGGTCTGGTTGTTCTGGGCAGTGTTGTCATTGTTTGGCTGTATATTACTACCACTAGGCTGTCCTCTTCCTTGACCCCTATTCTGGTTGTAATTATTGTCATTATAATTTCACCCTTGATTTCCCCTGAAATCATTGTTTCTCCCTTGATTTCCCCTGTAATCATTGTTCCTCCCTTGATTTACCCTGAAATCATTGTTCCTCCCTTGATACTGATTACCATAGCCATTTCCTCTGTTCTGATTTAGCTGATTATTGTTATTTCTATTTTGAGCGTTGGCCCCTTCGCCACCGTTCCCTTGAACTTCTTGATGCCTGGCTTCATTAGGTCTATTATTATTATTACCCTGGTTCCTATTGAAATTGTCCTCATAACCCCCTCTCCCTAGTGCATCAAATGTGCTTAACAAATTTTCTACTTGTGATATAGTCTTTACATTCTGGATACAAGCAGCCTCCTTGATCCTATAGGGAAAGTGCCTAAGTAGCAACCTCACCACATCACTTTCCTCCTTCAATCCATCCAGATTTTAAACACTAATACCTGTCCTAAAAATTATTCGGTCATGGTGGAGCTTCCTTTAGGGTTATATTTACCACACACTACTCCCTCACGATGCTGCGACTGAATAACCTCATTCCAGAACTTTTCACAGAATTTCATTTTAAAATCATTAATATCAGTAAACTTGTCTCTGTAGACAGCAAACCAATTCCTCGTTTCCCCCACAAACACTTGTTCTAAAATTTCAACTACCTGGCACCACTCAATACTACCATTTTCCAACCTCTCCCCGAATTTATTTTCTATAGTGTTCATGAACTCCATTGGGCACCCCTGTCGATTGCTGAACTTACCCAGTTCTACCTCCCTGTGTGTGCTATTCACAAAAACTGGCCTATTCTGACTATTTTCTTGCCTGATCCTAGCTTTTAATTTTAACTCTAATTCTGCGATTTTCTCCTCAGCCTTCCTCTCAATACTGTTTACTGTTAATTTAATGTTTCCTTCTGATTCTTCTACTTTATCATATAGCTTTGCTTGTTTCTCCTCAATCTTGCTAATGCTCTCTCTATTACTCTCTCTTAAATCATTTACTTCTGCAACTATTTGTGAGTGGACTTTCTCAATTCTACCCCCCAGCTGTTCCTTAACCTCTTTAGTAGCTACCTGAATTTTGTCAATTTCTCCCCCCAATTGCTTTTTGACCTGCTGTGTTTCCAGTTGCACTAGTTCTTTTAAATTTTCAGCCTGTGTACTGATTCTAATTTCCAACTCCTTCTGTACTTTTCCTAATTTCTTGTCTACATCTGCAATGATCTCTTTAACCTTCTCTTCCATTACTCCTCTGATTTCTCCTCTAATCTGCTCCATTTTCACACTAATTTCCTTGTTGTTCTTATCTAATTTTGCATTATTCTGTTCTAATTTTTTATTTAAAGCTTCTGTACTTTCTTTATTTTCCCTACTGTTTTGTTCTAATCTGGCGTTTAAAGTTTCATTACTCTCTCTATTTTCCCTACTGTTTTGTTCTAATTTAGCGTTGTTTTGTTCCAGTTTTGCGTTTAAAGCGTCTGTACTTTCTTTATTTTCCCTACTGTTTTGTTCTAATTTGGCGTTTAAGGCATCTGTACTTTCTTTATTTTCCCTACTGTTTTGTTCTAATTTTGCATTTAAGGCATCACTACTAACTTTGTTCTGATACATGAACTCGAGAAGTAAAGTTTTTAATTCTGGTTGGCCGCCTACACTCCCTGTTTCAGTATCGGGATTTACCTCCGCTACCCCGGTACTACCATCACTCGACATACTGCTCGTATTATCACTCTCCCGTTGATGACCACTACGTAACCTCATCTGTCTTTCTTTCTCATCCCCCATAATGATATACACTGATACAGACAAATAACCCCCAAAATACAGGCACAGAAATATATACCCTTCTCCTTCCACAAATGTTATTAGGTTTTCATCCCCAAGTTGTCGGCGACAAATGAAACGTTTTGCTAGCCCCTAACTGTTGGGTGAGAAATGTAACTGTTTACCTTTGCCTAAGCTATGTTGTTTTAATGGGCGCCAAGACCTCAACGCAATGTTGAAATCTAAATTTGTATTTAACAACGTCTTGCTCTGGCAGAACACATTCAAGACTCTGTTCACTCAGATCGTGGTATGATTTGATCATTAACCCAACAAACAATTGTATCAGGAGAAGGAATTGGTCTATATCTAATGCTACCTACTGAAAGCAAAGATTGCATTGTAAAAGAAATGAATTTATTATATAAAACAAGTATAGCAAAATTAATAATAATAATAAGTATAAAATTTAAATTGGAGCGTTGTGATTTGAATATTACCGATAGAAAATTACGTGAAAACGGAGTCTGATAAATTATTGATTTTACTCTTATTCCCAAGCTATGAAGTTACTGAAATATGAAATATAAAACAAAGAAAATGAGAGATTGCGTATTTCTGCGTCATATGCGCTTACCACTGGAAATTGCTAAAGCATTTCCCTCGTACTGGATGATGCTGTGAACTTCCCACAGTCTCCTGGACGTCGACATCTTCGTCGATATTTGATGAGATTCTGGTAGATTAGATAATTCTATGGTCCGTACCTCGGACCCAAACACTCGTACAACCGCACTGGTTAAGTTTTACAAAAGTTAGTCCCCCAATCCACGGAACATCGGAGCGATTCCCGCGTACAACCGTACTCGTTAAATTCTATACATATCGTCGCTAACTCCACCGAACATCGGAGCCACTCGCTCGCGCACCCATACTCGTCAAGTATTTCACAGATTGTCCTGGTTCCTTTTTTTTCGGGGGGGGGCCGAAAAGAGTACCCCCCCCCCCCCCCCGCGTGGCACCCGACCTTACTACTGGTGCCTCCGACATGCAGTTAATCTACGATAGTAGAAGAGAAAGCATAGGGGATTGGATAGAAAGGAGTCTTTTAGGACTTAGTGCCTGTCCCATCGCGGTCGCGATCTACCAGGCATAATGAATAGGTATTAACATTGGTATATATTATATATGAGCACATATAAATATGTACTCATATATAAGGGTAAGATTGTAGGGCCAGGGAAAACCGCATAGGCAGAAAGGAAAGATTGCCTACACGTAAAACCTGGCGGCTTGGTTATTGCCACATGCAAGGATAATGTGGGTATGGAAATGAGTAGGTATGTTAGTTTGGGAGAAGGTATCATGCACCAGATCCATGTCCGTCCTCTCGCCAGTTTGTCTCCGGGGAATCAGATAGAACTCGGCACTGCTGGGATCAGCGCGGGCCTTGCCGGCTACCGAGCAATGGTACAAGGATCCGGAGAACCTGCGCCACTACCCGATCTCCATGGGGTCCCTGGTACCGAACCTCCGTCGCCGGAGAGTGGAGGGGGGGCCTCGCCTGCCGAAACAGGGGCCTAGTGGGCGGTCCATGGGAACGAGCCACCTTCCTCTCTGCTCTTGCCATGGACCTGTAGACGGGGCAACTGCGATGGGATGACGGATGGTCACCCATGCAGTTGGCGCACACCGGCGCGTCCCGCGGCACCGTGCAGCCGGTGTGGTGGTGGCCACCTGAGCACCGGTTACAACGGACTGGAGAGCCGCAGGATCCCTGGGAGTGGCCCCATCTCAGACAGCGAAAACACTGTAAAAGCTGGCCTGAGCGGGGCCTCATATTACCTGGCTGGTGCGGCTGTTCCTGGCTGCGGCTGGTGGCCTCGCATCGTCCTGGTTCCCCTTCCTGGGGGCGCTGCGGGCGACGGTCCTCTGGGCTGCTGCGCTTCTTCTTCTTCTTCCGCTGCTTAGGGGCCGTCCTGGTGGCCCCGGCCGTCTCTGGAGTCCCCTGCCTGGTGGTGGTGGCGGGCGCGAGTTGCCCCGCTAAAGGCCCCACCTGGGGCTCTGGTAACCGGTCCTCCTCCTGGTTGGCGGGCGCGAGTTGCCCCGCTAATGGCACCGCCTGAGGTGCTGGTTGTGATGCCTGCGTCGCGACGTCCGTCTGGGTTGCCGCGTCCTTTCCTGTCCTGAAGCGAAGGATCTGCGGAGGTTGCCCCGCCTGCATGCCTGGGATCGCCACGAGTAGGAAATAAAGAGCGGTTCTGGGACAGGGGCTAATGGGCAAGATGGCCGCCACGCGCAACTGCCCTATGTTATTCTTATGGAGAGGTCAGTCATAGCTGGGTCAGGGGCTAATGGGCAATATGGCTGCCACACCCTGAGACATTGGATGACGTCACAGGGAGAGGTTGACAGTGTTACGTTGTTAAATGGAATATTTATTATTATTATTATTATTATTATTATTATTATTATTATTATTATTATTAGGTAATCATGCATTGATCATGTACAATCAAGACCAGCCTTATATTGTCCACTTTTTGGTGTAGTGGCTAGCATTCTTATCTGTTACTGTAGAGGCCCGGGTTTGAGTCCTGGCTCTGTTAAGGAATTTAATTCTGGGCTGAGGGTTGAGACGAGGTACACTCAGCCTTGTGAGGCAAAAAACTCAGTGCAGCTGGGTTTAATTCATACCTCAGCCATTCTACCTAACCTAACCTAACCTAACCTAACTAGAAAATAAAAAAGCAAAAGAAAAGTGACAGCAAAAAGTGTGATCAAAAAATTAAAGCAAATGTAAGAGCACAAATAATAAACTTAGTTATAACCTAACCTAACTTTACCTAACCTAACCTAACCTAACCTAACTTCACCTAACCTAACCTAACCTAACCAAGCATTTCCTCACCTAATTTCACCTAACCTAACTTCAAAGTGAGTGCAAATACAAGAGCAAAAAGTGACAGCAAAAATTGAAAGCAAAAAAGGTAGTGAGCAAAAAATTGTCAGCAAAAAAAAGTGAGAGAAAATGAGAGAGCACAAATAATAAACTTAGTTATAACCTAACGTAACCTAACCTAACCCACAGAAACCTCATTTAAAGATTTTAGATTTTACATTTTAACATTTTACATTTAACATTTTAAATTTTAGATTTTACATTTTTTTTTTGTATTTTAGATTTTAGTTATTTTTAGATTTTACATTTTAAATTTAATATTTTTTTATTTTAGATTTTACAATTTACATTTTCCGGAAAGAGTAAACTACAAGGTCACATGCCTAACCACACTTAACCTAACTTTACCAAACCTAACTTAAGCTAATCCAAAGGCTAATGCACGTACACAAAGTATATAAGGGCATATGCAACTATCCTTATGCTAGTCTATAGGCTACTGTACAACATGATCACTACCCCAACCGGGTCATTTTTTTCATTTTGTTGTTTACACATTTGTCAATTTACCAAATTCCCATTTTCAGTTTTTTTAAATGTCAGTCTTTTAATTTCATAATATGCAAACATGGATTTTTCATTTTGTTGTTTACACATTTGTCAATTTTCCAATTTCTGATTTTCAGTTTTTTTAATGTCAGTTTTAAGTTTTTCAATTTCATAATATGGAAACATGGATTTTGCATTTTGTTGTTTACACATTTGTCAATTTACCAATTTCCCATTTACAGTTATTAAAATTTTAGGTTAATGTTTTTTTCTATTTTGTCAATATGGAAACATAGATTTTCCAATTTGTGTGTTTTACATGTTCATTTTGCATTAGGAGTGGAGAGAGGTGGGTAGTAATTAAAAATGTACAAGCAGTGTCCATACAATATTTTTATTTTAAATACATGTACACTATTTACACATAAATACATTTTTATATATAGTCTATTTTTGTTATAAATTGTACAGTTGTTTTTATTTTGTTTTCTATTTTATTTATTTTTGATTATGAATACCATTTTTTATAGTGCCATGGTTTTATTTACTAAATAGTTTTGTTTTATGTATTTGCTAGTTGCAGGCAGAAGATTTTGATATTCATAACTTAACTCTTTAAGCATGGTCAATGATTGAGTAATGACCATAGGCATGTGTACCTATACCATTAGCATCAATCACTCTTTTATCATCACCAGGACACAAAGCAATTTTGTTTAGCCTTATAGATGATATGTCATGTTGTTTAGAAGCGATAATGTTCATGGGTATTCTTTTTACATTGTTTTTCATGACACAATCCTTATAATCTTGAAAGCTTATACAATTTTTGACAACACCTCTGCTAATACCTTTAATCTTTTTGATTTCTTTACCATTTATGTCTAAAGCATACATTTTAGCTCTAAGTCCAACAAATGCTTTTATAATTTGTCCACAAGCCTCGTCTTTAAATTTCCCCAACGTTTTCTTGTTTGATGTAGAGTAACATATGTGATTAGTAGGATAATCTGATGTGTCCAGGTGTTGTAGGAAATCCAACTTGTCTTGATATACATCTGGGGTGTTAACCAAATATATGAACGAGTCAGTATCCATATACATGAGTTTAAGATTGTCCATGCCATAATAAGGTAGCAGGACATCATAGTGGTGGGAATACATGAGAGTTTTTGAAATATCCAGTATACACATTCCAATATATATAGACTTATTGAATACAATGTTACGTTTAGCCATGTGGAAAGCAGCTAGGTTAGGGCCATAAATTGTTCTGTCGATAAATGTCGGCTTTGCTATTAGCTTTTCTGCCTTTTTGCTGTCAGTCACAAGACGTATGTCTATTCTTTTACGGATATTTTCCATTGTTTTCCCAAAAATGGCATTGTTGAATAATTTGTACAGATTTTTCTCAAAATCATTTTTGGCTTGTTTTCGAAGGTTGTTATTAAAATCAACGTATGCCTTTAACCAAGGTCTTTGTTTAAACTTTAACACACGATGAATTTTTATCAATTTTATTCCATGATCTAAAGCCTGTTTTAATGCCATGTAGTGAACAACATATCGCCTTCGATTTCCAAGATGAGGAATTAGTTTTTTCAGAGACGAATCCTTAGGTTGTGTACACTCTGGTAGGAAAGGTAAATCGTTGTGTAGATCATGAAGGTCAGATGGGTGATCAACATCAACGTCTAGAATGTATCCCACAGGATCGTCTTTCTTTAGTTTTTCTAGATCAACAGTATCTGGAGAAACCCACTGAAATCCACCATAAGGAAGGGAGTGGCACATAGCCCACCCGTATTGGTTGTTGGCATCATCATAGGTAATAAACTGCGATGGTTTCTCAGAATCATAGGTTTCCATGTATTTATTGTTAGCTTCAGCATACCGATGAGACACTTGGCATATGCCTCCACGTATTCCAGACTCGATTAGAAGAATCTGATCGTAATCCTGTAGCAATTCCAGTTCAATTCCTGTGTAAAGGAGCATTGCCTCAAAACTTAAACCAGGCGAAGTAAAAAAGTGTGCAGCATCCACTCGGTGTGTTTCTAGTGTTTTGTTTCTAAACGTTTCAAAGCTGTCTGCTAGAAGGAGTACATCTGAAGTTAGGTAGAGGTCACAATATTCCCCTAGAGTTTTAATGTTGAACTGATTCCACACATTTTTGGCATGTTCATAGTCTTCTTGACTAACATCTTCTTGACTTAATTTCTTAAAGAATGCCTCTTTTGGAGGTAAACACGTTTCACTTAACTTTTCCCAAGAGTCAATGTAGTCATAACAAAATACCCCTTTACGAGTCATGAGCATTGCATTTTCTTTTCCAAAGTACTTGTCTGTTTCAGGGTATGATGTTAAGTTGGAAACTAAGTTTTCCAAACTACTCGGCATTAACCGAAACGTGTCCACAAATCTAAGCTTAACATTTCCTACATATTTGGTAAAGGAAATGTACTTTTCTTTGGAGTTAGCGATAACATCCACTCTCTCAGTAGTACATCCCAATTGCTTTACAATGAAATTTGCGTCGTAGCCACTCATATTATGTAGAAACACAGGAACGGGGTTACGTGTTTTACACCTCAAATTACAGTTATTGTGAGCACTTCCACGGTATTCCCCTGTAATATGGCAGTGGTCTCGAACTTTCCAGTCCTGTTGGGTAAATGGTTTTTGACACAAATAACAGGTTTCAGAACATTGGAACTCTACTTCTTGATCCTCAGTTAAAGCCTTCGGAACATTTAAGCTGTAAAGGCGATCGATTTCATTAGCTATTGAAATCAAACAGTCCATAAACTTTTCTGCAGCGTCAGGTCCACGATAAATAAGAGGTCGGCTTGGAAGGTTTGTCTTTATGTGTTCCACAGCAGGTGAGAGTTTAACGTATATACCAAAGCTCATAGGAACATGACTCTGGTATGGCACTGTATAACTTGCTTCAGGATTGGGTAGACATGTTTGATAGGGTAACAGTATACTTTCAAAATCAGCATAGATAACGTAAGGTATTCTCAGCATTTTTTCCACGTTTAAAAATTTAACAATGGAGTTTTTAATAGGCATTTCAACCCTAGCAATGTCATGCTGGACACACAAAGCTCTATGTTCTTTCAATTTTTCCATTCCTTGTTGTCCATATCGATTATCAAAGTGTGTAAAACACCGTTTACACGTATATATCTTATGTTCATAGCGGGTAATCTGATGTCTTACTAGTTTATCAAAATCTTTGATAAAGACGTAGTGGTTCTGAGCGGATGATGAACTTAACAGGAGGAGGTCGCGATGGTCTTGCAGCTCTTGATCCACAATCTTTAGAGGAAACACTTTGTTGTCTTTTTCCAGTCCAAATACATTAATGGATATATCGTTGGCTTTTTCAAATTTGGGAATGTCAGCTAGTAATGTAGGAAATGATATTACAGAAAAATCATACTTGTTGTCCAGGTCCTTGTATTTACTAACGCGTTCAGCTTTCGTTTTAACCAGTTTTGCTAAAATGGCATACATAAAACACTTTTCATCCTTTAAGTTTTGAGGATTAATGCAGGCTTTTCTTGCTTGTATAGCTGCTGGTAATGGAATATATGTGCTGCCACGCAAGGGATTATACTTATTTATTTTCAATCGTACTCCTTCCACTGCTAACAAAGCCCAATTACTACCTTTTAGCTCAGATTCCTCCATTTCCGTAGTTAACTTTGTAAATTGTGTTTCCAAGAAACTACTTAAGTCCGTTTCCAAAAATAGGGCCTGATTTCGTGTTTTAAAAGCACGATCTGTAATTTCATTGGTAGATGTATGAATGAATCTACATTCAGCCACAAGATTAACTTTTATCGACTTGTGCATTGCTAGTTCTTTCTGCATAGCTTGTATTATTTGCTGTTTGGACTCTTTAAGGTATGAATTTAAATCCTTGCACGTATCGCAACGAATGAAATAGGATTTAAGTCGACCTTCAAAAGATGTCTCATATTCAATAAGTCCATTTTTGTCAGGGACCAATGACAGTAGGTAATGTTTTGTAGGCTCTGCTTTTTGTCTTTTAGCTGCCGACACAACATTACAACATTCTTCATGACGACGTCCGTTGTAGGCATTGTTGAATGTACAGCCACACGTTTTACACTCATGAAATTCCCCACACGAAACTTCATGACGCTTCCTATGATAGTCCCGAAGAAAAGTCTTTCCACACTCTTTACACATATAGCTAGGAATGGGTTCTTCCATCACGAATGTTGATTTCTGCAAACAGCTGCTTACTGCGTATCACAAGGCTAGAGGTTGGTCGGAGAGACGGTCTTTCACGATGTGAACACCATGAGAGGTAGTAGTCAACTGGTGATATTCTTGTGAAGGGTCCTCTAATATACCCCTAGTCTAGACCAACAACTCTTTACAGCGTATGACAAGGCTGTAGACTGGACAGTGAGACGGTATTTCACGATGTGAACACTGTAACAAGTAGTAGTCAACTGATTATATACTTGCTAAGGGTTCTCTAATATACAATAGTCAAGACCAACAGCTACTTACTGAGTAGTACAAGGCTGTACAATAGTTGTTTTGACAGTCTTTCACGATGTGGTCACTGTGAATAATGGTAGTCAACTGATGATATTCTTGATAAGGGTCCTCTAATATACCCCTGGTTAAGGGTAACAGCTGTTCACTGCTTATGACAAGGCTAAAGACTGGTTGCTTCAACGGTCTTTCACAATGTAAACACTGTGACAGGTAGTAGTCAACTGAAAATATTCTTATGGCCTACTCAAGGTTATCAGGTACTTACTGCATATCAAAAGGCTGTACACTCATGTGTGTTAGGCACTCTTTTTTGCTAAGGACCCCAATATTCCCTACACAAGGCTATACATGTTAGTTCTAAACACTTAGTGGTTAATTGTATATTCAATTTTTGTACAAAGCTTATACAAGCACGTTTTATGAGGTAAAACTTTGTTAAATAACTGCATGCGACACGCAAAGTATGTTTCCGCTATCTAGCGGTGACTATGAGTACTACTTGAACGACCAGCATGCTACCTAGCGCTCCATTTCAACACTCGCTCACTGAACGATCAGCATGCTATCTAGCGGTCGATAGCAATACTCCTCAACTACCAGCCTGCTATCTATCGGTCAATATGACAACTCACTCAACTACCGACATGCTACATGGCTCTTTTGGTCAGTTTTTTGTTGGCTTTTTTTGGTCAGTTTTTGTTGGCTTTTTTGTTGGCCTTTGTTGGCTTTTGTTGGCTTTTGTTGGCTTTTTTGTTGGCTTTTGTTGGCTGTTGTTGGCTTTTGTTGGCTTTTGTTGGCTTTTGTATTAGCTCTTTCATATTTGCTCTTGCTTGTGGGGGCTTATTATTTGGTCTTGGAAAGTATGTCAGTCCTTTTTTTATGGCTGCAAAATGCTTACAGCCATGTTTGTAAGCAGCAACAACAACAACAACAACACACAAAATTCAAAAAAAATCCAAAGTACTCTAAGGTTTATCAATGACTCTCAACTCTTACACTTACCTCTATCCCATGCCTAGTCAAAAAAGTAGTGTATTTTTCAAATTTTTCAAAAAAATATTTGGAAAGTAGGCTATATCATTAAACTAAAAATCCTGAAAAGACATATGTTAACTCCAACACCTACCTCTATACCACTCTCAGTCCAAAAATAATGTATTTTTCAAATTTTCCAAAACATATTTCCGAAAATGGGTTATATTTCCGAAATTAAAAAGTTAACAAAAAATGTTTGTTTGACATAAATAAATGGCCTTTGCCTCCTCTACCACTGTACCAAGTCCCAGGTCTCCAGGACAAAAAAAATAAAATTTTTAAAAAGGGTTTTATTTCCAAAATTAGGAATTTTACAAAAAAGTTTGTTTGACATAAATGAATGGCCTTTACCCCCCTCTACCCCCCACACTAAGTCTCATGTCTCTAGGACAACAAAAATAAAATTTTCAAAATGGGCTTATATTTCCAAAATTAGGAATTCTACAAAAAAGTTTGCTTGACGTAAATCAATGGTCTTTACCCCCTCTATTCCAACACCAAGTCTCAGGTCTCTAGGTCAACAAAAATAAAATTTGGAAAAAATGGTCACTATTTTGGAAACTAGGAATTCTACAAAAAAGTTTGTTTAACATAAATGAAAGGTCTCTATCCCCTCTACTTGTAAACCAAGTTCCAGGTATGTGAGACAAAAATGAAAAAAGTTCAATTGGGAAAGTAGGCGATTTTTCATATAACCAAACATTCAAAAATGTGTTCATTGGGCTGCAAATAATGGCCTCTATGTCCTTTATTTTTATAATAAAACGTTTTTATTTTTTACATTTTTTTGAAAAAAGTTCAATTTTGAAATTTTTATAATTTAGAAACTAAAGAGTTTTCAAAAAATTTTGTTTGACATAAATGAATGGTCTTGACCCCCTCTACCCCCAAAATAAATTTCAAGTCTCTAGGACAAGAAATAACAGTAGTGGAGTAGTGGGGGTTCTGCTTCACTTGACACTCCTGTGCCCAACAAACCAAGATGGCGGCCACGCCAAGTAAAGCAGAACCCCCCCTACTCCACTACTGTTATTTCTTGTCCTAGAGACTTGAAATTTATTTTGGGGGTAGAGGGGGTCAAGACCATTCATTTATGTCAAACAAAATTTTTTGAAAACTCTTTAGTTTCTAAATTATAAAAATTTCAAAATTGAACTTTTTTCAAAAAAATGTAAAAAATAAAAACGTTTTATTATAAAAATAAAGGACATAGAGGCCATTATTTGCAGCCCAATGAACACATTTTTGAATGTTTGGTTATATGAAAAATCGCCTACTTTCCCAATTGAACTTTTTTCATTTTTGTCTCACATACCTGGAACTTGGTTTACAAGTAGAGGGGATAGAGACCTTTCATTTATGTTAAACAAACTTTTTTGTAGAATTCCTAGTTTCCAAAATAGTGACCATTTTTTCCAAATTTTATTTTTGTTGACCTAGAGACCTGAGACTTGGTGTTGGAATAGAGGGGGTAAAGACCATTGATTTACGTCAAGCAAACTTTTTTGTAGAATTCCTAATTTTGGAAATATAAGCCCATTTTGAAAATTTTATTTTTGTTGTCCTAGAGACATGAGACTTAGTGTGGGGGGTAGAGGGGGGTAAAGGCCATTCATTTATGTCAAACAAACTTTTTTGTAAAATTCCTAATTTTGGAAATAAAACCCTTTTTAAAAATTTTATTTTTTTTGTCCTGGAGACCTGGGACTTGGTACAGTGGTAGAGGAGGCAAAGGCCATTTATTTATGTCAAACAAACATTTTTTGTTAACTTTTTAATTTCGGAAATATAACCCATTTTCGGAAATATGTTTTGGAAAATTTGAAAAATACATTATTTTTGGACTGAGAGTGGTATAGAGGTAGGTGTTGGAGTTAACATATGTCTTTTCAGGATTTTTAGTTTAATGATATAGCCTACTTTCCAAATATTTTTTTGAAAAATTTGAAAAATACACTACTTTTTTGACTAGGCATGGGATAGAGGTAAGTGTAAGAGTTGAGAGTCATTGATAAACCTTAGAGTACTTTGGATTTTTTTTGAATTTTGTGTGTTGTTGTTGTTGCTGCTTACAAACATGGCTGTAAGCATTTTGCAGCCATAAAAAAAGGACTGACATACTTTCCAAGACCAAATAATAAGCCCCCACAAGCAAGAGCAAATATGAAAGAGCTAATACAAAAGCCAACAAAAGCCAACAAAAGCCAACAACAGCCAACAAAAGCCAACAAAAAAGCCAACAAAAGCCAACAAAAGCCAACAAAGGCCAACAAAAAAGCCAACAAAAACTGACCAAAAAAAGCCAACAAAAAACTGACCAAAAGAGCCATGTAGCATGTCGGTAGTTGAGTGAGTTGTCATATTGACCGATAGATAGCAGGCTGGTAGTTGAGGAGTATTGCTATCGACCGCTAGATAGCATGCTGATCGTTCAGTGAGCGAGTGTTGAAATGGAGCGCTAGGTAGCATGCTGGTCGTTCAAGTAGTACTCATAGTCACCGCTAGATAGCGGAAACATACTTTGCGTGTCGCAAGCAGTTATTTAACAAAGTTTTACCTCATAAAACGTGCTTGTATAAGCTTTGTACAAAAATTGAATATACAATTAACCACTAAGTGTTTAGAACTAACATGTATAGCCTTGTGTAGGGAATATTGGGGTCCTTAGCAAAAAAGAGTGCCTAACACACATGAGTGTACAGCCTTTTGATATGCAGTAAGTACCTGATAACCTTGAGTAGGCCATAAGAATATTTTCAGTTGACTACTACCTGTCACAGTGTTTACATTGTGAAAGACCGTTGAAGCAACCAGTCTTTAGCCTTGTCATAAGCAGTGAACAGCTGTTACCCTTAACCAGGGGTATATTAGAGGACCCTTATCAAGAATATCATCAGTTGACTACCATTATTCACAGTGACCACATCGTGAAAGACTGTCAAAACAACTATTGTACAGCCTTGTACTACTCAGTAAGTAGCTGTTGGTCTTGACTATTGTATATTAGAGAACCCTTAGCAAGTATATAATCAGTTGACTACTACTTGTTACAGTGTTCACATCGTGAAATACCGTCTCACTGTCCAGTCTACAGCCTTGTCATACGCTGTAAAGAGTTGTTGGTCTAGACTAGGGGTATATTAGAGGACCCTTCACAAGAATATCACCAGTTGACTACTACCTCTCATGGTGTTCACATCGTGAAAGACCGTCTCTCCGACCAACCTCTAGCCTTGTGATACGCAGTAAGCAGCTGTTTGCAGAAATCAACATTCGTGATGGAAGAACCCATTCCTAGCTATATGTGTAAAGAGTGTGGAAAGACTTTTCTTCGGGACTATCATAGGAAGCGTCATGAAGTTTCGTGTGGGGAATTTCATGAGTGTAAAACGTGTGGCTGTACATTCAACAATGCCTACAACGGACGTCGTCACGAAGAATGTTGTAATGTTGTGTCGGCAGCTAAAAGACAAAAAGCAGAGCCTACAAAACATTACCTACTGTCATTGGTCCCTGACAAAAATGGACTTATTGAATATGAGACATCTTTTGAAGGTCGACTTAAATCCTATTTCATTCGTTGCGATACGTGCAAGGATTTAAATTCATACCTTAAAGAGTCCAAACAGCAAATAATACAAGCTATGCAGAAAGAACTAGCAATGCACAAGTCGATAAAAGTTAATCTTGTGGCTGAATGTAGATTCATTCATACATCTACCAATGAAATTACAGATCGTGCTTTTAAAACACGAAATCAGGCCCTATTTTTGGAAACGGACTTAAGTAGTTTCTTGGAAACACAATTTACAAAGTTAACTACGGAAATGGAGGAATCTGAGCTAAAAGGTAGTAATTGGGCTTTGTTAGCAGTGGAAGGAGTACGATTGAAAATAAATAAGTATAATCCCTTGCGTGGCAGCACATATATTCCATTACCAGCAGCTATACAAGCAAGAAAAGCCTGCATTAATCCTCAAAACTTAAAGGATGAAAAGTGTTTTATGTATGCCATTTTAGCAAAACTGGTTAAAACGAAAGCTGAACGCGTTAGTAAATACAAGGACCTGGACAACAAGTATGATTTTTCTGTAATATCATTTCCTACATTACTAGCTGACATTCCCAAATTTGAAAAAGCCAACGATATATCCATTAATGTATTTGGACTGGAAAAAGACAACAAAGTGTTTCCTCTAAAGATTGTGGATCAAGAGCTGCAAGACCATCGCGACCTCCTCCTGTTAAGTTCATCATCCGCTCAGAACCACTACGTCTTTATCAAAGATTTTGATAAACTAGTAAGACATCAGATTACCCGCTATGAACATAAGATATATACGTGTAAACGGTGTTTTACACACTTTGATAATCGATATGGACAACAAGGAATGGAAAAATTGAAAGAACATAGAGCTTTGTGTGTCCAGCATGACATTGCTAGGGTTGAAATGCCTATTAAAAACTCCATTGTTAAATTTTTAAACGTGGAAAAAATGCTGAGAATACCTTACGTTATCTATGCTGATTTTGAAAGTATACTGTTACCCTATCAAACATGTCTACCCAATCCTGAAGCAAGTTATACAGTGCCATACCAGAGTCATGTTCCTATGAGCTTTGGTATATACGTTAAACTCTCACCTGCTGTGGAACACATAAAGACAAACCTTCCAAGCCGACCTCTTATTTATCGTGGACCTGACGCTGCAGAAAAGTTTATGGACTGTTTGATTTCAATAGCTAATGAAATCGATCGCCTTTACAGCTTAAATGTTCCGAAGGCTTTAACTGAGGATCAAGAAGTAGAGTTCCAATGTTCTGAAACCTGTTATTTGTGTCAAAAACCATTTACCCAACAGGACTGGAAAGTTCGAGACCACTGCCATATTACAGGGGAATACCGTGGAAGTGCTCACAATAACTGTAATTTGAGGTGTAAAACACGTAACCCCGTTCCTGTGTTTCTACATAATATGAGTGGCTACGACGCAAATTTCATTGTAAAGCAATTGGGATGTACTACTGAGAGAGTGGATGTTATCGCTAACTCCAAAGAAAAGTACATTTCCTTTACCAAATATGTAGGAAATGTTAAGCTTAGATTTGTGGACACGTTTCGGTTAATGCCGAGTAGTTTGGAAAACTTAGTTTCCAACTTAACATCATACCCTGAAACAGACAAGTACTTTGGAAAAGAAAATGCAATGCTCATGACTCGTAAAGGGGTATTTTGTTATGACTACATTGACTCTTGGGAAAAGTTAAGTGAAACGTGTTTACCTCCAAAAGAGGCATTCTTTAAGAAATTAAGTCAAGAAGATGTTAGTCAAGAAGACTATGAACATGCCAAAAATGTGTGGAATCAGTTCAACATTAAAACTCTAGGGGAATATTGTGACCTCTACCTAACTTCAGATGTACTCCTTCTAGCAGACAGCTTTGAAACGTTTAGAAACAAAACACTAGAAACACACCGAGTGGATGCTGCACACTTTTTTACTTCGCCTGGTTTAAGTTTTGAGGCAATGCTCCTTTACACAGGAATTGAACTGGAATTGCTACAGGATTACGATCAGATTCTTCTAATCGAGTCTGGAATACGTGGAGGCATATGCCAAGTGTCTCATCGGTATGCTGAAGCTAACAATAAATACATGGAAACCTATGATTCTGAGAAACCATCGCAGTTTATTACCTATGATGATGCCAACAACCAATACGGGTGGGCTATGTGCCACTCCCTTCCTTATGGTGGATTTCAGTGGGTTTCTCCAGATACTGTTGATCTAGAAAAACTAAAGAAAGACGATCCTGTGGGATACATTCTAGACGTTGATGTTGATTACCCATCTGACCTTCATGATCTACACAACGATTTACCTTTCCTACCAGAGTGTACACAACCTAAGGATTCGTCTCTGAAAAAACTAATTCCTCATCTTGGAAATCGAAGGCGATATGTTGTTCACTACATGGCATTAAAACAGGCTTTAGATCATGGAATAAAATTGATAAAAATTCATCGTGTGTTAAAGTTTAAACAAAGACCTTGGTTAAAGGCATACGTTGATTTTAATAACAACCTTCGAAAACAAGCCAAAAATGATTTTGAGAAAAATCTGTACAAATTATTCAACAATGCCATTTTTGGGAAAACAATGGAAAATATCCGTAAAAGAATAGACATACGTCTTGTGACTGACAGCAAAAAGGCAGAAAAGCTAATAGCAAAGCCGACATTTATCGACAGAACAATTTATGGCCCTAACCTAGCTGCTTTCCACATGGCTAAACGTAACATTGTATTCAATAAGCCTATATATATTGGAATGTGTATACTGGATATTTCAAAAACTCTCATGTATTCCCACCACTATGATGTCCTGCTACCTTATTATGGCATGGACAATCTTAAACTCATGTATATGGATACTGACTCGTTCATATATTTGGTTAACACCCCAGATGTATATCAAGACAAGTTGGATTTCCTACAACACCTGGACACATCAGATTATCCTACTAATCACATATGTTACTCTACATCAAACAAGAAAACGTTGGGGAAATTTAAAGACGAGGCTTGTGGACAAATTATAAAAGCATTTGTTGGACTTAGAGCTAAAATGTATGCTTTAGACATAAATGGTAAAGAAATCAAAAAGATTAAAGGTATTAGCAGAGGTGTTGTCAAAAATTGTATAAGCTTTCAAGATTATAAGGATTGTGTCATGAAAAACAATGTAAAAAGAATACCCATGAACATTATCGCTTCTAAACAACATGACATATCATCTATAAGGCTAAACAAAATTGCTTTGTGTCCTGGTGATGATAAAAGAGTGATTGATGCTAATGGTATAGGTACACATGCCTATGGTCATTACTCAATCATTGACCATGCTTAAAGAGTTAAGTTATGAATATCAAAATCTTCTGCCTGCAACTAGCAAATACATAAAACAAAACTATTTAGTAAATAAAACCATGGCACTATAAAAAATGGTATTCATAATCAAAAATAAATAAAATAGAAAACAAAATAAAAACAACTGTACAATTTATAACAAAAATAGACTATATATAAAAATGTATTTATGTGTAAATAGTGTACATGTATTTAAAATAAAAATATTGTATGGACACTGCTTGTACATTTTTAATTACTACCCACCTCTCTCCACTCCTAATGCAAAATGAACATGTAAAACACACAAATTGGAAAATCTATGTTTCCATATTGACAAAATAGAAAAAAACATTAACCTAAAATTTTAATAACTGTAAATGGGAAATTGGTAAATTGACAAATGTGTAAACAACAAAATGCAAAATCCATGTTTCCATATTATGAAATTGAAAAACTTAAAACTGACATTAAAAAAACTGAAAATCAGAAATTGGAAAATTGACAAATGTGTAAACAACAAAATGAAAAATCCATGTTTGCATATTATGAAATTAAAAGACTGACATTTAAAAAAACTGAAAATGGGAATTTGGTAAATTGACAAATGTGTAAACAACAAAATGAAAAAAATGACCCGGTTGGGGTAGTGATCATGTTGTACAGTAGCCTATAGACTAGCATAAGGATAGTTGCATATGCCCTTATATACTTTGTGTACGTGCATTAGCCTTTGGATTAGCTTAAGTTAGGTTTGGTAAAGTTAGGTTAAGTGTGGTTAGGCATGTGACCTTGTAGTTTACTCTTTCCGGAAAATGTAAATTGTAAAATCTAAAATAAAAAAATATTAAATTTAAAATGTAAAATCTAAAAATAACTAAAATCTAAAATACAAAAAAAAAATGTAAAATCTAAAATTTAAAATGTTAAATGTAAAATGTTAAAATGTAAAATCTAAAATCTTTAAATGAGGTTTCTGTGGGTTAGGTTAGGTTAGGTTACGTTAGGTTATAACTAAGTTTATTATTTGTGCTCTCTCATTTTCTCTCACTTTTTTTTTGCTGACAATTTTTTGCTCACTACCTTTTTTGCTTTCAATTTTTGCTGTCACTTTTTGCTCTTGTATTTGCACTCACTTTGAAGTTAGGTTAGGTGAAATTAGGTGAGGAAATGCTTGGTTAGGTTAGGTTAGGTTAGGTGAAGTTAGGTTAGGTTAGGTTAGGTAAAGTTAGGTTAGGTTATAACTAAGTTTATTATTTGTGCTCTTACATTTGCTTTAATTTTTTGATCACACTTTTTGCTGTCACTTTTCTTTTGCTTTTTTATTTTCTAGTTAGGTTAGGTTAGGTTAGGTTAGGTAGAATGGCTGAGGTATGAATTAAACCCAGCTGCACTGAGTTTTTTGCCTCACAAGGCTGAGTGTACCTCGTCTCAACCCTCAGCCCAGAATTAAATTCCTTAACAGAGCCAGGACTCAAACCCGGGCCTCTACAGTAACAGATAAGAATGCTAGCCACTACACCAAAAAGTGGACAATATAAGGCTGGTCTTGATTGTACATGATCAATGCATGATTACCTAATAATAATAATAATAATAATAATAATAATAATAAATATTCCATTTAACAACGTAACACTGTCAACCTCTCCCTGTGACGTCATCCAATGTCTCAGGGTGTGGCAGCCATATTGCCCATTAGCCCCTGACCCAGCTATGACTGACCTCTCCATAAGAATAACATAGGGCAGTTGCGCGTGGCGGCCATCTTGCCCATTAGCCCCTGTCCCAGAACCGCTCTTTATTTCCTACTGCCACGACCTGCCAGGTCGTACTCAAGGGCCCGATGGATCCCGGCGGGTATGGCCTGACCATGACCCCAGTAGGCAGGTAGGCCTCGATGAACTCGCCTCGGCGTGCAGCTTTACCCGTCAGTCTGTGATAACAGACGTTCAGGCACTGCGTGATGTCCTCGCGTTCGTGTTCCTGGCTGCATTCAGGCCTGTAATAGATAAACAGAGCCCAGTGGCTGGGGTCGTAGCCCCATGCTTGCTCGGAGCCTGGGGAAGTGGCCCCAGGGTGCCCATGCACGGTGTCCGAGCTAACATCGCTCGCCCAGCTGAAACTGGCTTCCGGGCTGCTGCTGACGTCCGGTCGCGGGGAGCTAGCCGGTCCTGGCGTCCGACTTTTCTCGGACTCGGCTAGCTCAGAGGGCCCTGGGGACGCTACTCCAGCGTTGCGTGCGCCAGCCGGGATTAGAGGCACCCGCACCTCTTCATCGGCTGGCGGCTTCTGCGCCGCTGACGTCTTCTCACCAAGGGCCCGCTGGCGCGCCCGCCTGCCCGGAGGTGAGGGCCCTGTGGAGGCTAGCTCTCCTCTACCTCTCCGGGCGCGGTTGCGCCTGCTCAGGCCCCTGGCTGGCTCGCCGGTCCACCGCTGCTTCCTCCACTCGATGGTCCCGCTGCTCGTAGTCTCCATCCTGGTGAGCTGTTACAACAACTTAGGCTGGTCTGCTGCTGCCACTGGCAAGGTGTCCTTCCTCTAACGATTCAGAGACAACCTCCCTGTCCTGGTTCCACGGCGCGTCGAACGATATATGCACCTGTCGGCTCCCCCACTCTTCAGCCGACTTCAGCTTACGTGGTCTCCACTGATTGGCTCTGCCACCCCGCTACTTCCCCTCCTCTAGTTCATTACACTCGGCGCGGCGATGATGAAGTCGATTTCCGTTCCAACTATTCGCCTTTCCTGGACGCTGCGACCCAGGATTGCGTCATGCTTTCCGACAAGATTAAGCGTGTACTTGAATTCCCAGTGAGTCACGTCTCTCGATATACCCTAACTGACGAAAACTCCGTAAAATTCCGCAATCAAATAATTTTCTATGATATTGTCGTTCGTAATAATTTGCTTGATAGCGTTTTCTAAGACATAGAAAACCTATCTGAATGCTAATAATTTTTATAAAATGCTCCGAAAATACCTTAATAATAATTATAATAAATTAATAATAATAATAAATTAACATGAAAAATTCTCTTGGCTGAACAATTTGCTGCGTAAATAAATATAGAATGGCTCCCTACTGACTTATGCCAGTTGCATAAAAACCCCTCGAAAAACACGTTACAGTTCCACCCTTTAAAACTATCACCAGCATCTAGAAAAAAATATTTCTGGAACACTCATCTAAAGTGAAGGAAATTCTGATATGAGATTGTACTATCCTTGTTGTAGGCCTACCTTGCTCATTTATCCCTCTCATTATAACTACGGTACGGTACCTAATGACAAGGGACAACATAAACTGTTGATGAACTGATTGATTTTCTTTACTTGGCAGTATATTGTCTTCATCTTACCCATAGACAACCGGTCTCATCATAGGCCCATCCCTTATACTGCTCATCAAACCGAGCTGCAAAATGTAAGGCCACAGGTTTTTGAGTGAAAATATTTGTCTGAAAATTGGTCCAGTTCCACAGGAAAAATTAAGGAGAATTGATTTTTTTTTTAATTATTACTGCACAAGTGCAGGAAGATACATACCTTTGTGGACATAAATCCTTCATTTCTCAACATATACCTGGTCGAGTGATGGTTGGTGTATGAATTGCCAAATCAAATGTTAAGAGATGTAATATCTGCCCTGTAGACCAGTTTCCAGACTGAAGGCAAATGAAATTAAAATAGAGCAGGCCAAATTGCAATAGATTTAGTTTTATATACTGTATTTTGAACAAAAATGGTGTGCAAAAATAACAGATCTTGTGTGGTCAGCAGCAAATACTACTGTATGTGTGATAGAATGCACAGATTTTAAAGGAAAGTAGGCCTATGCTATATCACTGGACTGTAGTGAAGTGTTAATAGCCAGTCTTGAGATAAGGGAAGGAAATAATGCGCAAACAGGGTAAGTGCTGTGTTAAACAGTGCAGTTCCTTTTCTCTGGTGGTGCAAGACGAGAAATGTGTGTCTTGAATTCCAGTACATAATCATTATAAAAAATACCAGCTGCTTAATGCACTGGTACTGAAGTACGGTACCCTAAATTGGTTTGTGGGCTTGCCCATTACATAATGTAGGTAACATTCATGACTCACTGCAGGTACTTCCTTAAAGTTATCGATGCTTACTAACAAAGCCCTTTATAGGCTACTAAGCTTGTGGGGTTGTAACGTTGGGATGGTTCCTATCTTAATGACACCTTCCCAATCCTAGCCACAGTTTTTAAAAAATATGCACTAGGCTACTGCAGACACCCCAGTATTAAAATAGGGTACAGTTAAAATAGTCATGAATATGTAGCAAACACATGAATGTGACTTTAAAATAAAATAAGCCTTATGCCCATCATTCCAAATGCATTTCATTTTAAGAGGAACAACATATCAAGACATTAGTCTGTTCTTGTTTGAGTATATACACCCAGCCATATCTGACCTAACCTGTCGTCCGAGAGAAATTCATCACTCGTTTGATAACAGGAAGTAATGGGTGGAAATTATGGTGCTGGATTAATTGAAGAACGTACAAAAGACATGAAAACAGTAGTTCTTACAGAATCGAATGTAGATTAGATATTTGGAATGATCACCAAAGAAAGTTGGTTTCATTCAAACATAGAAATACATTCATGTGCAAGGCCAAATTAATTGAGTCCAAGTTCAAAGCCAGAGGAAGATGGAATTAATGATCACCCTGCCTAGGATTGTCAAAAAGAGCTGTGTGGACTAAAAATACAATTTTTTAAAGCACTTAGGATTGTTTCAAGACTCAATGTACCAAGCCTAGGTCTACACTCTTGGTGTAAGTATGAGTTTTGTTCTCTCTATATGTCTACTACTTGAGCTTCTAGTGGCAATTCAAGAATAATTTGTGGTAGGCCTACGGTACCGGTAGGGTATAGTCAAGCATACCAATGAAGGACACCTACAAGTGCAACATCAGGATTCTTGGGACACCAATCGTACAGGACAACTACGGTAATTTTCCAGAAGGGCAGATAACCTCGGAAGTTCCTACCACCAAAACCACAATTATCATCATCTGAAATTTTGAACTAAATCACAAATGACAAATCCTTCTTAAATAAATAGTTTATTTATTTCAATCATATCACATGGGACTATTGGAATAGTTATGTGCATCAGGATTCCTTCCATGAATCGGCATTGTGTGTTCACTTTAAAACTTCGCTATTATAGACCCTTAATTAAGGTCTTAAATGTTCCGTTTATTTTATTTCATTCTTCAAGAATCAATACTGCTATGAAATATTTTCATTTTCACGAACCAACAGCTCAAAATTATATTACTGCACAGTACTACTGAAATTTTACCAACATTCAACTGATATGTTGTTATCACAAGTCTATAGACCGCACCTAAAATTTTGGTAACTTACACAAATTTACAGCAATGAATGTACAGTTATTTCAAACAAAATGTTTGAATTCCATTTAAGTTATCTTGGTCATTACAACTATCGTACCATATTCGTAAATACCAAAACGTGCTTTTGTTTACATACAAATTGTCAAGTATGCCCCATCGTCTTCAACTTTTTCATTGCCAACCTCTGCTG
This sequence comes from Meconema thalassinum, assembly GCA_946902985.2. Lineage (NCBI taxonomy): Eukaryota > Metazoa > Arthropoda > Insecta > Orthoptera > Tettigoniidae > Meconema > Meconema thalassinum. Next base: position 1,220,787,777 of record OX336388.2, on the reverse strand, counting down.
CCTCACTTAAATGTGTCAGATTAGTTTCGGATAGATATCTGAGAAAAAAAATAGGTTTGTAGAACGCATCAGCAACTTATCAGTCAGTTGACTGAGGGAATAAAATATATCTCAGATAGCTATCTGCCACATTATCTGGACATTGTAAAACCGGCCCTATGGCGAGCTAAGGCCGTTAATGCTCGCATGGACTGGGTATGAGCACAACTGAGACTAGTTTATGTGGACGCTGACTGCTGGATAGGGGACCGTGACTTCGTTCGAGATGGGCTACATTTAAATCGACGAGGTGCCTACAACCTGGGAAATCTGCACGAGAGGGTCATAGAATTCTGCCGGCATTCGTGAGGACGAGTTGGACCGGAGGAAGGCTGCCATCACGAGCGGGAGAAGCGATTGCGATTGATTCTAGCAAGAATTAAAAAGCTACGTAGAAATATATCGAAAGGCCCAGACAATATTTGTGGAGATGAGCTAAAACTGGGAGTACAGCCATTGGGTGATACTTGGGGGTGCTGTTTAATGTATCAATTAATAACACACAAATACCCGAAGACGGGAAAAGGGCTACAATAGTTCCAATATTCTAGGTAGGGAACAGATTGGTAATGGGAAACTTAGGCCTGTTGGCCTCACATCCATCATATGTAAACTGATGGAGCACCTTATTTCTGATTACTTAAGGGAACAGTGGGGAAAGTTATCATGGCTTAATGGGGGCAACACGGATACTCATGAGAGAGCCAAATGTTATCACTCTTTCCGGATATTAATGTCTCGCTTGACAGGAGGGTGCAAGTTGACGCTGTAATTATAGATTTTGCGAAGGCATTTGATGTCGTCCCATATGACATACTACTCCGTAAATTAGCGGCAACGAAGATTGATAAAAGAGTAATTTTATGGATTCAAGAGTTCTTGACTGGTCGCTCGCAATAGGTTAAAATACAGTAGGTAATGTATTCTCGGAGGACATTTTGATAATGTCAGGTGTCCCTTAGGGTAGTGTGATTGGGCCCTGTTATTTCTCGCACTTATTAATGACCTACCGAGTGGGATTCAAAGTGACTGCCGATTGTTTGCGGATGATTGTGTAATATACCGAAAAATTCAAACATCACAAGACAACGCTCAGTTACAAACTGACCTCATCCTGGTTCATAAATGGGCGGTTGACAACAAAATGAAGATAAATACGAGCAAATGTAGTCTCATGAGAATAGGGAGAGGGCAAAGGCATGATTTTCAATATAATATCGGCTCGGAAATACTTGTAGAAGAAGACTCGTGCAAATACTTGGGCATCCATGTAAGGAATGATATGAAATGGAGTGCCCATGAGGGTTGTGTCGTCTCCAAAGCGTACAAATCACTTCATTTTGTAATGCGGGTATTAAAAGGCAGTAGTTCTACCGCAAAATAATTAGGATATTAGACCGGGTGATACCGAGCTCCGCTAATGAGTTCTCTCCACGGGGGTCGATTAGGAAAATCCTAACAGGGGAAGTTGCCTGAGGCGTGTTTCGCTGCTCCCCACTCCAAAGTGGACGTGGTAGTAAATATTGTCGGCATGTGTCAACCTGCGCTGATCTTCACTATTTACTCTTGTTATCTCAAACTGGTATTTCATACCACTCGTTAGAAAATGTAGGCGTTATTCCAGATTTGCCTTTAAAATTCAAGTGCAATAACTTTCTTCGTGTTTCAGAGTTACTGTATTATGCACATCAAATGCATATTTTAATTTGTATGTTGTAGCTTCGTAAAAATGTTATCGTATGAAAGTTATAACGTGCACTATGAGCTTTAACACGATATCGTGGGAACGAAATGCTTATAAGTATTCTGCTGCAGACAAAAGCTTTACTTCCACTGACAGTTCGTGGAGATAACGATAATACTTTGTAAAACCATTTGTAAATAAATGGGCAGAACGTTCCTTGTTTGAACACCTCCACTCTTGCCCCGTTTTGACAACTCACACTTATGAAATTTATAGTTTCATATAATTCTCAATTCTCCAATTCTTTGACTGTACATGGATAACATGTTAGCTGCATTGATTATATCTACGGAAACTCCAGGTGGACGTAGCTGTCAGTCAACTCATGGCTTAACCAACCTCTCAGGAGAGGTCGCCTATCCCCACTCTCTTCCCAAACCCATTAGCATGAGCTGACAAGACTGTTTGGGTTTAACCTAATCAGCGGAGTTCGACCATCCCGATTAGACCCTGGTGAGCCCAATCTTGGAATACGGCTCAGCGGTTTGGGACCCATATCAGGTAGGGCTCATCAATGAGCTGGAGATGGTACAGGGGAAGGCTGCTAGGCTTGTGCTCAACGATTTTAATCTATGGAAGATAGAAGGACGAAATCCAGACTATAACTTACGCTATGTTTAACACATCGATTGGCCAGCGTGGGGAGAACTAAGCAAACATCTGGGAAATCCCGCCTACCTGAGCAGGGCAGATCATCTACATAAAACAAGTCCTACCACAGCGTTCAAATTACAGGAAATATTATTTCATTAACCGTGGTATTGATAATTGTAACTCATTACCTGCCTCAGTCTTCGAGCCTTTCCCCAAACATATTGATGTGTTTAAGAGAAGATTGAAATTTGGTGTAAATACTCACTGTAATTACTATAGTTCCTAAATTGCGAATTGTGTATATTGTGTTTGATGTTTTTGTTGGTGATCTTCTGTATTTGTACAATTTGCCACCGGGGAATTACCCCCATTTAAAAAATAATAATAATAATAATAATAATAATACATAAGACGGATCTCACACATCCGATGGCATTCAACGTCTTCCTCATTTCTGGCAAAAATGTGTGGAGGCCTTAGGGGTTGCATAATACAGCAAAGATTTCAATTTGCACATCTATCAATTTCTCTTACCAGTGGGTTCCTGTAACAGCCTACACTACTTTTGCGAGGTACTGTACATTCCAGTAACCTTCAATAACATGCAGTTGAGTATGGTATAGTGAATTTCTATTCCTACTGCTTTATTGACTGATATAGTATAGTCACCATGACTTATGAACCTATTATTTATTTATTTATTTATTATCACGTGACTCCCTAGTAATTTGCCAATAATCAGCTAATGACCAGGCTTTAATTTCAACTGTCTGTGTTCACTTTATAATCCATTCACTAAACCATTTAATTCACGGCTAACACTATCCGCACAGTATATCACGTTCCCAAAATCGTCACCATCTGTAATGGTAAGTACAGCCTGTTTGGCAAGCCGAGCTTAGCGAGAGAGTTGTGGATCTTCCGTTGACTTTTTTCCTTGGGCTCTTAATTATTATCGGGACCTTTACCTGCTTTTGAGCTCCTCAGCTAATAGTGAATATTTCTCGATCTTGTCTGTTTCTTTTCTAGAATACGGGGTATAAGAAAAGCAACAACAGTGAGGAAGGTTGTTTATTCCTCTTTCAAGACCAAGGTGATGTCTGGTCAGTGGCTACTGTTCTATTCCAGGAGAGCTTTGCAGCGTTATCTTCATGTAGTGCCTGAGGTTCATACTTGAAGTACGGCATTTTCTAAATTATTATTTTTATTATTATTAAGTTATTATTGAGAAGGTTATTTTTAAACAACCCCGCGGCGTAGCCGGGCTCGTTAAATCGTGCCCCCATGGGCACGAAGGAAGTTGTAGCAAGTCAGGAGGTCACATGTTTGAATCTCGGAGCTGACAGCGGCTATCCTGGATGTGATTTTCCCCCAGGGTGTTCCACACTGTGTCCAGCCTACCCCATCCCTATCCTGAATAAAGTTACATACACTACTACAGTCATCACAGGAATACAGGTTATCAACACACATCAAACTGCATTGGGCTGATGACCAAGATCTCTCAAACCCCGCAAATGAATCAACAACAACATATTTTGAAACATACCCTATAGTAGGGAATTCTCTTACTATACGGGGCGTCGTGGTGCAGCTGTCAAGCTATCTGTCTCTCACCAAGGTGGACTGGCTTTGATTCCCGGACAATGCATGTGAGATTTTCGAAGTAAAATACCATGCCCTGTGGTTCGGATTCCACGTAAAAAGGAGATCCCTTGGCTCATGATCACAAGATTAACGGTCACGTAAAACTACAAGCTTCATTTCTTCCTTCTTACGATTCGGAGAGAAACTGTGGTTTTCTATCAACCAGCAGTGCTAACCTGTTGTACAATTGTTTACTTAAACGGTTTGGGAAATGCAAATAAAAACCGTGAGCCATGACAGAAGTTTGTATTGACAAATGAGGTTACCCAGTACACCAACCAGTCCTGCAAGTTTTTCTCAGGAGCCTGACATGCAATCAAGGAAAGCAGCCAGGGGTCATGGGCTCGCTTACATCGACAACGTGACGTACCAACACGTAGCGCCAAACAGAAAGAACCCACCTGCTTGGAGACACGCTTCATGGTGACTATCGTAGGCAATATAGTCGTGACGGCCAACTGAGTCCCAGGTGGTTTAAAACAAATCGGCAAGCGATTGATCCTAAACCTTATAAAAGTGTTTCTCACCCAGCAGGGGGTGGTTTTATGAGGGTTTAGGGCTTTTCACCGATGTATACTGTAGTTCCCTCACTGTTCTCGTTTACGTCCGGCTCACCTTTGAAATATAGCTGGGTGGATATGTTAACATTCCATGGCTGCCTAGAACCAAGGCTTTCCCAGCACGAAGCACAGCGTTGTCAACTTTACACCGTAACCACTGAGAGCAAGCAGTGAAAATTGACAGAACTACGTGCAGCTGTGCAACACTGGACATCTGATACCTGCGGGAGACACGAGCTAGCTGCCAGGGCGGGACTTTGGAGTCCACGTGGAGTGATAGAGGAAGCAACCGTCAGCTATTGGTCAGCAGCGAACAATAGTTATGGCCGGCGCGTGCTACTGCCTTGGTTGAGTCGCCGCTCTTTAACCAGGAAAGTGAGCGAACTATATCAAGGCTGTGATTGTATGAAAGCTACTGAGGTATGAGTGGAGATGAGTAATGGCACTTGGGACACAACCTGTGACTGTAGATGTTGGGAAAGGTTCTACTCATAGGGTCAGTGGTATTGTTCTGACTCAGTGAGGAAAGCAATGATGGCAAATTACCACACTCTTCACCTTGCCTAGTATGCCACAATATTGTGCTGCCTTGGGTTTTTGTGGTTTCTACTCAACACATAACGTACGGTGGCGCTTATTGAGGATCCAATCAGCCTCCAGGCTGACTACTTAACATACATACATACAGTATACACATATGGTTGACTCTTACACGGAAAGTATCAGGTAAGACAGGTCGAAACCTATCTTCAAACTTGTTGGACACAATCGTTGTACTATACTAAGAGAACATGTGGCGAATCTCACATATAAATCAATGGGAGGTAGCGAGTACCGTACATGTTGGAACGGACAGTCCTGACGAACCAAGCACTCAAGGCCGGTGGGAAGCAACCGCACGCTCCAGTCAGCAAATACGCCCCGCCTCGCTACTACTCCGAGTGTCACAGGGATGTCCAGCTCCTCCAGCCGTCATGCCTGCGTACCAGGATGTCAGGTACGATTTCGGAGTCTTACAGTTCAATCTGGCAGCTGATTTTCCGCACGTTGTCCTCTTATAGTACAACGATTGCATGAACAAAGTTTCAAGATAGGTTTCGACCTGTCTAACCTGATACTTCCCTTGTTAGTTTCTCTCTCCATCACAACAGTTGTACAGCCACGGTAAATTTAAATCACGAGGGACAGCTGTTGTTGAGAGAAAGGAAGCCTGCACCGAACCCCCATCACTACTTGGGCGGGACGGAGCGGTAGCATTATGGGGATGAAAGAATGCTGACTGGGTATGCGTTGCCCGTCACGACTAATCACTAGTGAGTCCACCTCCTTGCGTAGTGGCTAGTATTCTTGGCTGTCACCGCCGAGGCTCGGGTACGATTCCCGGCTCTGCCAAGAAATTTAATTCTGGTCTGAGGGCTGGAACGGGGTGCACACAGCAACTTGAAAAACTGAGAAGAGGCGGGATCGATTCCTAGCTCAGTCATTCTGGAAGTGGCTTTCAGTAGTTTCCCACTCTTACTCCAGGCAAATATCGCGATGGAACCTACCGTAAGGCTACGGCCACTTCTTACCAAAATCCTACCTCGATAGCAATTACACACACTAAAGAATCAACAACAACACATTCATTTAAAATTATTATTATTATTATTATCATATATATTATTTCAGTAGTATAGATCCCTCCTGCGGCGCTCATAAGCGACCGATCGTCACAAATGAGCATTCAAATTAAAGAGAATAGACATTGGCAGTGACGAATTGTACAATAATTTCATACATATCTATAATTTCTTTAAAAAATGACTTAAAAAATGAACGAAGTGTGCGATTTTCAGATACTGTTGCTGTAGGAAAATACGCTCCATAATTGCTGTCCACTTCACATTTTGGCCACTGTGACGCCTGTTTCATGTCATTTTAACATTCTGAGGTCTTTCCTTTATCATTTTGCATGGATTTCAGAAACAGTAATTCAAAGGAATGAGTACTCAAATCGTGTAATTTCATAAATATCGGTGAGTGTTAAGATGATCCAATTTTCAGTTAGGGAACGTAGAACTTCGAATTCATCTGAAATGTAAATAGTGTTCTATAATCATTTGGTTCAAATAGAAACATAACAACCTTTCTCCTTAAGTCTCTCATTATAAACATATTGGGGAAAGTGTGGTTTATGAACATGCGAGATTTCTCGCACGGATACCGTAGTTATTATTATTATTATTATTATTATTTATTTATTTATTTATTTATTTATTTATTTATTTATTTATTTATTTATTTATTTATTTATTTATTTATTTATTTATTTATTTATTTATTTATTTATTTTACACGTTACAGGCCTATTAGACCACGCGAAGCAATCATGACTTTTTGTTCTTCCTGTCTTTCCAGTACTCTTTCATTCGTGCACTAGAGGCCCTCTTCCTTTCTTCGGTCCACTTTGGTCTTTGGGCTGTAGGTGCAGCTCTCTCTGACAACACTTCCCACTTGTATACTTTGTGTCTAAATACGCTTTTGTCTATGACGTCTTCTGGGTGGACCTGTGCTTTTACTAGATCAATTTTGACTTGCATCATCCAGGGTGTAGTAATCTTGAGCCGCTGTATGTATCTAAGAATTTTGTTGGTGAGTCTGGTTTGTGGGAGACGGCTGATGTGGCCATAAAATTTTAGTCGCCTCTTTCTGATGACTGCTGCGAGGTTGGACAATTTCTCTGTGGTGTCTCTGGAGTGAAGCCTGTATCCTTCATCTGTGTGCTTTGGTCCAATTATTTTCCTTATTATTTTTCTTTCCTCTGAGAGGATTTGTTCCAAGTCGCCCTTAGTGTGTAAGGTCAATGTCTCACTAGCATAAAGCACCTCTGGTTTAATAACCGTGTTGTAATGACGAAGTTTAGTGAATGTGGACAGACATTTTTTTGTTGTAGACACTCTGTGTCTTGTATAAGGCTCTCTTCATTTTCATTAACCTAGTGTTCTGCGCGATTTTCTCTTTTCCCGTCGGTTCAAGCACTTCACCTAGGTATTTAAAGTGGGCGACTCTATTGATCTTGCCATATTTCGTGTTTAAATTCTGTATGTCGAATTTCGTACAGAAAAACTCTGTCTTTTGGAACGAGATCTGTAGTCCTACTTTTTCGGCGCACTCTTGGAGTACTTCTATCTGTCTGATTGATGTGGTTTCGTTATCTGAGAGTAGAGCCAGATCATCCGCGAAAGCTAGACATCCAACCTCCAGTTCGTCCTTTGGTCGTCCTAGTCGCACTGGCCTCCAGTAACCTTGAAGTCTCAGCTCTTTCTCCCATTCCTTGATAACTTTGTTCAGCACTAGGTTGAAGAGGAGCGGAGAGAGCCCATCACCTTGGCGAACACCTGTATTGATCTGAAATGGTTCTGAGATTTCCCCCATGAATTTCACTTTTGATGTCGTGTCTGTCAGTGTCTGTTTCATCAATCGCAAGGTCTTGCTATCCAAACCTTGCTCGTGTAAGATGTTGAACAATGACTGACGGTCAATGGAGTCATATGCCTTCTTGAAGTCAACGAAGGTACATATAACTGGAGTATTCCTGAGGGCTTTGATTTTCAATATACTTTTTAGGTTGAAGATTTGTTCCGCGCAGGAGCGACCAGGACGAAATCCCGCCTGGTACTCGCCAATCTTGTGTTCCAGCTGGTCCCGAGCCCTTTGGAGTAGGCACGCTGAGAGGATCTTGTACGTAACTTGTAATAGTGAAATGTCCCTGTAATTGTTTACGTCAGAGCGGTCGCCTTTTTTGTGTAATGGGTGGATCAATGCACATTTCCACTCATCTAGTAGCTTTTCTGATGTCCAGATGTCAGTGATAATCTGTGTGAGTTCCCTAAGTGAGTGTGGCCCTAGGTTTTTCAGTAGTTCGGCCACTATACCGTCTTCACCAGATGTCCTGTTGTTCTTAAGTTTGATGATGTGCCTGTGAACTTCCTCTTCTGTCGGAGGTAATGAGTCTGCGTTCTTCACTGTAGGTTCTTCCTCTGAGAATCTCTCTATTGGTTCTGGACAGTTTAGAAGATCAGAGAAGTATTGTGCCATCACCTTGCAATTCTCCTTATTCGTTAGTGCTAATTTTCCATCACATTTTCTGAAGCAAAGGTTTGGTGGTGTGTACCCTCTGATGTGTCCTGCAAACGTTCTGTAGAAGTCCCTTACGTTGTAGTTACGGAAGTTGTCCTCAATGGAGTCCAACTGTTCCTTCAGGTATCTCCTCTTGGATTGTCTGATAATTTTTTCGGTTGGTTTTCGTGTTTCATGGAAAGTCTGTAAATTTTCTGGGGATTTTTAGCCTACTTTCGATTTTTGCAAAAAATGAAAGTAGACTTATGAGATCAACACACGGCGAAAAAAGTGTGTCTGTCTGTGTGTGTGTATGTGTGTGTGTGAGTCTGTGCGTGTGTGTGTGTATGTGTGTGTGTGTGAGTCTGTGTGTGTGTGTGTCTGTGTGTGTGTGAGTGTGTGTACTCTGAATGTCTGTCCCCCCCCCTATCAATTCGAACACGGTGAATGCGAATTGAACGAAATTTGGTACAAAGGTAGCACTAGCAAAGGACACCTCAGTGTCATGTTTTATATCGCCGCCATCTTTACTAAAACTGAATGGCGGCCACTCAAACGTTCAAAACGTAAAATCAAATAACGACTAACAAAATCATCCGATCTCTACCAAATTTGGTAACAACATACCTTCGTATAGAATGCGTCTTGTGACCAAACTACAAGGTCGTCCGCCATACCATTTCAGGATGGCGGCCGTGCGAATTATGCAAACTTTATAATCCATATCATGGGACCCACCAGTTCCGATTATCAAGCCGAGAATCGTTTTAACTGTTCTAAAGGAAGAGGCACGTTCGAAATTAAAAGTTTATTTTGTAATACTATAGTGCAGACGTGATTTTAAAAAGCTGAGCCGATTCAGTAATAAGACAAGATGGCAGCGGATATCTTGTGCCTGACTTATATTTCACTAATTTGAGTATTGCATGCAATATAGCGTACTGATACAAAATAAATAAACTTTGTATGAAATGCTTTATATATAAATAATATACTCCAGTGATGAAATCGTTTAGTATAAATCATTATTTGCTAACAAGTTCTATGTAAGTCATTTTATATAGAACGATATTCGTTGACACAATTAGCTCAGTGGTAGAGCGTTAGCCTATCGCTCAAATGCCTATGGTTCAAACCCGATCAGAGCTAGGTTTTTTGCTTGAAATGTTATATGTCTATTGTTTTGTAATGACTCAGATGTTTTAAAATTAAGCGTTATATTGTGCATATTATGGTGTAAAATATATATTTAATTAAAACATAATTCGCCAGCAGATTTACTCGAGACATCTAGCTGCCAAAAAGGTAACTGCACGCCGACCTAATAACCACAGATGCTAATAACTTCCAGATTTTATTGAAAAGTTTCTTCTTCTGGCCGCTAGAATGCACTCGCTCTGATAGGATTATATTGTTCGATATTTCACCACTAGATGTCACAACTAGTCTACGTGGGGCTCCATTGATTACTATACCATTGGCATTCTATGCGCATCGAATTTGAAGAATGACAAGATGATACTACGATACATTTTTACTTTTTATTTTAAAGGGTTTGTAACAGCCTATTGTGCGTTATTTGAAAATGTTAATTGAAGTAAAGAACAAAACGATTTCACATAGTATCTGAACTCTACCGTTGGTGCTAGTTGGATATTAATTAATACTTTTATTTCAGCCAAATAGCAATCGAAAATATCCACATAGTTGGTATACACACGTCTCTGTAGGGTCATGGAAAGATTTGTTAATTCAATTAGGGTTGTGAAAGTCATACGCAGCCAGACGTGTAAAGACATGCCTCAACTCAAAGTTGGATGTTGCCCGCGTCAGGCCGATTATGTAATAATAATAATAATAATAATAATAATAATAATAATAATAATAATAATAATAATAATAATAATAATGTTATTGGTTTTACGTCCCTTTTAACTACTGTTGCTTTTAGAGACGCCGGGGTGCCAGAATTTTGTCCCGAAGGGGATCTTTAACGTGCCAGTAAATCTACTAACACGGCTCCCTCGCATTTGTGCACCCTCAAATGCCAGCTGACTGCGCCAGGATACGAACCTGAAACATACGGTCCAGCAAGCGAGAACGTTACCGCTGAGCCACGCCGCCAGTCCGGTCGATTATGTCTCCAGATCCATAACATTCTTTAGATACTTCTTATCTTTCTTTCTTTCTTCAATGATGGTAGCAGTTTTTATCTAGGTTGTGGCGTTTGGTAGAGGTAAATCGTTTCTAAGGTCTTCAACAAAGAATAGTACTATTATACTCTTTGATAATAACAACGAGTTATAACTATACTCATACATTTAGGAGAAAGTAGGCTATATGTTCTTTACTGAACATCTTGTTTACTGTTGTATTTGTGATATGCCAATCTCCTGGAAATGAGTGCATTCTCACAATCAACATCCCACCAAGGATGTTTGGAATTCTTCTTCAAAGGAATGAGAGCTTGTGCTGTTTCTATGATTTTTCGGTGGAAATTTTGCCAGTCATTGGCATGTTCTTTTTCCCAGGCTTCCTTCACTCCAGAGTCTGCAATCTTTTTTGTGTCAAATTTTGGTAGGGGGGTTTCCTTACAGAAAGTTCTCTTTGGGGTGAACTTGACCTTGACGCGGGTTAGGTAATGGTCAGAGTCAATGTTGGCTCCTCTACGTACCTGTACATCATGAATCTCCTTCTGTACTGGATATGAGATTGCCACATGGTCGATTTGGTACTCACCTAACTGCTGGACTGGAGAACGCCAGGTTTTCTGTTTTCTAGGGTGTTTTCTAAGAGATGTTGTCATGATCTTGAGGTTATTCTGCTGGCAGAGTTCTATGAGTCGTGTGCCATTTTTATTTGTGAATTTATGTGCAGGATAGTTTCCGACTGTTTTCCTGTACACCTTTTCTCTACCGATCTGTGCATTGAAGTCGCCCATGAGGAGTTTGACGTCATCCCTGGGGACTTTGGACATCACTGTGTCAAGGGTCGACCAGAATTTTTCTGCGGACTGTGGATCGCTCTTGTTACTTTGGTTAGTGGGGGCGTGTGCGTTGATCAGTGTGTATTTTTTGTTGGCGCACCGGAAGCGCATGCTCATCGATCTGTTGTTTACTGGAGTAACTTCTTCTAAGGATTCTACTATGGTCTTGTGGACCATGAAGGCCATCCCCAGAAGTGGTGCGCCTTTGGCAACGCGCCTGTCAGTCTTGCTCTTGAACAAGCGGTAATTGCCGTAGTCCATGGTGTCTTCATCTGTGATACGTGTCTCCTGCAGCGCGAGGATTAGAAGCTTCTATCTATCGAGTTCTGTCACTAGATTGTGCAACTTTCCAGGCTGTATGAGAGTGTTGATGTTTAGAGTGCCTACGTATGTCGGTATCTTATGTGGAAGTTTGCCAGAGAACTCCGATTTTCTCTGTGGCCGTGGTTATTATTATTATTATTATTATTATTATTATTATTATTATGCAACAAGCATGCACCTATCTTTCCTATTCCTATCTCCCTCGCCCTCAGAAGTAACACAACCCTCATGTCATATGTATAGCGCCAGGTTCCATGTTAATAGCACACAGCTCGCTCAATATCAACCCTTTGATGACGCATCAGCGGGAAATCGAATGAGTGTTCTTTCATGATCGATTCTGGCGTGCCATATGGGGTTGAAACACACGCTACACCTTTAACCACTGGACTTGATTTCACGAAGCTTAGAGTTGCTTAGGCAAAGGCCTTGGGCACATGGTCTTCTGCCCTGGATTTCTTTAGCATTGCACGTAAAGCTCAAATTCAGTCAATTTCTTTGTGTTTCACGGTTACCATTCACATCTACATACATTATTTTAATTTACATGTTGTAGCTCCTCCGTAGCGTAGCGGTCAGCATGCTTAACTGTCGCCCCGGAGGACCTGGGTTCGATTCCCGGCTCTGCCACGAAATTAGAAAAGTGGTAAGAGGACTGGAACGGGGTCTACTAAGTCTCGGGTGGCCCAAATGAGTAGAGGGGGTTCGATTCCCACCTCAGCCATCCTCGAAGTGTTTTTCCGTGGTTTCCCACTTCGTCTTCGGGTAAATGCCGCGTGAAACATACCATAAGGCCACGGCCGCCTCCTTGCCGCTTTCTTGTCAAACCCTTCCACTCTTCCCCTCCCTTCATCAGGCCTCCTGTTCGCTTTGCAGGTGAGGCCGCCTGGGCGTCGTGCTGGTCACACACCCCAGTTGTATCCCTGACTCAGAGTCTCAAGCTCCAGGACACTGCCCTCAGTGGCGGTAGAGGTGGGATCCCTCGCTTAGTCCGTGGGAGGATCCCGGAGGGTAAAACGATAGCGAAAAAAGAAATGTTGTAGCTTCGTAAAAATGACTTCGTATGCAAGTTATAGACTGCAGAATGAGCTTTAAAACGATATCGTGGGAACCAAAATGCTTTTATGTATTCTTAACTAAATGGGGAGAACATACCTTATAAGAACACCTCCACTTTCAGCCCCGTTGCTTTGTGACCATTTACACAAAATGTATTCCGTAGTTTCCTATAACTCGTAATTCTCCATCTAAACTGCTCACAAAAAAAAAAAAAAAAAAAAAAAAAAAAAAACGCATCACAACTTTGGTATGAACTAGCGTACACACATGCTAATTCACATCCATGGTGCTCTGCAGGGTTGTTTGTTTATCACACGGTGACATTAATGTGGTGGAATATTGAAGTCAAGGACATAACCCTCCAGTCGTAGCAGTTATCATTCTGACCGCGCCCCAAAAAGTAGTGGTTTGTGACGTACAGCATGGTCTGTCAGTGCTGTGTGAGCTGTGGTATTGGTAAGCAGCATATGCAGGTTAGAGCACAAGACATGGGGAGGCATTTACCATCAGAACAAGTCATGCGTCCAGTAACCATCTTGCAGGAAGGACGCATTCAGCGTTTGGTGGCAGAGCGGCTCAGAGTGTCTCAATCAGTCATCTGCAGGTGCTGGCAGCGATATCTAGAGGTGGGGTCCCTCGCTTAGTCCGTGGGAGGATCCCGGAGGGTAAAACTATAGCGAAAAAAGAAATGTTGTAGCTTCGTAAAAATGACTTCGTATGCACTGTCAAACGCCGACATGGTTCAGGGAGAAAACGGAAAACAACGACAGCTGAGAACCGATTTTTTCATTTACAGGCCATCCGAAATCGCCGCAGTACAGCCAGGAACCTACGAGGCGAGCTAATTAATGCACATAGGACTGTCGTCAGTACACAGACAGTCCGCAATAGACTAAAGGAAGGTCAGTTCAGTTCCCTGAGACCACTTAAAGTGCCCTGGTTTACCCCCTCCTCACCGAAGATTCCCCTGTATTCTTTGCCGATGAATTCATATCCCAGCTTTCTGGGTCAGATGGTCGTATTCGAGTCTGACGACGTCATGGAGAACGAAATTTGCCTTACAACGTGCAGGAAACAGTCACTTACAGTGGTGGATCAGTGATGGTTTGGGGAGGAATTTCATTGAATCATAAAAGTGACCTCGTAGTCATTCAGAGGCGATTGACACCTGTGCGCTACATTGAGGAGGTTCTGGAGAACCATGTACTACCCATCGCAGACAACATTGGGCAACATTTCATATTACTGCATAATGGAGCCATTGCTAATTCTGCTAGGGCCACCCGGGTCTTCCTTGCAGCTGCTGGACTTCATGTAATGGACTGACCCGCATGTAGCTCCGACCTCAATTGTATCGAGCATCTGTGGAATCAACTTAGTAGGTGTATCCAGAGTCGCCCAAAGCAACCCTGCACACTCCAGGAGCTGACATCAGCATGATTGTAACAGTGAGGAGCCATCCCCCAGGATGCCATCCAGAGGCATATCAGAAGCATGCCACGCCGGTGTGCTGCTGTGATACGAGCTAGAGGTGGGAACACAAAGTACTGAAAAGAGTTAAGTGTAAGTTTCAGTTTGTTTTCAGTTGCATTCAAGTGCCGTGACTTTCGGTTTTCGACCACTGTTTCTGTTTGGGACAATCAAGCGTAACCGTGTGGGTGTTATTTATTTATTTTGTTCATTTTTGGTTTCTGTACAAATAAAGGAACATGTTTAGGTCCTGTATAATCCACGTCTGCAAAATAAAGCCACACAAAGTATTAGAGACAATCAAAAGTTTGATGCGATTTTTTTTGTGAGCAGTGTATTTGACTATACATGGATAACATGTTAGCTGCAGTGATTATATCTACGAAAACTTCAGTGGGTCCAGGTTCCTTTATCTGTCAGTCAACTCATCCCTTAATCAACATTTCAGGAGATGTTGCCTACCCCCACTCTCTTCCTAATCCCATTAGCGTAAGCTGGCTGGACTCTCTGTGTTTAACCCAATTTGCGCAGTTCGACCATCCTGACTTGAAGTAAGGTACAATCCTGGTATTTGCCTGGAGGGAGTGTGGAAAAATGGGGAAAACCACACTCAGGACAGCCCCTGTCAGCGCCGGGATTCGAATCTGCAATCTCCGGTCTTGCTGCATCTGCCCTCGTGGTGGTGGTGGTGGTGCTCGATATAACGAGCACTGCTACGCAGCAGGACGTCGAGTTACTGTAACTTGACTCGTCTACCATCTGTGATTCAAGAAGAGCTTGCGACTGAATGCACGTCTCAACTCAATATTTGTCTGTCGCACACGTTCAAACACACCGTCACGTAATAGTCGTAAACATTGACCTTCAGATACCGCCACAGGTAACCTATATCTGCTGAGTAGGACTTTAAAATGGCACTGTAGTCGGAATTCGAACCCGAATCTCCTGTTGCTTGGGCAGGTCCACTAGGAATAGCTGTTGTTTGATTCATTTAGGGGCTTTGCGACATCGTGTCATGTAGGGTATTTGGTTGTGTGTAGAATTTGTCTGATAATCTGTGTTGTTAGGGTGTCTGTAGTATGTGTATTTGTATTATTGAAGAGAGGATTAGGATGGAGGTGACCGTACCACATTGTACACAATATTTAGCCTTTTATTGCAGATTTCAACATCTTCATACTTTTGTTTCCAACTGTATGTTTGATTCCTATTCCACCACTCCAGAAAGACTTAGGAACCATCCCGGCATTTGGCTGGAGTAGAAATGGGAACCACGGAAATCAATTTCTAGGATGGCCGAGGTGGGAATCAAACCCGCCTCTTCTCTTGCCTCACGAGGCTGAATGTACCCCGTTCCAACCCTCAGACCAGAATTAAATGCCTTGGTAGAGCCGGGAATCGAACCTGGACCTTCTGGATGACAACTAAGAATGCTAGCCGCTACACCACGGGGTGGACACGCTAGAAACATTGACAAACACAATGGTTGACCGTCTGGAAAGCCGTCTATAATAGAACTAGGCACTACTGAAAAATGGCTTCGAATGCTTCAAAAATAAAGGAACAAGGTCTAATGAAAGGCGGGGGGAAGAGAAACGTCGTAGTCCTCGAAGAATGAGGGTTGGGACACTTGCAAGGAAGTAGAGACATGAAAGGCAGCTCTCCATCCAAGACTGGCTGCGTGGCTCAGCGGTAACGTTCGCGCCTGCAGTTTTCAAGATTGCAGGATCGAACCCTGGGGCAGTCAGGGTGCGCAAACGAGAGGAGGCCGTGTCAGTAGATTTACTGGCATGTTAAAGATGACCTTTGGGGCAAAATTCCGGCACCCCGGGGTCTTTAAAAGCCGCAATAGTTAAAAGAGACGTAAAACCAACGACATTATCATCCAAGACTTGAAATTTTGCCATGGCCGGAGCGTGGTCTCATTGGTGTAATTGACTTAACGCACCTGCCCGGACAGCAGGAAACTCCGGTTCGAATCCTCACTGCGTAATTTTCAAGTCTCCTAACCACCTGTCTGGATGCTTGCCCTATACCACATTGTACACAATATTTAGTCTTTTATTGCAGATTTCAACATCGTCAGAATGTTACGTCCAACAGTACGTTTGTATGCTATTCCACCACTCGAGAAGAAACTCCAGAAGCATAGTTATACAAAAAATTGTCTACAGGTTATTGTTTTGATAAGCGTGTGCGTCGTCATGACTATCTTATAACCGAAGACGCTGCAAGGTCCCACTTTTTCTTGACTGACATTGATGGAGATGATGCAGTCAGTACGCTACAGCTCAACGACCAATGAGATCCGAGATCACGACCCTCCTGGAATAAGGAAGCTCAAAACTTACAGTAGTGCAAATATATCTGCATCGAAATAGCATAGCAACTGAACAGGACGATGAGACGGGCGCTCCCTTTGGTATTTGAACCTGGTTCCCTTTATTGACGAAGTTTGTTGATTTTTAGTCGGTCAACCCATTTACATGAGATGAATAAATACACTTGGATGACCAGTTTCGATCGTCAACAATCGTGTTGACCGACTGAAAAACATCGAACTACGTTTACTAAGGCAACAGTGAAAAATGGCTTCAAACACCATAATCCCTTTATTGAGTCATTACAAACGTTTTGTTTCATTGTCATTTGATTGGCCGAGTGAGGAGAGCATGACAGATGACAGGACTTGAGTGCTTGGCAGCTACAGCTGAGTTGATTCGTTGTGTGGTCTTAACGTTCAAGGGCATAGCGTGCAGCAATTCACTCTGAATACTAGGACACCTAGGATTAGCAAACTTAGTTATGTAAGGAAGGATCGAGCATAATAATTGTAGGGTTGACCAAGGTTAGAATATGTTAAACAGATTGCATCGAATGTAAGGTGCGGTAGCTATGTGGAGATTAAAGGATTAGCTCGGGACAGGGAGGCATGGAGTGCTGCATCAAACCAGTCGAAAGACTAAAGATTCAAGCAACGCCTGAATACTTTGGAAATTGTTCATTCGGAATCCATTCCTAAGAGCGAACGGTTAACAAGGAGCTACTGTATATTGGAATAAGTTACATCCTCATCCTGTAAGGGACTACGTCCGTCGCAAGCGGCCCAAGATGTGGTGAATTAGGCAATGGCACATCCTCCAGGCTCATGGGCGTGATGGCGCAGCGGTCAAGCTGTTGGCCTCTTACCAAGGTGGATTGGGTTCGATTCCCGGTCAATGCATGTGAGATTTTCGAAGTGAAATGGCATGTCCTGTGATTCGGATTCCACGTAAAAGGAAGGTCCCGTGTCTCATAATCCTCATTCTCCAGGCTCACATCGGTCTCTTTTGGTCAGAGAGTTTCTCAACAAGCATGGAACTATCGTTATTTAGATCGTAGGATTTCGCGACCGGTGTCTAGCTTATCATCTAGGCTTACAGGATGGAGCCGCGTCGTGTATCGGTGATTGTTTCCCGACCTTTCGACTGACATTGCAGCAGCCTTAAACATGGGTAGGTACGAGTTGGTGTCCGTACTCAAACTGACACGACGCGGCTCCATCCTGTATGCCTAGATGATAATATGGAACTATCTATTCACCCGAAGTGCTGTTATCCCCTTGAGAAGTTTACCTCTTTCCAAGGATGATAGAATAAATGAAGTGACAATATTTACGTCAGCAAATGAGGTAAATGTAGTGTCACAGGAGGTTAAAAATGGCTTCCAGAAGGTTTATGAATTCTGGGAAAAGTGTTCATTAGTTCTAGGGAATCACTTGGTAAGTGGTTGTGTTAGACGACAAGTCCCTAACGTGTGTATACAGGCTGTAAGTTAATGTATGTCTAAACTTTTGGGGTACTTAACTCAAATGTAGAGCATAATATGAACATGAACCCGAAGACGCATAATGATTTAATAACTTTATACAAGGTATTATTCAGTGAGATTCACTGTTGGCCTTGCATTGCAGTGAGTATGGCTGAGCGCTGCGGGCTCTCTGCCCTCTATCACAAAAACGGTTGGGCGTATGAAAAAAAAATTAAAACAAACGTGTCGCAAATTGTATGATCTACAATTTTTATAACAAGTGTTAACATCATTGGAGCTATAGAAATCGAGATAATCGCGAAAAACTTATTTTTGTGACCTTTGACCTTAAGTAACTTACGGCGCAGACACGAGATTTTATGAGACTTTTGAGACAACGTTTAGAACACCAAACTGAAGGTGTATACGTGTTTACAGCTTGTTATCTCTCATTCCGAGGTTGATCCCTAATATGACTGGGCTATTATTAAATGGCCAAGTTAGAGTGGATTGTGAACTTAGCTGTTTGTTTGAGCGATGGATGTGTGGTCCGCTGTGGAGAGCGACTGCTGCCACCCATGAACTCTCGGATGATTCGGGTTATTGAGAGAACCACTGCTTTCTGCATTAGTTTGTACAGTTGAGTAGGCTATCCAGATCCAGTTCTTTAAGACTTTGGAGCAAGGTACTTGGGGTCACGGCCGTATTCGAGACAATGATAGGTATGATATTTTCCCGTTGTACATGCCATTGCCTTTTGATAGGGCCGACTAACTCACATGTTTTCCGTGCAAAGGTTCGCTTTCCGTGCTACCATCTTGTGCAGGTCCAATTTACATGAAATTTTACATGGAAGTAGCTGATTTGGGTACCTGGTTAAAATATAAGCTACTTTTGATTTCGATACTTTGCACTATTTAAAAAATGGCGACCATTTTAGTGACGTCACGGCACCCTTTGGTTTCAAACTTTCGTATTTTCATTTCAAATAAAAAGAGAATTCCAAGAAATAGCAAACATTTGATGGCACGAGGTTTAAAATTTAATTTTCTATCCGAAAGGTCCTTGTCACTTTTCGTGCTCCAACGGTTAGCGAGTAAAACCTAAATTTGTGCTATAAAACACGGTCAACGCCGAGCGGTGTAGTTGGACAAAATGTTCCATCCTAACTCTCCCTCCGTGCAGCACTTCGCCTATCCCCTGTTTTAACTGTCACCCTCATATTTTAATTTATTTATGACCCGCAGCGAAGCACGGGTACTTCAGCTAGTATATAATATTTTAGTTACATAAGTTTATTGTTAACTTGCATAACTTGTCAGGTTTGTTAGTACATTTTTGTTGTTGTTGTGGTGGTATGTTAGTGGCTATTGACCTTCAAGCTTACTTGTTTTGAGAGATAAGCTGTAATGGTTAGTAAAAGGTCAGGTTGGTGTTCTGACTTAGATGTGGAGCTCTTTCTCGTCCAGATTCTGAACTGAGGGGATTTTCCTATTGGGGCTGGCCTCTTGTTGTTCTCTCTCCACTTCATTGTCTGACCTCACATTCCTAAGTGTCTCTGTTTGTCTTGCTTGTGAAATATTTCTGTGTTGACCAGGCCATTCAAGGAGAATACACCTCTCTTTATGCTACTTGAAAACATCCCCCGTAAGAAGTGGGAATCAAACCCAGACCACAGGGGTAATAGCCAAGTACGCTAGCCACTAAACCATGAGGTGATCGTAAGAATGTTAACTTCCCAGCAACATTGTAAAGTACAGTAGTTTTGAGGGTGAGGTTAACATGAAGATGATTGGTGTTTTTAAGTAGCAGCAAAGATTTTAAACCATTCTTTCAGTGTTGCCTATAAATAGGAACCGGATTTTAGGTAGATTTCATTAGAAAGCTAACTATTGCAATGGGTACCATGTTTCGACTTCCGGAAAATTTCGACATATCTTCGCGTTTCACATCCCCCAGACCCCAAAACCACCGTCAGTTCAAAAGTTTATATATAATTTATGTATATATGTATCTATCTATCTATATATATATATATATATATATATATATATATATATATATCAGTTTCTTGTGGACACGATAACTGCCGTAACTTTGTACCAATCACTTTGAATTTTTTACATAATATGTATCCCTATAAGATCTCGGTCGAGCTCGTTAATGGGAAAAATCGGTCGAAGGGGGTGAAAATGGGGGGCTTTTTTCGAAAAAGTGAAATTTCGCTATAACTCTCTTAATACGTGAAATATCGAATCCATTCAAAGTTCATAATATGTGTTGGATAAGTGCCAAAATTTATGTCAAATAAGTTTTTTGATAGCACCAACCATTGACCAAAGGGGTGGAAAAAAGTGGGTTTTTCGGGAAACATTAATCATATCTCTCTTAATAGGCACAATATCAAAACCTTACAAAATGGAAAATATTCCCCTAATAATTACCTAAAACTTTTGTCTGAAATAATTTTTGATATGACCCACCATTACGCCAAGGGATGAGAAAAATGATTTCGGAATTTTAAAAAATGCCAAGTGCCATCAGAGGTTACCATAACAACGCTTTTAAATTGATAAGGGATCATCTATCAGAGGTTGCCAAGACAACGCCATTGACGAGATCACATTCATTTTTAGCCTACTTTTCACACTTTTCAAAAATGAGGAAAAAGTAGACTTATGAGATCGATCCGGGAGAATGTGTCTGTCCTTCTGTCTGTCTGTCTGTCAGTCCTTCTGTCTGCCTGGCTGTGTGTGTGTGTCTCCCCCCCCCCCTATCAACTCCTAAACGGCTGCAGCAATCGAAACCAAATTTAGTATGAGTAAAGTTGTATACCGGAATATCTCAGGCCAATATTTGAAAAAGATGCCAGTGCTACAAACTGCTAAAAAAAACGCACTAGAAATTTGAGCTCCATGTTGGATATCTTGGAAGATATACATGGGAGCTATTCTAAAATTGGCACACATGTAGATAATACTATTTCAGTTTAATTTCCAGGTGGCCTTACATGACAGCGTTGCCAAAATATTTTTAAGCCTTCTGATAAGTCCAATTTTTAAATGCATATAACTTCTACACTATCAATTGGATTTCAACCAAATTTTGAATGTAATATGTGTATATAAACAGATATGACTGAGTGTATTCTTAAGAGCCACCAGGGCTGCCAACTGTTAATAATTGCTCTCTATTTTGTATCCAAATATATCAGAAAGTATGTAAGCCGACAGCTTTAAACTATGCACACGTAAATTACCTGACATTTTACATTAATTTGGAGTAACTTATATACGTCAGTTCTACCAACATGATTCTAAGCCTGCTGATAGGACCAATTTTTAAATACATGTAACTTCTATACCAACAAATGGATTTCATCCAAAATTGGCACAAAAAGATATAATATTTCAGATTATTTCTGACCAGCGCTCGCATGACATTGTTGCCAACATGCTTTTACGTGTACTAATAGATCCAATGTCTAAATCCATGTAACGTCCTTTGAACTTCAACCACATTTTTTATTCTATACCTTAGGAGATGGAAGTAAGAATATATTCAGTCACCTGAGCTGCCAACTGTATTGCTCTATTAGGCTACATTATGCCTAGTATACCTTATTTCGAACTAATTAAGACATTTCGATATTACCCACTTAATTTCGTCATTATTCTAGATAGGTTCATATACTGTAGATTAATCTATGGCATGAATCTTAATTTTAAGAAAAGTAGGCTCTTTAGTTCGTCACGGAACTTCTTGTTCCATCTGACTATGAGGGAAGCGGCTAACTGGTAGCATGCTGAACTTCTATGCCTAAGGTCGCTGGTTCAAAGCCGACCAAAGTCGCCGGATTTTCTAAGAGCGCTAAAAATGCGTCAGCATGCTTTCCTTCGGAGGGGAAGTTACAACGTTCGTTGCAAGTTGCTGGTTGCGGTGGCATCTAGCAGCCAAGTTCACAGCTAGGTGTCGTTGACGTTAGTATTTGGTACAAAATTAGGTACTACTACTTAAAATTGACCGTCTGCAGACCTTACCTGAATTACAGACTAATACAGTCATCACAAATAACACCGTTTATCAGACAGATTATACACACACCCAATGTACACGGGGTTACATGACCACCTTGTCGCAGCCCCTAAACTGAGGAAGTAACCAACATCTCTGCGGGAAAATTTTGCGTGAAGAAGTAACAGACTGTTAGATAGTTACACATTAGTTCCAAACCTTGCATAAGGACAGTGTGATCACAAGTATAAAAATGAACCCCAAATGACAAGAAGGTTACCATCCCCATAAGACAGTAAAATGTTAAAAATATGCATAGAAAGACGACAAAATGTTAACTAACCTCCAATTGTAAAATACTTTCTCGCAATAAATGAGGTCTGATCCTCCTACGAAAACCTGCATATTTTGCCTATTATAGCCTATCCCCTAGTTTGCCCGGTGAAATCTACCTCCGCCTTCCGGCGTGCCGAGAGGAATTTTTTGAAAATGCACAGCCTATGCGCATATACAAATGCACATTTTAAGGGTGTATTGGATGTTTTGCATATTCTGTACATAACAGCATATTTTAGCATATATAGTTGAAATTAAGTATACTTTATAACATCTAGAACAAAACAGGTTTCGCCTGCATGTTGGACATCCCTTGTAAGCAACTTTCTGAGCAACAGAAAAATAACTAATATTTTACGCCAGCAGCTGCCTGGTTATTTCAAGAAGGGAATGGGGTGAGACATTCCTTTCACCATCTCGACAGCCAGTAGCCTGGGGTTAGTTTTGTGAGGGGTTTCTTGAGTTATAGTGTTACTTTATTCTTAGTGTGCATATCCTTAACTCAAAATGCCTAAAGAGAAGAGCAGCAGAAAGTATTTATTAAAGCAGTGGGTGTCAGGTAATAGTGATTATTCAACTGATGGCTAGGGTCCGGACATTTATGCACTGTTTTTTTTAAATAGACATAATTTGTCTCCTGAAAACATTGAAAAACTTGCAATTATCTATTGTGCTGCTTCTTTCTACAGTAAATGATACATGTATAAAGTGAGAGAATATGATTGGCTCATTGTTAAGTGAATATTTTTCAATTTTTAATGCATATTTTCCACATTTTAGTGCATAAGTGCGTGTATATCTTAATCGTTATCAGTGCATAAATGTCCGGTCCCTGCCTATAAGTTACACACTGTCATTAGCTCTTCAGTCGGTCAACAAGAATTTGCCCAATGAATGGGAGGGCTACAATGTACAGTATGCTATATAATATATAAATAATAAGTAAATAACAATCCGGGGAAAAATACATGTATTGGTTATAATTATATTAGTGAGCATAACTAATACATGTATTTTTTCACAGGAGTGATATTTACTTACTAGGGGCTACGTGGCACAGTCGGTAGAGGTGCTGAGCTTCTAACTGAAAGGGAGTGGGTTCGAACCCCACCCAGGTAGTGGATTTTAGAAACAAAACTACCACTTTCGGAAACGCAAATGGCCCTGGGGTTCACTCAGCCTACACCAGAAATGAGTTCCAGGGTAAATCCTGGGAGCAAAGATGGCCGGGCGTGGAGCTGACAACTCCATCCCATCTAGTGCCGATGTCACAAAAAGTAGAAGCCTCTACCTTACACTAATTCCAGGGCCTCCATGGCCTGTACGGAGATGGCTTTGCTTTGCTTTTGATATTTACGTATTACTCATATATAGGCTAAATTATACTCCGCCCAGTCATTGGGCAAATTCGTGTTGAACGACTGATGAGTTAAAAATAACAATTTGTATAGGCACCACTGAAAGAATAGCTTCAAACATTTACATTTCAGGTTTTAAAGTAAAAATTGAGCATTAGCAATAACTTTGTGGTTGTAAATGTCTCTCAAGAGGCTTTAAAACATTCCATTTTAAAGCTAATTTCTAAAAATTTCCGCACCTACCATTACCCTGGGGATATTGTATCCCCTCGACTCGGTAATCCTGCCACCCAAATAAAATGCTGAATTTACGTCTTTGGATATGCTGTAATGTGGTAAAACGTGAACCTATGAGAAGAACCTTTCACAACATCCACCAGACATGCCTCGAATATCATTACTCATACCTCAGTAACTTCTACATAATCACAGCCATAAGTCAGACTGCGATATCGATGTAAAGTCACATTTTACTCTACCCTGAACCAACAGATAAATTCGAAAATACTACATTCATCAAGAGATGACAGAGGAACAATCCAATCCAGGATATACTGTAGGTCGTTAACTCTCATGCAAATACATTTGTGAAAGTCAGTCTTTGAGAGCAGTGGGAACCATCCAGTTGATTACATTCCATTATACTGTACGTTCTTGGAACGGACTAACCACAGCTATCATAACACAAGGCCAGTGCCTCTTCTCGTTATGTAAGGTGCACACTCACCACCCCTCCCCTCGTGACCAAGCACACCATGTCAACTGCCATGACAAGAGATTTCTGCATAATGCTAACCAGCCACTAACGCGCTACCTCGTGCCTCGCTGGCATCGGCCGTTCCGAAAAAGGTTTACGTGGATTCCCATTTTCACCACCAGGCAAATGCAGGAACGGTTCCTTTCAACAGGTCCACGGCTGACTTCCTTCCAAAATCCATCCCGTGACCCTTCCTTAATTATACCCAAGTTAGTGGTACCTGGGTGATCGGCCTGTCACCATCCCCAGTTGTATCTGCTGACCAAGTATGTTCAGGTCCCAGTCACCGTCCTTGCGACGGTAGAGGAACGATCCCTCGCAGAGTCCGCGGGTGAAACCGAACTGGGAGGATAAGAGATTAAAAAAAAGACAAATAGTTCTGAGACGAACTAAAGAGCCTACTTTTATTATTCCTTCGGAGGGGAAGTAAAGTCGGCGGTCCCATGTCATAGATTTATGGCATGTTAAAGAACCGTCCACTAACACCTGTGTGAAGCTAAATTATAGTTAAACATTTGACAAACGCTCTTAGGTTCCTACTTTCGTCGCCAGGAGCCGACTGCGGTGGCGTCTGGTAACCAAGTTCTGAACTAGTAGTCGTTGACGGTGGCGTCTGGCGGCAAAAGTAGGAACTACTTGGGAAAAAAACATTGCATTCCTTACTTGAATTGAAAACAGAAACACACATTAATACAGCCACCACAATTAACACCGGTTATCAGGCAGATTCTACACACACCCAAAGTACACGGGGCTACATGACCGCGTTGTCGCAGCTCCTAAACTAAGGAACCAACCAACAAACTACTTTTCTTAAAATGTAAGATTCATACCAATGGTTCATCAGTATAGACCTATCTAGAATAATGACAACATTGGTAATACGTTGATCTTATACGCTAGCACAGCATTATGTTGGTAGTACTAACTTTGACGATTTAAGCTAAATATGTCTAAAACAACTTGGACTTACAAGCAAAGCCAACTCCGTACAGGCCCTGGAGGTTCCGGGAAGTAGTGGAAGTAGAGGCTTCCACTCTTTGTGACATCGGCGCAAGATGGGATGGAGTTGCCCTCCCAGGAATTACCCTCATTTGTGATGTAGGCTGCGTATTAGAAAGTGGTAGTTTTGTTTCTAAAATCCACTACCTGGGTGAGGATCGAACCCACCCCCTTTCGATGGGAAGTTCAGCGCCTCTACCGACTGCGCCGCACAGGTCCCCTATCTTAGACTTAGCCTATAGTTGGCTAAATCTAAAGTCTGTTCCGTGCACATGTTACGAGGTATTGAATCAGGAGTTCAAAAGGCTTGAGATTATTATTCACAATTGGTAGCCCTGTTGACTCTTATAATAAGCAGAATTATTTGTCTTACCGCATACAAGGCGCATACAAAATAAGGATGAAATCCATTCGTTTGTATGAAAATTTCATGCAGTTAAACATTAAACCTATCTGCATCTGCCAAAATAGCGCCACGTGCATTTATCCTCGCCACAAATAAAGACAGCCAAACTGAATTCGGGGATGAAATACTTCATTGATTGTTAACTGGCCAAAATGATCTCGGTGAGATTGTGAGATTCACGTTCGCGATTTTCCCTCGGATTGCTCGAAATGATCCATCGA
The DNA here is from genome assembly GCA_946902985.2 of Meconema thalassinum. Taxonomy (NCBI): domain Eukaryota; kingdom Metazoa; phylum Arthropoda; class Insecta; order Orthoptera; family Tettigoniidae; genus Meconema; species Meconema thalassinum. The sequence continues at coordinate 1,220,761,370 of OX336388.2, read as the reverse complement.
CTAGAAACCTCGCTGCTCACTGCGACCGCGATGGGCTGCTGCAGCAAGTCCAAAGATCGGAGTTCGAATCCTGGAACTGACATCGGCTATCCTGAGTGTGTTCTTATCTGGTTTTACACCGCATTCTCTCCAGGGAAATTCAGGGATAGTAACTTATTTCAAGTCCCGGGCCACCTACCTCATTCCCGACCCTAATGATTAGCCTACACTTAGGCTACACACACCACTACAGTCACTACAGAAACACAGGTTATGAGCCAAATTCAACATTCAAGTACAAGGGGCTGATGACTAAGACGTTACAGAGCCCTGAAAGGAATTAGCAACAACAACATAGACTTGGTGCTAGATTCGGGAGGAGGTGAGTTCGAGTCCCAACATCGTCCAACCAGAAATTAGTTTATATGTGAATTCCCACTTCCTTTTAAATAAATGACAGAACAGAAACTAAAGTCACGGTAGTCTTCACCTCTACTTTAGTCTTAATTAACTGTAGTTTACTAGAAAACTCCACTGAGTTAAATAATACCGCATTGTTCTAATGTACTACTAGAAATATACCAAATTTCAACCAAATCGGTGAACAACTGATGGTGTCTTTGTGAGTTCTGTCGCCCCAGATGTCCGGGTTTGTTTTCATGCTCCGTCATGCTTTATGAAGTACAGTGGGACTAACACCAGCGAGTTGTGTGTAGTGTTTACGCTAAAATTAACAAGGAAGTAACTCGCATTCTCTGCATAGTTCTTGACAGTTGTAGAGCGATTCACATTGTGCATATCTTAACAACATAAACAATGACAAGTGTAATAATTCATGCAGCTGATGAATCATTATACGTATTGTGTCATCACAGTGACACGCGTTCATCTGATCTATGAATACAATATAGTCTTTAATTCCTCTTCTGAGGCTGGTTCAGGAAGGGCTCTGACTGTAAAAAATACCCGCTATCTTAGAAGATAATCGCATCTCATCCCTGACCATGTAGAAATGGATGTAAGTGTAAGATTGCCAGGTTTCAGAAAAGGAAATATAAAACACATGTTGGAGGTTCCGTACTGCTCGGAGAGGAATGTGGATCGTGTACAATGAGACGTGATGGTGACGAGTGATGAGGGTTCCCGGTCCGTGCGTAGTAACAGAACCAAATACATTGGTCGGTGACTCACTCACTCACTCACTCATTCGCAACACCACACTGGTTTGAGCAACGGCCCTATGTTAGCAGTATTGGAATAGACAGGAAATCCAGATAACACAGCAGGCTGTTGATAGGCCCTACTCTTCCCGCCTGCCACTTCACCTCACCCCGCAAGTTCACAGAGCTTGGACCCGAGCATTACTCGACACAGCATTCGATATGAGATACCAACGTCAATAAATTCTGAATGCCCAGTTCATCGTGTAACGGCTAGCATTCTGGGCTGTCGCCCCGGAGGTCTGGGCTTGATTCCCGGCTTTGCGTATTCATTTAATTCCGATCTGAGGGTAGGACACTCAGCCTCGTGAGGTAAAACTAAGAAGAGGGGGTTCGATTCCTACATCAGCTATCCTGGAAGTGGTTTTCCATGGTTTCCCACTTCTACTCCAGGCAAACGCCGGGATGGTTCCTAACTGAAGGTCACGGCTGTCTCCTTCCCAATACTCGTCTCAGTTACAAATACAGTACACACATTAGTACAGACACACAATAACACAGGTCAACACACTGGTTGCAATTCTTTGAGCCAAGGCTGGAGGTTGGTGCAAAGGGACTTAAAATGAGATACCTTACCATGCCAATATTTGTTTGTAGGGAGCATGCAAGAAGCCGGGGTAAACCATACTCAGGATGGTCGCAATCAGCGCCGGGATCAGAACCTCGGGTCTCCGGACTTAACTAGTCCCAATTATTGCTCACACGGAGAGCTGAAAAAGACAGTTCCATTCTTGGCTCTGGTGAGGAATAGCATTAGAGAACTGGCAGACCCTTCAACTGTCCCCATGAGTATACCGAGTGCAGGGGCGGCGCGAGATATAAGCGAACTACGCGGCCGCGGGTGGCGCCGTGAGACGGGGGGCGCCCCGGCGCGCCGAAATATCAAGTTAGGGGCGCCCGGAGCTAGTTTGTAATGTTGTAAACATTATGAATTCTAATTGTTACAACATTAACAAACTGTAATGTTTACATTATAAACAATGTAACCAGATAACATAACCATTCTGTTGGTTTCGTCTTTTCAGTTTTACTTTACTACTAGCAGTAGTGCCCGGCTTCGCCCGGTGGATTTATTTATTTTACAGAACTGGAGCGCTCAAGGACAAGGACCGGAATTTAATGAAAGTAAATTCGAAAGCACCAAAGCTTATTACAGCTGATAATCTCAGTATACTGCACCAACACCATCGCCCTTATACAGAGGCCTACTATTGTCATGATGATAACTGTTTTAAAGGGCCTAAGAAATCTTTTTGCACGAATTACTCCCCGTGACTGCAATTTATAAGCAGCTCGCAATTCTGCACCAGAACACTGGTAGGGGCGACGTGATGCAGCCCACATTATCAGGCAACAATAGACTTGGGTATTATTGGAGCTATCAGGGAGCGCTTGTTCTTCCAACTGACTGAACAAAAATCAATATTTATGGTTACCTGAGAGGTGTAGCATAATGCTACATAGCCTAAACTATTCCTCTCGAATCTGGCTATCATATACAATAAGAATTTTTCGAATCAGACTGGTAGTTCCAGAGATTAGCGCGTTTAAACACATAAGCAAACACACAAACCCTTCAGCTTTATTATATTAGTATAGATTTCACTAACAAACAAAACGAAATAATATTTGAAAAATTCAGCATTGCCATTTTAATGAGTTGCCGCTTTACGGGTGATGCTACTTATGAAACAAACTTAACACGGAGTGCCTGGAGCCGTTCGGTCGAAGTATGATCGCTCGCCATTCACGAAAGGGAGAACACCCCTTCCACTAATGACTTCGACTCGTCCGCGTGACTCATACGTCTTTTGTCTTTACCCGCTCAGTGGCTCATTGTCAATTGTCATTAATGCCAGCTAGCTGACAGCCTTCACTCATCGTTGTAATGTGTTGATGTGTTGACGTAAGCTGCACTGTGGTATTGCCCCTTCTTACATGAGGAGATGATTTTTTAGACACACGAAATGTCCAGTAATAAAAAGCCATCAGGTGCATTTCACCGTAAAAGAAAGTTGCAGCATTCTAAAAAGATGAGAATCAATCTAAAGCGCTGAAAATGTTTTTTGCGCCTTCGGCTTCATCGTCATGTGCAAGAACGATCGACGAAACAAATAAGTATACTGAATCCGTTCATAACGATGAGGATGACGACAAGTTACCAATATCAGAGCTGCCTGGACCATCAATGAGTGAAGAATCCTTCAAAAAAGTAAATGTAACTGTGAATAATTTTAAGTTATATTTTTTTGCTAATGACTCTAAATGCCTAAATTAATTTAATCTAAATTGATGAGCATTTGTATAAACAATTTACCCTTATAACGTAAATTATAATAATATTATTGATTTAATAGCATTACTTTACTGAATACTGTCGTAATTTATTTAAAGTATTATAGCACTAATCCTTAAGTTGTATTAATTTATACTTAAGTTGTATATTTAGAAAATAAGTTTAGGAATTGAGGGTAGCTTTAGAAGATATTGGTGCTTAAGTACACTTTGCCAACAGCTATTTTTATTGCAGGATGAGGATCTGACACTGACTACAGGAACACCGGCTCTGCCAATTGGCTATGACATAACCGGGACCGAAGGTGTTGACGAGGATTCATCAGAACTTACAGACCTGGCGTCTACAAGTCAACAAGCCATTGAAACTGAAACTGTAAGTTTATGTTGATCCAATACAATGGTTTATTTATTAGGTATTTCTTTAAGAATTACAATTTACAATGGTGTAAATTGAATCTTAGATAACGGAGTACAGGTTTTGTTAAAATATAACTAGGCCTAGTAGTCCATAGTTAGCTTAGCCTCTGTTAGGTTGGGGGAGGAAGGAAGGCATTAAGGGGGGACTGTACCTTTTCCGATTCAATGCCTTTAATGAAATTTTTTCAAAATTTAAGTAGGCTACATATCAAATAAAACCACTGAACCTACTATTCCAAAATTTTATATACTTATTAACTTACTACATATCTTCCTGATAAACGAAAATTGTTATAAACGTTTCTACATTCTACTTATTTTCAACAGTTGGAAAATGTTCAATTTTTTTCTTACCATTTTTTAGAAATAAAAATATTTTTTAAAATGCAAATATTTATTAATATTAATAAAATTTAAGTTCAATGTACTCATCAAGTACCCATATTTATGAATGCAAAGTTTAAGGTCTCTATGTATTACGGCTTTTAAACTATATATAGCTAAAGATAAAAGTTTTAAGGTCGGTGGTTTATTTGCAGAAACTGAGCGCAGAAACGTCATAAGTTTTTTCAAATGACTGTGGAGAATGGCCACCTAAAATAAACGATGATGTACGAAAAATTCTTGTTGAGCGAGGACCACAGCAGGACACAGACCAAGAATTTCCTGTGGACCTTAAAGGTAGGCGATTTTCCTCAAAGCATTACACAAGGAAGCTTTGCAACGGAGAGCAAGCCCGCAGGATTTGGATAATATATTCCATATTGAAAAACGCAGTTTTTTTGTTTTGCTTGCAAACTTTTTGGAAATGATAATTCTCTTTTTGCTGGTGGCCAAGGGTATTCTGACTGGCAAAACTTGAGCGAAACTTTGACCAGTCAGGAGAAATCCCCTATTCATATTCAAAACTGCAAATGTTGGCGCGAACTCTCTTTACGTTTACGTTTAAAAAAAACTATTGACGAGGAAAATGAAAGACTTATTCGTGCTGAAACTGAACATTGGAATCAAGTTCTAAAACGCCTACTATGTATTGTACAATTTTTGGGAACTCAAGGATTGGCCTTTAAAGGAAAAGAAGACACCCTATTTGAACGTAATAATGGCAATTTCTTAAAGCTGGTAGAACACAGCTAAATTTGATGGTTTTATGGCTGAACATGTGAGAAGAATAAGTTCAAAAGAAACACACGTACACTACTTGAGCAAGAGTATCCAAAATGAGTTTGTTATTTTCTTGTCGGACAAGATCCAAGCTAATATTTTACAACAGATACAGCAAGCAACGTACTATTCTATTATATTAGACTGTACTCCAGACATTAGCTACACCGAGCAAATGACTCTTGTTGTAAGATTTGTAGAAATTTTAGCAAATGAGGATATTTCAATTAAGGAACATTTTTTGGGCTTTGTTCCCATTAGAGATTCTTCAGGTGAAGGCCTCACAGAGGTATTCCTCAAACAGTTAGAAGCACGAGGCATTCCTTTAAAAGCCATGAGAGGCCAGGGGTACGACAATGGTTCCGCAATGAAGGGAAAACATGTTGGAGTCCAGAAGAGAATCCTTGATTTAAATCCGAGAGCTTTTTAAGTACCGTGTGGGAACCACTCCTTGAACTTGGTCATTAATGATGCAGCTCTGTCGTGCAACATTGCTGATGACTGTTTCAGCACTATACAAGAAATATTTAATTTTTTTTTCCAGTTCTACTCAAAGATGGAATATTTTGCTAACCACTCTGCAATACTAGATGGGAAAGTAGAATTGAGGCATTGTTGCCTTTGAGGTACCACATTGAAGAAGTGTATGATGCCTTATATGAAGCTTCTCAAGATCAGAAACTTGATGCATTTGGTAGGAACACTGCCGTAGGTCTTTTAAAAAACCTGCAAAACTTCAAGTTTCTATGCTGCTTAGTGACATGGCATGAGGTCCTGCATAAAACCAATATGGTTAGTAAACTGTTGAAAAAAGTCACAAATGACCTACAAAGTTCATTGGATCTCATTAAAAGTGTAAAATCATTTCTGGAAAAGATGAGATCAGATCAAGAACTAAACTGCGTCATTACAGATGCAAAAGAACTTGCAGAAAAAATCGAGGTTGATGCTAACTTTGAAAAAGAAACTCTACTTCGGCCAAGAAAAGTAAAAAAACAATTCTCCTATGAGAGTGAAGATGAATCTGTAGGCCTACGTTCTGGAAAAAATGCATTTAATGTTAACTTCTTCTTTGTCGTACTTGACACAGCAATAGTCTCATTAAGGGAGAGATTTGAGCTAATGGAACACCATAGCGAAAGTTTCAAATTTCTTTATGACATTGCTAGCTTCGAGTAGAATTTGAACGAACAGGAGTTGAAGCAAGCCTGTAAGCACCTTCAACCCGTTTTGAGTGATGGAGGAGACTGTGATGTGAACGGAGATGATCTGTTCGAAGAACTCCAAATTTTTTCACCAATGCTACCCCCTGGAAGTCACCCAGCTGGAGCCTTGTCTTTTATAACCAAACGTGGTTATGTGGACATTTTTCCAAATGTTTTTGTTGCATTGAGGATTCTGCTAACGCTCCCGGTATCAGTGGCCAGCGGAGAAAGAAGTTTTTCGAAGTTAAAACTTATAAAAACATACTTGCGATCAACTTTAAGCCAAGAGCACTTGAGTGAACTGGCTATTTTGGCCATTGAAAATGATTTGTTAAATGAAATGGAAACAGATTTGCTGCTGAACGAGTTTTCTAAAGTGAAAGCCAGGAAAATCTCGTTTTAATTTTAAAAGATTTCAACAGAGTGCAAAAAATCAACAATAATTGTCATTCTATGTAATAATAATGACCTGTAAATAAATGTTTGTTTTTAAGTTATTTTTTGTGTATCACTTTGCCTTTTACCCATATAACACATTTAGTAAAAATAGTAAAGGTACTCTGATGAGTATAGTTGGGGATGGGGGGCGCCAAAATGTTCTTTGCTTACACTACAAAAAGACCTAGGGCCGGCACTGACCGAGTGGCTCCTTCTCTTGCAGAATGTAAAAGTGTGAGGCGTGGTTGTGTGGTGGTGAAGCTGGTTGCCCAAGGTGGACCGGGTTTGATTCCCGGTCAATGCATGTAAGATTTTCGAAGTGAAATATCACGTCCGGTGGAGGTCCCGTGGCTCATGGTAGAGAGAATAACGGTCACGTAAAACTACACGCATCCTTCCTTTAGAATGTAAAAGTGAACGTATTCATTGACTGGAGAACCTCCGTGGCTCAGGCGGCAGCATGCCGGTCTCTTACCACTGGGTCCGTGGTTCAAATCCAGGTCACTCCATGTGAGATTTGTGCTGGACAAAGCGGAGGCAGACAGGTCTTTCTCCGGGTACTCCGCTTTTCCCTGTCAAAATTTCATTCCAGCAACACTCTTCACTATCATTTAATTTCATCTGTCATTCATTTAATCATTGCCCCAGGAGAGTGCGACAGGCTTCAGCAGCCGGCACAGTTCCTATCCTCGCCGCTAGATGGGGGCTTCATTCATTCCATTCCCTGACCCGGTCGGTCGACTGGAAGCAGACTGTGGATTTTCATTTTCATTAATTGACTGGCCGCGTGGCTCAGCGGTAACGTTCTCGCCTGCTGTGCCCAAGGTTGCAGGAGCGAATCCTGGCACAGTCAGTTGGCATTTGAGGGTGCGTAAATGTGAGGGAGCCGTGTCAGTAGATTTACTGGTACCGGTAGGTTAAAGATGCCCTTCGGGGCAAATTCCGACACCCCAGCATTTCTAAAGCCTCAGTACTCGTAGTTATAAGAGACGTAATGTCAATCTCTACACAGTATAAAACAATGTCCCCGATTCTTGGATGTAACGGGTAATCTCGAGAACCACTGGATGCACTATGATGGTATTTTCACCATTCTGTAAAGAATTTCTCGATGAAGGTTTCTGTAGAAAAACATACATTTATGAACAAAGGAAGCCGAGAAGGATTGATTTCAGTGAATCGAGTCGAAGAAAAACCTGCCGTCCGTGTGCCTTTCAAGCTTACGCTGGGTAAACCGATAAAGATACCGGGCGAAGCCGGGGCTGGTTGCTAGTGTAAAATATAAACGTATTAATTGCTTGAAATTATAAACGTTCTCTCAACAGTGTGCCTTTACAGTATACTGTATTTATTGTTACTATTGTTTACATATAACTTGTAAGAGGCGGCTTCGGTGGCGTAGTCGGTAGCATGCTGAGCTTCTATGCCCAAGATAGCGGGTTCAAACCCGGCCGAAGCCGTCGGAATTTTTAAGAGCGTTAAAAATCCCTCAGTATGCCTTCCTTCGGAGGGGAAGTAAAGCCGGCGGTCCCATGTCATAGATTTATGGCATGTTAAAGAACCTTCAACTAATTACACCTGTGTGAAAGCTAAATTGGATAGGTTAAGAATGTAAACAATGCTCTTAGGTTTCTACGTTCGTTGCCAAGAGCCGACTGGGGTGGCGTCTAGTAGCTAAGCTCTGAACTTGGCCTAGTAGTCATTGACGGTGGCGCTTGGCGGCAAAAGTAGGAACAATTTGAAAAATTCTAAGTTGCAGTACTTAAATTAAAAAACAGATAACACACACTAATACGGTCATCACAATTAACACCGGTTATCAGACAGATTCTACACACACCCAAAGTACACGGGGCTACATGACCGCGTTGTCGCAGCCCCTAAACTTAATAACCAACCAACTAACTTGAAAAGAACAGGCAATTCTCTTCTGTCGCCAATTCAAAACGTTTGAACTACCTGTATTAAAATACATTTTTGTAAATCGTTTATCCTCCCAGCTCGTCTTCACCCATGGACTCGGCGAATGATCATTCCTCTACCGTCACAAGGACGGTGTCTGGGAGCTGAACACACTTTGTCAGCAGATACAACTGGGGATGGTGACCGTTAACTTAGGTCTAATTAAGGCAGGGCCAGGGAAGGTATTTTGGAAGGAGGGCCGTGGACCTGTTGAAAGGAATTCTTCCAGCATTTGCCTGGTGGTGAAAATGGGAAACCACATAAACCATTCTCAGGACAGCCGAGGTGGGATTCGAAACCTCGCTCACCCGATGCCAGCGAGTCATGAGCCATCGCGTTATCGCTCTCGGCTACCGTAGTCTGTTTTGAAATACGTAATAAAAACACCTTGTACTGAAGTATGTAGCTGTTGTGTTACCTTCATAGTTCTCATTCCATTGATTCAGACACTTCAATGAATGAAGAGGTCCGTACAGGTTCTTGGTCGGAGAGGCTATGCCCGACAGGTATGTTGAGTGACGCCACAAACTACCTTGTTGCAACCTCCCAGTCAAGGTTGCGTCTTATGAGCAGGGCTGACCAGCTATGTTCGTCACTTTCTCTCCTCGACAAACTGCACTCCCTCAATGAGCCGTGTAATGTTGTTGTTGATTAATTTACGGGATTTGCGCCATCTACTTCTTGGGTGAGTGTGTGCGGTTGATCCGTCTGATAACCTCTGCCATTGTAATGGCTGTAGTAGTGCGCGTATTTGTAATTGAGGCTAGGATTTGGAAGGAGGTGGCTGTGGCCTTAAGTTAGGAAACATCCCAGTATTTCACTAGAGTAGAAGTGGGAAATCTCGGGAAGCCTCTTCATTGGCCCTTGTCTCATCTTTTCTGATACCGGTACCCTTATTCTTCGAGAGGTCAGACCTCTTCGTTTTCTTTCCTTCTGCTCAAGGTCCTAAAGGAGGCAGAGTGTGTGTAGCCCCACCACTTATGATGCACCCTGGATAGTGCTACACCCTCAAGGGCTCACGGCTGGTGGGTTCAGGAGTTGGTGACCCCGAAGGGTTCCTGACCTGGGTCCGTTCTTTCCCTTCTTCCCTTGACTTTGGGGCGGACCCTTTCCTCTTTCCCCTTTCCAAACTGCCTTTCATGGCTCTACTTCTTTACAGGTCCCTCAGTCCTCATTCTTCAAGGGTTGAGGGAATTTCCATTCCATGCCGCTATTTCCCTTGTTCCTCTATTTGTATTTTTCTTCTTCTAGTCTGTAAGTTAGTTTAGCGTTAGTTGTAGATTTTCACTTAATCTTTTTTTACGACCACCCAAATCATTAGAGGCCGATGACCCTGATGTTAGGCCATTTAAAACAACAATCATCATCATCATCATCATCATCGCCACAAGAGAAGTGGCAGGCCGGGATGAAACCAGAACTGAACGCTCCATGATGAGGGCCGTGGAGAGCGATTGGGAGCCCTAGGGTCAAAACTGCTGGGCCCCCTAATAATATGTTCCATCAATAACAAGCTCCCATTTATACACATTTATTTATATATTTATTTATTTATTTATTTATTTATTTATAAGACTTGAATTAGAAAACAAAAATGGTAACTTAATGGAATGGTTTATTTTGTAGTCCGCAAGATGATTAATCTATTTATTTATTTGTGTATTTAAGTTCCGTTACTTGCCTCAAAATTCTACCTTAATTTCGGCTCTGAAACTCTTAAAATGTGGTGTGACGAGAGCTGGAACTGCATGGAGGGCGCTTAATAGGGGAAATACATATCTAAAATGGAAGATTTTATTATAAACTTTCTTCCCTATAACGGCTCAATGATCTCCGTATTTAAAAATAAAATTTGAAAGTCTGGTCTCCTCGATATATCCTATAACAAAACTTAAATAAAATAGGCTACACTTTTTATTTCTAACCCAGTTGTTAGGGGACAAATGTTGGGACATATTCTCAGACATAATATTCTGCTAGCAAGAGGCATCAAAGGGATGTTAGAAGGGAAAAACACAAGAGGAAGACCACCACTTGCATACATCACACAGATAATTACAGACACGAACACAAAATCATATCACGAATTGAAGAGGATGGCGGAGAATAGAGATGATTGGCGAGTTGCTGCAAACCAGTCCCAGGGCTGTCAACTTAAGAGAGAGAGTTGTTAGGGCGTGGTGCACATCTTTGTCATCAGTCCATTAAGACAGTTTCTCTCACTGAACTCTGAAAAATATGAGGATTTTAGGGAATATTATAAGTTCACTGAAAATTGCTTGGTACAGAACACTTTAAGTATTGTTTCCAAGGTAAAGTTAATTTCTCCATATTTCATATAACATTCATAAATCGTTACAATGAATTTCATGACTCCCGCTGTTGGATGCTGGGGGTCGTACCTCGTACCATCTCCCGCCTGAAGAGAGAGGCAGCCGCTCGCGTCAGCGTGAATACAAGGAGTGTATTAACTGGCCAGGCACGTGTGTTGCTTGGATAGTACCACATACCGTATAATATGTGTTCGTAACCAAGTTTACCTTTCTGTGGAGCTAAAGATCCCAGCAACTAACAGTAAGAAGAAGAAGAAGACGGTTTAATAGAATCTCACTCAGCCAAACAACACAACTTTCCGTATATATTTTTGTAAACTCGTCGAGTACATTCGACCCTAGGGTCTATGTGCATAGAAGATAAAAATCTTAAAGTCAAATAAAGCAAATATAAATATATGTCCACCAATCGCATATTCGGTGCGTCAATGTAGCCTACTGTACTACCATACCAGCGAATTGTAACCGGTGGCGGAAATCAGAAATAATGCGCTCCGCCCGGCCACACGCCTGCGATAGACATGCAGTTGTCGACAACGAAACCTCATCGCGTGCCACTTGTGTGCATGATTAATGCTGGTTCGTGCGCTGAGTGGTGTGTTCTCATTGTATGACTGTACATGCGTTCCCCATCTTGCCCCGGGACCGCTCGCTGCAGCCATAACGAGGCGAGATGACGTAATGTATACACAGCTAGCGGTAAAAATTCCCTGGTAGGGTAGTATATAGAATTATTATAAAACCCGTTTTACTTGCTTTGGAAGCCGTCTAAATCTCTTGCATTTTAAAATAAGAACAGTGTATCCGTGTCCTCCTCTCCTGGCTCTAATGTACCCATTATTTTCAGCTTCTCAACCTCTAGACTGTGAGGATCTCTTATTGAACCTCCCTTCATGTCAAGGTTTTACGATTGTATCAATGTTAACTTTTTTCTTATTTTTTTAGCGTATGGCTTTTGTGCCGGGAGTGTCCGAGGACATGTTCGGCTCGACAGAGTTAGTAGCTGCTTCTATACGGACACCCATGGGATGAGCTACAAGTACCCTCGCGTAATGGAGTGTTGTCTGGGAAGGAAAGTGTGATTGTAAGGACTAGGAATTGGAAGGTAGCGGCTGTGGCCTATAGTTAGGACCAATCCCGGCAATTTGCCTGGAAGGAAGATGGGAAACCACAGAAAGCCATCTTCAAGGTTGCCGGCGGTGGTATTCGAACTTCCTCGCCTCCCGGATGTGAGCGACTGCCTGCAGCCACGCTGTAACAACCACGGCTAACTCACCCGGTATCAATATTAACTGCAGGTACTGTCCTATATGGACCCATTACTATTAACAGTAAGAAGGTTTTATATCCTATGACGCATTTGTGAAAAGCTACTATCCTTGACACTAGACCAGAATGGTGATCAGGAATCTAAGTTCATACGATACAGATTTTATAACCGTCTATTTCAAATCTAGGCCTAATAAAACGATTCTGAACTAACTCGATGAGGTCACCAAACTCTTCATATTATATTGGCTGTTACACTTCTTTATGGGTCTATATTCTTAGCCAATTGATTTACCAGTGGTGTTTATTATTCACTATGCTGTCAGGAAACGATGATACGGATTTAATTGCTGCCTTATTTATAAATTGCTGCTTCCGTAGTTCATGGCGTATCCTTTCAGTGAAACCTTGTGTATCATTTGATTCTCTACATCTCAACTAGTATAGGTCTTGCTTGCAGTCGACCACATATTGGTTGGTGGGGCTGGAAAGGGGTGGCTTCGATTCCCACCTCAGCCATCTTGAAAGTGGGTTTCTGTGGTTTCCCACTTCTATTCCAGGCAAATGGTTCCTAAATTAAGGCCACGGCCGCTTCTGTTCCATTCCTCACCTGAATTACAAATACACAAACTACTACAGAGTACAGATACCTAAATAACACAGGTTATCTGACAACTTCTACTGAACATTCACCCAAATACACGGGGCTAAATGACCCCTCAAATGAAACAACAACAACAACAACAACAACAACAACAACAACAACAACAACAACCGTTAAGTTTATGATTTTGATCATGTTGTGCTGAAGAAGGATTCATTCATAGCCCCTACTTTATACGTTTCGTAAAACTGTAATACATATTGAATCCATACGGCTTGTTTTCCATGTACACATTAGCTGAAAGCCTCCTTAGTTACTACTAAAGACAGGATAGTTACGTGTTTAAATATTTTTATTAAACTAAATATTTTCTATTTATTTACACATTCTTGCCATTTCTAGCCTATTTCCATTTATGAAAAAAAAAAGGCTTATGAGATCACCTTTTGTCCGGGTGTGTGTGTGTGTCTCTCCCCCCTTTATAAAGTCTAAACGGCTGAAGCGATTTCAATTAGACTCGTTGGGGTCATAGTACTATTTTGTCCAACCCCGACCGTGCACTTCAAATTTTATTTTGTCTCACCCATCCAATATGGCGGCTGTGCGAAATATTTCACTGGCATTTCATATCTCCGAAACTATTACTGATATCACCCTGAATTTTTTTTCAGTGATAAAGGTCACTACTAGAAGTTCACCCATGTGACTTTCAAAAACCTGTTAGGCCTAAGTACAAAAACGAGCATGGCGGCCAAGCGAAGTTGAAACATTTAAATCGACTTTTCTCGCGATTTAACCATCCAACCACAGTGAAACATGGTATAAATTGTTGGACGCCAATGAAACTGTACATGTGTATGTACAGCTTGTACAAAAAGTGACGCAATCTTATGGAAGAATGAGTTTCTTCCTTTTGCTGCAGGTAAACCTTGTTTAATTGAAGAGAAATTGGTTAAACATTGATACAGAGAATATTCATCACCAACCAGTGCATTCGATGTTCCAGTTATGCCCAGATCCAGAAGGCCTTCACAGAAAAGTTTCGTATGGATGCACCAAACAAGTCCTCCATCAAGCGACTGTATGATAAGTTTAAGAGCTTGCAACATCATACAGTATTTAATTATGTGAATCGCACAATGGTGACCACTTTCAACACACATTGTATCTACTCATTTCTCCATAAGATTGCATACTTTTTGAACACTTGTATAAAGATATTAAATGTACGTGCTTACACTATGAGAAGAAACAGCCAATGTTTTTGTGATGAACTGTACACATAAAACGCTGATCTAGAACCCACTTAGACCTCCTCTGGTCCACCTCCAGGCATAACGACTATCATTCTTGGCTGTCTCCGTGGAGGTCTGGTTTAAATTCCCGGCTCTGCCAAGAAATTGAATTCTGGTCTGAGAGCTGGAACGGTGTACACCAGCCAAGTGAGGCAGGGCAGAGAAGAGGTAGATTAGATTCCTGGAAGTGGTTGGTTTTTCCGTGGTTTCCCCACTTCTACTCCAGGCTGCCAGGATGGTACCTAAACTAATGCCAAGGCTGCCTCCTACCTAATTCTTATCCTCAATTACAAATATACCCACTTAGATTGTATGCGCTCCTAGGCCCGTGGGTTATTGCCGCCCCCTGTTCATACTATCGTGAAGGAGAGGGAATTTAGACCTCAGAAAGGTCTTTGTGAAGGTAATTTCTATTTTATTCTAATGTATCGTGAAGTTAAATCAATTAAATAAATTAAACTGAGAGAATCAACTGTTTCTAAATTTGTATATATAGGCCTAAACTATAAATAAAAATAAGCCAACGAGATATTAAAGTAAGTTTAAACCATTTAGGATTCATTATACACTTACAGATATTCAGATATACATATACACTGCATCATACAGATGTAGACGTGTATATAACATGTTACAAATTCCAAGATAAGATCGGATTGGTAGACCGAGATACTGTCCGGAGTGGTATCCCACAGATATCGCAACTGGGGCTTTAAATACCGTTCACTTGTAGACGTCCCAAGTGGTACTGATATCGCGTCAGGAGTTGGCAGTCGGGTTTGAACTGCAGGGGTCTTCCCGCTCACTGCGTATCGCGCATTCCAAAAACATTCAGTTGGTCACTACTTGCTTCACTCAGCACATTCCTTCTTTCAGTGGCTGAGGGCCGGTTCCATCAACCTTCGTTAAAATTTTAACGACACGTTAAGGTAATTTAACGGAAATGTTAGCGAAATGGTGTTCCATCAACCAACATTACTGCTAACAAATCGTTAAACTATCCGTTATTTTAACATCCCATTCTTGCTCAGTTAAGGAGTTTAACATAGTGTTAAAAATGTTTACAAACAAATACAGTATATGCCTTTCGTGCTCAGTTATTGTATTCTTTATTTTTGATTACCGTATTTGAATAATGCTACAGAACAAAAATTCTTGCCAAGTTCTCATGACATGTTGCAACTGTCTGAAAAGAAGTTTCTGGAGATGTGTTGTGCATAAATACAGTATGGACTTTACCTTACAACCGGCCACTTACAGTAAATGATATGCCTAGGCCTAACCTACAAATTAGCCTACTTGTAATGAAATTGGTAAATATGGCCTATACAAGACAGCAACATCAATACGTAATGGTCAATAATGTAGTTTTATAGTGCACAATATGTTATTTTCAAATGATGAATAAAACTAGTGGAAACGACAGCCATTTGATTTGTATCCAAAGCTTTCAGTTGTTCAGCATGAGTGTTGATTTGTAGTTTTCATTTTCACATAGTTTAGATAAACAGTGTCACGATGCAATTTAAATATAAACGCACATACAATTTTTGATCTATAAATAGCCTACAAGTTGACTACAAAGATTTTTAAAATTTTTAATAAGCACCTGATTATTAGGAAAACTGAGCTTGACAGATTTGAAGCAGCAATGGGGCAAGTTTAAAAAAAAAGACAACCACTTGTAGGCCTACGATAAAGCGACCCCTAAAGTAATTTTTGCCACATGGGAAGAACAGCTGTCAAATCGATCCTGCTAAAAGTCGCCTAGTTTGTAATGCAGGGGAGAATGTAGGGTACTGGTTATTTTAAGAAATTCATTACCGGTAGTATTTATTAAAAAGGAATTCTCCTTTGTAAAATGGCAGCCGCATACGATCATATACAGTACTTCGAAATCGGCTTTGCGACGTGAAGTAGGCCTAATCTACTCCAATCCGTCTGAAAAGCTTTTTCTTTTTTTTTGTGGAAGTAAAGCATTGATATGGCAATCGTTGAATTTGAAGAGCACAGCGGAACTGAGCAAATAAATTACACATCTCTTAGCCTCAATTATTATAAAAAGAACTGAAAATACGATTTAAAAAAAAGCAACCCATCTACTCAAATCACATGTTATAGCATCAGTCGCATCAGTTCTATTTGTTTATGTTTCCAACGCCCTTACGCTAGTTCCAGATAACGGCAGCACCGTCGCTTGAGTTCGAGAATAGCAAACAAATGAATACAAGTTGACTAGACACAGTTCAGAAGTCTGAAAAACCATCCATGCCGTTCACTGCGTCCTTGATCCTTACAGCAAGTGACATTTAACGCATCGTTTGTTAACCGACTTGTTAAAAAGTTTTGTGGAACACGTAATCTATAACAGAATGTTAAAATTATAACGATCTGTTAACTAACGGTTTGTTAGCCAAATTTAACGCAAGGTTGATGGAACCGGCCCTGAGTGTCGCCTGTTGCAATGACAACCATTGGCATACGGCAAACCGATATATTTAACTTAGGAATAGGCGGGCCGCGCATGCGTACTGCAAGCCCCCGCACCCCGTCGCAGCGTGTTCAACTGCCATCTCCTGCCGCGATGACAGTACCATAAATGCTCGATCAATGATAAGTCTGGCAACTGGGCAAGGAGTGTGGCAACCTGAGAAAGCCTTACCGCTGTGGTCATTATCCTGTTGGAAGTTCAGCAATGATTGACAACTCAAGTGCCCCGCAGGACGTCCTGTATACCAGGTGAATCAGCTGCCCCTAATAATACTGTTTTATGCAGCCCAATTAACGCATGCTATCAGGAAGGTCGATTATTTCTGTGCTTGCATCCCATATGGAACTAATGCACTTCAAAGCATGTCCTGCAAACGATACTGAACACTCGATGTGACTACACTTTCGTTCACTAGCTACTACAGACTTCATTGCTTTGCATCATGACTTGTGACGTCATATCCGGAATATTAGTCAACTATCTAGTTCTCTACGGCTGATAACGTAGCTTTGGGACACAGTCTAAATATCATATATCCATATGTTAGAGAGACAGGTGACCTCGATGTTTTGCCCCTTGAAACCAATCAGCCCCATTAGCCACTCATTAATCAACAGCGGTCTCGATATACGGTAGCCCTTAATCACCTATACATACGCTTCAGAGCTGACTGAGGCTGAACGAAATCTCCCTTCCCATCACGCCAGAACTTTCCGAGCGCAAAGAACAAAATGAAACAAAACGTTGCGTGATAATACGACTTAATAAGAAACGAAAACCAATAAAGTAATGTTGGTAACTAAGAATGATAATGCCTTTTCAGTAACTTAACAATTTTATCTTATAAAAGTAAATGCTGACAATTGATTTAGTAATTTCTGTGGTAGGAGCACATGAGAAACTGAACTGTTTTATTCGACTGTTCAGTGAGCGCCACCTTAAACTATTCCTGAGTCATGTAGTTGAATAGCGGCTTCGGTGGCGTAGTTGGTAGCATGTTGAGCTTCTATGCCCAACATCGCAGGTTCAAACACGTCGGATTTTTAAGAGCGTTAAAAATCCGTTAGTATGCCTTCCTTCGGAGGGGAAGTAAAGCCGGCGGTCCCATGTCACAGATTTATGGCAAGTTAAAGAACCTTCCACTAATTACACCTGTGTGAAGCTAAATTATAGTTAAACATTTGACAAACGCTCTTAGGTTCCTACGTTCGTCGCCAGGAGCCGACTGCGGTGGCGTCTGGTAACCAAGTTCTGAACTAGTAGTCGTTGACGGTGGCGTTTGGCGGCAAAAGTAGGAACTACTTGAAAAAAATATAAATGTCTGCAGTCCTTACTTGAATTGAAAACAGAAACACACACTAATACAGCCACCACAATTAACACTGGTTATCAGACAGATTCTACACACACCCAAAGTACACGGGGCTACATGACCGCGTTGTCACAGCCCCTAAACTGAGGAACCAACCAAAAAATTAGTTGAACACTGAAAAGAATCATAAATGACAGGAATAACATTCTAATTTAAGCGAAAATGTAGTTGTAGGGACTAATTTTTCAGTAGTAATATCAATTACCTGCAGCAAAAATTCAATGATTGTCTAGAATAGGGCCATCCAGACAGCGCTCCCCGAGCGCTAGCGTTCCGGTCGCGCTCTAAGGCAGTGCTCCGAGCGCTTTGTTGGAAGGTAGTTTCAGAAGTTGTGGGAATAGCTTGGCTGGCAGAGTGCGCTGAAGTGTGCAGCCGATCCATCCGTCGCTCGTCTAGTCCAATGCGCTTTGTTGACAGTGTGTAAGTAAATCAGTTTCGCTGTGGTCATGACTGAACAGCATGCAAAAAGAGGAGTGGTGAAGCAGGAGTCTTTAAAGCAGAATGGAAAATTTCATTATTCTGCACAGCTTATAAAGGACATGCCAAATGTTTAGTGTGCAACAGAGATTTAATGTGTTAAAAAGAACACAATTAGTTGTTGAATTTTCCTCTGTAATATGTTCACATTTCAGTTTGGAATAAATCACAATATTCTTTACTTAACACTTGTGTTCGTTTCCTGCACATTCCATACATCGGAGTACCATTCGATTTGTATATGCGGTATATTTGTTATGGCAAAGCAGCCCTTTTAATATGTCAACAAACCCACAAGAGGCGTCGGCCGCACGACTGTACGTACGTATCTAGTCAGCGTGGTCCGAACATCGTCCGTCTCCTCGCTGCCACAGTGTAGTGGTGGTAGGGGAAGGAGCGCTAGTCTGACTGCCCAGTGCTCCCCGAGCGCGGCCACGCTCCCGGAGCGCAATGACTGGATGGCCCTGGTCAAGAAGTAATAACAACTACAAGAACATTTCATTGAAAACTAAATGTTCAGCTTAAGAATTATTTTAACGCCCTCTGAATGAAGATGCTTTGAAGCCTGTACAAGAGCAACAATAAATTCGTCCCGCGGCGTAGCCGTGTTCATTAAATCGTGCACCACAGCCGAGGGGGCAGCTGCAGCAAGTCCGGAGATCGCAGGTTCGAATCCCGCCTCTGACCGTGGCTATCTTGAGTGTGATTACTTATCTTTTTTTTTCACACTCCCACCAGGTAAATGCCGGGATATTATCTTACTTCAAGTCCAGGGGCACCTATTGCACCTCATCTCTGTCCCTGATACAGTGTAACATTTTGACTGCCCACACGTTGAGCGTACAAATGTAACAGTTTTGCTGCCCCAAACTGTTGGGAGATAAATGTAACTGTTTACCTTTGCCTAAGCTATGTTGTTTTAATGGGCGCCAAGACCTCAAGGCAATGCTGAAATCTAAATTTGTATTTAACAACGTCTAGCTCTGGTAGAACACCTTCAAGAATCTATTCACTCAGATCGTGGTATGATTTGATCATTAACCCAACAAACAATTGTATCAGGAGAAGGAATTGGTCTATATCTAATGCTACCTACTGAAAGCAAAGATTGCATTGTAAAAGAAATGAATTTATTATATAAAACAAGTATAGCAAAATTAATAATAATAAGTATAAAATTTAAATTGGAGCGTTGCGATTTTAATATTACCGATAGAAAATTACGTGAAAACGGAGTCTGATAAATTGATTTTACTCTTATTTCCAAGCTATGAAGTTACTGAAATATGAAATGTAAAACAAAGAGAAATGAGAGATTGCGTATTTCTGCGTCATATGCGCTTACCACTGGAAATCGCCAAAGCATTTCCCTCGTACTTGATGATGCTGTGTGCTTCCCACAGTCTCCTGGACGTCGTCATCTCCGTCGAAATTTGATGATATTCTGGTAGATTAGATAATTCTATGGTCCGTACATCGGACCCAAACACTCGTACAACTCCACGGAACATCGGAGCGACTCCCGCGTCCAACCGTACTGCTTTCGTCTTACACAGAATGTATAACCACACTCGGCAAGAACTACACAGATTGTCCACGTCCCACGGAACATCGGAGCGACTCCCGCGTATATCCACACTCGGCAAGAACTATACAGATTGTCCACGTCCCACGGAACATCGGAGCGACTCCCGCGTATATCCACACTCGGCAAGAACTATACAGATTGTCCACGTCCCACGGAACATCGGAGCGACTCCCGCGTATATCCACACTCGGCAAGAACTATACAGATTGTCCACGTCCCACGGAACATCGGAGCGACTCCCGCGTATATCCACACTCCTCAAGTATTTCACAGATTGTCCTCGTTTCACGGCGCGTCGGTTCCCCCACTCCAGTCTCAACTTCCAGCTTACGTGGTCTCCCCTGATTGGCTGAGCACGCCGCTATCGTCCCCTCCTCTGGTTCATTACACTCCGCGGGCGAGAGGGAGAAGTCGTTTTCCGTTGCAACAATTCGCCTCTTCTTGACGATGCGACTCCGCGTTGCGTAATACTTCTCGACAGGAATCAGCTTGTATTTGAATTCCCAGTGAGTCACGTCTCTCAATATACCCTAACTGACGAAACTCCGTAAAATTCCGCAATCACATAATTTTCTATGATATCGTCGTTCGTAATAATTTGCTTGATAGCGTTTTCTAAGACATTGAAAACCTATCTGAATGCTAATAATTTTTATAAAATGCTCCGAAAATACCTTAATAATAATTATAATAAATTAATAATAATAATAAATTAACATGAACAATTCTCTTGGCTGAACAATTTGCCGTGTAAATAAATATAGAATGGTTTCCTACTGACTTAGGCCAGTGGCATAAAAACCCCTCGAAAAACACGTTACATATTCGCCTCGGATCATCGGATGATTTACCGTGACGACGGTCCATTATCCGATTATTCCAGACACGTTAATAAACCCCATCCAAAATACATATTACATAAATGAAATCACCCTAAATTACAGATATATACACTCATAATTTTTCTTCACGCACTTTGCGTCAAAGTTTGTTGTCACTATGGATTGCACTTTGCAACCAGTCCAATGTTTTACATATAGAGTAGTGTTCCACGGATATTTCCGCCTCTCAAATTTCTCTATGTTGGAGAAATAGACATAATTAATGTGTGAGCACTATGTATTTATGATGTCATATCACACGCAATGAAGGTGTTCTGATATATTTATATCACCATAGAACTTCCTAATTTCACTGGAGGTTCCTTCCTTATTGTGAAATTAATCCCACTTATCACTGAGCACACGATCACACTATTGTGGCAGCGCCTCGTGACCATAATACTTCATCTCTCTTTAAAGCAGATTAAATTAATGTTGACTTCTGAAAAAAAAACAGTAAATGCGCATTACATATAACACCAAATATTTCTGTGCCGTAATCGCCCTGTCTTGTTAAGTTCCCGTAGACCATATTCTACTTAATACTAGTTCTTAACACAGATCAGTTCTTCTCACACAAATAATACCTTTGTACAAATTATCTTAAATTACACACTTACAAATCTTACATGGCGAGGCCGTAAACAGAAATCACGTGTGCTGATATGTATGAGTTTCATGAAGGACTGTCTCGCATTCTGATGGCCCATCTTTTGCCTCGTGGACGCCTTAAGCAAAAATACCCTGTTCAAGCGCTCACCCATCTCTAGGAGGCAAATGGGAATTCACCAGCGCTACCAAATTCTGGCCTTGGTGTATCGAGACATTTTAGTGCTCAAGAGCATCCGACAATCCCGTCATATTTCCCTGTACCTTAAAAACTCTCATTTACTTACATACTACCCCCCTGTGTGACTTCTGATACGCCTGCCTGGAAGACCAACTCCTCCCACGCACCAAATACCACACTTACTCATTTGATAGGCTGGCTCGGCAGCTAAACATCCTCACTTTATGACACATATTTTCGTAGACTATGTTTATTATACGTTCCGTATAATCTGTTTCCCTCACTATTCTCCAGCACATATGCTGTTTTCCCAATACGTTTGGAAACTATAAATGTTTCTCCGTCACCTGCTTCCAACCATGCCAGTGGCTCCCTTAAATGAACGTCATCACGTTGCTCTACCTAGCATATTTCTCAGTGTCTGTAACGATGCCCTGTTGCTACTGTCCACACATGCACATATTAAAATACCATCCTCTGCTTTAACCACAGGATAATCCCTACATAAATTAGTGTCCCTCGATAGCATGTCTGCAAGAATGTTATCTTTACCTTTAATATATTTTACTGTGAATTCGTATTCCTGCAGAGCAAGAATCCACCTACTAACTCTGTTAGAACTGAGTTTACAAGTCCTCATATACAGTAATGCATGGTGATCTGTGTGGATCTCAAATTTCCCCCCCCCCCCCCTACTAAATACATTCTAAATTTCCCTAAACTGAAAACAATACCTAAAAGCTCTAACTCAGTAATCGTGTATCTTTTCTTTGCTGCTGTCAGTCCTCGCGAGGCTAAAGATACAATGCACAGATTACCCTCATCATCTTTCTGACATAATACTCCAGCAATGCCTATATGTGAAGCATCTGTCATAACCACATATTCCTTATCTTTTAACGGATATTTCAGCACTACAGCTTTCTCAAAACCTTCCTTCGGTGCTCTAAAAGCCTGATCATGCTTGGACTCCCATCTCCACCGAGTCCCACTTTTAAGCAATTCCCTGAATGGTTCTACCAACCCTGAGTATTTAAGAACGAACCTCCTGAAAAAGTTGCAAATTCCCAGGTAAGTTTTTAACTGTTTAACATTCTGTGGCACCTCTGCGTTAAGTATCTTATTAACCCTACTTTCTTCTGGTGTTACACCTCTACTCGACACTCTATGACCTAAAAATGTCACTTCTGACTGACAGAATGACGACTTAGACAGCTTCAAAGTGAACCCTGCCTGATCTAACTTCTGAAAAACTATATTTAAATGACGTAGATGCTCCTCAAAACTGCGTGAACTAATTACCATATCATCTATGTAAATGGTTACAAACTCTCCTGTGTCATCGCCTAATGCGATGTTTAAAGCCCTAATTAAAGCTGCTGAACTACTCTTTAACCCATAAGGTGTTCTACAAAATTGATAAAGGTTATATTTATGACTAAAAGCTGTAAATGGTCTATCTTCGTACATAAGTGGCACTTGCCAAAAACTGGAACTCAAATCTACACAAGTGAAATACTTCTTCCCCTCAAATGTTTGCATTAATTCCTCTATTGACATAGATTTCAGCTGATCTGAACTAATTCTACTGTTAACCAAACGAGCGTCTAAACAAATACGAACAGTGCCGTCGGTCTTGGGTACCGTGATCAAAGAATTAACATATGGACTGTTAGAGTGCTCAATAATCCCATCTTCAAGCATCTGATTAATTTGTGCCTCAACTGCACTCTGATAAGCGAAAGGTACAGGATATCTATGTCCTGTGAATACTGACCTATCAATAACGTTCAATGAATGTGTATAGCAATTGGCCATACCAATGCGATCCTCAAAAACTCTCCTATTACACAATAACACATCATAGAGCCGAACACATTGTTCCACCTCTATATTTCCCTGAAATGCCGCATCACGTAACGAGTCCTCTAGACTTCCGTTCGTAATCACACTGCCCACAAAACATGGAGAACCCCGCTCTACGGCTGGCGATATCTCATTTCAAGTACAAATCACACCTACAATACTACTCCTCTGAATATGGTCATTGAACGCTACTTCTACTTCAGAATCTCCCCATTTAAATTTCAAACTCCCTACATCATAACATAAGTTACCAGACACTCTACTTAGCCACTCTGATCCCAAGATAACACTGAATACTAAATTTGGAATTACAAGACAAATCTGCTTTTCTACATGATTATTAATTTTAATGTCTACTAAAACTTGCTTAGAAATTACTTTAGACCTCTTCCCAACAGCTGTGATAACAAAAGTGCTTTTAATTGGCATCTCCTCAAAATTTACTCCAGTTCCTTTCATTTTATCATAAAATGCACTACTTATGCAACTCTTCATACAACCACTATTAATTAAAACATCTGTGTACGCCTCGGACACGTTAAATTTAACTATGGGGCTCTTACTAACCACTTCCTGAATAATACCTTCATCATTTAGTTCATGTAATAATTCATTTCTTACATTTAGGTCATAGGGTTCCTGTATAATTGTATGGACAGGGCATGCTACAGACTGAGATTCTGACCTTACTTCGCAGCCTGGTTTGCGTTTAAAGAACCGCTACAGCTGGCCGTAGTACTACTAACTACTGAACTGGTCTGGTTGTTCTGGGCTATGTTGTCATTGTTTGGCTGTATATTACTACCACTAGGCTGTCCTCTTCCTTGACCCCTATTCTGGTTGTAATTATTGTCATTATAATTTCTCCCTTGATTTCCCCTGAAATCATTGTTTCTCCCTTGATTTTCCCTGTAATCATTGTTCCTCCCTTGATATCCCCTGAAATCATTGTTCCTCCCTTGATACTGATTACCATAGCCATTTCCTCTGTTCTGATTTAGCTGATTATTGTTATTTCTATTTTGAGCGTTGGCCCCTTCGCCACCGTTCCCTTGAACTTCTTGATGCCTGGCTTCATTAGGTCTATTATTATTATTACCCTGGTTCCGATTGAAATTGTCCTCATAACCCCCTCTCCCTAGTGCATCAAATGTGCTTAACAAATTTTCTACTTGTGATATAGTCTTTACATTCTGGATACAGGCAGCCTCCTTGATCCTATAGGGAAAGTGCCTAAGTAGCAACCTTACCACATCACTTTCCTCCTTCAAGCCATCCAGATATTTACACACTAATACCTGCCCTAAAAAGTATTCGGTCATGGTGGAGCTTCCTTTAGGGTTATATTTACCACACACTACTCCCTCACGATGCTGCGACTGAATAACCTCATTCCAGAACTTTTCACCGAATTTCATTTTAAAATCATTAATATCAGTAAACTTGTCTCTGTAGACAGCAAACCAATTCCTCGTTTCCCCCACAAACACTTGTTCTAAAATTTCAACTACCTGGCACCACTCAATACTACCATTTTCCAACCTTTCCCCGAATTTATTTTCTATAGTGTTCATGAACTCCATTGGGCACCCCTGTCGATTGCTGAACTTACCCAGTTCTACCTCCCTGTGTGTGCTATTCACAAAAACTGGCCTATTCTGACTATTTTCTTGCCTGATCCTAGCTTTTAATTTTAACTCTAATTCTGCGATTTTCTCCCCAGCCTTCCTCTCAATACTGTTTACTGTTAATTTAATGTTTCCTTCTGATTCTGCTACTTCATCATATAGCTTTGCTTGTTTCTCCTCAATCTTGCTAATGCTCTCTCTATTACTCTCTCTTAAATCATTTACTTCTGCAACTATTTGCGAGTGGACTTTCTCAATTCTACACCCCAGCTGTTCCTTAACCTCTTTAGTAGCTACCTGAATTTTGTCAATTTCTCCCCCCAATTGCTTGTTGACCTGCTGTGTTTCCTGTTGCACTAGTTCTTTTAAATTTTCAGCCTGTGTACTGATTCTAATTTCCAACTCCTCCTGTACTTTTCCTAATTTCTTGTCTACATCTGCAATGATCTCTTTAACCTTCTCTTCCATTACTCCTCTGATTTCTCCTCTAATCTGCTCCATTTTCACACTAATTTCCTTGTTGTTCCTATCTAATTTTGCATTATTCTGTTCTAATTTTGCATTATTCTGTTCTAATTTTGCATTTAAGGCATCACTACTAACTTTGTTCTGATACATGAACTCGAGAAGTAAAGTTTTTAATTCTGGTTGGCCGCCTACACTCCCTGTTTCTGTATCGGGATTTACCTCCGCTACCCCGGTACTACCATCACTCGACATACTGCTCGTATCATCACTCTCCAGTTGATGACCACTACGTAACCTCATCTGTCTTTCTTTCTCATCCCCCATAATGATATACACTGATAAAGACAAATAACCCCCAAAATACAGGCACAGAAATATATACCCTTCTTCTTCCACAAATGTTATTAGGTTTTCATCCCCACGTTGTCGGCGACAAGTGTAATATTTATTAATTAGTGCCCCATGTTGGTAGCGACAAGTGTAACATTTTGACTGCCCACACGTTGAGCGTACAAATGTAACAGTTTTGCTGCCCCAAACTGTTGGGAGATAAATGTAACTGTTTACCTTTGCCTAAGGTATGTTGTTTTAATGGGCGCCAAGACCTCAAGGCAATGCTGAAATCTAAATTTGTATTTAACAACGTCTAGCTCTGGTAGAACACCTTCAAGAATCTATTCACTCAGATCGTGGTATGATTTGATCATTAACCCAACAAACAATTGTATCAGGAGAAGGAATTGGTCTATATCTAATGCTACCTACTGAAAGCAAAGATTGCATTGTAAAAGAAATGAATTTATTATATAAAACAAGTATAGCAAAATTAATAATAATAAGTATAAAATTTAAATTGGAGCGTTGCGATTTTAATATTACCGATAGAAAATTACGTGAAAACGGAGTCTGATAAATTCATTTTACTCTTATTTCCAAGCTATGAAGTTACTGAAATATGAAATGTAAAACAAAGAGAAATGAGAGATTGCGTATTTCTGCGTCATATGCGCTTACCAC